>CM035849.1:173306438-173995604 GCA_020510985.1 Pholidichthys leucotaenia | reverse complement strand
TTTTTGATGCTTGGGAGGACACTTTGTGTTTGGTTCTTGACAGGCACTGTGGAAATCCCTGAAACTGGATTTGGAACTGTGACTTGTGGTGGTATTTAAAAATAATAAAAAGAGTTTAAAAAAAAAGAAAAAAAAAACATGGCAAGGAGGGCTAAACAGCAATTGGATCTTTATCCTGTAGCTTAAAAGTTCTCTGGACACATCCCCAACAGGTCCCGTTATACGAAAAAGTATGTGTGCTTAGCTCTGTGTGTGTGTGTGTGTGTGTGTGTGTGTGTGTGTGTGTGTGTGTGTGTGTGTGTGTGTGTGTGTGTGTGTGTGCGCTGCAGGCAGCAGCTGAGCTCTGTATGGGTTTTTCCTGTGAACCAGCGCTGCAAATACACCATTATAGCTGTAAGTTAGAAACCTGTTCAGTAAGTTACACATAGGTTCAAAGAGCATTACCCATATGTTAGAAATAAGTTTTGGGTACCCTAGACATTTATCTCAACGTATTTTGACTTATGAGTAACTTGTGAGTCGCTTACAAGTAACGTGTGTGAACGAATGTCTAACTTTCCTACAAGTTATGCCCTGCTTATGCACGACTTTTTAGCCACACGTTGGATATGTTGGAAAATTTTCAGAGGAGTTCGCCATACAACACCGTATACCAGTGTGCTTCAGCATACTTCAGCGTGCTCTTAACTTTGCTCTTAAAGGTCTGATGACATGATTTTGACATTTTTAAGCATGTTGTGTAAACCCAAAAGTCACTGTCGATGATCAATATAATATTTACAACCACACCTGCATAAACTAGTTATCATCAAAAAACCGCAGCCGCTGACTGGACTGTGGTGCCGTTATGGGCGACACCACCATAACGTAAGCGACAGAACGGATGCTGGTGTTGTTGACTGGAATGACAGCAGTTTTGTAGCTCACAGTTTCTTGTTTTAATTTTAAGGCTATGCCTTTGCATTGTGTCGCAGGCTTAGATAAACAGCAGGCCGTGAAAGACCACATCACACGCTTCAGCTCCAACTGTCATAAGCCTCCTCATGCACTCTCACGCAGGAGGAGGGCATGAGGAGGGCAAGGATTAATGGATTTACGCGCAGCTTTGACCTACTTTCTGTGATCGCATGCTGACGCTTGCCAGTCCGGCCATGTCCCCTCTATCATTATCACCAGCTGAATAAAAATCCCACTGATCATGTTTCCCGGTCCTCGCCCAGGTGCTTCTCATCACACCATCACCAGCAGTGTGTGTATTTAGTGGCCATTTGCCAGTCACGCAGCTTTGACCTACTTTCTGTGATCGCATGCTGACGCTTGCCAGTCCGGCCATGTCCCCTCTATCATTATCACCAGCTGAATAAAAATCCCACTGATCATGTTTCCCGGTCCTCGCCCAGGTGCTTCTCATCACACCATCACCAGCAGTGTGTGTATTTAGCGGCCATTTGCCAGTCACGCACTGCTGGTCCATAGTACCGTCATCTGTGCCGTTAGTCTGACAGTATTTTCAGCACTCTCACGACATGTTAGTCACTCCATGTTTGCCGTGGTTCTCATGCGTCCTTGAAACAATGTCAGCTCTGGGGCGTACCTAACATGTCTCCTCTCATTTGTTCTCTGGGCAATGCCGGCCCCCGAACGCCATCAGTAAGTGTGTTTGTGTTTTTTGTTTGTCTTCACCTTTTTGGGAATTGTCTGTCTTTCTGTATTAAATGTGCTGTGGTGAACCCTGCACGTCAGTCCTCATAATTTCATCCTCCCTCTCCGTGCCCTGCGTAAGAGCGCACGGAGGGTCATGATGAATGGATTTACGCGTAGGATTCACCAGATAATACAAAATAAACCCGATGCCTGAGCCACAGAGAAAACACTGCTATGATTTTATTGAAAAATCGGGTTTAAATAAATTATATTTATGAACAAATAATTTGTTGCAATATCTGTAACAAAAGCATAACCCTCGGTGTTCCCCTGCTGTGTTTGTCGCTGCTGCTGCGGCGGCCATGTGTGCCTCTCCACTGTCACTCTCTGAGTCTGACTCGCTTGGCACAATGCCTGCTTGGCACGGCTCAAACCTATACGGTCTGATGCCCCCAGATTCTTTATTGTCATCCCATTCTTCGGAACTATAATCGTCTGAAGATTGGACAACAAAAACCAATTCCAGACTATATGTGTTGGAACCATCATCAATGTCTTCTATCGCTTCCATCCTGTGTGTACAATGGGCAGCCAAGCGCTGTGTTCTGTCGATGACGTTACAACATGGCTGGGGGGTTTTCCAGCCACTGACGCAACTGGTGACGTGGTGCTCATGAAAACGTTGGCTATTTGCATGAAAAAAAGCCTGTTTGACTTAGAACTGCACAGACCAACCTATTTCGTCATATTGTATTATGTGTTGAAAAATAAGATGAAGTCAAAAACGTGTCATCAGACCTTTAACTTATACAAAACTTACCCATAACTGATTCGACATATGCCAGCGTATTCCCCAAATTTTTCATACATTTGGTAAACACTGCCTAAATCGTCTAGGTGTGACAGGGCCTTTAACCGATTTTTAATAAAAATGTGGGAGGCTGCAGTCATAAGGGCAGTTTAAACTGATTTTTAACATTACAATCCTTCAAATACAGACCCTAAATGATTCAGTGGGGACAGACTACACACCTGCTGTCTGTATGAATGATTTCACAAAGCCATGCCACTGATACAAAATGTCACAGATTCTCACAATAGTGAAACTTAAGAATATAAACAAATATGGAGGACCTATTGGTGTTGTCAGCCAGCTGTTGTTCTGGTTTGCAATGAAAAACAAAAGGAAAAGAATACGAGTGAAACCCTGGCTGAGAAGATGGCATATGCATGACTTTTAGCCTTAGCAACATTAGCTGGAGGTGAGTATGTAACATCTGGTTGTTGTTGATTCCAGGCCGGCTCGTTCTCATTGGCTGTGCGGGTATTCTGTTGGGGTCATCATAAATACCAAATATGTGTGATAATTACAATTCCAGCTTGTGGGGCTCCAACTCATCCAGGAGCAGTAGAAATGGTTGTATTGACACAGCAGCTCGGTGGTGTGGTGATTACCACTGTGGCAGCACAGTAAGAAGGTCACGGGATCGTGGGGCTGTCACGGTAGAGGAATTTCCCCTGCGGTGATGGTGGACAGCTCAACACCATGGTATGCGGTATTATTGCAAATGTTTTTAGGACCCTGTGGATTTGTAATTTAAATAGGGTTTAAAACTTATGTGGAAAATAAGGAAGACTGTGAGAGTCTCGCTGCAGCTCCACTCTCAACTTTATGTGCGTGTGTTACAACTGTGCGGAGCTCCGCTCTTTATACAGACATGAACTGCTGATTCTGTTAAAAAAAAAACGATCATTTTCATAAAGCAGTGGTGGTAACTACGGGGTGTGTGGACTGGAGACTGCAGCGACATTCAGCTTATAAGCAGGACAGCCTCCCTACAGGACCCCGTGTGGCTCTTGTCTCTGTGATTTTTGCCGCTGTCCGAAAAATCTCATTCAAACAAGCTGCTCTCGGAGCTCATACACAGAGCATACACAGTCAAGATCATACACACTCTGCTCAGAAGGAAATAACATGCTTTGTGCCCTTTCAGCGCTCACTGTTATGGCTGTATTTAACAAGGAGTCCAAACGCTTTCACCACTAAATGCCTGCTGGAGTCCGTCTGGAGAGGGTTCCCCAAACGGTGGCAGCACCGTGTGCTGTGGGAGGTTCTAGAGTACCGGGTGCAAACATGCTGTTGGTAATAAAAATACACTTCATTTAGCAATTTATTTAATAATCAACAGGGGCACACAAGTGAACAAGATATAGCCACACACACGCAAAAAAAGTGAACTCTGCGGTTGCTGTGGTTGGTCATTTTCCTCCGCGGTAAGCGTGTCCATAGCGTGGTATTACATAATTGCAGTTATCGCAACAGCCCTACGGGATCGATTTCACCCCTGATCATCGTGGGCTTGATTCCACCCCCGACCATCAGTGACACTTCTGTGTGGAGTTTACATGTTCTCCCCCGAGACTCTGAATCATAACTGAATCATGAGGTGCCTAAAGATCCCCAGGCCTAATTCGGACCTCAGCTGGGGAGGACAACTGACTTATCGGACCTCTTGCAGTTTTAGTTGGTGGCCCCTGCTCTAAACCACTGTTGATGTGTAGAGTATGCGAGCAGCTACCATAAATTCCTAAGTTGGTTGAGCCCAGGCTCAGCACACTTCATGAGCATAAAACTTCACAGCCTCGAAGTGCTTGTTGGGAACATCCATAATCTGACTTGCTCTGAGAATGGGAATGCAACAGTTAACAAGAGCACTCTGAGGCGAGTGCAATATGTGGAGTTTGCATGTTCTCCCCGTGTCTGCGTGGGTTTACTCCAGTTTCCTCCCACAGGCCAAAAATATGCAAATTAGGTTAATTGGAGACTCTCAAGTGGCCTTAGGTGTGAATATGTGTGTGAATGGTGGAGGGATTGGTGCCGCACCATGGCTGCCTCATCCATCCAGATGGATGCCCTGAATTTCCCTCTAGGATTAATAAAGTATACCAAACATGCTGACAAAAAATCACTTCAATAAGCCTCAAATGAGGCCACCCCCTTCAATTGTTGTGGATTGCATATCATGCCAAAATTTGGCCATAAAATCCTCCCGTGTGTGGTTAGCCTTAAGAACATTAGCAAAGGTTCCAAAAATGCTTACCCAGGAAATCAATGTGCAATAGTTGGGGTCAGATTAAGAATTGCAACACAATGGTTACTGTTAAAGAGGTGTAGTGTCATTCAGTGAAGAATTGTGGTTTCTTTGCTTGAAATTAATTTTAAGACAATTAAATTTTTGGACAGAATACAGCATGCCAAAAACATGCAGGTTAGGTTAGGTTAATTGGAGACTCTAAATTGGCCCTAGGTGTGAATGTGTGTGTGAATGATAAAGGGATAGCGCTGTACCGTGGCTGCTTCATCCATCCAGGTGGATGCCCTCAGTTTCCCCTCTGGGAATCAATAAAGTATACAAAATCCAAAAAAAAAAAAAAAAAAAAATTGTGTTAAAAGGTGGGGGAGGGCTATGAGCCTTTGGATATACATGTACGGTAAAAAAAAAAAATGTTAGTGGTCCCTTCAGTTTGATTTGATAATTTCTTTAAATTTATTAAGGACATATAAATCATCGCATGCTTCTCCTTCAAACAAAGAATCCATCAGGTTGATGTCCTGCTAATACTGACATCCAACCATGGAATTATTTTGAAGTGGCAGTAAATTTCTCTGCTCATTACAAGCAAATCTTAACTTCTTGAGTAGTATCTGCAACTGTGCCAATACCCTTTCTAAAAATCAGCATCAGAAAATACCAATATATCAAGGAAGAATAGACCAAATTTTGGCCCTTCTTACCACTGGTTTGAACTTCCTCATCTTCCTCCTCCTCATCAAACTCTTCCTCCTCATACACCTCTGAAACGTCACTGTCATCTGAGTCATCTTCCCCTCCTGTTTCCTCTGCTGCTTTCTCTCCTGGCTGACCACTAATGAGCTGGGGACCATTTGAGCTCTCTTGGCCAGTGGCGACACCATTCCTGGCTGTGAGTTGTGATGGTTCAGCAGCCTCCCCATCAGGTAATGTCTGTGATGGAGGTGATGATGCAGAAGATGCCTTGGTTTTTTCACTAACTGAGGGCTTCCTGGATGCACCTTCTGGTTCTTTTCCATCTCTGGTAAGCCGTCTTCCTTTGTTTTCAGCTGCACGGGAACCAGGAGAGGGACTGGGTGACTCTCTGGTCGAGGTCTCAGGAGGCTGCAGGATATCCGGAAACCCCAACTCCGTCAGCTGGATATCAATGGTGTATTCAATTGACATGATTGGCGAATCTGAAACAGAGAAATATAGGTGTTCAAATAATTATGACAGTCAGTAGTTTAGGGTTAAATGGAGTACATTTATATTAACATGTTATTGGTTTCTACTAATTTCTAGGGGATAGGGGAAACAACTATGACTGTGGCTTTTTACCAACTAGTGTTGTTCGGATTTCAAAAAAGCTTATAACACGACTGGAAAAAATGCTGGTATTGGCAAGTATGCCAATTTGTGCACCGATCCAATACCATGCAATATATTATCCATGAAATGGTACCCAGGTACTACCCAGCTAGCTTCCTTCGCTGTGATTAATATTATATACTGGAAGTCAGTTCTTCGCAACTCTAAAACAGTACACAGCTAGTTGTGCCACACTGTCACTGGCAACTATTATTTAAGAACAGCAAAGAAGGGCGCCAACAGAGCTATCAGATCAATACCTGGTATTGGCTAATGGACAGGTTTAAGGTATTGGTCTTGGGACAGAAAAACAATGGCATTGGAATTTTTCTAAATGTAAGATAAGATAATCCTTTATTAGTCCCACAACGGGGAAATTTAGAACATTGCAGTAGCAAAGGGATAGGGATAGCAGCACTCAGAGCAATAATAAATAATAAAATATGGCAAAAAACAGTATATACACAGTGCAAGAAGTTAAAAAGCAGTTTTTACAGAAAAAGTCAGCAGTTAAATTATTCAGCAATATATATATATATACAGTATACGTATATATATATATATATATACAGTGGGGCAAAAAAGTATTTGGTCAGCCGTGCAAGTTCTCCCACTTAAAAGATGAGAGAGGTCTCCAATTTTCATCATAGGTATACCTCAACTATGAGAGACAAAATGAGAAAAAAAAATCCAGAAAATCACATTGAAGGATTTTTAGAGAATTTATTTAAAATTATGGTGGAAAATAAGTATTTAGTCACCTACAAACAAGCAAGATTTCTGGCTCTCACAGACCTGTAACCTCTTCTTTAAGAGGCTCCTCTGTCCTCCACTCGTTACCTGTATTAATGGCACCTGTTTGAACTCGTTATCAGTATAGAAGACACCTGTCCACAACCTCAAACAGTCAGACTCCAAACTCCACTATGGCCAAGACCAAAGAGCTGTCAAAGGACACCACAAACAAAGTTGTAGACCTGCACCAGGCTGGGAAGACTGAATCTGCAATAGGTAAGCAGCTTGGCGTGAAGAAATCAACTGTGGGAGCAATTATTAGAAAATGGAAGACATACAAGACCACTGATAATCTCCCTCGATCTGGGGATCCACGCAAGATCTCACCCCGTGGGGTCAGAATGATCACGAGAACGGTGAGCAAAAATCCCAGAACAACACGGGGGGACCTAGTGAATGACCTGCAGAGAGATGGGACCAAAGTAACAAAGGCTATCATTAGTAACACACTACGCCGCCAGGGACTCAAATCCTGCAGTGCCACATGTGTCCCCCTGCTTAAGACAGTACATGCCCAGGCCCGTCTGAAGTTTGCTAGAGAGCATTTGGATGATACAGAAGAGGATTGGGAGAATGTCAAATGGTCAGATGAAACCAAAATAGAACTTTATTGTAAAAACTCAACTTGTCATGTTTGGAGGAGAAAGAACACCATACTTACTGTGAAGCATGGGGGTGGAAACATCATGCTCTGGGGCTGTTTTTCTGCAAAGGGACCAGGATGACTGATCCGTGTAAAGGAAAGAATGAATGGGGCCATGTATCGTGAGATTTTGAGTGAAAACCTCCTTCCATCAGCAAGGGCATTGAAGATGAAACGTGGCTGAGTCTTTCAGCATGACAATGATCCCAAACACACCACCCGGGCAACAAAGGAGAGGCTTTGTAAGAAGCATTTCAAGGTCCTGGAGAGGCCTAGCCAGTCTCCAGATCTCAACCCCATAGAAAATCTTTGGAGGGAGTTGAAAGCCCATGTTGCCCAGCAACAGCCCCAAAACATCACTGCTCTAGAGGAGATCTGCATGGAGGAATGGGTCAAAATACCAGCAACAGTGTGTGAAAACCTTGTGAAGACTTACAGAAAACGTTTGACCTCTGTCATTGCCAACAAAGGGTATATAACAATGTACTGAGATGAACTTTTGTTATTGACCAAATACTTATTTTCCACCATAATTTGCAAATAAATTCTTTAAAAATCAGACAATGTGATTTTCTGGATTTTTTTTTCCTCATTTTGTCTCTCATAGTTGAGGTATACCTATGATGAAAACTGGAGACCTCTCTCATCTTTTAAGTGGGAGAACTTGCACAATTGGTGGCTGACTAAATACTTTTTTACCCCACTGTGTGTATATATACTGTATATATACTGTACAGTATACAGTACAGTATTGTTGCAATCTTAAATAATAATCATATTAACAGTGGACTGCAAAGGAACAGTCCTTATTTGTGCACAGTAGTAGTGTTATGTGTGGTCTCTATGAGCAATGCAGAAAGTCTGACAGCAGCAGATAGGAAGGACCTGCGAAACCTCTCCCTCGTGCACTTTGGATGGAGCAGCTTGCCATTAAATGAGCTGCTCAGTCCACTCAGCATGTCCAGGGGGTGAAACGCAGACTCCAGCAGAGATGACACCCGAGTCACAATCCTTCTCTCTCCTATCACCTCCAATGGGTCGAGGTGGCACCCCAAAACAGAACTGGCCTTCTTTGCTCAGACAATTCCATACAGGATGGCTGATGCCACCACAGTGTTGTAGAAAGTCTTCAGACACATCCTTTGCTCATCCTTTGGAGTGCACTTCTTGTAAAATGCGGTGGTGTTGTGTGACCAGTCCAGTTTATTGTTCAGGTGAACACCCAGGTACTTGTAAGATGTCATCATCTCAATGTCTGTTCCCTGGATATTTACCGGTGTTGTGGGGGAGTGTCTACATCTCCGAGAGTCCACCACACACAGCAAGTTAGGGATTCAAAAAGAAACTTGCTAATGAAGGGAGATGGGTGAATGGCCCTCACCATAAACTAACAAGAGCACTCTAAGGCAAGTGCAATATCCCCTGCCTCCATTTTCTTTGAAGATCCCAATACTTCCTGACGGAGAGCAGTTTTCAACTTTTCAATATAATTACTGTGGCAGAACCAAATTACGATAAGCCCATTATCCACGAATATAGAACAAAGTGTACAACCCATAGCTGTAAGTCAGGATCCCAAGGTGAACCTGTGCAGCAAGTATGGTGACCCTAGAGAGCTCTACATGTTCTATAGTAAGAGATCATAGGGCGTGCCAACCTTGACCTTTCACCTTTTGACCCCAAACCTGTAGTCAGAGGTTATCGTCTCAGAGTGAACCTGTGAACCAGGTTTGATGACCCTAGCTTTCTTTGTTGTTGAGATATAGTGTATAAGCCATGTTGATGTTGACCTTTGACCTTGCGATCCCAAAACCACAGTCACACTTCAGGGTCACAGGATGAACCTGTGTACCAGGTTTGGTGTCTCTAGCTTTACTCATACAGTAATAAGGCATAAGGAATGTTAACCTTGACCTTTGACCTTTTGACCCCAAACGCATAGTTAGAGGTCAGGATCCCGAGGTGAACCTGTGTAGCAAGATTGGTGACCCTAGCTTCCTTTGTTGTTGAGATGTAGTTTATAAGCCATTTTGATGTTGACCTTTGACCTTGCAATCTCAAAACCATAGCCACACTTCAGGGTCACAGGGTGAACCTGTGTACCAAGTTTGGTGACCCTAACTTTACTCGCTGTACAGTAATAAGACATAGGGAATGTTAACCTTGACCTTTTGGCCCCAAACCCATAGTCAGAGGTCAGGATTCCAAGATGAACCTGTGTACCAGGTTTGGTGGCCCTAGCTTTATGCACTGTGCAGTAATAAGGCATAAGAAAGGCTAACCTTGACCTTTGACCTTTTAACCCCAAACCCATAGCGTTCAGAATCCCAAGGTGGCCCTGTGTACCAGATTTGGTGACCCTAGCTGTACTCGTTTTATAGTAATAGTAAATGCTGCATTTACCATAGTGCAACTGCAATGTTAACTTTGAACCTTTGACCCCTTGACCCCAAACCCATAGTTAGGTGAGGGTGTAAGTCGTCTAAGATGTGTATTAGATACAGCTACTGCATCAGTTTGAAGTGCCTACATCATTTCTTTCAGTAGTTACTGTGTTTAGATTTAGGAAAACTCTGACCTGACCTTTGACCTCAAGGTCATCCGATGACAGTGAAATTACAATATGAGCATCATCAGAGTATATCAAACCATGGCACCAAGTTTCAAAACAATCTAAACCAAACTGTAGTAGGAGTTGAATTCGCAAGGCAGTTACGTTCAAACGTGACGACTTAATAGTACTGAATGCAAGACGCAACAGACTTACACAAATGGTCCCCTCCAGTAAACAACTAGGACAATATCAGTCGCTATGGAGGGTGACAATATGTATGGGTACATATTCATACCATGTAGGGTAACTAAATAGATGGTTATGCTGTTTATTCCATCTAGCTACAATGCTCCGCACTATGTATATATATTTATGTATTTATGTGTACATATGTATATTCACTGCTCTTATTTTCTTATCTTCTAAATTATTGCTCTGAGTGTTGCTATCCCTGTGCTGTTGCAATCCTGAAATTTCCCCATTGTGGGACTAATAAAGGCTTATCTTATCTTACTGTCTATGAAGTGAGGTGAAACAGGAGGTCATAGGTTAGGGGCTACAATTCCCGCAAAAATCATCCAATCAAAACCAAATTGCAAAATGACATCCTCAGTGTATATCAAACCATGGTACCAAGTTTCAAAACAATCGGACCAAAACTGTAGGAGTTGATTTCACAAAAGTGGGACAGACTGACAGACTAAAGGCCCTTTTCCACTAGTATCGCCTTAGCCTTACTTACTTCTACTCTACTCACTTTCTCGCTATTTCCACTGTACCCTGCACGCTTTAACCGACACTATTTTCGTGCCTGTTAAGAGGCAGGGTATAAACGAGCAAAAGCGAGATGTGATGTGACGTCAATCGACTGCTAGCCACTGATTGGTCAGGGCATAACGTCACGAAAGCGCCCGTCTTCGTTGAAATCTTTACGACCGCCATTTGCAATCACGGACTAACTCGGTCACGGAGTAAATACGATATTAATACAGTGTTATAGGTTTTGCGGAACTCTACACCGTGGTCCAACGAAGAGGTGCGGAGTTTTCTCTGCTTGGTGGCAGAGACACAGTGAGGAGTGACCCGGATCGATGGCTGGCCAGCATAAAACCGGACTATATAGACAAGCTGAAGACGAACGTGAGAGAACCATCGATGGTGAGTGATTTGTAATAATGTGCATCTGTTTGCTTATTTATCCTGTTGGAGGTAAGCTCACTTTTTTGGAGCCATATACAGTGCTGTTCTGTGCTGGCTAACGTTTTTTAGCTAACGTTTTTTTTGCTAGTGCTAGCTAGTACCAACTGCTGAATCGCGCTTGTTTTCTCCTAAATATTCGCTTGTGAGAGCAAAACGATGAAATATGTTAATCCTGGTTAAAGTCCTGGTTTGTGTTTTGTATTGCACTTTGGTCCTGCGCATTAAATTGTGTGCTGTTCTGTGCTGGCTAACGTTTTTTAGCTAACGTTTTTTTTGCTAGTGCTAGCTAGTACCAACTGCTGAATCGCGCTTGTTTTCTCCTAAATATTCACTTGTGAGAGCAAAACGATGAAATATGTTAATCCTGGTTAAAGTCCTGGTTTGTGTTTTGTATTGCACTTTGGTCCTGCGCATTAAATTGTGTGCAATTTAATGCTAGAATGTGTTTCCACATGCCAGGGGTTATAGCCTCCCTGTTTATATTGTGATACTGGTGAAATGGACCACAGGAGCCGAAATCTCGTCATATTAAAATTGCTTTTTCAAACCAGTGATTTATAAAGTCATTCATATAATTTTCTAAAGCGTCAGAATAGACCCACACACCTATTCTGTGGATCCTGCAGTGCTTGTCAGGGAAACGAAGCATTTTTGTCACATCCCACCAATGACTCATTTTAGAAAGAGAAATCTGTATATTATATAGATTCATTACACAGACAGTGATATATTCGAAGCGTTTATTTATTTTAATTTTGCTGATTACGGCTTACAGCCTCTGAAAACCCCAAATTCTATTTTGCAAAAAATTGGAATATTACATAAAATTAACTTTAAAAAATAGTTTTTAAATATAAATGTTGGCCGTTGAGGTGTTGGTTAATATGGGCTGTAGCCATAATCATCAATATTAAAATAAACACTTTCAATATATCACTGTTCCTGTAATGAATATGGGTTTCACTTTCTGAAATGAGTGACAAAAATATTGAATTTTTTCATGGTATTCTAATTTTTGAGATGTGCCTGTATATGTATTGAACTTGCTTGAAACTAACCATCATCCATTTCTGTCGTTTGTCTAGGCAAGACGAAATCAGCCGCCCCACAACCTACCTCGCCACTGTGGAAAGTACTGAAATCCTTTGCTTTTATAGGTAAAGTGTCAAAAGCACAATTTCCACTTAATATAAAAGGGACTGAACTGAGATTTATTTGATTGTGTGAATATGGCACATCAACTGTAAAATAAACCGCTTGTTAATGTATTTATTTTTTTGTCAGATCACTTGTGTGATCCTTTGTGAGTTATGTTCATAACTGTATGTTTTGGCGAATGTGAGATGTTCAGTCGTCAATATAATTTACTTTATATATGTAGTTTATAGTCTATCATCAATAAACTCATGCAGTAACAGGACACATTACAAATATTTGAGACCCATTGTAGTGCTTCCTTTTATATTTTAGCAATGCTAGTACAAAACACTGCCCACACATGAAGCCAGGGCAAGAAGAGACACTTTTACACACAAGACAAACTTTTATTGATAAAAACTTCATATTTTGACTGACTCCATACTCGGTGACGCACACCTTCAGTTAAAGTACTAGATTCCATTCAAGTGAATGTATTAATTCATTCTGATTGCTGAGGCCACAGTAAAAGCAGATGATTTTAAATGCAACCCAGCCCTTGTAAAATCTAGTGAAGCGCAGCTACATGAAAATTGTGGTTAAATACAACAACAAAGTACTTTTTTGTCACATTCAAATTGTAATCCCTCCTGTTTTGTTTTTCTTTTGAATTCTTGGATGGAATATGGGTGGGCAATATAAGCTGCAGCGTCAGCCATCACCCATTTCAGATAACCTATGGTGAACTGTATAATCAGAGGAGTTACTGTTTAATTCGACCGTATTAGATTTTTTTTCCCCTTTGTTATATTATTCTATTTTCTTTTAATCTATCCGAAATAAAGATTCATTCATTCACATTCCACCACTGGCTTTTAGCAACAAGTGTATTTCCCAAATATGTTTTAAACTTCCTTTATTTAACCACCACCCATTTCTGTCTTTTGTCTAGGCAAGAGGTAAACGATCGATCCACCCCAAACTGGACCTTGCGTCACTATTTACAGAGATGCAGGCCTAAGATCTGCTGATCTGAGACCAGTGTGAGCTGCACATCCCAGCTGCTGAGTGACCCAGTCTTACAGTTTTGAGTTTTGCATATTCTGAATAATCTGGAATTTGCTGCTGATTGTAATAAACAATTTAGTGACTTATGTGTTTGCATCATGATTTCTGTCTGTTAATACACTGGTTGGAAAAGAGTCAATAGTACAAACCATTAATGGGTGACCTTGAAAATAATGGCTCATTTTTAAGAAATTTATGTCATATGGTGGTAACCTTCACATATAAAAAAGAGACATCTGCAAAAACTTCAGAGGTTTGTCAGTGCAATACTACATGAATGTATGTATAAGATAAGATAAGATAAGATAAGCCTTTATTAGTCCCACAATGGGGAAATTCCAGGATTGCAACAGCACAGGGATAGCAACACTCAGAGCAACAATCAGAAGGCAAGGAAAAAAAAAACAAAAAAAAACAAGCAAGCAAGAGCAGCTAATATACATATGTACATATTACTATAAAATATATATATACACACACACAGACACACAGTGCAGAGCATTGTAGCTGGATGGAATAAATATATGAATATGTAAACACACAGTGCTAAGCAATGTAGCTAGATGGAATAATATGTAGATATATAAACACACAGTGCGGAGCATTGTAGCTAGATGGAATAAATATATAGATATATAAACATAAACACACCCAGTGCGGAGCATTGCAGCTAGATGGAATAAATATGTAAATATATAAACACACACAGTGCAGAGCATTGTTGCTAGATGGGATAGTACATTGTACTATGTACTAGTACACTGTACATTGTACATTGTATAGTACATTGTTGATGCAGAGAATATATATTTCTACAGTATATGTATCTAGTAAATCAAGCATTTTCCATGTAACCTTGTGACTGCATTATTTAAATTGCTTTTAATCCCAGATCAAGTTTGTTTTGGCCTAAAATGCATCATAACTGTCAAATACAGTGGGGCAAAAAAGTATTTAATCAGCCACCAATTGTGCAAGTTCTCCCACTTAAAAGATGAGAGAGGTCTCCAATTTTCATCATAAGTATACCTCAACAATGAGAGACAAAATGAGAGAAAAAAAAATCCAGAAAATCACAGTCTGATTTTTAAAGAATTTATTTGCAAATTATGGTGGAAACTAAGTATTTGGTCAGCTACAAACAAGCAAGTTTTCTGGCTCTCACAGACCTGTAACTTCTTCTTTAAGAGGCTCCTCTGTCCTCCACTCGTTACCTGTACTAATGGCACCTGTTTGAACTCGTTATCAGTTTAAAAGACACCTGTCCACAACCTCAAACAGTCAGACTCCAAACTCCACTATGGCCAAGACCAAAGAGCTGTCAAAGGACACCACAAACAAAATTGTAGACCTGCACCAGGCTAGGAAGACTGAATCTGCAATAGGTAAGCAGCTTGGTGTGAAGAAATCAACTGCGGGAGCAATTATTGGAAAATGGAAGACATACAAGACCACTGATAATCTCCCTCAATCTGGGGCTCCACGCAAGATCTCACCCCGTGGGGTCAAAATGATCACGAGAACAGTGAGCAAAAATCCCAGAACCACACGGGGGGACCTAGTGAATGACCTGCAGAGAGCTGGGACCAAAGTAACAAAGGCTACCATCAGTAACACACTACGCTGCCAGGGACTCAAATCCTGCAGTGCCAGACGTGTCCCCCTACTTAAGTCAGTACATGTCCAGGCCCGTCTGAAGTTTGCTAGAGAGCATTTGGATGATCCAGAAGAGGATTGGGAGAATGTCATATGGATAGATGAAACCAAAATAGAACTTTTTGGTAAAAACTCAACTTGCCGTGTTTAGAGGAGAAAGAATGCTGAGTTGCATCCAAAGAACACCATACCTACTGTGAAGCATGGGGGTGGAAACACTATGCTTTGGGGCTGTTTTTCTGCAAAGGGACCAGGACGACTGATCCGTGTAAAGGAAAGAATGAATGGGGCCATGTATCGTGAGATTTTGAGTGAAAACCTCCTTCCATCAGCAAGGGCATTGAAGATGAAATGTGGCTGGGTCTTTCAGCATGACAATGATCCCAAACACACTGCCCGGGCAACGAAGTAGTGGCTTTGTAAGAAGCATTTCGAGGTCCTGGAGTGGCCTAGCCAGTCTCCAGATCTCAACCCCATAGAAAATCTTTGGAGGGAGTTGAAAGTCCGTGTTGCCCAGCGACAGCCCCAAAACATCACTGCTCTAGAGGAGATCTGCATGGAGGAATGGGCCAAAATACCAGCAACAGTGTGTGAAAACCTTGTGAAGACTTACAGAAAACGTTTGACCTCTGTCATTGCCAACAAAGGGTATATAACAAAGTATTGAGATGAACATTTGTTATTGACCAAATACTTTTTTTCCACCATAATTTGCAAATAAATTCTTTAAAAATCAGACAATGTGATTTTCTGGATTTTTTTTTCTCATTTTGTCTCTCATAGTTGAGGTATACCTATGATGAAAATTGGAGACCTCTCATCTTTTAAGTAGGAGAACTTGCACAATTGGTGGCTGATTAAACACTTTTTTACCCCACTGTACATCTTATTATACCGAACTCAGTACTGTTTACTTCTGAATATCCATTTTGTGGCTAATATAGTTATTAACCTGGCCATCAAGTTGTGTCAGCTGATCATTTTTTGCTATGACAACATCTCAGACTCAGTGCAGCTGGAGCAGGTACGTCCATGATGTCTCAACAGTCCATGGTTTTCACGCAGATCAGAGCAATTTTTTTTCCCACAATATTTTTATTGAATCTTTTTTTTTTTTTTTTTTTACAAACAGCACACACAGTCAGACACTAACACAAAAGTAATTTAAAAACTAAAAAGAACAATAACAATAAAAAAGGATAATAAAAACAACAACCATTAACAAAAACAAGTCAACAACAATGCTCCTCTGTTTAGTCTAGGTAATCTATTACATAAGAATACATTAATATACATTCACCATTTTGGAATTTGCAAGGTCCACACATATCATTCATTTTCTTCTTCAGAAGTTATGTTTAATTTCTTTACATAATCAATGAAAGGTCTCCATATATTCTCAAACACATTTTATTTTGATGTCAGTATGTATGTTATTCTTTCTAGTGGAAGGTTGGTAACATCTGTCTTAACCACTGAGTCACATCTGGTCTATGAGTTTTTCCACAGTAATGCAATACATTTTTTGGCATTAAGCAAACTGAGGTCTATGAATGTTCTTTCACTCTTATTAAAGTTATGTTTTTCTGGATACAGACCCAACAAAAACAGTTTAAGGTTCAATGTGATTTGTTTTGAAATTATTTTTTCAATTGTTACCCTCCCCTATTCCCAAAACATTCTGATTTTTCTACATTCCCATAAACAGTGAAATAGGGTTCCTTTACTTAGATCAGAGCAATTTTTTGCACAGGAAATAAACCAGACATTCTTAAGCTCTACAACCACTGATCGTTTGTGAAGCTGTGTTGACATCAGTGACAGGCTGTATTGACATCAGCACCGCCTTGCTGTAAAAAAATCCCGCCCACCCCAAGTATACCCAGCTGTACCCAGCTGCAATGGAAACACAACCGAGCCGAACCGAGTAGAGCCGAGTAGTGTACAGTAAGGCCGACTGGGTACTTGTGGAAAAGTGGCTTAACGGCCTTTTCCATTAGCCCCGTTTAGCACGCCACGGTACAGCTCAGTATGCTTTGTAAGTCTTTCCACTAGCCCCAACACAGTTTAACAGCCGCGATTTTCGGCCTCGCTCAAGGGCAGGGTACAGACGTGCTGAGCCGTGCCGTGTTGTGACGTTAAAAGACTGGTTGCCACTGATTGGTCAGGTCGTAACGTCACGAAAGTGACCGTCTTCTGATGAATCTTCACACGACCGCCATTTGCAATATTTCAGGGACTAACTCTGTCACGGAGTAAATACGATATTAATACAGACAGTGTTGTAGGTTTTGCGGAACTCTACACCGTGGTCCAACGAAGAGGTGCGGAGTTTTCTCTGCTTGGTGGCAGATACGCAGTGAGGAGTGACCCGGACCCATACAGATGGCTGGCCAGCATAGAACCAGACTATAGACAAGCTGAAGATGAACGTGAGAGAACCATCGATGGTGAGTGATTTGTAATAATGTGCATCTGTTCGCTTATTTATCCTGTTGGTGGTAAGCTCACTTTTTTTGAGCCATACAGCGCCGTTTTGTGCTGGCTAACTCGTTTTAGCTAACGAGTTTTGGCTAGTAGCTAGCTAGTACCAACTGCTGATTCGCACTTGTTTTCTCCTAAATATTCGCTTGTGAGAGCAAAACGATCAAACATGTTAATCATGGTTAAAGTCCTGGTTTGTGTTTTGTATTGCACTTTGGTGCTGCGCATTAAATTGTGTGCAATTTAATGCTAGAATGTGTTTCCACATGCCAGGGGGTTAGCCTCCCTGTTTATACTGTGATACTGGACTACAGGAGCCGAAATTTCGTCATATTAAAATTGCTTTTTCAAACCAGTGATTTATAAAGTCATTCATATAATTTTCTAAAGCGTCAGAATAGACCCACACACCTATTCTGTGGATCCTGCAGTGCTTGTCAGGGAAACGAAGCATTTTTGTCACATCCCACCACTTTACACATTACACAGACAGTGATATATTTCAAGCGTTTATTTATTTTAATTTTGGTGATTACGGCTTACAGCCCCTGAAAACCCCAAATTCAATTTGGCAAAAAATTAGAATATTACATAAAATTAACTTTAAAAAATAGTTTTTAAATATAAATGTTGGCCGCTGAGGTGTTGGTTAAAATGGGCTGTAGCCGTAATCATCAATATTAAAATAAACACTTGCAATATATCACTGTCCCTGTAATGAATCTATATATGGGTTTCACTTTCTGAAATGAGTGAAAAAAAATTGAATTTTTTCATGGTATTCTAATTTTTGAGATGTGCCTATATAAGTGTTGAACTTGCTTGAAACTAACCATCATCCATTTCAGTCGTTGATCTAGGCAGGTGGAAATCAGCCGCCCCACAACGGACCTCGCCACTGTGGAACGTACTGAAATCCTTTGCTTTTATAGGTAAAGTGTCAAAAACAAAGTAGCACAATTTCCACTTAATATAAAAGGGACTGAACTGAGATTTATTTGATTGTGTGAATATGGCACATCAACTGTAAAATAAGCCGCTTGTTAATGCATTTATTTTTTTGTCACATCACTTGTGTGATCCTTTGTGAGTTATGTTCATAACTGTATGTTTTGGCGAATGTGAGATGTTCAGTCGTCAATATAATTTACTTTATATATGTACTTTATAGTCTATCATCAATAAACTCATGCAGTAACAGGACACATTACAAATATTCGAGACCCATTGTAGTGCTTCCTTTTATATTTTAGCAATGCTAGTACAAAACACTGCCCACACATGAAGCCAGGGCAAGAAGAGACACTTTTACACACAAGACAAACTTTTATTGATAAAAACTTCATATTTTGACTGAGCGACTCCACACTCGGTGATGCACAACTTCAGTTAAAGTACTAGATTCCATTCAAGTGAATGTATTAATTCATTCTGGTTGCTGAGGCCACAGTAAAAAGAGATGATTTTTAATGTAACCCAGCCCTTGTAAAATCTACTGAAGCGCAGCTACATGAAAATTGTGGTTAAATACAACAACGAAGTACTTTATTGTCACATTCAAATTGTAATCCCTCCTGTTTTGTTTTTCTTTTGAATTCTTGGATGAAATATGGTGGGCAATAAATATAAGCTGCAGCTTCAGCCATCACCCATTTCAGATAACCTGTGTTGAACTGTATAATCAGAGGAGTTATTGTTTAATTTGACCTTGTTAGATTTTTTTCCCCTTTGTTATATTATTCTATTTTCTTTTAATCTTTACTTTTAATCAATCCGAAATAAAGATTCATTCATTAATTCACATTCCACCATTGGCTTTTAGCAACAAGTGTATTTCCCAAATATGTTTTAAACTTGCTTTAATTAACCACCACCCATCTGTCTTTTGTCTAGGCAAGAGGGAAACTGTCACCCCAACTGGACCTTGCCTCACTATTTACAGAGATGAAGGCTGAAGATCTGCTGAACCAGGACCAGTACGAGGGGCTGATCCATTTGCTTCTCAGTGAGGCAGCGTGGCTGCCGTGTGTGACCATTCCAGTTTTTTTTTTACAGTTTGAATTTTGCACATTCTGAATAATCTGGAATTTGCTGCTGATTGTAATAAACAATTTAGTGACTTATGTGTTTGCATCATGATTTTCTATTTTGTCTGTTAAGACACCAGTGGGAAAAGAGTCAACTGTACAAAGGATTTATCGGTGACCTTGAAAATAATGGCTCATTTTTAAGAAAAAAGTAACCAAAACAATTATTTTATTAACTGAAGACTATATTGTTAGAAGACTGTACAGAAGACCCTGCATACTTTAGTGACAGTACCAGTATATGGAGGAATTCTGGGTCATATTAGCATCTGCTCTTCATCATAATGGGCTTGGGCGGGGGTGTCTAATCATGTGCCATGGAGGGCCAAGACCCTGCAGGCTTTACCTCCAACCAGTGTCTTCAACAGCAGATTCCACTGAACTTCTTCCACTGAACTTCTTCCACTGACTGATCTGTGAGAACACCTGCTGAAGAGACTGGGTAGAAGACAGAACCTGCAGGGTCTTGGCCTCCCATGACACATGATTGGAAGCCCCCGGATTAGGTTTAATGGGATTTAACATTTTAACACAAACTGCTTTATGGTTCATAATTCTGTTGACAGACTTACAGCAAACCAAAAGTGATTTCTCAAACTGCTGGATTATTCTTAGCTTTTCCAATCTTTCAGTATTTAATTCATGCCACATGGTGGTAACCTTCACATATAAAAAAAGAGACATCTGCAAAAACTTCAGAGGTTTATTGTCAGTGCAATTCCCAGTGCAATACGACATGAATGCATGTCTAGTACATTGTTGATGCAGAGAATATATATTTCTACAGTACATGTATCTAGTAAATCAAGTATTTTCCATGTAACCTTGTGACTGCATTATTTTAATTGCTTTTAATCCTAGATCAAGTTTGTTTTGGCCTAAATGGCATGATAACTGTCAAATATATCTTATTATACCTAACTCAGTACTGTTTACTTTTTGAATATATATTTTGTGGCTAACATAGTTATTAACATGGCGATCAAGGACTTCTGGTTATGGCGGCCACGTAGGAAGACGTGGTTCACTCTGCTCTGCTCCTAAAAATAAAAAGTTGGCAAATAACTCTCCCAATTGGAACAAAATCTATCCCAGCGTTTGGGCGCGGATATGCCGGTAAAGCCTAAGGCTGGGAAATTAGGTGGAGGAAAAACTGAACCGCCGAAACAGTCCAAGTTAACGGACTTCCACGTTCGTGACGAAGCAGAAAAATCTCCAGATATGGCGGCGCAAGCTAGTGGCGGAGCGGTGACTGCTGGCGAGGGCACAGGTGCGGTGCTTGCTGCCATTAGCGCAATGAGAGCAGACTTTTCCGCTAAATTTGATGGGATTATAGCAGCGATAGAAGGAATGAGGAAGGAAATAAGTGACTATATGGAGCGAGTATCGCAGGTGGAGCTCCGAATTTCCAGCGCTGAGGATGACGTCACCAGCCTACAATTAAAGGTGCGCACATTGGAATTAAAAAATAAACGTCTGGAAGATAGTGCCCTGGACTTAGAATCCTGGTCGAGACGGAACAATCTGAGGCTGGTGGGCCTCCCGGAGGGAACAGAGGGATGGGACCCATGTTCCTTTTTGGAAAAGTGGATTCCAGAAGCGCTGAACAACGCGGAGCTGCAGTCATCGGTCGTCTTAGAGAGCGCCCACCGAATCGGCCCACTGAGAGATAATAAGGCACCACCGAGGACGCTGATTATGAAGTTCCTCAGCTACAGAGACAAGATGACGATCTCCAACGCGGCGCGAGCTAAAGGAGAAATTAAATATCAGGATCAACAGGTGCGGTTTTACCCAGATCTGGCCACAGGAATCCAACAATTAAGGAAACAGTTTGACCCCGCCCGTAGACAGCTGCGCAACCTCGGGATTCGTCATGGAGTGATTTATCCGGCAAGACTGCTGGTCACATATAAAGGGAGATCCCACACCTTCAAGACCCCTGAGGAGGCGCAGGTGCTTATCAAGCAGATCCAAGAAGAGACTGGTGGGAGCTAAGCATGAACAAAATATAAAGGTAGAATATTTAAATATTTGCACAGGCATCTGACTGATCTGAAGCATATAGCAAGTTTACAAAATATAGATTGTATTATATAAAAAAAAAAACCTATGATGTACAAAGTTGCTATAAAATTTTGGAGTTAAGTTGGAAAACTACAGAAGAGAGTTAATGTTATGTCATTAAAAGCAGTAGAGTCAGGGTGATTGAGAGGAGAAAGAGTGGTTTTGACTGATCCTCGCGGGTGTGGACAGTAAATGGCTATAGCGGGAGACGGAATTTTTTTTTGATTTTGGGGGGATTACCACGAATGTGGGAAGGGGGAATTTGTTTTGTGTGTAGTTTGTAGGATGAATGTTCAACCACTCATGTTTTTGCTTCTCTGTATGAGCATGTTTATATTGCAAGGTAATCTCAAACTCCTTATTGATCATAGACCAAAGCGTTAATCTTAATTTAACTTCATGGAATTGCAGAGGTCTACAGAATTTAAAAAAACTTAAACAAGTTATGAATAAAATAAAAGACATAGGTTCAAAAATTGTGTTTTTACAAGAAACTCATCTAATAGAGGAGGATGTAAAAAGAATTAGGAGAAGATGGCAGGGAAGTGTGTTCACCTCATCATTTTCATCTCGAGCCAGGGGAGTTATGACGCTCATACATAAATCAGTCCCATTTCAAGTGAAAAATGTAATTGGAGACAAATTAGGAAGATATCTAATCATCCAAGGATCTTTGTTATTAGAAAATATAAATTTGGTGAACTTATACGGTCCCACTATAGATGATCAAAACTTCTTTGCTAATTTATTTCTTATTTTATCATCACTTACAGGGCAACATATAATAGCAGGGGATTTTAATTGTACATTGAATTCCGGTATAGACAGATCAACAGGACTGGACTGTACGCACAATGGATGCAGGATGATCATTAATCATTCTTTGAAAGAATTGAGATTGCTAGATATATGGAGAGAAATGAAACCACAAGTTAAAGCCTACTCTTGCTATTCTAATACCTACAAGACATTGTCACGTATTGACTATTTTTTGATCTCCACAGAATTAAGGTCCAAGATTCAAAACTGTTTCTATGATAACATTGTGATCTCTGATCATGCACCCTGCTGTTTAATATATGTAGATAAGAAATTGACAAAGGAACCAGGTAGGTGGCAATTTCAGCATAAATGGCTTCAGGATGAGGAATTTGTTAAGTACATAGAAAAACAGATAGATGAGTTCTTTGATATCAATACTACACAAACATCAGCATGTATAAAGTGGGAGGCTTTCAAAGCTTTTATTAGGGGGCATATTATTAGTTATACAGGTTCAAAATCTAAGAAGACTCGAGAGGAGAGAGCCCAATTGGAACATAAAATTTCTCCAAGAAAAAGTGTATGCAGGAAGCGACCCAAAATTAGAGAACGAATTACTGATTCTGAGAGCTGAATATGACAAAAAATCAGCGAATAGAGCTGCCTCGAGTCTTCTAAGATTGAAGCAATCTTTTTATGAACAAGGTGAAAAATCAGGGAAATTATTGGCATGGCAGATTAAACAATTAGAATTTAAAACACCAATTACCAGTATTATAAGTAATGGACAGGCAGTTGTAGATCCTTTAGAAATTAACAGTGCCTTTAGAGATTATTATGAAAAACTATATGATACAAAAAATGAAACTGACTTAACAAAACTAAATGGGTTTTTGGACGGATTATCTATACCGTGTATTCCAAATGAAAACAGGGAGATACTGGAGTCTAAAATTAGTCAAGAAGAAGTTGGGCTAGCCACTGATAATATGAAATCAGGAAAAAGTGCGGGACCAGATGGTCTTCCAGTTGACCTCTAAAAAATTTAAGAATAAATTAATAAAGCCATTTTTGGAAATGGTTTTAGAAGCATTTCAAAATAGTAATTTACCACTATATATGAATAATGCCTTAATTATACTGTTGCCAAAACTAGGTAAACCCTCTAATAAATGTGAAAATATGAGACCAATAAGCCTATTAAATGCTGACCTTAAGATAATCTGTAAAATTTTAGCAAGACGACTACAAGAAATATTACCAAATATTATTAACCGAGATCAGAATGGCTTTATAAAGGGAAGACAAGGCTTCCATAATGTAAGAAGACTATTTAATATTATCTATTCTAATAAAGAAGCACCGGATACAGCTCTCCTATCATTGGACGCCGAAAAGGCCTTTGATAGGGTCGAATGGCCCTTTCTTTTTGAAGTCCTACAAAGGTTTGGACTTGGAAATAATTTCATAAAATGGGTTCAGATAATATACAATAATGATACAGCAGAAATCCTAACAAACAGTAATATCAATAAAATCAATAAAATAAAATCAATAAATATCAATAGAGGATGTCGACAAGGCTGTCCACTTTCACCTTTACTGTTTACTATGGCAATTGAACCTTTAGCGATGGCAGTACGTTTACATCCACAAATAAATGGAATTAGAGTAGGACCAACAGAACATAAAATCTCCCTGTATGCCGATGACATAATTTTGTTTACGTCGAATCTTAAAAAATCAATTCCGACCTTGTTGAATTTAATAAAGAATTTGGGGGAAATATCAGGATATAAAATAAATAAAACTAAATCTTCAATATTAATGCTAAATGAGACCCAGAGAAATCACCCAGCTCCTGAGGTAAATCAATTCAAAGTTGTAAATCAGTTTAAATATTTAGGAATTCAAATTGTGCCTAAGCTAGAATCAGTCGCCAGTGCCAACTATGAAGCCTTAATGACAGACATTAATGAGTTACTTCAGAGATGGATGTCACTACCAATGTCGATGATTGGGAGAATTAATATACTTAAAAGTAATATCTTACCCAAGATACTTTATTTATTTCAATACATTCCTTTACCACCACTTTCAGATCTATTCTCAAGAATTAAAAAAAAGTTAGTGGAATTTATATGGAACAATAGGAAGGCTAGATTACGTCTGTCCTTACTATATTTACCATTTGATCGTGGAGGTCTGAAATGTCCAAACTTTATGTTGTATTACTGGTCAGCACAACTGAGGTCTATGACATATTATTTTTCATCAAATGATCTCCCTCACTGGACTGAAATGGAATCATACAATTTACCTTTACCTCTTCCCATATTCATATACTCAGACTCGGCAAAAAAATTACAGAAACAAGTTAAAAATCCATTTGTAAAGCATATGATCAAAATATGGTGTGAAACCAAAAAATATTTAAAAGAACCACACTTATTGTCACAATTCAGCCCAATATGGGGTAATCAATATTTTAAACCAGTGAGAGCGGATGCTGTATTTAAAGTATGGAATTTAAAAGGGATTCAAAAGATTCAAGACTTATATTTGTCATGTTCAGATAACATAATGTCTGATGTTTGAAGAATTGAGGATCAAATTTAATCTTAATAGAACACATTTTTTAAAATATCTTCAGCTTAGGAACTTTATTCGATCAAATCAAAATAATGCTCTCACCCGACCTACTTATTCATCCTTGGAAAAAATCTTGAAGAAGGATAGTAAGAGAAAGGGTATTATTTCAGAGTTTTATAACTCATTGACATTATCCTCAAGTGAAAACTCACAGAAAAGACTGAATTATTGGAAAGAAGACCTGCAAACTGAAATTTCAGAGGAACAATAGGAATTGGCTTGTACAGAAGCTCAAACCAAATCAATAAATGTACGTCTTAAATTGATACATTTTAAATGGTTAAGGCGGTGGAGTTAAATAAATACAACAAAAACATACCAGATACGTGCACAAAATGTATGGAAAGTAAAGGAACCCTATTTCATTGTTTATGGGAATGTAGAAAAATTAGAGTGTTTTGGGAAGAGGTGAGGGTAACAATTGAAAAAATAATTTCAAAACAAATCATATTGAATCCTAAATTGTTTTTGTTGGGTCTGTATCCAGAAAAACATAACTTTAATAAGAGTGAAAGAGTATTCATAGACCTCAGTTTGCTTAACGCCAAAAAATGTATTGCACTATTGTGGAAAAAGACTCATAGACCAGATGTGACTCAGTGGTTAAGACAGATGTTAACAAACCTTCCACTAGAAAGAATAACATACATACTGAAATCAAAGGAAATTGTGTTTGAGAATATATGGAGACCTTTCATTGATTATGTAAAGAATTTAAATATAACTTTTGAAGAAGAAGGTAAATGATCTGTGTGGGCCTTGTAAATTCCAAACTGGTGAATGTATAATATGTATACATATGTAATGGAGTACCTAGACTAAACAGAGGAGCATTGTTGAAGACCTGCTTTTGTTAGTGGTTGTTGGTGTTTTTAGTATATTTTTTTTTAATCACTTTAGTGTTAGATCGTTTGTGTTATGTTTGTAAAAAAGGTTCAATAAAAAATATTGTGGAAAAAAAAACATGGTGATCAAGTTGTGTCAGCTGATCATTTTTTTCTATGACACCATCTCAGACTCTGCTGCAGAAGCAGGTACGTCCATGATGTCTCAACAGTCTCTCCATGATTTTCAAGCAGATCAGAGCAATTTGTTGTACAGGAAATAAACGTTTCTACAGACATTCTTAAGCTCTATAACCACTGATCGTTTGTGAAGCTGTGCTGACATCAGTGACAGGCTGATGACATCCGTGACAGGCTGTGATGAACGCCCAGAGCGAATGAAGCAGTAATTTCCCCACAACAGAGCCATCTGAAACACACACAGCATACATATTTTAGTACCTAACAGCGATAACCTGCAGACATTAAAGTGTACCACGACGTACTTATAGCAAACTAGCATTAGCAACATTAGCTTACCGTCATATATGACCTAGTTTGTATCCTCACGTCTTTGGCTCTCCCAGAAGCTGCAGAACTATTCCAGAGTGTTTCATCTCGCTGCCTGTACCCTTGTCTGGCGGTCCTTTTTGGCGTTTACGGTGAAAAAAGCCACAGACCGAGGAGTGGCCTTGTACAGCTGTATGTGTTATGTTTTGCTTGGGTCGCGTGTTCTACGTCACGGGAGTGTGGCGCCGCCTCGCTGTTATAGAAATCCCACCCACCCCAGCTTAACACGGTTGTAATGGAGACAAAAGCGTGCCGAACCGTACTGAAGTGAATCGAGGCGTGCCGAGGTGTGCTGGGCTAGTGGAAAAGTGCCTTAACTGACCCATAACGTAATCCCCTGCCAGTCAAAGCCCAAAGGGGTCGAAGAGCCCTTTGGGTGAAGATAGGTGGAGGATAAAACCCAAATCATTTATTTTTTTAAATTGAATTTTAATTTTATTAAACCACAGAGGACATTAAGAAAACATTATTTACAATGTTGTCCTGGAATCCCCAATTAACCTAGCATGCATGTCTTTGGACTGTGGGAGGGAGCCACATCATCCTTAGAGAACCCTGTAGAGATGGGAAGAACATGCATACTCCACACAGCTGGAAATTTGAACCCAGAGTAGGGCCTTCCTGCTGTGAGGCAGACGGGACTAAATACTATACCACTGTAAAAAATAAAATAGAAAAAGGCAAATATCCAGGTAACAACCGCCACACTAGAGTAAAGACACACACAATCTACCATATATCCATGTGGATTTAAAAAGAACTGAGCTCTATGCAGGCTTTCTTCCTCAGCTTTATGCCCTGTAGCTAATTGCAGAGAGGACTCCACAGGGACTGGCTCCACAAAAGATGAATAATCAGGCCAGATGAGCACTGCACTGATTGCAGAGTGGAGTCAGCTGAATGGAACCCAGATGGGGAGCAGAAGAGGCTAGCTATGCATTTATATGTGATTATAATAGGGGTGAGAATCTCTAGCCACCCCACGATCCGATTTACAATTCAGAGGGCTGCGATGTGATTATAAAACCATTTTTCTTTTTTTCCCCACACTGTGACTATTTGGTATTTCAAAGCAAAGTATTTGGAATGATCTATAATGAAGTTACTTCCAATATTTTGTGTTAAAACAAATGGAAGACAGATATGACAAGTCAACTGAAATGTGTCATGTACTTTGCATATCACCAACCACTGATACTACAAATGGTAAATGGCGTTCACTTATATAGCACTTTTTTTCCTCATCTCTGGATGACCAAAGCGCTTTACAGATCCTGCTATCTACCCATTCACACAAACATTAACACACTGATGGTGGCAGTTTCAGTGTCTTGCTCAAGGACACTTCTACATGCAGACTGCAGACAGAGAATTGAACCAGTGATCCTTCGATCAGTAGTCAGCCACACTACACCTGCGCTACAGCCACCCCTACTGTCCATGGTTAATCCCTTTCTATTCTGGCTGAACTCTGGGCATTCAAGAATTGATTCTCTGCGGAGGTATGCATTCCCGGATCATCACCAAAATGCTATTGGTTCCTTTCTAGGCCAAGGACCACCTCTGGAAAAAAAATGTCATCCAAATCCATCCAGTAGTTTTGGAGTACTGTTGCTAACACACTGTGAGAAGAGCCTTGGTGGAGGTATGCATTCTCAGATCATCACCAAAACGTTAAGGGTTCCTCTCTAGCCCAAGAATCATCTCTGTTGAAAATTTCGTCCAAATCCATCCAGTAGTTTTTGTGTAATCCTGCTGCACAATTTCAAACAAGGTACTTGGTGGAGGTATGCACTCTCAGATCATCACCAAAATTTAATGGATTCATCCTTGGCCCAAGGGCTACCTCTGGTAAAATTTTCATCAAAATATGTCCAGTAGTTTTTGCGTAATACTGCTAACAGATGGCTGGACGGACAAAGTCACAAACCATCCCAACTACATTACCTCCTTGGTAGAGGTAATTACCCACACAGACACAAAAAACAAGAAAAAAAAACCCAATCACAAGCAAACAAAGAAACAAACAAGCAAAAAAAAATGAAGGAGGTCAGTGCAAGCTCTAAATATTTTGGAAATAGCAAAGAATCATTCCCAAAAAAGGGTATAAGGCAGGTTAAGAGGTCACATCTCTGTATTATAATCAATATTAAAGGGCCTATATCATGCTATTTTAAGCCTTTCAGAGTAAACTATATGCATGCATGTGATAGTATATTACCTTTGGTACACTGGAGAATGAATTTCTTATGAA
Source organism: Pholidichthys leucotaenia (assembly GCA_020510985.1). NCBI lineage: Eukaryota > Metazoa > Chordata > Actinopteri > Cichliformes > Pholidichthyidae > Pholidichthys > Pholidichthys leucotaenia. Next base: position 173,966,765 of record CM035849.1, on the reverse strand, counting down.
ATATGAGTTATTTTCGCGAGCCCGGAAGTAAGATGCCTCGATCTCTGAGGCTCTGCTTCTCCTTCCTGTGGCTGCCACCCATTTCATGACGTAACCCCTGAGCCGGCTGCTGCAGTGTGTCGCTGGGTTCCGCTCACGAAAACAAGGAAGGCTGAACAAATTCCTAAATCTCTCACAGCCAAAGACACATTTACGCCACTTAGAAGACACTGTCTTACGTAAAAATGCAAACAGTTGTTGTCACTGAGCAGATTAGGTGCGAGAGGAACTACTTCTTCACAGCGTCAATGCTAAAGTGAAAGAGTTTTGCCGATCACCGCTCCATCAGCTGCGCAGAGAAAGTGGGTGTGTGCGTTAGCTTGGGGGCGGTGCTGGCAGCACAGGCACTTCCTGGAGTGGGCAGCTCACCAACATTCATACGTATGAACGTAGGGACCCAGTCATTATCAGGGACAGGGCGGAGCAGCAGCTCAGAGAGCAGGGTTGAGGAGGAATACTCAGAGATGTGTGAATGGAGCAAAATACCACTTTGGGGGTGTTTTTGGTGAGGAATTAACATTACAACATGCTTAAAAGCTCAAAAAAGTCGATTTTGCATGATATAGGCCCTTTAAAAAAGGTTGCCAGATTTTTAGGAAAGTATGTCTTTTTCTAAGTTTATATGTAATTTTTTCTAAAAGAATTAACTAACTAACTAACTAACTTGCACTTATATAGCGCTTTTCTAGTCACAAAGACCACTCAAAGAGCTTTCACTAGTACTAACCCTCTATTCTAAGGGCCTATAGGAAACACATATCTAGGGACAATTTAGAACAACCAATTAACCTAAAATGCATGTCTTTGGATTGTGGGAAGAAAGCGGAGCCCCCGGAGTAAACCCACGCAGCACAGGGAGAACATGCAAACTCCACACAGAAAGGTTCCAACCCCTGCCAGCCCGGGGATTTGAACCAGGAACCTTCTAGCTGTAAGGCAACAGTGCTAACCACTGCACCACCGTGCTGCCCAAGAATACAGCTATTTATTTCAGAAAACCATTTTTCAATGAGAAGAGGGGAGTCAGATTTCCATGTTACAGCTACACATTTCCTAGCTACACAAAAAGCCATTTCCAGAAATTTTACTTGATATTTACTTAAATGTATATCAATTTTTACAAAGTTCCCCAGCAGACAAAATTCAGGGTCTAATGGAATAGTAGTTAATAGTAGCATCGCCTCCTGCTGGAAGACACTACAACGCATAGTGAAAGCTGCCAGCAAGATCATCGGTGCCCCTCTGCCCCCCCTCTCGGACATCTACCTCACCCACCTCACCTGCAGAGCCATCAACATTGCAGGCGACCCTTCCCACCCCTCACACCCCCTCTTCAGCCCCCTGCCATCGGGGAAAAGGTACCTGAGCCTCTGGGCCCGCTCCACAAGACTGCTAAAAAGCTTTGTTCATCAGGCCATCAGGACCATGAACTCTGTCCACTCTCACCTCACCTCCGGACTGTAACGCACTCACCCAGACAATAATTACCTCAGCTGTTGGCACAGAAAGACTGGCACACCAACAGTAATACATCTGCTGCTGTATGTCTCTGCACTTTACTGCAACCATTTGCACAAATGTCATATCTGCTGCTGTCTGTTTGTTATTGCAATATTGATCATGTGCAGTCCAATCTGTCACTGTCTGCACCTATACTACTGCATCAAACTTGCAACTACGAGTATTACTGCTCTACTTTTCTGTACATAGGATTGCTGGGTTTCACTGTTTACCTTTACTAGTGCATTGCCCGTAGAACACAAGTATTCCTGTCTGAAACGGGTATCCCAATCAGGCTGTACACACCCAAATGTAGGCTGTGTTTGAAAGTGGAATACAAAGAGTTGTAGCCTATATGTAAGTAATCACGTTAGACTTTGACAAATACAAAAGGGAGTAAATGGCACTAAGATTTATCTGATTGTGTGAATATTAATTACAGAATACCTAAATACTAAAAATGAATGGGACATCCGATATTAGCGACTGTTTCAGAGCCCTTGTTTGTTTGTCAGATCACTTATTTGTGTGATCTTCTATCGCTTATATTCAAAATAATAGTGTATCTCGCACTTTGGGGAATGGGAGTTGTTCAGTCACCATTATAATTATTTTAGTTTCTATCACTGTTCAGTGATGGAGTTCAGTGTAATACTGAATTTCTTCTGTCTATCGTCAATAAACTCATGCAGTACTATAACAGGACACGTTTACAAATATTTGAGACCCACTGTAGTGCATAATTTCATATTTTAGTAATATTTTGTTATTAAAAGGTTTTTTAAAACTTTAATGCTAAGATTGAGGCGGTGCTTATATCGTTGAGCTGGGGCAATACTGAGGCCAAATAATGATCTGAACCTTGAGGGCGTGACTGGCAAAGATTAACAATGTAAGTGTCGTGGCTGTATTGTAAGCATTTGTTTTTTTATTCATGCAAGAAGATTATTTATTATTATTATTCCACCTAAACAATCATATTTTTGACCCTCTAAACGTTAACCAAAACACAATTTTTTTCGCACACACCTCAGACCAGGTGAAAAATTTCATAAACTGGTAAAAATATGTGCCCCATGCTGAAAATTTATCTAGCATATGGTTGATAAGTCCTGCATTTGTGGAGCAAAGGTTGTAGGGCTTCCCCCATGTTTTTTTGTACCTTTGCAGTCTGTACCATCAGCTGTCCAGTGCTGTTCTGATAGAGATGCCAAAATGTCAGAACACCGGAGGAAGTGTATCCAATCAGCTGATCGCTCGAACCACAGAGCTCAGCTGTTTACAATGATAAATCAGCATCAGGGCAAAAGCACACTCCATGCATTATGAACCAAGCAGACCGCCCGTAAAATCTACTGGAGGAAAAAGCCCCCCAGGAAGCAGCTAGCCACCAAGGCTGCTCGGAAAAGCGCTCCGGCCACCGGCGGAGTGAAGAAGCCTCACTGTTACAGGCCCGTGGCTCTGAGAGAGATCCGTTGCTACCAGAAATCCACGGAGCTGCTCATCCGTAAGCTGCCCATCCAGCGCCTGGTGAGGGAGATCGCTCAGGACTTCAAGACCGACCTGCGCTTCCTGAGCTTCGCCGTCATGGCTCGGCAGGAGGCCAGCGAGGCCTACCTGGTGGGTCTCTTCTTCGCTAAGAGGGTCACCATCATGCCCAAAGACTTCCAGCTGGCCCGCCGCATCCGCGAAGAGAGCTTAGACTTTCTGCTGCACATTCACCAACCATAATGCTCCGCACTGTGTGTCTATATACTGTATACGTATATATATATATATATATATATACGTATATATTTATAGTAATATGTACATATGTTTACTAGCTGTTTTTGTTTATTCTTGCCTTCTGATTGTTGCTCTGAGTGTTGCTATCCCTGTGCTGTTGCAATCCTGGAATTTCCCCATTGTGGGACTAATAAAGGCTTATCTTATCTATTTTTTTTTTAACTTTATTGAAAATAACTATTTTTTTAATCGCCATCAGTTAGCGTGCCTTTGAGCCAGGTCGTGTCTGGCCGCTGCTTCTCCTGGCATGTTCTGTGTTGATTTGTCAGACCTGGTCCCTGCTGACGCTCCGCCCAGTCTGCTCGCACACCCCATGTTCTCCACATATGCCGAATTATCCTTTAGATTGACGCAATCATGACAACTTTATGGTATAATTTTTTTAAGCATTAAATCTTCAGTACTGTGTTTTTCTAGTCAAATTTATCATTTTCACTTCCTTGTTTTGTCCAGGAAACACTGTGGTGACTGATAGGTCGTGATGCCGCGCATTGTCCAATCAGCATGGAGTCAATCTGAAACCCCGCCCACACTTCTTGAAGCCAGGGCATGAAGAGACACAGAGCGGTGGCTAAACTTTTATTGATAAAAAATACATATTTTGACTGAGTGACTCCATATTCAGGCATGCACACCCTTGTAAACATGTTTAAAATCTAAGGCCAGTCTGACGAACGGTTCAAGAGATATGGGTGGAACAGACAGACAGACAGAGATTTCTTGCATTTATGGATAGATTTGCACTATGAGATGTCTGGGTCTATCTTTGGTCGCCACTTGCACTACGGGTAGCATTACTGTACATAGACTGCTGTTGTTGTTTTCCCAGCCTTATTCCTTTTTCTTTTCTTATATTGCACACACCACTGAAGAGAGAGAAACACCATTTCAATTCTCCTGTACGTCCTGTACGTATAGTAGTATTGACAAATAAAATCATTGAATTTTGACACAGTTAACTCTGCCAATTAAGGTAATGGGCAGGTTCATCCACCTACATACACACGTGGACAAAATTGTTGGTACCCCTCTGTTAATGAAAGAAAAACCCACAATGGTCACAGAAATAACTTGAATCTGACAAAAGTGGTAATAAATAAAAAGTCTATGAAAATTAACCAATGAAAATCAGACAATGCTTTTGAATTGTGGTTCAACAGAATTATTTTAAAGGTGAACTGAACTCACCTTTTTGCCAAAAAAGTAGAATAGCAGATTAATTCCTTATTACCTATTGTATTTTTCAACACATAAAAGAAATTTTTAGGCCGTGCGATGGCCAAGCTATAAGCCGATAAACTTTTGCCTCTGGCTGGCAGTGCCAAACAAACCGGAAGTAGTGCAGACGACGCTGCGTGACGTCACGAGTGTGAGCCTTATCAAAACAACAATGGCAGATGATAGCAGTTCCAGCAGTCAAGAACACCAGAGTTTTCAGAGTGAAGAGGCATTCAGGATCGGTGACAAGACAGAGGAGGATGCAGGAGTGTCAAGTGAACAGGAAGAGAGCGAGGGAGGCATCGAACCGTACAGATTAGAGCCAGAATTTTCGGGGGATTCCAGCACCGACTCAGACCGCAGCAGTGATGGGGTGGAGAGTCGCTTATTGAATACAGAATGGTGAGTCTTTACTTTGGCATGTTTGGGGTATCAGGATAAGGAAAATTAACAATAAAAAAGAAAGGGGGAAAAAAAACATCAGCATTTTCCCAACTTATTACAGTTATCCCTCACTTATCGCGTTTAATGCGGTCTTCCTTCGCTGGGTATAGGCTGGGTAAAACGTCTCCGCCAATCAGCTTGCGAGATAAAACGTCTCGGCCAGTCAGCTTGCGAGATTCCCGAGCGGGCTGGGGAGCCGGGGAGAGCGAGCTCTCCGTGTTGATACCTGATGTTCTAATGTAGTCTCCCTGCCTTCTCATTAGAACATCAGGTATCAACACGGAGAGCCCGCACAGCTCAAAATCTACCTCTCTGACCACTGCTCCACTCCTCTCCGCCCACCTCTTCACCGCTCGGGAATCTCGCAAGCTGATTGGCCGAGACGTTTCACCTCGCAAGCTGATTGGCCGAGACGTTTTACCCAGCTTCTCTCCCTGCAGAGCGCCTTCTTTATCGCTCGTGTTGCATAGTGGCACTTTTCGCTGTTCTCTTGTGCCTTTTTGTGCAAAATAGTGCTTGCGACGCCCTTGGGGGGGGGGTGACGCTACTTCGCGGTTTCTCACTTTTCGCGGTCGGTTCTGGTCCCCATTAAACGCGATAAGTGATGGATCACTGTATATCTAGAAACGCATCGCTTCCCGGTCGCTTTTCCTCCCCCTTTCTTTTCTTTCGTCGCCATGACAGCTTTCCTTGGCCACTGAACAGATCTTCCCAGGCGTTGGAAGTGTTTTGTAGTTGACTATCACGACAAAATGCACCAAAAACAACCAGTGTCGACGTGCTCGCAATGGTAAACATGAGGACTGGGTCACACTCGTGACGTCACGCGGAACTCCGGCTGCGCTTCGGCGGATTTGTCTGATTTTTCAGGGCGGGAAATTCAAAATCGCGATTTTCTCCAAGATTCCGGGATTTGTGGAGGGGGTGCCAATGATAAATTATCTTTATAATTGTATGTACTATCACCCAGTGCCGTTCAATGTCGTTCAGTTCAGTTCACCTTTAAAAAACAAACTCATGAAACAGGCCTGGACAAAAATGATGGTACCCTTAACTTAATATTTTGTTGCACAACCTTTTGAGGCAATCACTGCAATCAAACAATTTCTGTAACTGTCAATGGGACTTCTGCACCTCTCAGCAGGTATTTTGGCCCACTCCTCATGAGCAAACTGCTCCAGTTGTCTCAGGTTTGAAGGGTGCCTTCTCCAGACGGCATGTTTCAGCTCCTTCTACAGATGTTCAATAGGATTTAGATCAGGGCTTATAGAAGGCCACTTTAGAATAGTCCAATGTTTCGCTCTTAGCCATTCTTGGGTGTTTTTAGCTGTGTGTTTTGGGTCATTATCCTGTTGCAAGAGCAACTGAGACCAAGCTGTCTGACACTGGGCAGCACATTTCTCTCTAGAATACCTTGATAGTCTTGAGATTTCATTGTACCCTGCAGATTCAAGACACCCTGTGCCAGATGCAGCAAAGCAGCCCCAGAACATAACAGAACCTCCTCCATGTTTCACAGTAGGGACAGTGTTCTTTTCTTGGTATGCTTCATTTTTGCGTCTGTAAACACAGTGTTGATGTGCCTTGCCAGAAAGCTCCAGTTTTGCCTCGTCTGTCCATAGGACATTCTCCCAGAAGCTTTGTGGCTTGTCAACATGCAGTTTGGCAAATTCCAGTCTGGATTTTTTATGATTTGTTTTCAACAGTGGTGTCCTCCTCGATCGTCTCCCATGAAGTCCACTTTGACTCAAACAACGACGGATGGTGCGATCTGACACTGATGTACCTTGACCTTGGAGTTCACAATGAATGTGTTTAGAGGTTGTTCTGGGCTCTTTTGTTACCATTCGTATTATCCGTCTCTTCCATTTTTCATCTAGTTTCCTCCTGCGGCCACGTCCAGGGAGGTTGGCTACAGTCCCGTGGATCTTAAATTTCTGAATAATATGTGCAACTGTAGTCACAGGAACATCAAGCTGCTTGGAGATGGTCTTATAGCCTTTACCATGCTTGTCTATAATTTTCTTTCTAATCTCCTAAGACAACTCTCTGCTTTGCTTCCTCTGGTCCATGTTTAGTGTGGTACACACCATGTCACCAAACAGCACAGTGACTACTTGTCACCCTTTAAATAGGCCGACTGACTGATTACAAGTTTGTAGACACCTGTGATGTTAATTAGAGGACACATCTTGGTTGAACATGTCCCTATGGTCACATTATTTTAAATCTTTTCTAGGGGTACCATCATTTTTGTCCAGGCCTGTTTCATGAGTTTGTTTTTTAAAGTAATTCTGTTGAACCACAATTCAAAAGCACTGTCTGATTTTCATTGGTTAATTTTCATAGAAATTTTATTTATTACCACTTTTGTCAGATTCAAGTTATTTCTGTGACCATTGTGGGTTTTTCTTTCATTAACAGAGGGGTACCAACAATTTTGTCCACATGTGTAGATCATCTTGAATTTTACTGAGCAATGGAAAATAATTAAGTTTATACAAGATAAGATAAGATAAGATAAGATAAGCCTTTATTAGTCCCACAATGGGGAAATTCCAGGATTGCAACAGTACAGGGATAGCAACACTCAGAGCAACAATCAGAAGGCAAGAGAAAAAACAAGAGCAGCAAGTATACATATGTACATATAAATATATATATATACACACACAGTGCGGAGCATTGTAGCTAGATGGGATAGATATATAAATATATAAGCACAGTGCGGAGCATTGTAGCTGGATGGAATAAATATATGAGTATATAAACACAGTGCGGAGTATTGTAGCTAGATGGAATTAATATGTGAATATATAATCACACAGTGCGGAGCATTGCAGCTAGATGGAACAAATATGTAGATATATAAACACACAGTGCGGCGCATTGTAGCTAGATGGAATAAATATGTAAATATATAAACACACACAGTGCGGAGCATTGTAGCTAGATGGAATAAATATATGAATATATAAACACACACAGTGTGGAGCATTGTTGCTAGATGGAGTAAATATATAAATATATATATAAACACACACAGTGCGGAGCATTGTAGCTAGATGGCATAAATATGTTAATATATAAACACACACAGTGCGTTTAAATTCGTAAATTAAAGTATAAATTAAATTAATAAATTAGTGAGATTATTATCTAGTTATTCCAAGATATTTTATTCCATTTGAACACCACTTAAATGAACTTATTTTTTCATATACAGTATAATTAAAATTTGTTAGTGAAAAATCTCACTTTTTCCCCAATTCACTTTATATCCTGAAATAATACTACATGTATTAAGAAAACTCTAACTTAATAAGGGAGTTACCAGGGTCTGTTAGATATAGAATAATATCTGCCAGAAGATTAATTTTATGAATAATTTTATCTATTTTAAAGCCTTTTATTTTTATTTTCTTTTATTTTTTTAAAGCCTCTCATTCCACTTCCGGCGCCACACGAGTCGGCTGCCTTTTTGCAACAGCGGCTCAATTCTGAGTTTTTTTCTTTCTTTCTTTACACACTTTATACATCACGGACACACAGATCGCCCCAAATGTCTCCCGAGCCAGCGGACGGAGCCACTGTTTACAGCAGGAGACGGTACAGCAGGGAACAGCTGCTTACACTTAATCGCCACTCGGTGCTAATGGAAAAACTCGACGTACCGGGAGAAATAAGGCGAAAACGACGTGGTTGTCGGGCTGGTGTTAGACGGCGGACAAGGAGTATAAGGTACAGACCCACCCTCCCATCCGTTATTATGGGGAATGTACGCTCTATATTGGGAAAGGTAGATGAGCTAGTGGCTATCTCCCGCTACGACAGCTTATACCGGGAGTGCTCCCTCCTTTTGTTTACCGAGTCGTGGCTATCTGAACTAGTAGCAGATGCTAACATTGAGCTGGAGGGTTTCCATGCGATACGGGCAGACCGAACACCAGACAGTGGCAAAGCAAGGGGCGGTGGAGTGATGATCTATGTTAATAACAACTGGTGCAGACCGGGACACATCACTGTTAAACACCAGCACTGCAGCAAAGACATTGAGTTGCTAGCTGCTAGCATGCGGCCTACATATCTCCCGAGGGAATACTCACACGTGATCTGCACTGTTATTTATGCAAATCCGACGGCGAACGCTGGGACAGCGCGTGACGTCATCCACTCAGTAACTGGCAGGCTGCAGACAGAACACCCAGATGCTCTTCTCCTCATCTCAAGCGATTTCAACCATGTTTCACTGTCTCCCATTCTACCCACGTTTACCCAGTATGTCACATGCCATACTAAAGACAATAAAACACTGGACTTATTCTACGCAAACACTAAGGAGGCGTACACCTTATTACAACTCCCCCCACTCGGGAGATCGGCTCACAACTTGGTTCATCTCCGGCCGGTGTACAAACCCCTAGTACACAGACAACCTCCGGCCATGCGCACAGTGAAGTTATGGTCTGAGGAGGCAATGGACACTCTAAAGGGCTGTTTTGAAACCACTGCCTGGGAGCAGCTCTGCAAGCCACATGGTGAGGACATCGATGGCCTCACTCACACCATCACGGACTACATCAACTTCTGTGTGGACAACACCGTTCCCACCAAGACCATACGGTGTTGCTCAAACAACAAACCCTGGATCAACCCTGAGATAAAAACACTTCTGAGAGAGAAGAGGATCTTCAGGTCGGGGAACAGGGAGATGCTGAAGTCCGTACAGAGGGAGCTGAGGAGAAAGATCAGAGAAGGCACGGACAGCTTCAGGAAGAAGATGGAGGACAAGCTGCAACAGAGCGACATCAGCGGGGTCTGGAGAAACCTTAAAACCATCTCTGGGCTCCAGAATACCTCCCCCCAGGCCACGGGGGGCAGGGAGTAGGCGAACAATCTGAATCTGTTTTTTAATAGGTTTGACCAACCGCCTTCCCCCCCGACTGCACAACAACCACTGCTGCCACTGAAGACATCAAGTCCTGCTGCCCACTCCCCACTCCACCATCACCCCCCCACTCCCAACACACAGCCCCCCAACCTGACCCTCACTAAGACCCAGGTGAGGACGGAGCTGAGGAAGATCAAGGCGAGGAAGGCGTCGGGACCGGACGGCATCAGTGCAAAGCTCCTCAAGTCCTGTGCAGACCAGCTGTGTGGGATTGTGGAGTACATCTTCAACCTGAGCCTGAAGCTGACACGATCATCGGTAGCACGGGGGCCCCACAGGGAACGGTTTTGGCTCCCTTCCTGTTCACCCTTTATACTGCGGACTTCTCACACAACACAACACACTGCCATCTACAGAAGTTCTCTGACGACTCTGCGATCGTTGGCCTCATCTCCAACGGAGATGAAGCTGAGTACAGAGGGCTTATCCAGGACTTTGTGGACTGGTGCCATCGGAGCTGCCTCCAGATCAACGCGAGGAAAACTAAGGAGCTGGTGGTGGACTGCCGCAGGCAAGGACAACCCCTCACAGCACCAGTAAACATCCAGGGAACAGACATTGAGATGGTGATATCCTACAAGTACCTGGGTGTTCATCTGAACAATAAACTAGACTGGTCACACAATACTGATGCACTCTACAAGAAGGGACAGCGCAGGCTGTTCCTGCTGAGGAGACTCAGGTCTTTTGGTGTACAAGGGGCGCTGCTGAAGACATTCTATGACACGGTGGTGGCATCAGCCATCACTTTTGGAGTGGTCTGCTGGGGCAGTGGCATTACAGCAGCCGATAGGAAGAGACTGAACAAACTGATCAAGAAAGCTAGCTCTGTCCTGGGGCAGCGCCTCGACCCAGTGGAGGAGATGGGAGAGAGAAGGATGGTGGCTAAACTGTCATCTCTGCTGGAGTCCGAGTTCCACCCTATGCAGGACACACTGAATGCACTAAGGAGCTCATTTAGCAGCAGACTACATCATCCTAGGTGCACAACCGAGAGGTTTCGCAGGTCCTTCCTACCAACGGCTGTCAGACTGTATAACCTAAGCAGGGTTGCTCGCAGAGATAGCAAAAAGACGTGACAACCTAATAGTATTGAATGCAAAAGACACAATAGACTTACACAATGGTCCCCACCGGTATACAACTAGGAAAATACCGGTAGCTACGGAGGGTGACAATATGTATGGGTACATAATCATACCATGTAGGATAACTAAGTAGACGGTTATGCTGTTTCATTCCATCTAGCTGCAATGCTCCGCACTGTGTGTGTTTGTTTGTATATTTATATATTTATTCCATCTAGTGACAATGCTCCACACTGTGTGTTTATATATTTACATATTTATTCCATCTAGCTACAGCGCTCCGCACTGTGTGTATTTATATATTTACATATTTATTCCATCTAGCTACGGTGCTCCGCACTGTGTGTGTTTATGTGTTTGCATATTTGTTCCATCTAGCTACAATGCTCCGCACTGTGTGTTTATATATTTGCATGTTTGTTCCATCTAGCTGCAATGCTCCGCACTGTGTTTATATATTCATATATTTATTCCATCTTGCTACAACGCTCCACACTGTGTGTGTGTTTATATATTCACATATTTAGTCCATCTAGCTACAATGCTCCGCACTGTGTTTATATATCTATATATTTATTCCATCTAGCTGCAATGCTCCGCATCGTGTGTCTATATATTTATGTTTATATGTACATATGTATACTCGCTGCTCTTGTTTTTTTTCTTGCCTTCTGATTGTTGCTCTGAGTGTTGCTATCCCTGTGCTGTTGCAATCCTGGAATTTCCCCATTGTGGGACTAATAAAGGCTTATCTTATCTTATCTTATCTTTATGTCAGGATCCTGTTGAATTGCTTCTACTAAAGCACAGGTGTCAAACTCATTCCATGGAGGGCCAAGACCCTGCAGGTTTTACCTCCACCCAGTGTCTTCAACAGGTGATTTCTCTGAATTTCGTCCTACTGATTGCTGATCAGTGAAAACACCTGCTGAAGAGACTGGGTGGAAGTAAAACCTGCAGGGTCTTGGCCCTCCATGGAATGAGTTTGACACCCCTGTACTAAAGGTTCAATAGCTAAAACAAAAAGTGCTGGAGACAAAGGACAGCATTGTCAAGTTGATCTACTTAAAGAAATTGGGTGTTGAAGTTTGTCCATTAGTAATGACTTTTCCTCATGGTTGATAACATAAAGTTTTTATCCAATTAATAAACAAGTGACCAAATCCAAACTTAGCCAATACTTAAAATAAATATGGCCATTCCAGCCTATCGAATGTCTTTTCAGCATCAAGGGTTACAGCTATACTAGGTTCAATCTTAGATTTTGCTACGTGGATGATGTTAAACAATCTACACAAATTATTAATTGATTTCAAAATAAAGCCACTTTGATCCAAATTTATTAACTGTGGTGATAGAAAAGTTTCATATTTGTGATTTGCTTTGTCTCAGAGTCTGTGTGAAAGTGTCAAGGATGCAGCTTGACTTTGTTATCATTTTGTTTTAGTTCATTTTGTACGGTTCCTGTGTGACTGGTGCTGAGTGAGCGTCATGGTTGCTGACAAAGAGATAATCTGTACACCAAGTTTTGACCAGATGTACTGAACCAATCATCATGGACAATTTCTTCTCCACCTCTCGGATAACAAAGGGCTTAAAGGACTGAGCGATGTGTGTTTGGGTCAGAACGATGCACGAATAGGCTCTGAGACTGTTTTTGTATTGTTCTCCACTGGCCAGTGTAATTAAATTTGCTGAAACTCTGATCCCGCCTGGTTTTTGACTGAAGGTTAAGAAGAATTTTTCTAACATACTTGGCGCCCGAACAGAGACTCCAGATATCTCTCCTGCCTGCTTCCGGCATTCTGGGACCACAGCGAATGCGCACAGCTACGAAAAGCCCTCCCCTGCCGGTGCCAATGAGCTGGCTTTGTGAAAGTGAGGCACGGTCTGGAGACGCTGGGAGCGGAACAGGAGAATGATGGAGCCAACCCACAAGCGGATCAAAGTGAGTAAATTTAATTATTAATGACACCTGGTTCGAGTCTGCGTTCGGTCTGAGAACACGCGTAAGAGTTGAAAGTCAAGCGTTAGATACCGTAAAGTCCAAATCGGTTGAGGACGAGGTAAAGCTTGACGGGTCCCAGTTCAAGTTCGCAAAAGAAGTGCATTTCTACTGCATAAAGTGGACCCACAAAAGAGTGTGCAGGGGTACTGCGGTAACAATACCACAGGAAAATACAGCGGCTGGTGACCATGGAGATAAAAAAATATAAAAGACAAAAAATAGAGAATAAAGGTTATAACAAGAGATAACCTTAAAATAAAGATAAATAGCGCTAATATAATAAAAATTAATTTTGATGTGATAACAACCAAAATACCTTAAGGCATAATTCAAAACAGGTCTGAAATAAAATAACTCCTAAAAATACATATAAGATAAAATAACCTCAAATTATAATAAAATAAAATAAATGTATTAAATAAATAACTGAAGTTTGTTTGTCTGATTGTTCGCGTGTTTATTCATGTGTTTTTAATGTTTCACGGTTTACTTTGGTGAGAAAAAAGAGAGAAAAAGGAATGTGAGAACACGGAAGTCGGGCAGCAGGGCAGAAGTCGAGGTTGTTTTTTCTTGTTGTTGTGAAGTGCAAGAGGACAATAATGAGATTGCTGTTTCACGGGAAACGGCAGATTTGTGCACGGGAGATTGGTAAGTGGCAAAGATGGAAAAAAAAGAAAGAATGTGTTTTCAGAGCAGCAGAAGATGACTGATGTGAGAACCTTGGGTTGCCAGATCTGCTTATTATTAAGCAACTTTGGGATTGTTTCACTAATATGTGTGTGCTTATGTGGAGCTTGCTATGTGTGTATACGTGTGTATGCGTGTGAAAGGACTAACCTGTGTTTGTGCTGAAGGCAGTAATAAGGTCACACTGAACTAGGGGAGTTTGGTGAGATGAAATGTATCGGATGCCTGTTTTTAATCTCAAGATAGTTTTGACAGTAATTTCTTTGTTGTGCAGTTTTCTTTGGGATTTGTGCTTGCTTTCTCTAGCTCACAGATGCATTATCTCTCCAACTGAGGGGTAACAGTGGCTTCAGATGGAAAAGGGGGGGAAAAAAAAAGGGTGACAGGCTGACTTGGACTTGGGACGGTAAAATCAAAATCTGATGATAAATCTGAAAAATTGACCATGGTAAAAGGAAGAGAAAAAAAGATTTGACTAATATGTGTTCTGTCTCTTCTATGGTGCACGACGAGTCTGGCATGAGGGGAAGGGGCCGTGCTTCTGCTCCTCCTCCTCCATACTCCCCCGCTGTTCAGCCCATATACCCCGATCTCACAGAACTCCAGATTGGAGAAGCTGCAGTTGATGTCACCTCGCCTCCGCTCATCTCCACCCCTCTACCCAGAGCAGCCACACCAGGGCACCCAAGAGCTAAGTAGATATCAATCAATCAATCAATCAATCAATCAACCTTTATTGTCATGATGCTATGCATACAACTGTAGTGCAAGCAAGATGAAATTGTGTTTCTCTAGGCATCCGTATTGTAAAAAGAACATAATTTAAAAAACACACTCACACACCCCCTCACACCCCACCCCGACAGCCATTCACACATCCCTGAGACACATTTGGATTTTACAGTAATGTTGTTAACTTATTACAGTTGCAGTTAAAATGATAATAACTGCCTATGTATATATAAAACAATTAAAATGGCTAAGTGAATCTAAGTAGCTAAGAGAAATAAATACTTAATACTGACTAAAACTACACTGCTCAAAAAAATAAAGGGAACACTTTGAAAACACATCAGATTTTAATGGGAAAAAATAAGCTGGGTATCGAAATTGTGGCAGGCTAGTCCAGCTTACTCAGATTAAAAAGTGTTCCTTCAATCTGAGTAAGCTAGACTAGCCTGCCACAATTTCGATATCCAGCTTATTTTTTCCCATTAAAATCTGATGTGTTTTCAAAGTGTTCCCTTAATTTTTTGAGCAGTATATAATATACATATAATACACATAATGTCCATAAAGTGCAGTAATATGTATAAAAGATTCCAGATCAACTGTTCAGCATCCTAACAGCTTGTGGAACGAAGCTGTTGATCAGTCTGGTGGTTCTGCCTCTGATGCTCCGGAATCGTTTGCCAGATGGCAGCAGTTCAAAGTGTTTGTGCAGAGGGTGAGAGTGGTCCTTAACAATGTTCAGTGCCCTGCTCCTACAACGGCTCTGAAAAAGTTCTTCAACAGAGGGGAGGGAAACTCCAATTACCTTCTCAGCTCCCTTAACTATCCTCTGCAGAGCTTTTTTGTCTGACATACTGCAACTGGAGTACCATGTTGCAATGCAGTACGTCAGAACACTCTCCACCACACCTCTGTAGAAGGTCCTGAGGATGCAGACGGGGAGAGAGGCCTGTTTGAATTTCCTCAAGAAGTGCAGTCTCTGCTGGGCCCGCTTCCTGATCCCCAAGGAATTCTTGCTCCAGCTCAGGTCCTGCGAGATCTGCACTCTGAGAAACTTGATGTTCTCCACTCTCTCCACCGAACAGCCGCTGATGCAGAGAGGGACGTGTTCAGGCCGTGACTGCCGGAAGTCGATAATCATCTCCTTCGTTTTGTCCACGTTGAGCACCAGATTGTTCTCCCTGCACCAGCCCTCCAGGTCTCTAACTTCTTCCCTGTACATTGATTCCTCATCCCTCTGAATAAGTCCCACCACTGTGGTGTCATCCGTAAACTTAATAATCTGGTTCCCCTCGTGTCTGGACACACAGTCATGTGTTAAAAGTGTAAACAGCAGTGGACTGAGTACACAGCCTTGAGGAGATCCAGTGCTCAGCGTGATGGAGTTGGAGATGTTGTTTCCAACCTGGACAGACTGAGGTCTCTCGGTCAGGAAATCCAGGGCCCAGAGACATGTGGCGGTGTTCAGACCGAGAAGGAGTAATTTCTCCATCAGTCTCTGGGGAATAATGGTGTTAAATGCTGAACTGAAATCAATGTACAGGATATGGATATGGAGTGGATACGCACACATATCCACTCCACACTCACCATCAATACGATGAATAAAACTGAAGATTATGAAAAATGTTGTCACTGAACAATGAATTCAGATCACAAGTGAACTTTCAAATACAGCTTACATAGGACGATCCAAACCACAAAACAAGGTAATGATGAAAGTGCTGAAGCTTATAGAACCAGGTTACAAGAGGTTTGATCGGCATTCTATCTAAGGCTGATAATGATTCTGGTGTAGAACCTTAATGGCAGCATTTGAAAAGTGTCTTTTTGCAAAACATGCACCCACACCTAGCTGATTACATCCACAAACATTTGGTCACATACCGCACCTGTGCATTTGGTGATGTGTTAAATTATGCCAAACATGCAGAGATGATAAGAGGAGGAAAGCAAAGAAAAAGGAAAAAAAAAACTGAAAGAAGAACCAATTTTTGTTTGTGTGATTGCTGACACGGGAAAGGGGGAGCTTCCCCCAATTCTATTTTTTAGGGTGGCACCGGAACTGGACCCCAGTGATGGAGGGGGGACAGAAGAAAGCGTGGGGTGGGGTGGCCGCGGCATGGGGAACATGACGTTTGTCATCAATGTGGACAAACGGGCCACTGGCGGAGGCAATGTCCTGGACGCCAGCAGCGGCAGAGAGGGGGTGGAGGACCTCACGGGCCGACTACCTGACTGACCACACTGAAGATAAGTGAAACTGTTGATGCTAACACTGACTTAACAGACATCCATTTACCTGACTTTGATCTGATGTTGACAATGCAGTGTTTACCTGAAGTGATGTTGCAGGTTCAGGACATTCCAATAAAGTTTCCCAACGGAGAACGGTATGAGAGCATCACATTTTCCACATGTGGCAGGAGCGAATGTACTGCAGGATTTCAATGTGCCAAGGAACTGCTACTCACTGTTTGGTTTCGACTGGACCACATTCAGTGACATCAGACCTGCACACAAAAACTATGCAATATTTTGAGACCCATATCCCTACTACACAGCAGGCCACAGACCAACATTGATGCAGTATGTATGACAGACATTTAAGTGGCCCAGATCCAAATTATGAAAAAACACTCCTTGCAAATCCATCCTCCAGACTGGTCATTAAAAATCTGTATTGGTCACTAAGGGGCTATGTGGGGGCATCTGTTGTGTTGTGTGATGAAGACAACAGACATTTTAAACACTGGGGGGCTCCCCACAACCCACTGATCAAACCCAAACACATGCACTGGAAGGATGTAGGACAGTTTGTAACAACAGCAGAGGAAAGCGGTCAATCTTGGAAACAAACTCCTGATCCAAGAGTTCAATATTCCCCAAAATTGTAAATCTACTCACTGCCTTTGAACTGGGTGACCACAGTGCAGAAAGAAGTCCACATTAATGATCCCAACTCGCCCGTGTGATCACTTTTTACATTAACACAAGGAGAGGAACACGCTGTGATGACTCGCTCTGTGCCATTATCACCCACAGCTGCGCGCACACCGGCTCTCCATCACGCTCGGGTTATATAGCCCACTCTGCTCTCAGACCGGCACGGAGCCGCCTGTCTCCCTGGCTGCATGAAGCTCTACGCTTGACTTCCCAGCCTATCATCCTGCCTTCGTCATCCCTGTTGCTTCTTCTTGCGTCATCTTAGCAGTAAACTAAGGGAGGCTCATGGGTTCCTACTCCAATGCAAGATAGTCTTCCAGCGGGTTCCTGGGGATTTTCCAACTGATCACAGCCGCACTGGTTATGTTGCTAACTTACTGGAAGGGCAAGCTCTAGCTTGGGCCTATGCAATAATGGCTAGGGCGAGTTACGCTAACTTAACCTACAGCCAGTTTGTTAGCAAGTTCAACAAGGTATTCGACCACTCCGACCGAGACAACGTGCTCACCACCCGGCTGTTAAATCTTCGACAGGGGGGCAGGTCTGTGGCGGACTATGCTGTCGATTTCCGGGTGGTGGCGGTGGAGGTGGGGTGGGAGGATGCCTCGTTGTGCAGCATCTTTACTAGGAGTCTGAGCCCTAGCCTGCGGGATGAATTGGCCCGCTTAGAGAAGCCAGAGAAGCTAACAGAGCTAATTTCCCTAGCTATCAACTTGGACAACAGGCTGAGGGAGCGGGCAGCCGAGCAGAAAGCTTCCGGACGCTCGGGCGCCCAGTTTCGCTGCTCCTCTCAGTCTCCTTTACTGGCCTTGCCATCTCTAGAGTCTCCAGACGCGCCGGAGTCTATGGTAGTGGGACAAACTAAGCTACCTTTGGCTGAAAAGTAACGTCGCAGGGAGCTCGGCCTATGTATGTATTGTGGTAGTGAAGGGCATGAGGTAGCGTCCTGCCCCGTTCGGCCAAAAGAGGGAGTCCGTGCGTCACAGTAGGGGGACTCATGTCAGTCAAATCCCCTCTTCAAGTGCCTTCTACCCATCAGATTCATTCACAATCAGATTGAATATTGCACACACGCCTTGGTTGACTCGGGAGCTGAGCAGAGTTTCTTCTCAGGGGAACTGGCAACCCAATTGGGGCTTCCCTGCCATTCTCTGGAGACTCCCCTGAGGCTCATTGCCCTGTCCAAAGCCCCATTGGCAGTGGTGTCTAAACAGACTGCCCCGGTCTCAGTCATCATCTCTGGGAACCATCGGGATGACCTCAGCCTGTTCGTCCTGTCGGTCGCGGCCTCCCCGGTCATCCTGGGCTACCCCTGGCTCCGGCTCCACAACCTCTCTTTTGACTGGCGCACAGGAGGTGTGGTTTCCTGGAGCTCCTTTTTCCTCAGTGTGTGTCTGCAGTCTGCCGCATGCTCACCATCCATGCCTTTGGTTGTTCCTGTTACTCCTCCTCCCGATCTGTCTGGGGTCCCTCCTGAGTATCATGACCTAGGGGTGGTATTCAGTAAGTCCCAGGCATTGTCTCTCCACCCCCACCGGCCCTATGACTGTGCCATCAATCTCCGGGCTGGAGCCCCGCTGCCGTCGAGCCGTCTCTACAGCCTGTCTGCTCCAGAGCGGGAAGCAATGGAGTAGGGGCGGGGTTTTTCTTCGTTGGGAAGAAGGATGGCTCCCTGAGGCCGTGCATCGATTTCCGTGTCCTCAATGACATCACCATCAAAGATAAATACACTCTTTCTCTGATGGACACGGCCTTTGATTCCCTCCAGGGGGCCTCTTTCTTCACCAAATTGGTCCTCCGTAACGCGTACCATCTGGTGCAGATCAGGGAGGGGGATGAATGGAAGACTGGTTTCCGGACCCCAAGCGGACATTTTGAGTACTTTGTAATGCCATTTGGGTTAACCAACGCTCCGGCTGTCTTCCAACGCTTGATCAACGATGTGCTTCGTGACTTCCTGGGGTTGTTCATCTTCGTTTACCTTGACGACATCCTGATCTTCTCCCGATCGCTGGATGAACACTGAGTACACGTGAGACGGGTCTTACAACGGCTCTTGGAGAACAAACTCTATGTGAAGGCTGAGAAATGTGAGTTCCACGCCCCTAAGACATTGTTTCTCGGCTTCATCATCTCTCACAACCAAATCATCCCGGACCCTGGCAAGGTGAAGGCGGTAGTGGATTGCCCCCCCCCCCCGAAACAATTCCTGGGGTTCGCCAACTTCTACTGCTGCTTTATTAACAAGTACAGCATCATTGCTCCCCCCGACCCACCTCACCTCCCCCAAGGTGGCTTTCCAGTGGACGGAGGAGGCTGCAGCTGCGTTTACTGAACTCAAGGATCGGTTTTCCTCCTCCCCCATCCTGACGCAGGTGGACCCCACTCTTCAGTGCCTGGTTGAGGTGGACGCCTCGGACTCGGAGGTGGGAGCCGTGCTGTCCCAGCGCTCTCCGGTGGATGGGGAGGTCCGGCCTTGTGTGCTTTTTTTCCCACCGGCTGTCCCCGGCGGAGAAGAACTATGACATCGGTGACAAGGAGCTCCTGGCAGTTAAACTCGCGCTGGAGGGGTGGCGTCACTGGTTGGAGGGGGCCGCCCAGCCCTTCATTGTCTGGATGGACCATAAGAACTTGGAGTACCTGAGGACACCAAACGCCTGAACGCCCGCCAGGCCCACTGGTCCTTGTTCTTTGGACACTTCAACTTCACCATCACCTACCACCCCGGGGCCAAGAACACTAAGCCGGACGCCCTTTCTAGGCAGTTCGCCCCGGATGCGACGGAGGCGCCCTTTCTTCCCATCCTTCCGTAGTCATGCATCGTGGGTGCCCTCTCGTGGGACATCAAGGAGAGGGTCCTGAGGGAGCAGGGGGCTGAACCGGACCCGGGCGGGGGACCAGCAGGTAGACTGTTCGTTCCTTCTTCTGTTTGGGGCGAGGTGATCCACAGGGCCCACTCCTACAGACTTGCTTGCCACCCAGGGGGGTCCCGCACGATCAGGATTCTCCAGAGGACGTTCTGGTGGCCATCGCTCCGGAGGGACGTCGCCGACTATGTCCGCGCCTGTCCTCAGTGCGCCACCAGCAAGACACCATCCTCTCCCCCTGGGGGGCTACTCCACCCTCTTCCTACTCCCAGTAGACCTTGGTCTCACATCACTCTGGATTTTGTCACCAGTCTTCCCCTGTCTAATCAGCACACCGTTGTCCTCACAATTGTGGACCGCTTCTCCAAGGCCGCCCACTTCATCCCTCTGCAGCGGCTGCCTACGGCAAGAGATACAGCGGATCTACTCGTGCAACACGTCGTCAGGCTACATGGGATACCCGTGGACATCGTCTCCGATCGGGGTCCCCAATTCGTGTGCCAGGTGTGGAAGTCTTTCTGTAATGATCTGGGGGCCACAGTGAGTCTGTCCTCTGGCTACCACCCGCAGAGCAATGAACAGTGCGAGAGAGCTAATCAGGAGCTGGAGGCTGCGCTGCGTCATCTCCTCCAACCCTGCGTCATGGAGCGCCCACCTCCCATGGATCGAGTATGCTCACAATTCCACGGTGTCTTCAGCTATTGGCATGTCTCTCTTCGAGGCTTCCTTGGGTTACAACCCCCCGCTTTTCCCCGAGGAGGAGGGGGACATCATCGTACCGTCTGTCTGGACCCATCTGAAACGCTGTCAGCGGATATGGAAGACGGTCTGAATGGCGCTTCAACGCACAGTGGAGCGCAACTCCAGGGTCGCTAATCGCTGCAGGAGACCGGCTCCACCCTACCGGGTGGGTCAACAGATTTGGCTTTCCACACAACACATTAACCTCAAGGCAGAAAAGAGGAAGTTGTCTCAGCGCTTCATCAGTCCATTCCCCATCGTGTGCATTATTATTCCCGTGGCTGTGCGCTTGGCTCTCCCCCCCTCCCTCCGCATCTGTCCCACATTTCATGTGTCTCAGATTAAACCGTTCTTTTCCAGCCCTCTCTGTCTCCCCCCCCCCCCCCCCCCCCCAGGTCTCCACCTCCACCAGTAGTGATCGACAGCGACCCGGCGTGGAGGGTCAATTCCATCCTGGACGCCCGCCGCTGGGGTCGCGGCTTGCAGTACCTGGTGGACTGGGAGGGGTATGGTCCTGAGTGGTGGTCCTGGGTGCGTCCGTCCTTCGTGTTGGATAAACAACTCATCTGGGACTTCCACCAGACGCACCCAGGTAGGCTGGCTCAGGTGCCAGGAGGCACCTCTTGGGGGGGGGGGGCGGGGGGGAGTACTGTGATGACTCGCTCTGTGCTATTATCACCCACAGCTGCACGCACACCAGCTCTCCATCACGCTCAGGTTATATAACCCACTCTGCCCTCAGACCGGCACGAAGCCGTCTGTCTCCCTGGCTGCATGAAGCTCTATGCTCGACCTCCCAGCCTATCATCCTGCCTTCGTCATCCCTGCCGCTTCAGCGTCATCTTTTGGAAGGATTTTCCTCATCATCAAGTAAGCACTTTTCTACTCACCTGTTCTGCATTTATCCCCTGTGCATAGGCGGAATTCCCAGGCAGCGGAATCACTCCTCCCGGCGGCGGTCTCTGCCTCTCTCTCTTTCGCTAGCCATCCTTCTCCAACGGCGTTGTGTTAGCAGGCGCTGTCTTCCTGGCTTTAGCCTTCGGGCCAACCTGAGTACACCACCTCTCTGAAACAATAAGCCTCAGTCATTCCCCGAGTACACTCCTGCTAGAACTGTGCTAACACTGCTCCTCTGCTCTATCCATAGGGTTGCCAGATCAAACGGCGCTCTGCTCACTCCCAGCTACGACGAGTCTACAGACCCACGCACTCACATCCACATACACTACACACACACGCACCCACACACTTACACTATTACAAATAAAGATTATTGAATCCACTCGAGCCTGTGTCTGTTCCCTGGGTCTGCAAATTATGTCACATGCACTCTCACAAATCCAAATTCTCTGTGATCAACAGCAAAGGCATATGTAGGCTTAATAAAAAATTGGTTAAAATAAATGCTAAATCTCATTATAGGCCCTACCAAAGACAGTATATTCTACGTCCTGAAGCCCAAGAAGGCATTAAATCGGTCATAGAGGACCTGAAAGCAGCAGGTGTCATTATCCCACGCCCAAATTCTCCATGCAACACACCTTTGTTTCCTGTGAGGAAGGCTGGACCATCTTCCGGATGGCGAATGGTCCAAGACCTTCAGGCGGTAAACAAAGCAGTCATTCCAAGAGCTGTTTCAGTCCCAGACCCACACACTTTAAGATAAGATAAGATAAGATAAGCCTTTATTAGTCCCACAATGGGGAAATTCCAGGATTGCAACAGCATAGGGATAGCAACACTCAGAGCAACAATCAGAAGGCAAGAAAAAACAACATCTAGTAAACATATGTCCATATTACTATAAATGTATATATATATAGACCAGGGGTGGGCAATCATGTGCCATGGAGGGCCATTCCACTGCAGGTTTTCTATTCCACCCAGTCTCGTCAGCAGGTGCTTTCACTGATTAGCAGTCCTTGAAGGGGATCAGAGCAAACACCTGCTGAAGAGACTGGGTGGAACAGAAAATCTGCAGTGGAATGGCCCTTGCTGCCCACCCCTGATATAGACACACAGTGCAGAGCATTATGGCTGGTGAATGTGCAGCAGAAAGTCTAAGCTCTCTCTCCACGGATGCAGCGGGCCAGCTGGAAGTCTTTGGGCATGATGGTGACCCCCTTAGCGAAGAAGAGACCCACCAGGTGGGCCTCGCTGGTCTCCTGCAGAGCCATGACGGCGAAGCTCAGGAAACGCAGGACGGTCTTGAAGTCCTGAGCGATCTCCCTCACCAGGCGCTGGACGGGCAGCTTACGGATGAGCAGCTCCGTGGATTTCTGGCAGCGACAGATCTCTCTCAGAGCCACGGGCCTGTGACGGCGAGGCCTCTTCACTCTGCCGGTGGCCGGAGCGCCTCTCCGAGCAGCCCTGGTGGCTAGCTGTCTCCTGGGGGGGGGGGCTTCTTCCACCACTTCCTCCAGTAGATTTTACGGGCGGTCTGCTTGGTTCTTGCCATCGCTCTTTATTATTCTGTCTTATATTTCTTTCACGCCGCCTAAACTCCAGCCCGGCACCCGCGTCCTTTTCGCTACAGCTCCCGGTATGTCGAGTTTCCCATTAGCACCGGGCGGCGGCCAAGTGCTAGCTAGCACTAGCTCCTCCCCGCTGTAACGTCTCCCGCTGCAAACCGTGGCTCCGTCCGCCGACCCGGGAGACCCCCGGGGTGATCCGTGCGTCCGTGATATATATACAGAGTGAAAGGTGTAGAAAGAAGAAGGAAGATAAAAAAAAAAGGCTGTTGCAACAGGCAGCCGACTCGTGTGGCGCCGCTGGTCCGGCGGAACCGGAACCGAACTTTGTTGAATGACCTACAACCACAAATGCAATATTGCACAGTGATAGAAATCAGCAACGCTTTTTTCAGCATCCCAATACATCCAGATCATCAGTTTTGGTTTGCATTCACATTTGAAAACAGGAGTTACACATTCACCAGATTACCACAAGGTTACTGTGAATCACCAACCATTTTTTCACAGGCAATGTCAGCAAATTTGGCAGTTTATTCCACCTAACAGGAGTCAGTTGCTCCTTTATGTTGACGACATTTTGCTGGCATCACTTGATGAAGAAACATGCAAACAAGACACCATTGCCTTACTGCAGTTTTTAGCAGAACAAGGCCACAAAGTCAACAAGAAAAAATTACAGTTTACAATATTTAGGGCACATTTTATCTGCAGCAGGCAGACATGTTGATCCAGCTCGAAAACAAGCTATTTGGTCAGCACCAAAACCCATCACAAAAAGAGACATGTCATTTTTGGGTACTCTAAATTATTGTCGCTCTTGGATCGCAAATTATTCATTTGAAGTGCAACCCTTATCTATCTCATCTACAAAACACCCATGGCTCAGGTGGACAAAATTTGAGTGGACACCTGAGGCAGAAGAGGCATTGGTTAAAATGAAAAAACTTTTGGTTAGCACTGAAGTCCTGGCACTCCCCAGTTACAAGAAACCATTTGTGCAAATGGTTGATTGTAGAGAGGGGCACATGACGACAGTACTCCTTCAGCCAAGTGGCACAAAAATGCGTCCGGTAGCATATTATTCCACAAGACTTGACACTGTCGTGAGGGCACTGCTGCCATGTATGCAGGCTGTCATAGCTGATTCCATGGCAGTGCAGGCCTCAGCAGGGCTTGGTCTTTTTCATCCCTTGACCCTGAAGGTCACACATGCACTATCAGTCATCTTGTCACAAAGTAAAATATCAGTCCTCTCACCATCCAGACACCTTGCATGCATGACAATGCTATTATAACAGCCTCATCTAACCATTGAACGTTGCACGGTAACAAATCCAGCAAGCTTTTTGCCAATCTCAACAGTAGACGAACCTCATGACTGGTAGAAATTGAGAGTGAAACATTACCCAGGGTTTCCTTTGGTAACATTTCTCGGTGGCGCCCCACCTCGCCAGAAAATTTACCGCCACACCAAGAAGGAGATATGAATTTAAGAAAAATATATGAAGAAATACTTTCCACAAGCGCGCACACAAACAATGCGCGTGGCCGTCATCCGCGTGGAGTTTAGAAGCGTCCCGCCCACGCAAGCTTTCCAGTCAGTCAGCAGGCAGTGTCTCACTAGCGGCAGCAGCATCTTCGTGGAAAAGGAGTAAAAACCAGGAAGTCAAACAGCAGAAACGGACTCTATTTGAAGAGAAACTTTGTGAAGAAGTCCGCCGTTTCTTCGTTGGTGAAAATCCTGGCGCGTCAGCGCCCTGGCGCTACCTATCAGGCAAGAGTGAAACTACAAATGATGGTTGTGTGCATGCCTCAACCGCTTGGCCTGGGTAGATGAAAAAAGTGAGCATGTACAGCGCCGCATGCGTGCTGGTCTCGTCCAAAGCGTACGCGGACCAAGGTGGACTAGAGGGGAAATGCAGCATGAATAAGGCTTGACTGTCCGACAGAAACATGAGATTATTAAAGTACTTTAACCACTTGCACTCCGGGCAATTTTCCTAAAAATGCCAAAAAATAACGTGCCCAAAGTAAATCGAAAGCTATTATTCAAACCTTTGCAGCATCTTCATGGGGTTGGTCTCATTTAAAAGAAAACACTTTGAATTTTTTGGCAAAAAAAACAATCTCTCTACGTGCTCCGGCCACTGAGTTACAGTCATCTAAACATACTGAACTTGAAGAAAAAAAATTTGGACACAGTGTTTTTTTGGATACAAATGCTTGTAAATAACACACAGCTGTCCGATCCGGCTGGAAAATGCAACAGAAATGTAGAACCAAGTGTTATCCAGCTGAGATCCAAATTTGGTAACAATACCACAAAAAATGAATATTTTACACAGCTTTGTTCTCAGGCTGTTCCCAGGCGTTTTGGAACTGTGCCAAATTGTGCCAAATGGCACAGTTTGGAAAAACGTCTGTAATTTTTGAATGATTCAATGTAGAAGCTTCATTTTAGGCTCAAAGGAAAGGTCACACTCAGGGCTGTGTCTGTGTGTGTGTGTGGGGGGGGGGGTCGTCCCCCCCCCGCTACCAAGGACAGAGTTCGGCCCTCGCTACATGACAGATTACACTCGTTGCATGTTTCCACAGCAACGCTGTCACAGCGGCCCCCCCCTCGCTATTGTGTGTGTGTGGGGGGGGGGGGTTGTCCCCCCCCCCGCTCGCTACAAAGGATGGACTTTAGCCATCGCTACACAACGGATTAGCCTTATGTGGTGATGTAGGACAGCAGTGCAGTCACCGCGGCTCCCCCCCCCTCGCTGCAGAAGAATAGCGGGGGTGGGGGGGGCGTTCACAGCCTGTACACTGCGAGCAACCCCTTGTACCGCGGCGCACGAACTTCAGACTTCGTGAACCGCACAGCTGTAATTTACTGATCGGTCAAAAGTCATTTTGGATTACAATTTTCAGGGATAGAGAATAATTTAGCTTATAACACCTTACCTCTTCACAGCGGAGTCTTGGCGAACTTGTCTTCCTCATTGTCAGACGAATGCGACGCTGGTCCGCTCTGGTTCTGGTCTCGCGACTCGATCAAAACATAATTCCATTATTGCGGTTTTGTGCTTCCATGATTGCGGTTGTTGGCGAATGATTTTTCAAAACAAATAACAGTAGTAATTAAAAAAAGACTGGCGAAGGCGTGTGTGTCACTCAGCCTTTGTCGTCAGCCTCCGTCTGTCTATAATGACCATGGAAGAAATCATAACGTCTACTCTGCTGGAACCAATACAAAATAAGCACCGCCCCTGTCACACAGGTTGCGTTTGTGGATGGTCTCCATGCTGCTGGGTCTGTGGAGCTCTTCCTGTGTCCTTTTTTGATCCGCTGCAGCAGCCAGTCTTCACCCAGCCTTAAAAAAAAAAACAGCTCACGAACTTCTCTGCTTCAATTGGCTCACTGCATTCAAAGCGTTGGGAGGCGGGTCCTCCTTCCTAGGTTTTCATTCATTGGTTCTTCAAGGTTTCAGAAACCCAATTCAAGGCTCTTATTAGTCGAATGAGAGGTCAATCAGATGAACTAATCTGTTTGCGGCTGTGTTTGCAGATTTTTTTTTCAGTGGCGCTTGGAGGCCACACCACCTACATCACCACCATCATGCGTCATGCGTCCAAGCGCGCACGAGGGCGCTCTTGTGCGCCCTTGTGCGTCTTAGGACGCAGAGCCTTGCCCGCCCGCGGAACAACGGAGTGCAAGTGGTTAAACGTGGAAAAAAAAATCATAAGCAGTATGTAAGCACTGGAGGCATTTATCATGGCTTTAACCCGCTGGAAACGGGAGCAATAATGGAAGAGTCGCTTAGCTAAGAGATGTGGTTAAAATTCAAATGCAGCCGGCTTCATATGAAGGGAAAGGCAAAGGGGACTACTGAATTGCTGAGGATATATTTCACCAGCCACTACAATATTAAGTTATGTTCCCAATTATGTACCTGGCAAGTTAAGATGACCGAAATTCACGAAGTCAATGACTTTAATCCGTCAGCAGCCTTCAGACAAACTAAACGTGCCAGCATTTGGATTTCAAAATAAGGGAGGTTTTTTCTTGGTGGTGAGATTTCTAAAAAAAACTAGAAAAGCACTCAGAGCGCATACCTCCGCCAAGGCTCCTTCCGTTCCTCATGGATCACCTCCAAAATGTAATGGGCTTGTGTGTAGGCCTATCGCCACTTGTGGTGAAAATTGCATCCAAGTCTGTCCGTTAGTTTTGGAGTTTTGTGGCTGACACACTGTGAGAAGAGCCTTGGCTGAGGTATGCATTCCCAGATCATCCCCAAAATGTAATGGGTTCTTCTCTAGGCCAAGAACCACCTCTGGTGAAAATTTCATCCAAATCCATCCAGTAGTTTTTGTGTAATCCTGCTGCACAAATACAAACAAAGCCCTTGGTGGAGGTATGCACTCTCAGATCATCACCAAAATCTAATCATCTGTTCCCTGTGCCATTACACACCTTTCCTGAAAATTTCGTCAAAATCCGTTTATAACTTTTTGAGTTATGTTGGTAACAGACAGACAAACAGACAAATGCCAGTAAAAGCATTACCTCCTTGGCGGAGGTAATAAACTCAAGTGTTGCTGTTGTGTCCATCTCCTCCATCTCCAAACTCCCAGGCTGCGGGCGTTGCAATTCATCGCACAACCGCGTACAACCCACAGGCCAATGGGTTATGTGAGCGTTTTCATAGATCACTGAAAGCAGCACTCAGGGGTTCACTGACGGATGCAAATTGGGTAGACAGGTTGCCGTGGGCTTTATTGCGGTTGCGCTCTGCGCCAAAAGAGGATTTGGAAGCTTCCCCGGCAGATAGCTTGTTTTTGCGCAGCCCCTATGGCTGCCCGGGGAATTTCTGCCAAATAATCCCGCGCTGGACAGCTGCCCGTCTCAGCTTTTGCAGCGTAGCGCAAACACAGGCACGCTGCCGGGCCTGGCCCACCACTGTTTTCCGCGTACTTTTGTGTCTAAAACTTTGAAGAATGCGGAGTTCGTGTTCGTCAGACACGATGACCAGCGCCCTCCATTGCGCCTGCACACATGTTGAAAATGGCCCCATCTCACAATGTTAAAGAATCCTTTAAAAAATTCCTGGATCCAGACGGTGATCCGGATCATCCCCAAAATTTAATCAGTTCTTCCTTGTACCATTTCCAACAACAAAGTTTCATCGAAATCCGTCCAAAACTTTTTGAGTTATCTTGCTAACCAACATGTTGGGAAAAATTGTATATACTGTGCATATAAACAGTTATCATTTTATTAATAACTCATAAAATGAAGATTGATATTCTTATATGTATGATGCTTTTTCTTATTAGTCATAAAATACAACTTGTGCCTCTTCTTATAATCACTGTTAGTGACTAAGCTGCATCACCCTTCTGTTATTCGTCTGATGTGTGATAAGAGTGTTGACATATATGCTGTATCAAGACTTGTCCCCTGTACACCCTGTGTGTGCAGGGGACATTGCATGAACAGAGTGTTCATACAATTTATCTCCTACACACACTTGAAGACATACGGAGCGTACTTTTTGCTTATGTGGTAATTCTGTTTGTTCTGCTTTTGCTGAGTTTATCACATACTCCATGTATATAAAGAAAGCAACTGCGGATTGTCCGGCAGTATTCAACTCACTCTGTATGTGTGTTGATACTCCTTGTGCAAGTAAAACTTCTAATTTCTAAAAGGCTCTGCGTGTCTTAAGTCTGATCTTTGATTCAGTCTAATACCTTTTTGTACTCTGTATTTGTGAGGTTATATTTCAGACTTCTGACATAGCTGGTGCCGAAACCCGGGACAGCTGAGATCCAGGTGGAGCGGGAAGGGATGTGTGTCCTGCAGGTTGAAAATTGGAAACCCGACTTGAGGGAACGCTGCCAGAGACTCTCCTTCTCCCGGCTCTAATCTGGTGACGGCTGTCCTTACTGATAGAGCCTAAAAAGTAAGTTACAAATTTTTCCCTTTTCAGATTGACTGTAGTAGACGTATATGAAGAATAACCGAGCCTCACAATTCACAATTTCCCATTTTTAAAGAACCACGGGTCAGCTGACGAGCAAGTAATGGTAGTATAAGGTGGCACCCTGTACTTTTCCTTGTGGTTAAAAACCGCTGCAGGAATGCAGTGGTCTTAGGAAGTAACGTGACGGCGATTCACGGTTACTGACCGGTCAGGTTTTCAAATAAAGAGGGGTGCAGGAGACAGTGTGACGGCGATTCACAACTGTTTGGTGGTCAGGTTTTAAAATAAGTAGGGTGAAGGAATTCACCCCAAATTGGGCAGTAAATAGTGTTGACAGTCGGCGTACTGTTCAACGTTCCTGACTACGGAACACACCCCAAAAATTGGGCGGTAATACGGTTACGGTGGGCGTACTGATAACGTTCCTGACCATCTAAAAATGGGGAATTGTGTTAGAAGACCAGATAGGCAGACGAATAAACAGAAGAAAAAACAGGACATAGCGCGCGCAGCTGTAAAAATTACAATAACAGACAAAATGAAAAGGGAAAAATAAAGGATCCAGAAAAATACTTAAATAAATGGAAAAAAGGATTTCTCATTCAAGCCCACGTTGAACGTGGATGAATGCCAGGCATTGTTAACAACCATTAAAATGACGTCTAATAAACCTGTTAAAACAGGCAAACCCAGTGCGGAGCTCCAATGTGCCATCTTGTGGTCACAAGCGGCAGAGGCTTCCCAACGGAAAGCTGATGAAGCCAGAGAAAAGCAGAAACAAATGAAAACTCCACTATTGGAAAATCCACCCCCATACCCCAAACCGGGACCTAAGGCGGGCCCGTATTCCACTCTTTCACAAGAAGCCCAAGAGGTTGGGAAAAGGAGGAAGCAAATAAAATCATAATTAAATGGCAGCAAAACTGGATAACGTTAAAATTGACAATGAGAACGTTGTTTTATCTATTATCTATTCTGTATGTGTGTGTGTGTGTGGTTGATCTGTGAAGAAAGTGGTATGGGTACTTTTACAAAGTTTTTATTTTTTCAATTTAACTCTGTGGGGTCTTGATTAATGTTGCGTACGTGATAAACTGTTTACATATT
This sequence comes from Pholidichthys leucotaenia, assembly GCA_020510985.1. Lineage (NCBI taxonomy): Eukaryota > Metazoa > Chordata > Actinopteri > Cichliformes > Pholidichthyidae > Pholidichthys > Pholidichthys leucotaenia. The sequence goes on along the minus strand of CM035849.1, from coordinate 173,936,204 downwards.
TTAAAAAAACAAAAAAAAAACCAATTTTGACGCATTACTGACCTTTGTCCTTGACTGAAATATGACAGTGCACTTTATAGGGAAAAAAGGACTGACGTGTGACAATGTGACTACAGGCCATACTATGATCATATTATGATGTCATTTAATAATGCCTAATCACTGAAGATTTTATGTTTACCCTATATCACATGATTTAGAGCACAGAGGATCAAAACAGATTGATAATTAATGTGTCTGTGCATATGATCTGCCAGAGGCTGTGGATTATCAGACAAAGGTCTTGGAGAAAGAATCACTTTTTGAAGCCAAGTATGACTTTGTATGACATTGTAGATAACATACGGTGTACTGATTCAGATGACTGACTTTACAAATGTAATGTTTATATGATTTTATACTGATATTACTCACCACATAATGGTGCGGTAACAATATATTTCAGAAATGTGACAGCAATGAGGGATGTGCTTCTCCTGATTCAGCGGTGGCCAAGCTGGGACAGGGTGAACTACATTGCACTCCATAATTTACCAAGGAATGTATGAAATAGGGACATTCCTTGTAAAACATTAAATCGAATTCTAAATTAGGCAAAACGTCCGCCTTTCCTTTGACTGAAAGAATGTGACACAATATTTCAAATTCAACCCATCTGTGTTCAATTGGACAAACTGATCTCATTTATCAATGCTGAAGCATATCAAAAATGCACAGATAGTTATTTTGTTTTTCTTAAATGAAATTTGTAAACTATTTCAAGAGATGTCACAAAAAGAAGCTATAATTATTGAGATATTAAGCCTCCATGTACCAAAACAGAGGGTATCAAAGAAATTAATTAGCAAATTAATTAGCAAATAATTAGCAATCCTCAGAAAAATAGATAATGCATAAAAATTATCAATAAATGCAATTTTATTTACATAAGTGCTTTTCATTTCATTTTCTGTAGTGCCCAGGATAAACATATGGCTGCAGTTATAACTCAAATACAGGCTGGGCAATACAGACCACCTTTTTATTATTTATGGGATAATACAAATAATAAGATCATGCCCTCTATTATCCTACACATTTCCCATGTTGTGGAGGAGGGGGCGAACAGCAACTCTCTCCCTCTCTCTACTTAGCAAAGGAAGAAGCGAGCGACAGGCTTGCTCTGTAAAAAATAGAAGTGTGCTTATGCTGTAACGGTGTTGTCTGGGGTTAACTTATCTGTATTCTGTACAGATAGTAAATATGCTTATAGCACATGCCACCTGCATAACGCTACTCACTGTGCTGCTATTGGTCTTTTAGGAACCGTCAGTCTCATTAATAATGTTGATGTTTTAAAAGACTGTCAAAATAATATGGACCTTCCTCCTGTTTCATGTGTAAATAATTAGATATACATTTGGCTTGTCTGATGAAAATTTGCTCTGCCACCCACATTATACAGATGAGCTGTCCTGTTGGCACATGGCCAACCATGTGCCAACAGGAGGAAATCAATAAAGAACCACCACCGACAACACTAGACACTCCCACTCCCACTGCAGTACGTATTGCTGAATGACCATCTCGGATTCACCTTTCACACACTAAAAGACTACGGGTGCCTGTAAGTGAACTAACTAACTTGTTTCCCTGAGTAAGTCCAGTACAAAGGGGGCATGTCCTTTTAAGGACAAGGCCGTCTCAACCCTGGTGAAGAAAGAGGCCCGGAGGGGTGCTCTCTCAGGTGGAAGCATGGCACCAAAACTATTGATGACTCTGTGTTCAGCACTTCTCCTGGCAGTGGGGTGGTAATCTCTTTCTGATTCAAGGACAAGGAACCCACGAAGCACGGACAATGAACAATACGCATAACCTATGGTACCAGACAATGGTGGTTTCGGTGAGAGGACTGGGAATCGATACTTCTTGCTATGTGTGTTCATTGCTACCCCATTTACACAAGACTGCAATACCCATGATTGACTACAATACCCATGATCCCTGTTCCACTGAGTGAAGAGAAAACGCCCGGAGCGACAATAGCGATGAACTCTCGTCTCAGTCTGTTTAATACAAGCAATAAAGTTGGACATTGGTTGGTGGGGAATTTATCAGAAAGGTATCTTAATAGATTGAATGTCACTATTACTGATTACACTGGGTCTAAGATTAGAATATTTAATATTATTGGGATTGGAACTTCTTTGCTTGTAGTTAAGAAGCATTTAATGAAAGTAAATCCTACACTGTTTACTTCACCAATCTGCTTTCACAAAAATTGTAGTAAAAACAGTTTCAACCTGGGTATTTCACAAAGATGCAATGATACTAAGGAAGTGACCTGTGAAGTGTCATATTATGATTCTGTCTAAATGTATTTCACTTTCCCTATATTGCTGATGGAAAATTCACCTTAAAGAGGAAAAATTGTACTTTTAACTGTAGCAATAATCCTACTGTTTTTTGGCCAAATGATGATGGGTATGGATTCTTGGAAAAACCAATGGGTACTCTTTTTCCAATGTATGGCAGTGCTCTAGCTATACGCCACATGAATGCTTAATAATGTCAATGTAGGAAATCTTTTGAAGTTACATTATACTGATAATTGCATATGATTAAAAAGATTAATAAAATAATAAACAGGAGGAAAATGTTGGGAAAAATTGTATATACTGTGCATATAAACAGTTATCATTTTATTAATAACTCATAAAATGAAGATTGATATTCTTATATGTATGATGCTTTTTCTTATTAGTCATAAAATACAACTTGTGCCTCTTCTTATAATCACTGTTAGTGACTAAGCTGCATCACCCTTCTGTTATTCGTCTGATGTGTGATAAGAGTGTTGACATATATGCTGTATCAAGACTTGTCCCCTGTACACCCTGTGTGTGCAGGGGACATTGCATGAACAGAGTGTTCATACAATTTATCTCCTACACACACTTGAAGACATACGGAGCGTACTTTTTGCTTATGTGGTAATTCTGTTTGTTCTGCTTTTGCTGAGTTTATCACATACTCCATGTATATAAAGAAAGCAACTGCGGATTGTCCGGCAGTATTCAACTCACTCTGTATGTGTGTTGATACTCCTTGTGCAAGTAAAACTTCTAATTTCTAAAAGGCTCTGCGTGTCTCAAGTCTGATCTTTGATTCAGTCTAATACCTTTTTGTACTCTGTATTTGTGAGGTTATATTTCAGACTTCTGACACAACAGACAGACAAACAGACAGACAGACAAACCCCGGCAAAAACATTACCTCCTGGCCTGCGGCCTGGCGGAGGTAACTATAAATATATAGAAATATTTTAATAGAAATAATGGCATCCTTGGTCATTTAAGTTAATTTAAATCATTAAATACAATTTTATTAATTTTTTTTCTTTGTAATGAGAATTAAATTATTGTTCTGTTCTAACTGCAAAGTTATGGCCAAAAATATAAATTGTTATAAGGAAAAAGTAAAAAAAAAACAAAAAAACAAAAACCACAGTCTGTTTCAAATTTATTTAAAAAACAGTAATTTTATTTTAAAAAACAGACAAAAATGAGCCATAAAATAATTCACAAATTTATAATAAAGTTTCAAATGTATAAGAAAAGTCAATTTTCCAAGAGGAAGTAACAAATTTGAGGAAGATGGTTTCAAATTTAGATAAATTTAAAGAGAAAAGTAGAAAACTATAAGAAAACTGTTATAAATTTTGGAGTAGAACCTCAAACCTTCAAGAATGAAGTCATTACTCAAGTTTTAAGTGGGTGCTCTTTGTACCCTTAACTAGAAATTTTTGTTTGTCTCCTTCAATTTACACGGCACTTGATATTTTCTAACCTGTTTGTATACCACCATAGACACAGAGAGAACCTGAATTAGACAGAGCTCTGAGAGGGCAAGATTAGACAGAAGAGAGGATCCAAGGAGAGGAAAGTGTTCAGGCAGAGGGTCGAGGAGAGGTGAGAGCAGAGGAAGGAGAGAAGGATGACGCCAGCAAAAAGTCCAAATACAGGATGTCTGGGTGGGACCCCAAATGGCCCAATATTCAAACATTCAAGCCTTGGTTGCACAGTACTTCAAACTGTAAGTTCCATAAAAAAACAAGATGGCGCCCACAGCGGCCGCCACGGTGTATCGCTGCCCTTTAATTTTTATAATTTGTCTGTTTTTGTTCACTGAATGTGCATCTGCCGGTTCATACACCCGTGAAGAACTACTAAATATCAGGACTCTCACCCCCATGGACCTTCTTCCAGTTTTTTTAGCTCCTGCCGTTGATCTGATCCATTGTTTGGCCAAAAAAGCAAGACGGCGGAAAAGAGGGAAGAGAGGAGGGATTCTCGCTCGGCTACGAAAAAGAGGCTCGCGAACAGCCTTGCCTGGCATATTTCTATCCAATGCCAATTCTCTCCTGAACAAGGTAGAAGAATTAAGACTGCTGATGCGTTTCAAGGACCTCGCTTCCTCGTCTGTCATCTGCTTCTCTGAGACCTGGCTTAATGAGAACATTCCAGATAGCGCGATCAGCCTCGAGGGTTTCCAGCTGATTCGTGCTGACCGCGTCACAGAGCTGTCCGGTAAGTCTATCGGAGGAGGAGTGTGCTTCTATATTAACAACAGCTGGTGCTCTGATGTAACGGTGATTTCCAAACACTGTTCTCCCGCCCTGGAATTTCTTTTCATTAACTGCAAGCCATTCTATTCCCCGTGCGAGTTTGCCTCATTCATTCTCGTCGCTGTGTACGCCCCTCCTGACGCGGACACGCGCGAAGCTCAGCGCGTGCTCGCAGATCACATCCAACTTACGGAGCGGAACTTTCCAGACTCCCTGGTTATCGTGGTGGGCGATTTTAACCAGAGCAATCTGAGTCACGAGCTCCCCCGCTACAAACAGTGTATTAAATGTCCAACCAGAGGAAATAACACGCTAGATCACTGTTATACTTCAGTAAAGGACGCATATCGCGCTGTTCCCCGCGCTGCGCTGGGACTATCTGATCACGTGATGGTTCACCTCATCCCCACATACAGACAGAGACTGAAACTCACTAAACCTGTGGTGACCACCACAAAGAAATTGACCAGTGAAGCTGGAGAGAAACTGAACACATGCATGGAAATAACTGACTGGGGCATGTTTAAAAGAGCCACACATGATCTTAATGAGTACACATACACTGTGAACTCATATATCAACTTCTGTGAAGAGCACATTCTCCCATCGCGCACCAGGATAAGATATTCTAATGACAAGCCTTGGTTCACAGCTAAGCTCAGACGGATCAGGAAGGAGAAGGAAGCAGCGTTGAAAAGTGGAGACAGGGACTGCTACAGAGAGGTCAAATATCGGTTTAACAGAGAGCTGAGGAGAGCTAAATCTGTATATTCTGAGAGACTCCAGCAGCAGTTCACTGCTAATGACTCGGCTTCTGTGTGGAGAGGACTGAGGCAGATCACCAACTATCGGCCTCAGGCTTCTAAAGGTCAGGATGACAAAGCCCTTTGTCAAAGACTGTCCCAACACTATGCCCGTTTTGACACCTCGTCAGCTGTGTCCAACTCACCCACTCCACCCAGCTCCTCTGCCTCCTCAGCCCCTAATTCATCAAGAGCGCCCCCCCCCCTCCTCCTCCCCCCCTCCCCTTGTCATCAGTGAGCAGGACGTGCACAGACAGTTCTCCAGACTGAACCCACGCAAGGCCCCCGGGCCGGACGGTGTGTCTCCCTCCACCCTGAGACACTGTGCGAAAGAGCTGGCTCCTGTCTTCACAGACATTTTTAACACCTCTCTTAAGCAATGTCACGTGCCGACCTGCCTCAAATCCTCCACCATCATCCCTGTCCCCAAGAAGCCACGGATTACTGGACTTAACGACTACAGACCTGTAGCGCTCACCTCTGTAGTCATGAAGTCCTTTGAGCGCCTGGTCCTGTCTCACCTCAAGTCCATCACCACACCCCTCCTAGACCCGCTGCAGTTTGCCTACCGTGCTAACAGGTCTGTGGACGACGCAGTCAACCTGGCCCTCCACTCCATCCTGCAGCACCTGGACTCCCCGGGAACCTACGCCAGGATTCTGTTTGTGGACTTCAGCTCCGCATTCAACACCATCCGCCCCGATCTGCTCCAGGACAAGCTGTCCCTGCTCAACGTGCCTGACTCCCTCTGCAGGTGGATCACCGACTTCCTGACGGACCGGAGACAGCATGTGCGGCTGGGGAAGTCTGTCTCAGACTCTGTTAGCATCAGCATTGGATCACCCCAGGGCTGTGTACTTTCCCCCCTACTCTTCTCCCTTTATACCAACTCCTGCACCTCCTCCCACCAGTCTGTTAAGCTGATTAAGTTTGCGGACGACACCACCCTCATCGGGCTCATCTCCAACGGTGACGAGTCCGCCTACAGGGAAGAGGTGGTCCAGCTGGTGTCCTGGTGCAGCCACAACAACCTGCAGCTGAATGCTCTGAAGACAGCGGAGATGATTGTGGACTTCAGGAAAGTCACATCCCCCCTGCCCCCCCTCACCATCACAGGCTCTCCCATCACCTTTGCAGATTCCTTCCGCTTCTTGGGCACCACCATCACCCGAGACCTCAAATGGGAGCCAACCATCAGCTCCCTCATCAAAAAGGCCCAGCAGAGGATGTTCTTTCTGCGGCAGCTGAGGAAGCTCAAGCTACCCACCAAGATGTTAGTGCAGTTCTACACGGCCATCATCGAGTCCATCCTCACCTCCTCCATAACTGTGTGGTACGCAGGAGCCACTGCCAGGGACAGACTAAGGCTGCAGCGCGTCGTGCGCACTGCTGAGAAGGTGATAGGCTGCAAGCTCCCATCTCTCCAGGACCTGTACATCTCCAGGACCCGGAGGCGTGCTGGCCGGATCATAGCCGATCCTTCACATCCTGGTCACGTGCTGTTTGCCCCCCTCCCCTCAGGTAGAAGGCTTCGGTCCATTCGGACTAAAACCTCTCGGCACATGAACAGCTTTTTCCCCTCTGCCATCAGACTGCTGAACACTAAGTGACTTTTGACTCTCGTGCACTATGTACAGCAGCTCAACCAGACTCATGTCATTCATCACTGTTTTTTTGTTGCATTATTGACTGCACTATGTGGTACTTCACATTATCTGCTACATGCTAATTTTTTAAACTGCCTTGACTAGTACTACTCATTATTACTAGTATTATTATTATTATTACTTATTACTACTTATTTTTCTACACTTATTGCACGTTTCTAGTCCTTTAGTTTTTTAGTTTATCCCTTTTTCTCATTATGTTTTTAATGTTGCAGCATGGCACCGAGACAAATTCCTAGTTTGTGTATCACATGAACAATGGCAATAAACCTGATTCTGATTCTGATTCATATGCACAGCAGTGGCTCAGGAAGTAGAGCAGGTCATCCAATAACCGGATGGTTGGCGGTTCGAATCCCGCCCTCCCCACATATCCTGCCGTTGTGTCCCTGGGCAAGATACTTTACCTACCTTGCCTCCAGTGTCAATAACACTGGGTATGAATGTGTATAAATGTTCAGTGGTGGCCGGAGAGGCCGTTGGCCCAGATTGGTAGCCATATTTTAGTCAACCTGCCCCAGGGCAGCTGTGACTACAGTAGTAGCTTGCCACTACCATTGTCTGTCTGGAGTGAATGAATAATTTATCTGTAAAAAGCATCTTTGAGTGTCTATGATAAAGCGCTATATAAATCTGATGCATTATTATTAAGTTACTGTGCAAAATTTAAAAAAGAAATAAATAGTATAAAATTAACATATTCATACTGTACACGTGTTTTCTGCCCCGCCCCCCCTCGGAAAAATATGTTGCTACCACGCCAAGGTCTTTAAGCCAGAGGAAACACTGTTACCACGCCCCGATTTACAGGACACATCTTTGAAGAAGTGTGATCTTACACTGTTTGTTGATGGCTCCTCCAAACGTGAATTGGGGAGGGGCGTGTGCCCCCATAGTTGTGACTGACCATACCATCATACTGTCGGTCGGCAGGACAGGTGGGCAAGGTGAAGAGAGATGTCCCCTTTGCACCACATGATCCCATCTGGGGCACAGATGTGCCGAAAGAATTCAACTTAGAAACTACAGGGCAGAAGGTACTTCATTCCCTGTTTCCCTGGGTGGGAGTGGTTTAGAACACCTTGTGGATTGAAACAAGAAGTTATAGAATATAGTCATTTGTAAATTTTTCTTTATCTGCTTTTTCTGGTATAAATGAGGAATTAACGGCTCTTAGACTTATGCTGACCCAAAATAGAATGGTTCTTGATCAAATAACTGCCATCTGAGGGGGCGTGTGTGCAATTGCAGATGTAGGCTTAGTAAAAAATGCAGAATTGGTTAAAATAAATGCTAAATCTCATTATAGGCCCTACCAAAGACAGTATATTCTACGTCCTGAAGCCCAAGAAGGCATTAAATCGGTCATAGAGGACCTGAAAGCAGCAGGTGTCATTATCCCACGCCCAAATTCTCCATGCAACACACCTTTGTTTCCTGTGAGGAAGGCTGGACCATCTTCCGGATGGCGAATGGTCCAAGACCTTCAGGCGGTAAACAAAGCAGTTATCCCAAGAGCTGTTTCAGTCCCCGACCCACACACTTTGTTGAATGACCTACAACCACAAATAAAATATTTCACAGTAATAGACATCAGCAACGCTTTTTTCAGCATCCCAATACATGCAGATCAACAGTTTTGATTTACATTCACATTTGAAAACAAGAGGTACACATTCATTCATTTGCCTTACTGAAATTTTTAGCAGAACAAGGCAACAAAGTCAACAAGGAAAAATTACAGTTGTGGAAAAAGTCACACATGCAGTATCAGTCATCTTGTCACAAAGTAAAATATCAGTCCTCTCACCATCCAGACACCTTGCATGCATGACAGTGTTATTATTACAGCCTCATCGAACAATTGAACGTTGCATGGTAACTAATCCAGCAAGCTTTTTGCCAATCTCAACAGAAGGTGAAACTCATGATCGTTTGGCAGAAATTGAGAGTGAAACATCATCACGCCCCGATTTACAGGACACACCTTTGGAGAAGTGTGATCTTACACTGTTTGTTGACGGCTCCTCCAAACGTGACTTTACTGGTTCAAACTTATCCAGTTTTGCAGTTGTCACTCATGACACCGTTTTATGAGCACAAAAACTATCGTGACATTATTCTGCACAGGGAGCTGAATTAGTTGCTCTAACTGAGGCTTGTAAATTAGGCCAGGGAAAAGCACTCACAATATACACGGACAGCCAATATGCTTTTGCTACCATCCATCACTTTCAGAATCAGAATCAGAATCAGAATCAGGTTTATTGCCATTGTTCATGTAGTACACAAACTAGGAATTTGTCTCGGTACAATGCTGCAACATTAAACATGATAAGATAAGAGAAATAAACTATACATGTAATAAAGTGTAGGATAAGATTAAGTGATACTGGTCAACAGTTAAAATATATATTAGCCAGCAGCAGATACTGTGGAGAACTATATAGTGCAGTCGGTAATGCAGGAAGAAAACAGTGATGATTGACATGAGTCTGGTTGAGCTGCTGTACATGGTGCACGAGAGTCACTTAGTGTTCAGCAGTCTAATGGCAGAGGGGAAGAAGCTGTTCATGTGACGGGAGGTTTTAGTCTGGATGGACCGAAGTCTTCTACCAGAGGGGAGGGGGGCAAACAGTACGTGACCAGGGTGTGAGGGATCGGCTATGATCCGGCCAGCACGCCTCCGGGTCCTGGAGATGTACAGATCCTGGAGAGATGGGAGCTTGCAGCCGATCACCTTCTCAGCAGTGCGCACGACGCGCTGCAGCCTTAGTCTGTCCCTGGCAGTGGCTCCTGCGTACCACACGGTTATGGAGGTGGTGAGGATGGACTCGATGATGGCTGTGTAGAACTGCACTAACATCTTGGTGGGTAGCTTGAGCTTCCTCAGCTGCCGCAGGAAGAACATCCTCTGCTGGGCTTTTTTGATGAGTGAGCTGATGGTCAGCTCCCATTTGAGGTCCCTGGTGATGGTAGTGCCTAGGAAGCGGAAGGAATCAGCAGTGGTGATGGGAGAGCCTGAGAGGGTGAGGGGGGGCAGAGGAGTAGTGACTTTCCTGAAGTCTACAATCATCTCCACTGTCTTCAGAGCGTTCAGCTGCAGGTTGTTATTGCTGCACCAGGACGCCAGCTGGGCCACCTCTCTCCTGTAGGCGGACTCGTCGCCGTTGGAGATGAGCCCGATGAGGGTGGTGTCGTCCGCAAACTTGATCAACTTGACAGACTGGTGGCTGGAGGTGCAGGAGTTGGTGTAAAGGGAGAAGAGTAGGGGGGAAAGTACACAGCCCTGGGGTGATCCGGTGCTGATGCTAGTATAGTCTGAGACAGTCTTTCCCAGCCGCACATGCTGCCTCCGGTCCGTCAGGAAGTCGATGATCCACCTGCAGAGGGAGTCAGGCACGTTGAGCAGGGACAGCTTGTCCCGGAGCAGAGCGGGGCGGATGGTGTTGAATGCGGAGCTGAAGTCCACAAACAGGATCCTGGCGTAGGTTCCCGGGGAGTCCAGGTGCTGCAGGATGGAGTGGAGGGCCAGGTTGACTGCATCGTCTACAGACCTGTTGGCTCAGTAGGCAAACTGCAGCGGGTCCAGGAGAGGGGTGGTGATGGACTTGAGGTGGAACAGGACCAGGCGCTCAAAGGACTTCATGACTACAGAGGTGAGCGCTACAGGTCTGTAGTCATTAAGTCCAGTGATCCGTGGCTTCTTGGGGACAGGGATGATGGTGGAGGATTTGAGGCAGGATGGCACGTGGCATAACTTAAGGGAGGTGTTAAAAATGTCTGTGAATACAGGAGCCAGCTGTTTCGCACAGAGTCTCAGGGTGGAGGGAGACACGCCGTCTGGGCCGGGGGCCTTGCGCGGGTTCAGTCTGGAGAACTGTTTGAGCACATCCTGCTCACTGATGATAAGGGGAGGGGGGGAGGTGGGGGGGGTGCCTTAAATGAAGTAGGGAATGTGGAGGCTGTGGAGCTGGAGGGAGGGGGGGAGTTGGACACAGATGACGAGGTGTCAAAACGGGCATAGTGTTGGGACAGTCTCTGACAAAGGGCTTTGTCATCCTGACCTTTAGGAGCCTGAGGCCGATAGTTGGTGATCTGCCTCAGTCCTCTCCACACGGAAGCCGAATCATTAGCAGTGAACTGCTGCTGGAGTCTCTCTGAGTACACAGATTTAGCCCTCTTCAGCTCTCTGTTAAACCGGTATTTAACCTCCCTGTAGCAGTCCCTGTCTCCACTTTTCAGCGCTGCTTCCTTCTCCTTCCTGATCTGTCTGAGCTTAGCTGTGAACCAGGGTTTGTCATTAGAGTAACTCACCCTGGTGCGTGATGGAAGAATGTTCTCTTCACAAAAGTGGATATATGAGTTCACAGTGTCCGTGTACTCATCCAGATCATGCGTGGCTCCTTTAAGCATGCCCCAGTCAGATATTTCCATGCACGTTTCCAGCTTCTCCTCAGCATCACTGGTCCGTATCTTCGTAGTGCTCACAACAGGTTTAGTGAGCTTCAATCTCTGTCTGTATGTGGGAATGAGGTGAACCATCACGTGATCAGATAATCCCAGCGCAGCTCGAGGGACAGCGCGATATGCGTCTTTCACTGTGGTGTAACAGTGATCCAGTGTGTTTAATCCTCTGGTGGGGCATTTAATAAACTGTTTGTAGCGGGGGAGATCGTGGCTCAGATTGCACTGATTAAAGTCGCCAGCCACAATAATCAGCGAGTCTGGAAAACTCCGCTCTGTGTGTTGAATGTGATCCGCGAGCACGCGCTGAGCTTCGCGCGTGTCCGCGTCGGGAGGGGCGTACACAGCGATCATTATGAAAGAAGCAAACTCCCGCGGCGAATAGAAGGGCTTGCAATTGATAACAAGAAATTCCAAGGCAGGAGAACAGTGTTTGGAAATTACCGTTACATCAGAGCACCAGCTACAGTTGATGTAGAAGCAGACTCCGCCTCCTGTGGTCTTGCCGGAAAGCTCTGTGTCACGATCAGCACGGAAGAGCTGGAAGCCGTCGAGGCGCAGCGCGCTGTCCGGTACATTTTCCCGGAGCCAGGTCTCAGTAAAGCAGAGGACAGCTGAGGAGGCGAGGTCCTTAAAACGCATCAGCAGTCTCAGTTCATCCACCTTGTTAGAGAGAGAGTTGGTATTGGACAGAAATATGCCAGGCAGCGCCGTTCGCGAGCCTCTCCTGCGAAGTCGTACGAGAGTGCCCGCTCGTCTTCCTCTCTTCCGCCGTCTCACATTCCGAGCCAAACAATAAACCAGATCGGCGGCAGGGGCTAGAAAAACTGGGAGGAGGTCCGTGGGGGTCAAAGTCCTGATATTTAAAAGTTCTTCACGGGTATAAGTGCACTTTGCACAAGAGTGGAAGAAAAGAGACATGATTACATCAAGGAAGCCAATCTAACACAAAGACCTCATTTTAAAACTGTTAGACAGTGTAAAACTTCCCTATAGATTAGCCATACGCAAATGTGCCGCACACACTACTGGCACAGATCAAATCTCTAAGGAAAACCACTTACAGACAATACCGCAAAAGCAGCTGCACAAGGTCATATAGGAAATCACACCACAGCATCTATTCTTTTAACACTGACAGAACAACTATCACATGACATGCTCACCCAGGAAACATCAGCACAAGCTGAAATTTACCAGTGGATAAAAAAAAAAAAGAAAAAAAAAAGCAAATTATTCCACCAGACTGCTGTTCTGCTACAAGGGCTTTCCCATGTAGCAGCAGGGGGTATGATTAGTAAAAATAATTTGCTACTCAATCTAAAATTTGCTACTAAAAATAATTTGCTACTTAATTCTGTAAGAAGAAAGCAATGCTCAAGGGAACTTAAGGCCTGAAAAAGGCACCTTCCCTGCATCAACTTATCCATTTCAAAACATCTGCATGGATTTCACTGAGTTAGATAGATGTGAAGGCAAAAAAATATTGTTTGGTTATTTGTGACATGTTTACCAAATGGACAGAAGCCTTCCCTTACGCTCATCCAAATGCTGTTACGGTTGCAAAGAAACTCTTAACTGAAATAATACCAACATTTGGAATAACTGAAAAGATTTTCTCAGATAATGGAACACATTTTGTAAATTAGATTATATCACACTTAAGATAAGATAAGCCTTTATTAGTCCCACAATGGGGAAATTCCAGGATTGCAACAGCATAGGGATAGCAACACTCAGAGCAACAATCAGAAGGCAAGAAAAAACAACATCTAGTAAACATATGTCCATATTACTATAAATGTATATATAGAGACACACAGTGCAGAGCATTATGGCTGGTGAATGTGCAGCAGAAAGTCTAAGCTCTCTCTCCGCGGATGCAGCGGGCCAGCTGGAAGTCTTTGGGCATGATGGTGACCCCCTTAGCGAAGAAGAGACCCACCAGGTGGGCCTCGCTGGTCTCCTGCAGAGCCATGACGGCGAAGCTCAGGAAACGCAGGACGGTCTTGAAGTCCTGAGCGATCTCCCTCACCAGGCGCTGGACAGGCAGCTTACGGATGAGCAGCTCCGTGGATTTCTGGTAGCGACGGATCTCTCTCAGAGCCACGGGCCTGTGACGGCGAGGCCTCTTCACTCTGCCGGTGGCCAGAGCGCCTCTCCGAGCAGCCCTGGTGGCTAGCTGTCTCCTGGGGGGCTTTTTCCTCCAGTAGATTTTACGGGCGGTCTGCTTGGTTCTTGCCATCGCTCTTTATTATTCTGTCTTATATTTCTTTCACGCCGCCTAAACTCCAGCCCGGCACCCGCGTCCTTTTCGCTACAGCTCCCGGTATGTCGAGTTTCCCATTAGCACCGGGCGGCGGCCAAGTGCTAGCTAGCACTAGCTCCTCCCCGCTGTAACGTCTCCCGCTGCAAACCGTGGCTCCGTCCGCCGACCCGGGAGACCCCCGGGGCGATCCGTGCGTCCGTGATATATATACAGAGTGAAAGGTGTAGAAAGAAGAAGGAAGATAAAAAAAAAGGCTGTTGCAACAGGCAGCCGACTCGTGTGGCGCCGCCGGTCCGGCGGAACCGGAACCGGAAAAAAAAAAGTGTTGTACCACTTTGGTACAACACTCAACACTAACTTGGAAAACCACTCAGCTTACCATCCACAATATGCAGGATTAGTGTAACACACAAATAGGACCATTAAAGAAGGCTTAGGAAAACAATGACAGAAATAGGAAAAATAATAATGGATGGTAAGCCTTACCTACTCCCACCATTAAGGCCATTTAATTCAGGTGATGAGGAAGGGTGTTTAGCTGATTACATGCAAAGAATGTTGACAAACAGAGATGTTGTACATGCTGCTCTTCCAAGGAAGGAACATGGGGATGCGCCCATCATATATCTTGATGTGCACATGCGCCGGCGTCTGTAAACATCTCATCAAGTCAAAGCGTTATCTTGTCCGCTTCTGTTTGTTTTTATTGATTTCGTTTTTAATTTTATATCTCTTTTTGCTGATATTAGTTTTTGCTTGGTGCTAGCTCAGTGTTGGCCTAGCAGAAAGCCCGATCAGACACATGGGTGGATCGGACCCCTGGCTGGGCTGTTTACTGGGCTAAGCTAGTCTGTTTTTAGCTATTGTTAGATGTTTTTGGCTGGCTGGCTAGTCACCTCTCGCCTGGAACTTCATGGCTCCATCCCCGACGTGTGTCAGCTGTGTGTCCCTCCTTAGGAAGGTTTCTGAGTTGGAAGTGAGACTCTCCAACCTCTATAAGATTTTGGGAGGCTGAAGACCACCTTGACACCATAATTCTCGGGCAAACAACGGCCCTGGCAACCGACTCGCAGCTGGCAGAGACGGCTACTTACCTGGGTAAATTCAGCGCATCGCCATCCACTTCCCCCCCTGCTCCAGTCTCTTCAGATGTCCAGGACCACAGCAATAAACACTGGCTTCAAGTCGGAGCTAAACCCAAAGCCCCAGGTGGTTTTTCTCATCCTCAATGCGCGCCCTGGACCTTGGTTGGGCCAACTAGCAATCATCGATGATTGACCAGACAGGGCCGTGCCTCTTTTCTTCCCTTGCTTTTGGAAAACAGATTTGACATCCTTTCTCTGGAAGATTTTCCCCACCTGGACGCCGACCATCCGCCCATGACTGCCCCTCCTCCTCCTTCAGCGGCGGCCCAAACCCGCAAACCCCGGATTAAAACTACTTTAGGTGTGCCAAATTACACACCAGCTCCAAAAAGAAGAGAGCACATCACCCCGCCATCACAACAACAACATCGACAAAATTATCCACCACTTCAGAAACTACCGACAAAGCCCCCCCAGACGACGCTGGTAATTGGTGACTCGATTATGAGGAACATCACAAGCAGGTACTGTGTCACTAAATTTTTTCCTGGGGCTAAAGTGTCTGACATTGAGGCCCTTACCACTGAGCTATTAAATGAATTCCCCCATGCTAAAACTGTCATTGTACATGTTGGATGTAACAACATCCCAGATGAAGCGTCGGAGATCTTAAAGAGTGACTTCAGGAGCCTTCTGTCCACCCTTATGAACTGTGGCAGACCAGACGTGTGCTTATCTCTGGGCCTTTGGCCCCTTTCAGACGAGGTTGCAATTATTTTAGCAGAACTCTCAGTTTTAATACTTGGTTGTGTTCTACATGTCCTACTTTTAACATTGGTTTTGTAGACAATTTCAACCTGTTTTGGAACCGCCCATCACTTATGAGGCCAGATGGCATCCATCCAAACAGACTTGGTGCATGTGTTTTAAGGGACAATCTGTTCTATTCCATTCAGCGTTTTTTTAATACAGTGACTGAAATTTGATGGGTTAACTCACTCCGAAGATCCTGGGTCTGCCAACCAGCCCTTTTATGTTTCCACTTCTCATATTAATCCTATTAATCCAAATAATCCTCACTATTTAGCTCAGTCTTCAATTTATAACCCCAAAGAGATTGTGTCGGTCTCCGGTTACCCAAAATATTATAACCCAAGACAAATACAACACAACTTGATAAATACACGTCTTTCTGCAGCTCCTCCTCATCTGCCACCCCTCAGCTTTGCCCTGTCTTCCCCCTTAGAGAACCTTTGTCTACTCCCCCCAAAGTTAATAAAAATATAATGCATAAACATCCCCAAAGTGATTAAACAAAATGTTGGTAAAACTCAAATCAAACCTCAAGTCTCTAAATTTAATAATTTGGCCTCTGTTCCTCCTCATAATTTAAAAATTAAATGTGGTTTGTTAAATATTAGGTCTCTAACTCCCAAGTCTCTACTAGTCCATGATCTATTAATTGATCATCAGATCAATTTAATATCCCTTACAGAGACTTGGCTAGGGCAATATGATTATGTTGGTCTGAATGAATCAACTCCCTCTGGTTATCTAAACTATCATAATCCCAGAAGTTCTGGTCATGGAGGTGGAGTAGCGGCAATTTTCCATTCTAAATTACTAGTTAATGTAAAGCAAAAATCATGTTTTAATTCCTTTGAGGGCCTGGTCCTCAGTGTGGGACATGTTGGCTATTTTGGCTTGCCTTGAACCCAATTTTCTTTGCCATAGTTTACCGTCCTCCCTCGGCCTGCTCAGAGTTTTTATCCGAATTTGCTGAATTTTTAGCTGATTTAGTGCTGAAATCAGATAGAATAATTATAGTAGGGGATTTTAATATACATGTTGATTCAATTCAATTTTAGACTCAATGGGGTTTTCCCAGAAAGTAGAAAATTCTACCCATTATCTCCACCACACATTGGACCTTGTTCTGACTTATGGTATAGAAATAGAAAATCTGGCAGTGTCTTCTCATAATCCTGTACTGTCAGACCATTGTCTGTTAACCTTTGATTTCACTATTTCTGATTATTTGACTCCTAAAGAAAAATATTACGACAGCAGATGTGTTTCAGATGACGTTGTTACCAAATTTTTGCAGATTGTCTCCTCTATACTATGGGTCAACACAACGGAAATAAAAGATGGAGAGCCTGCTCCTTCCGTAATTGATAGCATGGTAGATAGTGATACAGCCTCTCTGCATCAGACTCCTCCTCCCACTTTGGTGGCCCCTTTAAAAAAGAAAAAGTCTAGCCAGAGATTTCTAACCCCTTGGTTTAACACAGAAACTCGTAGCTCAAAACAGAAGACTCGTCAATTAGAAAGAAAATGGTGTTCCACTAATTTAGATGAATTCTATTTAGTGTGGAGAAATCATCTCTTAATTTAGAAAAAATCTCTTAGAAAAGCTAGAACAAGTTATTACTGTGCATTAATAGAAGAGAATAAGAATAATCCCAGGTTTCTTTTCAACACTATGGCCAGGCTGAGAGTCAGGACTCGGTCAATGCTCGCATCCCCCTAGAGCTTTCCAGTCAGGACTTTATGAACTTTTTCAACCATAAAATTTTATCTATTAGAGATAAAAATCAGTCAGATTCTTCCCACCATAAACTTAAGTACAGCAACTACTACAACTCCTTCAATTGATATCTGTTTTGATAAGTTTACTCCAACTGACCTTTTCATTCATCTTTTTAAAGTTAGATAAAATAATCTCCTCATTTAAGCCTTCATCTTGTCTTTTAGACCCTATTCCTACCAAGTTATTTAAAAAAGTCTTCCCAATATAATTAATTCTTCTTTAACTTTAGGTTATGTACCGCAGGCTTTTAAAATTGCTGTAATTAAACCCTTACTCAAAAAGCCAACGCTCGATCCAGGAGATTTGGCTAACTACCGACCAATCTCTAATCTGCCTTTCATTTCAAAAATCTTAGAAAGAGTTGTTGCTGCGCAATTGTTTGACCACTTACAGGGAAATGGTTTATTTGAAGAGTTTCAATCTGGGTTCAGAGTTCATCACAGCACTGAAACAGCCTTAGTGAAGGTGACGTGAAGGTGAAGGTAATGACCTCCTTATCGCATCTGATAATGGACTCGTTTCTGTACTTGTCCTTTTAGATCTTAGTGCAACCTTTGATACTATCGATCATGATATTCTACTTGATAGATTAGAACACTATGTTTTTTTTTTCCACAATATCTTTATTGAACCTTTTTTTTTTTTTTTAACAAACATGATACAAACAATCAAACACTAACACTAAAGTACTACAAAAAAAAAAAATGCACTAAAAACACCAACAACCACCAACAAAATCAAGTCTTCAACAATGCTCCTCTGTTTAGTCTAGATAATCCAATACATAAGTATACATATTATGTTCACCAGTTTGGAATTTACAAGGTCCACACACATCATTCACCTTCTTCTTCAAGAGTTATGTTTAAATTTTTTACATAATCAATAAAAGGTCTCCATATATTCTCAAACACAATTTCCTTTGATTTCAGTATATATGTTATTCTTTCTAATGGAAGGTTTGTTAACATCTGTCTTAACCACTGAGTCACATCTGGTCTATGAGTCTTTTTCCATAATAGTGCAATACATTTTTTGGCATTAAGCAAACTGAGGTCTATGAATGTTCTTTCACTTTTATTAAAATTATGCTTTTCTGGGTACAGACCCAACAAAAACAGTTTAGGATTCAATATGATTTGTTTTGAGATTATTTTTTCAATTGTTACCCTCACCTCTTCCCAAAACATTCTTATTAATCTACATTCCCATAAACAATGAAATAGGGTTCCTTTACTTTCCATGCATTTTGTGCATGTATCTGGTATATTTTTGTTGTATCTATTTAACTCCTCCGGTGTAACATACATCCACATTAACCATTTGAAATGTATCAATTTAAGGCGTGCATTTATTGATTTGGTTTGAGCTTCTGTACAAGCCAATTCCCATTGTTCCTCTGAAATTTCAATTTGCAGATCTTCTTTCCAGTAGTTTAATCTTTTCAGTGAATTTTCACTTGAAGATAGTGTCAATGAGTTATAAAACTCTGAAATAATACCCTTTCTTTTACTATCTTTCATCATCATTTTTTCCAAGGATGAATAAATAGGTCGAGTGAGAGCTTTATTTTGATTTGATCGAATAAAGTTTCTAAATTGAAGATATTTAAAAAAATGTGTTCTATTGAGATTAAATTTGATCCTCAGCTCTTCAAAAGACATTATGTTGTCTGCACATGGCAAATATAAATCCTGAATCTTTTGTATCCCTTTTAAATTCCATACTTTAAATACAGCGTCCGCTCTCCCTGGTTTAAAATATTGATTACCCCATATTGGACTAAATTGTGACAATAACTGTGGTTCTTTTAAATAGTTTTTAGCTTCACACCATATTTTGATCATATGCTTTACAAATGGATTTTTAACTTGTTTTTGTAATTTTTTTGCCGAATCTGAGTATATGAATATGGGAAGAGGTAAAGGTAAATTGTATGATTCCATTTCAGTCCAGTGAGGGAGATCATTTGATGAAAAATAATATGTCATAGACCTCAGTTGTGCCGACCAATAATACAACATAAAATTTGGACATTTCAGACCTCCACGATCAAATGGTAAATATAATAAAGACAAACGTAATCTAGCCCTCCTGTTGTTCCATATAAATTCCACTAACTTTTTTTTTTATTCTTGAGAATAGATCTAAAGGTGGTGATAAGGGAATGTATTGAAATAAATAAAGTATTTTAGGTAAAATATTACTTTTAAGTATATTGATTCTCCCGATCATCGACATTGGTAGTGACATCCATCTCTGAGTTAACTCATTGATATCTGACATTAAGGCTTCATAGTTGACACTGGCGACTGATTCTAGCTTAGGCATAATTTGGATTCCTAAATATTTAAACTGATTTACAACATTGAATTGATTTACCTCAGGGGCTGGGTAATTTCTCTGGGTCTCATTTAGCATTAATATTGAAGATTTAGTTTTATTTATTTTATATCCTGATATTTCCCCAAAATTCTTTATTAAATTCAACAAGGTTGGAATTGATTTTTTTAGATTCGACATAAACAAAATTATATCATCGGCGTACAGGGAGATTTTATGTTCTGTTGGTCCAACTTTAATTCCATATATTTGTGAATGTAAACGTATCGCTATCGCTAAAGGTTCAATTGCCATAGTAAACAGTAAAGGTGAAAGTGGACAGCCTTGTCGACATCCTCTATTGATTTTTATTGGTTTTGAAATATTGTTATTTGTTAGGATTTCTGCTGTAGCATTATTGTATATTATTTGAACCCATTTTATGAAATTATTTCCAAGTCCAAACCTTTGTAGGACTTCAAAAAGAAAGGGCCATTCAACTCTATCAAAGGCCTTTTCGGCGTCCAATGATAGGAGAGCTGTATCCGGTGCTTCTTTATTAAAATAAATAATATTAAATAGTCTTCTTACATTATGGAAGCCTTGTCTACCCTTTATAAAGCCATTCTGATCTCGATTAATAATATCTGGTAAAATTTCTTGTATTCGTCTTGCTAAAATTTTACAGATTATCTTAAGGTCGGCGTTTAATAGGCTTATTGGTCTCATATTTTCACATTTATTAGAGGGCTTACCTGGTTTTGGCAGCAGTATAATTAAGGCATTATTTATGTATGATGGTAAATTATTATTTTGAAATGCTTCTAAAACCATTTCCAAAAAAGGTTTTATTAATTTATTCTTAAATTTTTTATAAAGGTCAACTGGAAGACCATCTGGTCCTGCACTTTTTCCTGATTTCATATTATCAATGGCTAGCCCAACTTCTTCTTGACTAATTTTAGACTCCAATATCTCCCTGTTTTCATTTGGAATACACGGTATAGATAGTTTGTTCAAAAACCCATTTAGTTTTGTTAAATCAGGTTCATTTTTGGTATCATATAATTTTTCATAGTAATCTCTAAAGGCTCTATTACCTGTCCATTACTTATAATACTGGTTATTGGTGTTTTAATTTCCAATTGTTTAATCTGCCATGCTAATAATTTTCCTGATTTTTCACCTTGTTCATAAAAAGATTGTTTCAATCTTAGAAGACTCGAGGCAGCTCTATTCGCTGATTTTTTGTCGTATTCAGCTCTCAAAATCAGTAATTCATTCTCCAACCTTGGATCTCTTCCTGCATACACTTTTTCCTGAAGACTTTTTATTTTATGTTCCAATTTAGCTCTTTCCTCTCGAGTCTTCTTAGATTTTGATCCTGTATAACTAATAATATGTCCCCTAATAAAAGCTTTGAAAGCCTCCCACTTTACACATGCTGATGTTTGTGTAGTATTGATGTCAAAGAACTCGTCTATCTGTTTTTCTATATACTTGACAAATTCCTCATCCTGAAGCCATTTATGCTGAAATTGCCATCTGCCTGATTCCTTTGTCAATTTTTTATCTACATATATTAGACAACAGGGTGCATGATCAGAGATCACGATGTTATCATAAAAGCAGTTTTGAATCTTGGACCTTAATTCTGTGGAAATCAAAAAATAATCAATACGTGAGAATGTCTTGTAGGTACTGGAATAACAAGAATAGGCTTTAACTTGTGGTTTCATTTCTCTCCATATATCTAACAATCTCAATTCTTTCATAAAATGATTAATAGTCATCCTACATCCAATGTGCGTACAATCCAGTCCTGTTGATCTATCCACACCTGGATTCAATGTACAATTAAAATCCCCTGCTATTATATGTTGCCCTGTAAGTGATGATAAGATGAGAAATAAATTAGCAAAGAACTTCTGATCATCTATATTGGGACCATATAAGTTCACAAGATTTATATTTTCTAATAGCAAAGAACCTTGAATGATTACATATCTTCCAAATTTGTCTCCAATTACATTTTTCACTTGAAAAGGAACTGATTTATGTATGAGAGTCATAACTCCCCTGGCTCGGGATGAAAATGAAGAGGTGAATACACTTCCCTGCCATCTACTCCTAATTCTTTTAACATCCTCCTCTATCAGATGAGTTTCTTGTAAAAACACAATTCTTGAACCCATGTCCTTTATTTTATTCATAACTTGTTTAAGTTTTTTTAAATTTTGTAGACCTCTGCAATTCCATGAAGTTAAATTAAGATTAACACTTTGGTCCATGATCAATAGAGAGTTTGGGATTACCTTGCAGTGTAAACATGCTCATACAGAGAAGCAAAAACATGAGTGGTTGAACATTCATCCTACAAACTACACACAAACAAATTTCCCCTTCCCACACTTGTGGCAAACCCCCCAAAATCAAAAGAAAAATTCTGTCTCCCGATATAGCCATCGACCGTTCCACACCCACGGGGAACAGCCTAAGCCACTCCTTCTTCATCCTCCCAATCACCCTAACTCTACTGCTTTTAATGACGTAACATTAACTCTCCTCTGTAGTTTTCCAACTTAACTCCAAAATTTTTAACAACTTTGTACATCATAGTTTTTTTTTGTTTGTTTTGTTTTTGTTTTGTTTTTTTAATATATAATACAATCTATATTTTGTAAACTTACTATTTACTTCAAGTCAAGTCAGATGCCTGTGCAAATGCTTAATTATTCTACCTTATATTTTGTTCATGCTTAGCTCCCACCAGTCTCTTCTTCTTCTTTGATCTTCTTGATGAACTCCTGCGCCTCCTCTGGGGTCTTGAAGATGTGGGTTCTGCCCTCATACGTGGTCAGCAGTCTCGCAGGATAGATTACACCATGACGAATCCCAAGGTTGCGCAGCTCCTTACGTACGGGATCAAACTGCTTCCTCAATTGCTGGATTCCTGTGGCCAAATCTGGGTAGAACCGCACCTGCTGGTCCTGGTGTTTAATCTCTCCTTTAGCACGTGCAGCGTTGAAGATCTTCATCCTGTCTCTGTTGCTAAGAAACTTCATAATTAAGGTCCTCGGCGGTCCCTTATCTCTCCGTGGGCCAATACGATGTGCATTTTCCAGAACCACTGCTGATTGCAACTCCTCGCTGCCCAGCACCTCCGGAATCCACTTTTCCAGAAAGGAACATACGTCCCGACCTTCTGATTCCTCTGGAAGACCCACCAGCCTCAAATTATTCTGTCTCGACCGAGATTCCAAATCCAAAATATTATCTTCCAGAGATTTATTTTTTTTTTCCAAAGTGCGCACCTTTAATTGAAGACGGGTGACGTCATCTTCAGCACTAGCGAGACGGAGCTCCATCTGCGCCGTTCGTTCTACACAGTCACCCAATTCCTTTCTTATTCCTTCCAACGCTGTCATAATCCCATCAAATCTAGAGGAAAAGTCCGCTCTCATTGAACTCATGGCAGCCATCAGCGCATCTGCGCCTCCCCGCGCAGACATCGCACCGTTGCCAGCCTCCTCTGCCATATATGGAGTTTTGTTTGCTGCGTCACAGACCTGAAAGTCCGTTAATTTGGACTGTTTCGGCGGCTCGCTTTTTCCTTTTCCTGGTTTTCCAGCCTTAGGCTTCGCCGACATATCCTCGCCCAAATGCTGAGATACGTTCTGTCCCAAATGAGAGAGTTATTTGCCGATTTTTTTTCTCCAGGAGCAGAGCAGAGCGAGACACGTCCGTCCTACGTGGCAGCCATAACCGGAAGTCCAGAACACTATGTTGGAATAAATGGAACTTTGCTGCAGTGGTTTAGATCTTATTTGTCCGATAGACTTCAGTTTGTTCACATCAATGATGAGCTTTCTTCCAACTCTAAGCTCAGTCATGGAGTTCCACAGGGATCTGTGTTAGGCCCTACTCTTTTTAGTTTATATATGCTTCCGTTAGGCAATACCATTAGAAAGCACTGTATACATTTTCATTGTTATGCAGACGACACACAATTATACCTGTCAATGAAGCCCAATGATTGTAATCACTTAGCCAAGTTAGATGCCTGTCTTAAGGAAATCAAAGCTTGGATGACTTGTAATTTTCTGCTATTAACCCCAGATAAGACTGAAGTCATTCTTGTTGGTCTAAAAAACCTTAGAAATACCTTTCCAAATCAAACTCTTAATTTGGATGCCGCTACCTCTTACTCTGAATAGTTCTGTGAGGAACCTTGGAGTTACTTTTGATCAAGATCTGTTCTTTAATTCACATATTAAATTTGTTTCTAAGACTGCCTTCCATCATCTGCGCAATATTGCCAAGATTAGGAGCATCTTGTCTCTGAATGATGCTGAGAAACTGATCCACACTTTTGTTAGCTCTAGATTAGATTATTGTAACTCTTTATTATCAGGTTGTCCTAAAATATCTTTAAAAAGTCTTCAGTTGATCCAAAATGCTGCTGCAACAGTTTTAACTGGTTCTAGAAAGAGAGATCATATCTCTCCGGTTCTTGCCTCCCTTCATTGGCTTCCCATAGAGTTTAGAATTAAGTTTAAAATCCTTCTTCTCACAAAGCTCTTAATAATCAGGCCCCCTTACATATAAAAGATGTGATATTACCCTATCAACCTAACAGAGCACTACGCTCCCAAAATGCTGGATTACTTGTAATACCTAGAATCTCTAAAAGTACAATGGGAGGCAGAGTCTTCTGCTATCAAGCTCCTTTCCTGTGGAACCAGTTACCAATCTGGGTTCGGGAGTCAGACTTGATCTCTGTTTTTAAAAATAGGGTAAAAACCTTCCTCTTCAATATAGCCTACGATTAGGGAGGGATCTTGTGTCTCTTAACTCCCCCTTTTGTTTTGCTGTTAATAGATTCAAACTGCTGGGTGACCTCCAATAATGTACTTGGCTTCTCATCGTTAATGTTTGCTCTCTTTATGTCTGTTCTTTTCATTTTCTCTATCCCCTCACCCCCAGCCAGTCGCAGCAGATGACTGCCCCTCCCTCAGCCCGGTTCTGTTAGAGGTTTCTTCCTGTTAAATGGGAGTTTTTCCTCTCCACCGTCACTAAGTGCTTGCTCAAATCAAATCAAATCAAACTTTATTGTCATATTGCTGTACATACAACTGTAGTGCAGGCAAGATGAAATTGCGTTTCTCTCGGCATCCATATAAGAAGCAGCATGATTAAGACACACTCCCACATAGCTCCACCCCCCACCCCACCCCTACCCCCCCATCCATTCACACATCCCTGAGACATACTTGGGGAAAAAGAATAACTAACTATAATATACAAAATGTCCATAGGTGCAGTAGTGTGTATGTGAGATTCCGGGTCAGCTGTTCAGCATCCTGACAGCTTGTGGGAGGAAGCTGTTGATCAGTCTGGTGGTTCTGCCTCTGATGCTCCGGAATCGTTTACCAGATGGAAGAAGTTCAAAGTGTTTATGCAGAGGGTGAGAACGGTCCTTGACAATGTTCAGTGCCCTGCTCCTACAACGGTTCTGAAAAAGTTCTTGGACAGAGGGGAGGGAGACTCCAATTACCCTCTCCGCCCCCTTGACTATCCTCTGCAGGGCTTTTTTGTCTGACATACTGCAGCTGGAGTACCATGTAGCAATGCAGTATGTCAGAACACTCTCCACCACACCTCTGTAGAAGGTCCTGAGGATGCAGATGGGGAGAGAGGCCTGTTTGAGTTTCCTCAAGAAGTGTAGTCTCTGCTGAGCCCGCTTCCTGATCTCCAAGGAATTCTTGCTCCAGGTCAGGTCCTGCGAGATCTGCACTCCGAGGAACTTGATGTTCTCTACTCTCTCCACTAAACGGCCGCCGATGCTGAGGGGGACGTGCTCAGGCTGTGACCGCCGGAAGTCGATAATCATCTCCTTCGTTTTGTCCACGTTGAGCACCAGATTGTTCTCCCTGCACCAGCCCTCCAGGTCTCTCACTTCTTCCCTGTACATTGATTCCTCATCCCTCTGAATAAGTCCCACCACCGTGGTGTCATCTGCAAACTTAATAATCTGGTTCCCCTCGTGTTTGGATACACAGTCATGTGTTAGAAGTGTAAACAACAGTGGACTGAGTACACAGCCTTGAGGGGTTCCGGTACTCAGCGTGACAGAGTTGGAGATGTTGTTTCCAACCCGGACAGACTGAGGTCTCTCAGTCAGGAAATCCAGGATCCAGAGACATGTGGCGGTGTTCAGACCGAGAAGGAGTAATTTCTCTATCAGTCTCTGGGGAATAATGGTGTTGAATGCTGAACTGAAATCAATGTACAGGAGTCTGGCGTAGGTGTCTTTCTGGTCCAGGTGGGTGATGACAGAGTGTAGGGTGGTGACTATAGCATCCTCCGTGGAGCGGTTTGAACGATATGCAAACTGGAGCGGGTCGTGTGATGCAGGGAGGCAGGCTGTGATGTGTGGTTTGACAAGCCGTTCAAAACACTTCATCACAATTGGTGTAAGTGCAACAGGACAATAGTCATTCAAACAGGACACCACTGGTTTCTTTGCCACCGGTACAATGATAGAGGTCTTGAAGCATCTGGGAACGATGGCCTGACTCAGGGAGATGTTATAAATGTCAGTCAGGACATCCGCCAACTCGCTCGCGCAGTCTCGGAGCACACGTCCCGGAATGTTGTCTGGACCTGCAGCTTTGCGTGGGTTGATTCTGGATAGGGTCCTCCGTGTGTCCGCTGTGTTAATGGTAAAAGCTGGTCCGACCGATGGTGGGAGCGGGCCGGCCCTCCCTCTGATTGTTGAGTTTGATGCTTCAAAACGTGCAAAGAAGTCGTTAAGCCTGTCTGGAAGCGAAGCGTCGTCATCATCGACCCCCTGCCTAGACTTAAAGCCCGTCAGTGTCCGAACTCCCTGCCACATCTGCTTGGTGTTCCTAGTGTCACAGAGGTGTCCCTGGATTTTCTCTGCACAGGCGCGCTTTGCCGCCTTAATTCCCTTTGAAAGCGCAGACCTGGCTGAGCGGAGGGCAATCCTGTCCTTCGCTCTGAACACTGCATCTCTGGCTGTAAGCAGCGAGCGCACCTCTGCAGTCATCCAGGGCTTATGATTACCCCGCATAGTGATGGTCTTCACTGTAGTGAAATCCTCTGTGCACTTCGCGATGTAGCTGGTGACCGAATCAGCATACTCCTCCACATCTGTCCTGTCTTCCTGGGAGGCTGCTATTTTGAAGATCTTCCAATCTGTGTGCTGAAAACAGTCTTGCAGTGCAGAGGTTGCACTCTCTGGCAAAATCCTGATTTGTTTCACTGCTGGCCTGCTGCGCTTCAATAAAGGTTTGCAGGCAGGCAGCAGCATCACGGACATGTGATCAGAACAGCCGAGATGGGGGCGGGGTATTGCTTTATATGCATCTGTGTTTGTGTACACTAAGTCCAACATATTCTCTCCTCTGGTCTTAAAGTCTACACATTGTTTAAACTTGGGGAGCACAGTCTTTAAGCTGGTGTGGTTAAAATCCCCCGCAACCACCCCAAAACTGTCCGGGTGTGACGTTTGGATTTCACTGATCGCATTGTGCAGTACCCCGAGTGCCTTCTTAGCATTAGCTTTAGCGTTAGCGCTCGGCGCTATGTAAACACCAACTACAAACACGTTGCTGAATTCCCTCGGCAGATAAAATGGCCGACAATTAACAATAAGGAACTCCGCCAACGGAGAGCAGTGTTTAGACACTAACGTGGCATTAACGCACCAGTTCTTGTTAACATAGATGCATAGCCCACCCCCCGGCTCTTACCGGAGCTCGCCGTTTCCCTGTCGGCACGGAACATCGCCATATCTTCCAGCTGAATGGCCTCGTCAGGAATGTTGTCGTGGAGCCATGTCTTGGTGAAAACAAACACACAGCAGTCCCTCCATTCTCTCCGGGTTTCTCTCAGCAAACGCAGCTCGTCTACCTTGTTTTCGAGGGCGAGGACGTTTGACAGAAGAAGTGACGGTACCGCTGGTCTGGAGGGGTTAGCCTTTAGCCTAGCATGGATCCCGGCCCTTTTTCCTCGCTTTTGCTTGCGTTCGCTCCGCTTCCACTTCCTCCTCTCCCGGGTAACTTCCAGCAGGGACTCCGCCAAAATTCCATGCTGGCGTAGAATGTCCAAATCACAACCGATCGCCGCGATTCTTGCAGCATGCAGTACCTTGATGTTTAATAAGGTCTCACGGTTGTAAGTTTTACAGAATGTACGTCTGGGATGATTAAAACTCTCACACTCGCTGATGCCAAGGGGGCCGCTGCGTCTAGGCGCGCCGCCATCTTTTTTTTTTTTTTTTTTTTGCTCACAGGGGTTTGTCTGATTGCTGGGTCTTTCTGCAATTGTGGGGTTTTCCCTACATTTGAAAGTGCTATGAAATGACTTTTGTTGTGATATGGCGCTATATAAATAAAGTTGAATTGAATTGAATAACCAAACCAGGGGGGGGGGGGGGGTCTGGTCCTCATCGAATCCATCAAAAGGAAAACTGGGCTGATGCTCCCTGGCAAGGACCACACAAGGTCATCCTGGTGACACCAACAGCCGTGAAAGTCGAAGGACGTGACTCTTGGGTGTATTTGACACATTGCAAACTTTACCCTGCTCAAAACCCTCAACAAGAGACTATTTAATCCCCATTCCCTCAGCAAGAGACTATTTAATCCCCATTGCAAACTACATAAAAAAAAATTCTCAACAAGTGATTGTTTAACTGTTTCTCTATATTGGCGTTGGCTGACAGTGCCCTCGTTGGCGTCCATTAACAGCTTGAATAGTGAAACAACTGTTGTTTATCACAGAGAGACAAAATGCCAGAGAGAGAAGGTTGGCAACTAAAGGATGTGAATGGTACACCTGTTTTTCATCAGCATCATCCTTGTGGTGACACTTTTGTTTGGTTATTTTTAGGGACACCATTACCTATCTATCATAGGGCTAGATATATTACTCACACACACCATGACTGGCTAGAAGGTCCAGGTCATGAGGATCACGTTTATGCTAGTAATGTGTGGTGGAAGTATGCTAATTACACAGCCAAATCAGTCGTTCAAACTGCTTTGTGTATTCTTTGCTCTCACTTTCAGCTGGTCAAATATCTGTTACTGCTAAATCAATGGAACTATCAGATGCTCTTTGTTTCTTGCAAGAGGCTATGTATAGAAATAGTCCAGCAAGCATTAATTTGAATCACACCTGTCACATTGCCTATGACTCCACTGACTGGAGACATGATGACATTCCTTACTTGGTGAAGGCAAGGTTGATCTCGCCGGGGAATTTTTCCTTTTGTCTAAAAGGGTGTGGAAACATCTCTTTGGGAAGCTTATTGCTTTCTAGGTGTGCAACGGTGCATAGTATGTCTCGCCCATGTACTGCTACCTGCCGGATTGGCGTAGTGGGCAAAGGCTGTCCTGAAGATCCTTTTTGTCAGTCTAGAAATCTGGAAGGCGATGTCACCCTGCAGAAGCTCCATAGCGCTGCAATTTGTGATTCTCACAAGTATGGCACACATATGGTGACAGGGGGTTGATGGCTGTGTGGCCATCATGCCTACTCACACCTGCCCATGAATTGGGGAGGGCTGTGTGCCCCCGTAGTTGTGACTGACCATACCATCATACTGTCGGCAGGATAGGTGGGCAGGGTGAAGAGAGATGTCCCCTTTGCACCACATGATCCCTTCTGGGGCACAGATGTGCCGAAAGAATTCAGGTTAGAAACTACAGGGCAGAAGGTACTTCATTCCCCGTTTCCCTGGGTGGGAGTGACTAAGAACACCATGTGGACTGAAACAACTAATTGTAGATTAC
The DNA here is from genome assembly GCA_020510985.1 of Pholidichthys leucotaenia. Taxonomy (NCBI): domain Eukaryota; kingdom Metazoa; phylum Chordata; class Actinopteri; order Cichliformes; family Pholidichthyidae; genus Pholidichthys; species Pholidichthys leucotaenia. The sequence continues at coordinate 173,906,568 of CM035849.1, read as the reverse complement.
AGTCATTTATGAATTTTTCTTTATCTGCTTTTTCTGGTATAAATGAAGAATTAACAGCTCTTAGGCTTATTGTTGACTCCCCCCCCCCAAAAAAATTATATATGGATGGATGGATGGAATCTGACTGGGCTGCCGGGGCCAAGGACAATGTTACTGATGAACATACCTGGTTAAGCTGGTTATTCTCTTCATGGAGAAGCTTCATCATGAACTTAATGATTTTTGTGGTATTATTTTTGGCTTTTTCTTGTGTCATTCCTTCCATCCGTAATATGATGATGAGACTTGTGCATGTTTTTTTTTCCCACAATATCTTTATTGAACCTTTTTTTTTTTTTTTTTAACAAACATGATACAAACAATCAAACACTAACACTAAAGTACTACAAAAAAAAAAAATGCACTAAAAACACCAACAACCACCAACAAAATCAAATCTTCAACAATGCTCCTCTGTTTAGTCTAGACAATCCAATACATAAGTATACATATTATGTTCACCAGTTTGGAATTTACAAGGTCCACACACATCATTCACCTTCTTCTTCAAGAGTTATGTTTAAATTTTTTACATAATCAATAAAAGGTCTCCATATATTCTCAAACACAATTTCCTTTGATTTCAGTATATATGTTATTCTTTCTAATGGAAGGTTTGTTAACATCTGTCTTAACCACTGAGTCACATCTGGTCTATGAGTCTTTTTCCATAATAGTGCAATACATTTTTTGGCATTAAGCAAACTGAGGTCTATGAATGTTCTTTCACTTTTATTAAAATTATGCTTTTCTGGGTACAGACCCAACAAAAACAGTTTAGGATTCAATATGATTTGTTTTGAGATTATTTTTTCAATTGTTACCCTCACCTCTTCCCAAAACATTCTTATTAATCTACATTCCCATAAACAATGAAATAGGGTTCCTTGAGACTTGTGCATGTTAATTTAGTGATGTACCATGAAGCGGTTGCCGGGGATGATGGAGATAATGAACAGTGTGCACTGAAAGTGTCTCTCCATGACCCAAGTACAGAGTAAAAGTATGACTGACATGCAGAAAACCCAAAGAAGTTGCATGATCATGATGTGAAGTTGAAATGTACTACCTGTAAATACATTTATGAAGTTGAAACATTTTTACTTTTATTTTTGTTTTTATATTATTTTTGTTTTTCATCTTTTTTGTTTTAGACAAGTATATACATATCCTATCATCCTTACTTTATCATTTGATTTGATTTTTTTTTTTATCATTAATTAACAAGTTTTACTGTTCTATATTTCCTCCTAAAGGACTAAATGTCAAGCGGCGCCTGGAGCAGCAGGGTCAGTGGCGGACTTTCCCCATTACTAGCTAATTAGGGTCTGTTGCACATTAATGCACTGGAGCTTAGCATAGCTGCCAGATGGGGTTTAGATGCCATAACTAGTCATTTTTCATTTATGATGCCTTGTATGGCATCAAAGGGGGGGAAATGATAGAATAATTCTGTATTCTATATCTTTTGGTACTTCAGAGTCTGAATTACACAAGGTCGTGGCAGCATGATATTTCATCTTTGTTTACATACACATGTTCTGTAATGTCTGAGAAAGGAGACAGCTTGGAAGAACCAGACTGAACCAGATATTCTTTCTTGAACAGTTTTGAGATAACAGGATGCTTAAACACTGAAAGCTGTGTATGTGATTTACAACAATTTCCATAGGCAGCTCTGAGTGTATCACTTATTCTCCACTAATCAGTGCAAATTAAATTTACTGAAACTTTGATCCGGTCTGATTCTTTGACTACTGGTTAAAGAGAATTTTTCCAGCAGGAAAAGGAGGTCTGACCTTATTGGGCAGCTGTGCAAAAGCCTTACATGCAATAAAGCTTATGTAGGTAGGTAGTTTGTTATAAAAGAAACAAATGGAAAGGGCAATGATTTCAAAATTAACAACCCTCACCCTGTAGCTACTCCTTTTCTAGTCTAAATACACATGACAATGCAGTGGCCACAGTGTAGAACACAGAAATACATATATACACGCTCACATGGCTTTCAAGGTCTAGACCACAGGTGTCAAACTCATTCCATGGAGGGCCAAGACCCTGCAGGTTTTACCTCCATCCAGTGTCTTTAACAGGTGATTTCTCTGAATTTCGTCCTACTGATTGCTGATCAGTGAAAACACCTGCTGAAGAGGCTGGGTGGAAGTAAAGCCTGCAGGGTCTTGGCCCTCCATGGAATGAGTTTGACACCCCTGGTAGACCATTTTCACTGTCACTGGTATTACACATTGTGAAATATGCAAACAGAAAAACAGGCAGAACAAGTTTTTAATTAAACAATTTAAATTATGTTTGCAGTTGTCTGTAGTCATGGGTTGCATGTTATAAGCCTGAAACAAATGCCCAGATGTGACCAGAACCCTCAATTTACAGTCAATTTAGGGGCACGCCCCCCCCCCCCCAGGAGAACACACCAAATAATGTCCCCTTACCAACTACACACTAAACTAGAAAAGAACTCCGAGCGCATACCTCCAAAGCTCCTTCCATCCGCCATGGATCACCTCCAAAATGTAATGGGTTCGTGTGTAGGCCACGAATCAGTTCTGGTGAAAATTGCAGCAAAGTCTATCCAGTAGTTTGAGGATTCTTGTTAACACACTGAAAAGATAAGAGCCTTGGTGGAGGATTGCATTCTCAGATCACCACCAAAATGTCATGGGTCTGTCTCTTGCCCAAGGACCACCTCTGGTAAAAATTTCATCCAAATCCATCCAGTAGTTTTTGTGTAATCCTGCTGCACAAATTCAAACAAGGTCCTTGGTGGAGGCATGCACTCAGATCACCAAAATCTAATGGGTTCATCCTTGGCCCAAGGGCTACCTCTGGTGAAATTGATCAAAATCCGTCCAGTAGTTTTTACGTAATCCTGCTAACAGACAGATGGACGGACAAACCACCCCGATTACATTACCTCCTTGGCGGAGGTAATGAACACATAACACTGACATCAGGATGTTTCTAAAGATCAGCCCCAACGTTTATTGGCATGTTATGACTTCGTTTTTCCTATCGTCCCTGTAGGACACGCCTTATGACAGCCACCTTGCTCTCCAGGTAAGGAGGAACTGCCGATGCCGAGCGACTGAAAACAGCTTCAGCCTCAACGTTAGTCTTCATGTTTCACCGCAACCCTTATGACAAGAGAATTATACAACAAAAAACTCCCTGACAAGACACGGACTTGGCGCGAAAAGAAACACAAGGGAGACTCACCTCAGCCGTTGACGAACATGGAGGTAATAAGGACAAGAAGGAAAACAATGAAGACGCGTTGAGGGAGGGAAATGTCAACGATGGGAAACGCACGCATGGACGCTAGAGCACTCCCGCTGGCCTGGAGTAGTATTGCATATACTATACAGGCTTCAGGAATGAGCTAAAAACGTATATATACAGTATATATACAGTATATATATATATATATATATATATATATATATATATATATATATAAGCTATATATATATATATATATATATATATATATATATATATATATATATATATATATATATATATATATATATAAGCTATAATAGTGACTGAGGGTAGTTAAAAACACAACCTGTAAGGTTCTTTAAAACCAGGTGAAGAGTCACAGGTAGCAATCAAAGGGGAAACTTTAAAATGAGGATGTTCAAAGAATTTATTTACAGTCAATCAATCAATCAATCAATCTTTATTTCGGATAGATTAAAAGTACAGATTAAAGAAACAGAATAATATAACAAAGGGGGAAAGAAAATCCAACAAGGTCAAATTAGACAATAACTCCTCCGATTATACAATAAAATGGGTACAACAAATGCCCACTTAAAAAGCCTAAATGAAAGCCTAATAATTAAAATTAAGTTAAATTAAGCTAAAATACCAACTAAAAAACAAGTTAAAAAAATAAAAGTGGGCTAAAACAAATGACAAAAATCCTTAAAAGCTGAGGAGGATCCACTCTTCCAGGCCAGGTTCCGTCTGCCACCACGACACCCTCAGGAAACCTGCACAGGGACAGACACTTGCCAGCAGTATATCCATATTTCTCATTATCATTATTATCATCATGATGGGGTGCTGCTATCTGGGAACCAGATACTTACAGCCCAGGCAAAGCTCCTCACTCTGCCTCTTGCCGTCTCTCGCCCGCAACACCCTAACTGCTCCACACAGAAGTGTCCTCCCCCAAATGCCAGCATCATGGTGGTCCTGGCCATTACTGCTCCTCCTCCTCAGTCACGCCCTCCTTCTGCCATTTACCTGGGACCAGCAGCCTCCTCTTGTCCTGGCAGGGATCTCTCCTCCAAGCAGGAGGCTAGTGTAGTTAGTGTTGTATGTGTGGCGCAAATTACCACTCATATACTGCTTCTCATTACCTTTTCATGAATATCCTAAGTTAATCAGTGACAAAACAGACAAAAATTGCTAAGAAACATAAGCACCATACATTGAGGTAATGTGACTTCTCCAAAATTGTGTTTTGATACATGACTACTCACAATAGGGCAGCGCAGTGGCGGAGTGGTTAGCACTGTGGCAGCACAGCAACTCACCCTTGGCCGGGGGATCCTGGGTTCGATCCCAGCCCCCGACCAACAGTGATCTGTGTGGAGTTTGCATGTTCTCCCCGTGTCTGCGTGGGTTTGCTCCAGTTTCCTCCCACAGGCCAAAAATATGCAGGTTAGGTTAATTGGCATCAAACTGGGGATTCTAAATTGTCCTTAGGTATGACTGTGAGAGTGAATGGTTGTCTGTCTCTCTGTGTTGGCCCTGTGATGGACTGGCGATCAGTCCAGGGTGTACCCTACCTCTCGCCCAAAGATGCTGGGATAGGCTCCAGCCCCCCCGCGACCCAAAAAGGATTAAGCGGAAGAAGATGGATGGATGGATGGACTACTCACAATAATCATTATGGGTTAGCAATGTCTGATCATATACCGTTTGAGATGGTAATTAATGTTGACTGTCTACCTGCACTTTATCAAAATGTCAGTCAGGATGAGGTGGGAAAATTAGACTGGGACACTCTTTCTGAGGAAGAAATTGTAGAATATTGTGTTCATACAGATAAATCCTTGAGTAAAATATGTCTTCCTAGAGATGCTGTAATGTGCAGCGATGTGAACTGTAGCATTGTTGAACATAAGAAAGACCTTTGTAGTCTGTACAATGCTATAGTTAACTCCCTGTATAAGGACAGCAAGCCTTATTATAAGAAAATACGTAAAACACATAAGGTTAGACCTGGCTGGAATGAGGCCGTAGCTGTGCCTTATTCTGAAGCTCGGGAAGCATATAAAGCATGGGTGGTGGCTGGGAGACCCAGACAAGGGCCAGAATTTGAGATGAAGAAATGTACAAATGCTAAGTTTAAGTATGCTATTTGTCATATCTCTAAAAATGAGCAGCTAATGAGAAGTAATTCCCTGGCCAAGAAATTGTTAGATAAGAATGTCACAGAATTTTGGAAGGAGCTTAGACGGATTAGTAACAGTAAAACGCCTTTGCCCTGTACTTTGGAAGGCATTTCAGGTACAGAAAATATTGTGGATCTTTGGCGGCAACACTTTTACTCATTATTTAATTCAACTAAGGATGAAACTTACAAGGTAGGGAAAGTAGAAAGGGACGATTCGCTCCTGATTGACACTCATGCAGTGATCAAAGCCATTAGAGAGCTATCAGACAACAAAGCGAGTGGTTTAGACTGTATTTCTGCTGAGCATCTTAAATACGCTAGCTCAAGAATTGCTCCTCTTCTTGCAATCTGTTTCACCAGCTTCATGATTCATGGGATGTTACCAGAATCATTATTGTCTGTTGTGTTGGTACCAGTCATTAAAGATAAAGCTGGCAAGCTGTGTAGCCTGGATAATTACAGACCCATAGCTTTAGCCAATATAATATCTAAAGTACTGGAAAAAATCATGTTTGAAAAATTAAATGTATTCATCAAATCTACTGATCATCAATTTGGATTCAAACCCCATCATGGAACAGATCTGTGCATATATGCCTTAAAAGAAATTATAAATAAGTACAGAAATCAAAATTCTTCAGTTTTTCTGTGCTTTATTGACGCCTCCAAGGCGTTTGATCGTGTTAATCACAGGATACTGTTTAGGAAAATGATTGACAGGGGGGTGCCCAAGTACTTAGTACGTATCCTGATTTACTGGTACGCACATCAGAAGATGCTGGTGAAATGGGGGAAGAGTCATTCATCACCATTTGGTGTGAGCAGTGGTGTCAGACAGGGCAGTATATTGTCCCCTATTCTATTTAATCTTTACATGGATGAGTTGTCAAAGCAACTGAATGCCTGTAAAACTGGGTGTTTAATAGGGAATAAGTTAGTGAATCATTTTATGTATGCTGATGATCTAGTTATTCTCAGCCCAAGTAGTGCTGGTCTTCAGGAGTTATTAAGAGTGTGTAGTGCCTATGGAGAGGAAAATGACATAAAATATAATACAAATAAGAGTTGTGTGCTGATCTGCCGCACTAAAGAAGATTTGTTAATGAAATTCCCTGTCTTTGAATTGGCAGACAGGGAATTAATTGTCAGGGATAAAATTAAATATCTGGGACATGTTATTAATGATAGAATGACTGTGATGATGATATTTTCAGACAACGCTGCAAAATCTACATGCAAGCAAATATTCTTGCACGCAGATTTGGTTTTTGTTCAGATGAGGTGAAACTGGTTCTTTTTAAAACCTATTGTACACCTTTATACACTGCTCATTTATGGATAAATTATAGGAAACTAAGTATGCAGAAATTACAGGTTGCCTACAATGATGCTTTAAGAATTTTACTTAAAAAGCCTCGATGGTGCAGTGCTTCCGAGTTATTTGTCTCATCACGTGTAAATACTCTGCATGCAGTAATAAGGAATTTTATGTATAAATTCATCTGTCGGCTTGATGTATCTAGAAATGAAATCATTCAAGTCATGTCTAGCATTAAGCTCAGTTCTATTCGCTGTCAGTCACAGTTTAGAAGGCACTGGTACAGTAGTCTTTTTAAGTCTTTTTAAAGTCTGTACTGTCTTTGTACTTCTTTAAGCAGTTATGTCTTAGTGTTTCTTGTAACTTTTTGATTGTTTCAACTGTCTTGTTTTTTACTTTACTTGTTTACTTTTCTCTTGATGGACCTTGAGTCTGGAATAAAGTCTTTGATTGATTGAATCAGTCAGGTGTGACCAGAGCCCAAATGTTGGGGATTACCCTATGCATTTGTACAACTTATTTTCTTAATACAGAAAAGCTCTTCCCAAACTGGGCCAAAAATAGAGTGGTGTGTTATTAAACCCCTTGAGTGTATATAAACCTGTCTTACAGTATATAGTTAATTCAGAAGAATTATCTTTTCACAGATGACACCAAAATTTATAGGATCATAGAAGCGATCAAACATGTAAACACTTTGTATAAAATTAATTTACAGGCTTACAGTGATGTTTTTTAGAAGTCCATCCTGGCAAATGCAAGCATATGAGTTTTGGAACAGGAAATGGTGATCAAGTACACCATATAAAGAAGACTGGTGAAAACATCCAGCTTGAAAAAAAAATCACAGTTGAGTATACACTGATTCATCTTTGAACTTTGATTTCCACATATCATATTCAGCAAACAAAGCAAATTCTGTTCTTGGACTAATAAAATGAAGCTATTGATATCTGAGCAAGGATAAAGCCTGCTGCCTCTGACTACCTTGTTAATTTACTGTTTTATTTTCCATAGAAACATTGATATCTTCTGAATTATGTAAACCAGGTGTCACCAATCTCTACTATATGCAAAGAGCCATTATTTTTTTCTCCCAATTCTGAGCTATATTTAACATACACTACTCACAAAAAGTTATTTGGCTTTTTTAATATTTGGCTTTCGGGTGAAATTTATGGAAAATGTAAAAAGTTCATGCTATAGTGATAGATCATGAAAGGCAGCTCAGTGGTACAGTGGTTAGCACTGTGGTAGCACAGTAAGAAGGTCACAGGATCGATCCCACCCCCTGATCAGTAGTGACCCTTCTGTGTGGAGTTTGCATGTTCTCCCCATGTCTGCGTGGGTTTACACTGGGTACTCCGGTTTCCTCCCACAGGCCAAAAACATGCAAGTTAGGTGAATTGGAGACTCTAAAGTGGCCCTAGGTGTGAATGTGTATGTGAATGGTGAAGGGATTGGCGCCACACCATGGCTGCCTCATCCATCCAGGTGAATGCCCTGAATTTCCCTCTGGGATTCATAAAGTATACAAAAAAGTAGGGCATTTAAGCAGAAGCATGCAATGGTGATTTCCTCATCTCAAACAATTTATTGAAACAAAAGCCAACAACAGTGGTGGGTAAACTACAACAAAAAATGTCAGTGTCTCAATAATTGTCATGTGCCCTTGAGCATCAATTACAGCTTGTTAACGATGTCTCATGCTGTTCACAAGCTGATTTATTGTCTGCTGAGGCATGGCATTCCCCTCTTCTTGAAGGGCGGCCCTCAGGTCATTGAGGTTGTGGGGTGCAGGGTTACGAGCCTCCACACAGCGACTCAGCTGATCCTATAGGTTTTCTATGGGATTCAGGTCTGAAGAAAGTGCAGGCCACTCCATTTGAGGTACCCCAGCCTCCAGCAGCCGTTCCCTGATGATGCGACCTTGATGAGCTGGAGCATTGCCGTCCCTGAAGATGAAATCAGGCCTGTGTTGTTCATGCAGGGGCACAATGACTGGATTAATGATGCTATTCAGGTAGTATTGGCTTGTCACTGTACCATTCACAAGGTGTAGGGCGGTTCTGTATTGACTAGACACACCTGCAGAGACTGTAACACCACCACCACCACCACCAAAGACTCGTCTGGTGACAACAGTGGCTGATGCATAGCTCTCTCCTTGACATTCCCAACATTGTTGGCGGCCATTATTTCTGCTCAGTGTGAATCAACTTTTATCAGAGAACAACACTGAGGCCCACTGGTCCCTTGTCCAGCGTAAATGCTCCCTGGCCCATGTAAAACAATGACGCCTGTGACTGGTGGTGTGGTCAGGTACCCTTGCAAGTTATCTAGCATGCAGACCATGGTAATGTAAACGGTTTTGAATGGTCTGATGTGACACTTGGGTGCCTCTCACTTCCCTTAAATGTGCCTGGAGTTTAGTGGCATTCATCATCTGGTTCCACAGGGCACTGTTCACAATGAAGCGGTCATCAGCGTGGGATGTGGCCAAAGGACGTCCACTTCTATGCCTTTCTGTGACTCTTCCAGTCTCTCTGTTGCAACCTGCTGATGACACTCTGTGACACTCTAAGAACACTCTGAGAACATTCTGTTTGAAGCCTCGCAATGGCGAGGTATTGTTGATCAATTGTGAGGTGTTGTCTTGGTCTCATGATGTCAAAATGTGAACAGCATGATGAAGAGGACTGTTTACATACCAATTCTAATTGAACCAAAAAAATTATTGGTCAATTCATGGATCAAACACCTGTTGTGAATTTTGCTGTTAAGCACCTTGTTAAAGAACAGCAAGTTATGCAAAAAGTACTGAAATATTGAACAGCTGGACATGTGCATTCAAAAGGTTAGAGGTCAAATTAAGTTCACCTGTAAAGGTTATAGTGCAGTTTTAGGTGCATCCTGAAATTTCACCCCAAAGACGAATATCCCTAACTTTTTGTGAGTAGTGTAGCTCAGAATTAAAACGAATGTAAAACTTCCTTATCGTGGTGGAAGGGGTAACATTTCCCAGTGACCCCAGGAGCCATGTTGTCAGGAGCAACTTATCCCTGGTAGGGTCTCCCAAGACAAACTGGTCCAGGGTGAAGAGCCAAACCAAGAGTTATCCAGTAGAGTCCTATGAAAAATGTTACATCAAGAAGCCAGAGCACCCAAAGGAGCCATATGGGTCCACCTTCCAGTGGGCTCACCACCTGCAGACGGGTTCATGGTGGTATGCGAACTGTGCAGCAGTCTGTCATCTTTGCTTAGACTGTGCCCTAGCGACCTAGATTCTCAGATAAGCAGAAGATGGATGGTAAAACATCCGAGTAAATCCTGATAAATTGGTCAGTTTTTTCTTCATATATACTGTATATATGTATTACAAATTTTTCCCAGTAAGTTTCTTAACCGTTTTTTCCTAACTTATTGTTATATCTGAATATTTTCTAGTAAATTAGCAACACTTCTGTATTATTTTTGGTCATAAATTTGCAAGTTTGTTCTCTGTGGGCTTTGTTTTCATAAATTGCTAACTTTTTAATTTTTTTCTTAATACATTTGATCTGATGTAGAAGATGTCTTACAAACGAGACTGAGTTTATTTCTCAGGAAGCTTTATTGAAAGTCACATCTTCTATCATCAAAGTTCTCAGCATAATAAGAGAAAGAAACACAACTTTCCTCCAGCTTTTATAACCCCCAGAGATACTCAACCCCCACATAGCGTATCTCACACTTTTACCCCCACAGAAGCTCAGTAAACATATGCACCCATAGTCACACATAGCCCTCGAGACTTGCTGGCGTCTCCGCTCTCTTCTCCACCTCGGGGCTCCTGCCGGGACATTGTCTCTGACTTCCTTCTTCCCCCAGCACCCACCTCCTAGCCGAGGTCCCTGCTGGGGCATTGTTCATTTGGACGTTTGACTGTAGGCTCTGCACTGTCGAGCCACTGTATGCCTGTGGGGGAGAATGCGTACCATACAGCATGCTACATATGTGCATTAAATATGCACCATATAACCCCCCCCCCCAAACGTTCAAATAAGGACCAGGTACACTTCAAATGCATAGAACTATGACACTCTACACAGAACAAGAGAGGAAAAAAAACTTGGCACAACAGATTACAGTTCCCACTGCTTGGGCTTCAACACTCTGCCATATCTGCTGTGAGCCGGTCTCGCTCTGCTTGTTGTTGTCCGCTGCATCTGTGAAGTAGAATCGTTAACACATCGTCGTGAAAGCTTAGCAGAGCGTCTCCCGGGCGGCCTGCCGCGGCGGGGGGCACTGGCTAACTGGACTGGGTCGTCAGCTAACACAAAAGCGGGTTTGAGCCTGTTGATGCAGACTAAATCTGTCCTGTCTCCCAAATCAAGCAAAAAGTGCTTTTCCCCGGTTTCTAACACTCTGAACGGTCCATCGTAAGGTGGTCTTAAACCTGGCCTCTGTGCGTCGTGTCTAACGAAGACAAATTCTGCATTCTTTAAGGCTTTAGGCACAAAAACACGTGGAAAACTGTGATGAGCGGGACCAGGGAGGGTGTGCGACCCCGCGTCGCTCTGCAGCCGCTGAGCGGGGAGGCGCTCCGGAGCAGGATTCTCAGGGAGGAAATCTCCCGGTAACCGGAGGGGTTGGGCGAAGACGAGTTCTGCCGGAGAGGCATGCAAGTCCTCTTTAGGAGCTGAACGCAACCCTAATAAAACCCATGGAAGTTTATCAACCCAATTTGTGTCCGTGAGAGCCGCTCTGAGGGCTGCTTTCAATGACCGATGGAAGCGCTCGCACAAACCGTTGGCCTGGGGGTTATACGCGGTCGTGCGATGAATTTTCACCCCCAGGCTGCGTGCCATGGATGACCAGAGCTCGGAAACAAACTGTGGTCCTCTGTCGGACGTTAAGTCTGACGGGACACCAAAGCGCGCAACCCAAGCCGTTAAAAAGGCGCGTGCAACATCTGCCGTTGTAGTTGCCGCCAGAGGAACCGCCTCTGGCCAGCGCGTGGTGCGGTCTACCATGGTTAGAAGGTGTGTGAAACCCTGGGACAGCGGAAGCGGTCCTACTAAGTCGACATGCACATGATCAAAGCGTTTGGCTGGGATGTAAAAAGGTTCAAGAGGGGCTCGTGTGTGTTTGTGTACCTTTGCCCTTTGACACGCAGTGCAAGCTGCAGCCCACTCTTTGACTTGTTTACGCAGCCCCGGCCAAACAAACTTCTCCCCTACCATTTTGATAGAAGCGCGGACGCCCGGGTGTGCCAGTGAGTGTATTAAGTCAAAAACACGGCGACGCCACGCAGCCGGGACTACGGGACGGGGACGCCCCGTGGAGATATCGCAGATTAGGGAGGGCATGCCTCTTTGAAGCACCCTGTGCTCCAGCCTTAGCCCTGTTGGCCCAGACTGGAGCGCGCGCACGTCCGCGTCACCAACCTGTTCAGCGGCCATGGCTGCGTAGTCTAAACCAACGCAGACCGGAGCTGTGAGCGCTCCCGTGCCGCCAGCCTGACCTAGGTCTGCCGTAACCGACTCTGCCCCCTGGGGGCCTGTCGCTGCAACCGCGCGCGAGAGGCAATCTGCCACTACATTGTGTTTACCTGCCACGTGTTGAATGTCCGTGGTAAACTCCGAAATTGCAGCCAGCTGCCTCTGTTGTCGGCCCGACCAGGGCTCTGAAACCTTGGCCATTGCAAAAGTTAAAGGTTTATGATCCACGAACGCGGTAAAACGGCGTCCTTCCAACCAGAACTGGAAGTGGCGGATGGCCAAATGTAGGGCCAAAAGCTCCCTGTCAAACGCGCTGTATTTACGTTCGCTATCGCGCAATGTTTTGCTGAAAAATGCGAGTGGTTGCCAGCATCCTGCAACCAGTTGCTCGACCACCTCTCCCACTGCCACGTTGGAGGCGTCTGTGGTTAGCGCCATGCGAGCTGCCGGCACCGGGTGTGCCAATAACGCAGCGTTGGCGAGGGCTGATTTGACCTGTGAAAAAGCACGCTCCCGATCCGGGGACCACTCGACCTTGGCTGTAGGTTTTTGCTTCTTTAATGCCGCGTACAATGGGTGCATAAGCCGTGCCGCGTTTGGGAGGAAACGGTTATAAAAATTGACCATCCCCAAAAATTCTTGCAGCGCCTTGACCGTCTGCGGTTGGGGGAAATCCGTTATCGCGCGCACTTTATCCGGCAGCGGGACCGCGCCTTCTGGCGACACGTGGTGTCCCAAAAAATCAATTTTCGTTACCCCGAATTGGCACTTCGCTGGATTAATGATCAGCCCGTGTTCTGTGAGCCTCTGAAAAACGGCTGTGAGGTGGCGTTCGTGTTCGGCTTCAGACGCGCTGGCTACCAAAATATCGTCTAAATAAGCGAACACGAAAGGGAGGTCGCGCAGCACTGCATCCATCATGCGTTGGAACGTCTGCGCGGCGCCCTTGAGGCCGAAAGGCATGCGCAAAAACTCGAAAAGCCCGAAAGGGGTTATAACTGCCGTTTTGGGTATGTCCTGCGCGCGGACTGGAACTTGGTGATAACCACGCACCAAGTCTATTTTGGAAAAGATGCGTGCCCCCGCTAAATGCGCCGAAAAATCTTGGATGTGCGGAATCGGATAGCGGTCGTGGGCTGAAGCATTATTTAATCTGCAGAAATCACCGCACGGGCGCCACGAGCCGTCAGCTTTGGGTACCATGTGCAGGGGTGACGACCAGGCGCTGTTGGAACGCCGGACTATGCCCAGCTTTTCCAAGTTGGCGAATTCCTCGCGCGCGATGGCCAGTTTAGCTGGGTCCAACCGCCGAGCCTTTGCGAACACAGGGGGGCCAGCAGTGCTTATGAAATGCTCTACCCCGTGTTTGGCAACTGACGCTGAAAATGTAGGGACCGTGAGTGCTGGAAACTGGTTGAGTAATGCATGAAACTTACCACCCGCTGCAGTGACATTGGAATGCGCCGAAGGCAGGGCCACCCGAGCTGTGCAGGAGATAGAATAGAAAGACAGTGCATTTATAATACGTCTATTAGCAAGATCAACTAACAAACTGTTTGAGCACAAAAAGTCAGCACCCAGCATGTTGTTGCTAACTGCAGCAACAACGAAGGTCCACTCGAAGTTGCGTCCGTGGAGGGACAGGCGGAGTGTCTTCTCCCCATAGGTTTTGACCGTGGAGCCGTTCGCCGCTAACACCAGGGGCCCGTTGGCCGGCCCCAGTGTGTCCGCGTAGGTAGGCTTGACAAAACTCAGCTGGGAGCCCGTGTCCACCAGGAATTCTTTCCCAGAATTCGCGTCCGTCATGAAAAGCAGCTTGTTGTTCGTGCCGAGAGTCGCAGCTGCTACCGGCTCCCGGTCCTGGCGTTTCCCTGGCGCTGGTACTGGCACGGTGGGACGCATCTGCGGGCTTTGTCGGCGAAACGTCGATGGTAGAAGCAGATGGCGTTGTCAGCTCTACTTCTCCTGGTCTCCGCCGCTGCTGCCGTCATCGGGTCCGGTGCCGCAGCCTCTGGTCTCCCTCCTTCTCGCGAAGGGGCGGTCATCTCTGCTGCCGCCGTCGTGGCTGTGCGCCGTCTATGGAAGTCGACGAGCCGTTGCGCCACCTGTCCCAGCTCGTGGTAGTCACGGTTGGCGAGCGACTGCGAGCTGGTCAGGGTCACTCTCACTGCCGGCGGGAGCGTCCTGAGGAAGAGGTGGGCGAAGATAAAACCGTCGTCATCCTCACCTCTCAGGCTCATCATCTGTGCCATCAGATCCGCTGGCCTGTCTGCTTCTCCCTCTGATAGCGCCAGGAGCTTCTCTACCCGCTCTTCCTGCGAGGGGGTGGAAGCTCGGATTAGGGCAGCTTTCAGTGTGCCGTACTTGTTGTCTTGGGGTGGGTGGTTGGTCAAACTCTCCACCCGTTGCACTGTGAGGCTGTCCAGCTTCGCGACGACATGGTGGAACCTCGTTGCATCTGCCGAGATACCCCGAAGGTGGAATTGCGCCTCCACAGTGGTAAACCAGGAGCGCGGGTTATGTTGCCAGAAGTCGGGCAGCTGTAGCATGGTAGCTGCGTTAACCCGGTGAGCTCCTGCGGAGTCCGGCGTGGAAAGGTTGTCGTCACTGGACATAGTAGTCGTAGGTCACCAGTGTAGAAGATGTCTTACAAACGAGACTGAGTTTATTTCTCAGGAAGCTTTATTGAAAGTCACATCTTCTATCATCAAAGTTCTCAGCATAATAAGAGAAAGAAACACAACTTTCCTCCAGCTTTTATAACCCCCAGAGATACTCAACCCCCACATAGCGTATCTCACACTTTTACCCCCACAGAAGCTCAGTAAACATATGCACCCATAGTCACACATAGCCCTCGAGACTTGCTGGCGTCTCCGCTCTCTTCTCCACCTCGGGGCTCTTGCCGGGACATTGTCTCTGACTTCCTTCTTCCCCCAGCACCCACCTCCTAGCCGAGGTCCCTGCTGGGGCATTGTTCATTTGGACGTTTGACTGTAGGCTCTGCACCGTCGAGCCACTGTATGCCTGTGGGGGAGAATGCGTACCATACAGCATGCTACATATGTGCATTAAATATGCACCATACTGGTAAATTTCAGATCCCCTCCACACACATTTTTTTTGCATTACTTTTACTGAAATTTTGCAACTTTTTCTGTTACGGACAGCAGAGCACTTTCTCCAGCAGGCTGCTACAGCTTTGCTGCCGAACGGTCAGGTACAGGACATCTTTTCTGCCACATGCCATTTCACTGTAAGTCACTCTAATGTTGAATTTTGGTCATAACAATGCTGCCACACTGCACCTTACAGTATAATTGGTACCTCGTATTTCACCCTGTGCCTTTTAATCCTTCTCTGTACAGTCTGTGCTATCCATAGACTCATAAGGATCATCATCTACTTAACCTAGTAGTAGCCTATAAAGTTATCCAAGCATTTTTACTTTACTTTCCTGGGTAACTCCTTTTCTGTTATGTTATGTTATGTGTATTTCTGTTGGTTGGGTTGTCTGCGTCATGCTGCTGTTACACTGTAATTTCCCAGTTTGGGATCAATAAAGTACATCCATCTAAAAATACATTAGAGCCATTAAAAGTCCAAAGATTAGTCCAAGTACTAAGTCCAAAGATTTAACTGCTTTGTTCATTTTGCTGTCCAGTAATAAAGTTTAACAAAGTCAACAGTAACAAGTTCTGGTCTTCCTTTTAGTCACCAAAATAAATGTTAACGTTGTGCTTCCAATATTTATATTCACCATTTCCCATACTAAGAGAATACTAATTAACCAATGGATTCACTTAAGCTCACATATCCAGTTGTGCCCCTGCTACGAAAGCAACAAAGTCAAAAGTCATCTTATTTCTTCCGCAGTCTCCCTTGGGATAGCAGGTTTTATTACATGTTCAGACAGATTACAGTGGGAAGAAAAAAAAAATCCAATCATTGAATAACAACATATACACAGTTCCTGGTGGGACCCTAAGGCCTTTATGGTCTTTGAGTGCAGTTTAAAAAAAAAAAAAAAAAAAATGTCTAAGACAATACATGTGTTTTTAAAAGAGCAACGTGCAGGATTTAGTGGCATCTACTGGCAAGACTGCAAACAACAAGTCTGGATATCTAGTTCTTAGGTTTCTATCAGCACTGAAGGTAATCGCTTTTGGCATAAAAACACAATAGGCCCGATTACAGCTAGTTTGGTTTATCCTTTCCAAACAGTATAAACAACTGAGTAAGTTCATGACTGGACAAATACATGCTGTGTAGAAAATATGATACATGTACTTTATGTAAAAGGTAATTATTAGGTTCAGGTTAGCTCCACGTAATGCATCTGAAATGGCCCTTCCAGACCTAAGCTAACAATAACCATCTATTTGTAGTTACTGATGATTATCAGCTAAAGAAAACTGCAATTATGAACAACATTTTTGCAAACAAATCCTACAGGCTGCTCCTTTTTATAAGAAAAATATGAGAGTAGATTTTAGCATAAAACAAATAAGGATTATAGTGGATCACTTCTGCCCACATGCTAACAACCCCACATTAAATCTGGGGTGATTAGCCAAAATAAACATGTACCACAACCAAATCATGTGTCTTCTAAAATACTTCCTCAATGAGCTTTGATTCCTCAACAATCCAAAAGAGGTGTAAAAATATGATCCAGAAGCTGTACATGACATTTTTTTTTAACTGTCAAAACAAAATATTGCTACCACATATCTAATATACTAATGTATTTTTTGGAAAGCAAAAGCAGAAACCAAAGCTGAACAGTTCAAGACAACAAGTAATAAATTCACACATTTTTCACACTTAAAAAAAAAAAATTAAGTTATTTCAAAACATTTTTTTCAAACAATGTTTTGTGACAAATGGTTTAGGCCCTAATGATGGATAAACATCTCATTAGTCAATTTAGAACATTTCAACAGCTCATGAAATTCAACTTTCTAAAACTTCATTATCAAAATCATTCTGAACTTATCTGGAGCACCAGACTATGTTAAAATAAAAGGGCACTGCATGAATAAAATCATCCTGCAAGCTCCCCATGTCCAAATTATCTCTTTGCACTTGGGTTATCGGGCTTTTCCTCTAGGTGGGTTTTCTGATGAGCTTTCAAGGTGCGCTCACGGCCAAAGCTCTTCCCACAGGTTGGACAGGAGAAGCGGCCGTCAGCATGTGCTCGCGACATGTGGGCATCCAGCTGCTCGGGGCGGGCAAAACTCTCCTCACATTCCTCACAGGGGTGGGCTTTTCGGGGGGTATGCTTCTCCTTCTTGTGAGCGCGGAGCTGAATCAAGCTGGGGAACGTAAGGTCACATTCAGGACAGGGGTGCTGACGGGGAGGAGCAGATTCTGCTTTAGGTTTCTTTTCCTTTGCTGGAGCTTCTTCATCATCCTCCACACTTTTATCTTCTGTTTCAGACTTTGTCGCCACTGCAGCTTTTGGAGGACGGCCACGCTTACCACCAACTGCCAAAGTGGCTGCTGACTCGGCTGTGCTGCTGGTCTTCGCCGTCTCCTCTGACGCTTCTGCACTATCCTTCTGTTTCTGCTTTCCCTTTTTCTCAGCACCTGCCAGGTCTTCAGCTTTAGCAGGTCGCCCGCGCTTCTTGATGGTTGTGCTGCCGTTACACTGCTGACCATCAGCATACTTTTCTTGGTGCGCTATCAACTCCGATTCAGCTTCGAAACCCTGTCCACATTTCTTACAGTGATGGGTTTTTGAAGGGTCATCCAGCTGTTGTGCCACCTCTGACTCTGGGCGGGGATGCTGGGTCAGGCGATGTGTACGCAGCAGTCCGGCACTACGAAACACCTGACTGCAATCTTTGCACACCATCTGTTTCTCTGGACACACTCCTCTTCTGTGGCATGTGAGCTACACAGGTTCAAAGAAAAGACATTACATCATTACAAATTTATTCCAACGAGAAGACAATGAATTCAGTTAGGTATGGGAATTCAATGGTAACACTTACCTCAGAGAATGTTTTAAAGCTTTCTTTGCAATGAACACATTTAAAAGGTTTGTCATCCTTGCTGTGCGTCGGCTGGTGCTGTGTCAATTCTTCAGATGAAAGAAATGTGCGGTCGCACACATAGCATGTGAATAGTGTGTTTCCCTGCCAAGCAATAAAAGATTAAACAGTTTAAATCCACACATCCTTTGGTTACCATATTCAACAAGGAGAGGAAGCATGTGGGAAACTGTCTTGAGTAAAATACAAGACTGACAATTTCACAAAAAATTTAACAAAAGAAGGAAAAAAAAATGCGTGTACTTGGTTATTTTTGACTCCCAATATCTCTTTAGAGAATTGGATAATTACCTTTATGCCATAAACAAAAATCTCTCAAAATACAGTTCACTGCTCTAAATGGTGCAGTCCTTTTCTGTGCGACTTAAGATTAGATGAAATTACATCATGTTTGAGTCCATAACAAAAGGCTTCGTAACAACCTATAAAATCAAGATCTTTTAATGGTGTTTTCAGACACAATTCACTGAACTACAGTACATCATCATTTTTAAACTCTGACTGTTAAGTCAGAATTGGTAAAACAGTCTATTTACATTTTCTTTTGTCTCACTGCATGTGGTAATGCCGTCTGTCCACAAAGTGTGTTTTTTTTGTCCCCAAAGGGTCTGAACTAGGGATGTTAATGATTAATTGACTTTGGATTAATTGTCAATAAAAATTTAGTCAACTAAATTAAATTAGTTGTCAATTAACTGATAACTCAGCAGTCCTTTTCAACGGGAGCTTATTCTATGAAATGTAGTGGCGTCGCTGTCCAGGTGGGTGCGCATGCAGTCACCCACTGCCGCATTTCAACCAAAAAAGCAGAAGACAACACTAAGCCGTCAGAGCGCATGCGCTGTGCAGAGCAAACAAACTCGCCCTTCCTTGTTATGTCGGAAAATCACAAGTTCCAATGCCCACTCGCCTACTTCAAATCAACAGGGTGAAGAAATGGACTGCAGCAAGGAAAAAGATTACACAAGCGCAAAAACCCATCCCTGCTGCCTTCAACCTGCCACTAGACAGAAAAGCAGATCGGACTCAAGCTGCCACTGAGGTAACAGACAACAGAGGAACTCAGATCGTACAGGGTTTGCCTGGATTCCCGGCATACTGTGATAATGTTTAACATGCAACAGATAAAGCAGCTCACAATTTATTTTCCTGTTAAAACAGTCTACCAGTGCATCGCAGTAAATTAGAATGTGAAAGGTTTTTTTTTAATACAACTAAGAAGATAAATTTTATAATACTGGTAATAGTTTTTAAAATAAATAAAAAATCATGACATTTGTAATTTACTGAGATGTACCAGAACATAGTACACATTATAGAGTACAAAATTTGTTAAACTACATAAAATGCTATTGTCTGTAGTAAAAAAATGCAAATGGTACAATAAATCAGTGAGGAATATAATGTTCATGTTTTATTCAGTATATCAAAAACATCAACTTTTTACATGTTGAAGATAGACCGTATTGTACCGAGGGAAATTCAGATTCTCAGGAAAAACGCTGCTTATCAATTAATCGTTATTGGATTGATAAGGTGAATCAATTATCAATTAATGAACAGGGTTTCCTCTGGTAACATTTCTGTGTGGCCGCCCGCCGCCCTAAGGAAGTATGCTGCTGCGCATATTTAATTTAAGAAAAATTAAATACGAAAGAAACACTCCGCAAGCGCGCACACAAACAACGCGCCCCGCCCATCCGGCACCCGCATGACCGTTTCTGCAGGCAGGGAGTGTCTCTCTAGCGTTGCTGTCCGAGAGAAGCATGAGCTTATTAAAGTACTTTAAACTCGGAAAAAAGTACAAGAGATAAGCAGTGGAGGCATTTATGGCGGTTTTAACCTGCTGGTAACTGGAACAACAATGAGGAGTCGCTTAGCTAACAGGTCTGGTTAGGCTTCATTACAGGAAAAGGCAAGAGTGACTGATGAATCGCTGAAGATTTACTTCACCAGCTACTGCAATAATAACTAATAATTTATGTTCATTATTATGTACCTGACAAGTTAAGATGATCGAAATTCACAAAGTCAATGACTTTAATCAGTCAGCAGCCTTCAGACAAACTAAACGTGCCAAGATTTGGATTTCAAAATAAGGGAGGTTTTTCCTGCTGTCGGGTTGGTGAGATTTCTAAAAAACTATAAATACATACAGTGGGGTAAAAAAATATTTAGTCAGCCACCAATTGTGCAAGTTCTCCCACTTAGAAGATGAGAGAGGTCTCCAATTTTCATCATAGGTATACCTCAACTAAGAGACAAAATAAGAAAAAAAAATCCAGAAAATCACATTGAAGGATTTTTAATGAATTAATTGGTAAATTCCTCGGTAAAATAAGTATTTGGTCAATAACAAAAGTTCATCTCAATACTTTGTTATATACCCTTTGTTGGCAATGACAGAGGTCAAACGTTTTCTGTAAGTTTTCACAATGTTTTCACACACTGTTGCTGGTATTTTGGCCCATTCCTCCATGCAGATCTCCTCTAGAGCAGTGATGTTTTGGGGCTGTCGCTGGGCAACACGGACTTTCAACTCCCTCTAAAGATTTTCTATGGGGTTGAGATCTGGAGACTGGCTAGGCCACTCCAGGACCTTGAAATGCTTCTTACGAAGCCACTCCTTCATTGCCCGGGCGGTGTGTTTGGGATCATTGTCATGCTGAAAGACCCAGCCACGTTTCATCTTCAATGCCCTTGCTGGTGGAAGGAGGTTTTCACTCAAAATCTCACGATACATGGCCCCATTCATTCTTTCCTTTACACAGATCAGCCGTCCTGGTCCCTTTGCAGAAAAACAGCCCCAAAGTATAATGTTTCCACCCCCATGCTTCACAGTAGGTATGGTGTTCATTCTCCTCCAAACACGACAAGTTGAGTTATTACCAAAAAGTTCTATTTTGGTTTCATCTGACCAAATGACATTCTCCCAGTCCTCTTCTGGATCATCCAAATGCTCTCTAGCAAACGTCAGACGGGCCTGGACATGTACTGGCTTAAGCAGGGGGACACGTCTGGCACTGCAGGATTTGAGTCCCTGGCAGCGTAGTGTGTTTCTGATGTAGCCTTTGTTACTTTGGTCCCAGCTCTCTGCAGGTTATTCACAAGGTCCCCCCATGTGGTTCTGGGTTTTTTGCTCACCGTTCTTGTGATCATTTTGACCCCACGGGGTGAGATCTTGCGTGGATCCCCAGATCGAGGGAGATTATCAGTGGTACTGTATGTCTTCCATTTTCTAATAATTGCTCACACAGTTGATTTCTTCACACCAAGCTGCTTACCTATTGCAGATTCAGTCTTCCCAGCCTGGTGCAGGCCTACAATTTTGTTTCTGGTGTCCTTTGACAGCTCTTTGGTCTTGGCCATAGTGGAGTTTGGAGTCTGACTGTTTGAGGTTGTGGACAGGTGTCTTTTATACTGATAACAAGTTCAAACAGGTGCCATTAATACAGGTAACGAGTGGAGGACAGAGGAGCCTCTTAAAGAAGAAGTTACAGGTCTGTGAGAGCCAGAAATCTTGCTTGTTTGTAGGTGACCAAATACTTATTTTACTGAGGAATTTACCAATTAATTCATTAAAAATCCTTCAATGTGATTTTCTGGATTTTTTTTTTTCTCATTTTGTCTCTCATAGTTGAGGTATACCTATGATGAAAATTGGAGACCTTTCTCATCTTTTAAGTGGGAGAACTTGCACAATTGGTGGCTGACTAAATATTTTTTTTCCCCACTGTAGAACTATTATAACAGAAATAACTGCATATTTGGTCATTTAAGTTAATTTATTTCTTTAAATATAATTTTAATAATTATATTTCTTTGAATTCAGAGTTAAAGTTATTGTTCTGTTCTGGCTCTACAAAATTATGGTCAAAAGTTTAAATTGTATGCGGAAAAAAGTAAAAAAATTTGCCACATTCTGTTTCAAATTTATTTAAAAAAACAGCAATTTTATAATAATCTGCCTTTGTCCATCAGACAGAACTCTTGACTGTCCAGTTTTAAAACTCCTCTTAAAAAGAGGGGTGCACGGTGGCGCAGTGGTTAGCACTGCGGCAGCACAGTTTACCCTTGGCCGGGGGATTGTGGGGATCGTGGGATCGTGGGTTCGATCCCAGCCCCCGACCAACAGTGATCTGTGTGGAGTTTGCATGTTCTCCCCGTGTTGCGTGGGTTTACTCCGGGATTTCTCCGGTTTCCTCCCACATGCCAAAAACATGCATGTTAGGTTAATTGGCTGTTCTAAATTGTCCCTAGATATTTGTTTCCTATAGGCCCTTAGAATAGAGGGTTAGTATTAATGAAAGCGCTTTGAGTGGTCTTTGTGACTAGAAAAGCGCTATATAAGTGCAGGTTAGTTAGTTAGTTAGTTAAAAACCATTTTTATTCTCTGGCTTTTGACCCAGTTTGAGACATTGATTTTATTTGTTCTTATTGTCTCTATTGTATTGTGGCGGTTTGGGAAAACCCCCACAAACAGACTAAGGACAGACAACTCGCTACTCCTGGTTTTTTCCGCTACACTACTGTGATAATGTCACCTTTCATGTATTGTGTTCATGAGTCCTGTGCTTACTGTGACCTAGAGACTCAGATCAATATGTAGATGTGCCTGTTAACCCCTTTGTTCTGCACCTAGAGCACAGTCTAGCAAATCTGCCTATTGTGATGTATGCCTCTCAAATGCAAATGCCATACTCCCTGCTGTGAATGCCTTTCATGCATTGTTTGTAACTGGTATTTAAGCTGACTGAAATCCATGCTCTCTCTCTCACTCACACTTCAACCTCTGCTGTAGGACACACACGTGTCCGCCTCTCCTCTCCTTCTCTGAGAGCCAGAGGATCCCCATCCAGCCTGCACACACTTGGGCTGGAGAGGGGATCCCGTGACGGCGGTATGATATAATAAACTCTACTTAAAACCTCCAACAACGCCGCTTTATTTCATGCCGCCGCAGTATGTCTATTATCAATCAATCAATCAACCTTTATTGTCATGATGCTATCCATACAACTGTAGTGCAAGCAAGATGAAATTGCGTTTCTCTAGGCATCCGTATTCTAAAAAGAACATCATTTCAAAACACACTCACACCCCCCCCACCTCGACAGCCATTCACACATCCCTGAGACACATTTGGATATTACATTGTTTTGTTTGTGCCGTTTTGTACTTTAGCTGTATTTTATTGTTTATATATTTTATTTATTGTTGATGTACAGCACTTTGTGTCAACTGTCATTTTTAAAGAGCTTTATAAAGTTGGATAGGATTAAAAAAAGATAAACATTAGCCGTAAAATAATCCACAAATTTATAATGGTCTCAAATGTACAAGAAAAGACATAATTTTACTAGAGAAAATTACAAATTTGAGGAAAATGGTTGCAAATTTAGATAAATTTACAGTGAAAAGTAGAAAACTATAAGAAAATTGTAATAAATTTTGGAGAAAAACCTCAAACCTTCAAGACTGAAGTCATTATAGTTGGATAGTTTGTTTTTACTTCTCACTCTCGGCGCCACACCAGTTGGCTGCCTTTTGCAACAGCGGCTCGATTCCGAGTTTTTTTTTTTTTTTCCCTTCCTCTCTCTTTTGATCACTTTTTTTTTCACCCCACTTATATCACGGACACACAGATCGTCCCAAATGTCTCCTGAGCCGGTGGACGGAGCCACTGTTTATAGCAGGATACGATACAACAGGGAAGAGCTGCTAGCATTTAACCGCCACCCGGTCCCACTGGAAAAACTCGACATACCGAGAGAACTGAGGCGAAAACGCCGCGGCTGCCGGGCTGGAGTAAGGCGGAGGACAAAAAATATAAGGTACAGACCCTCCCTTCCATCTGTTGTCATGGGAAATGTACGGTCGATACTGGGAAAGTTAGATGAGCTAGCGGCTATCTCCCGTTATGATAGCACTTACCGGGAGTGCTCTCTCCTTTTGTTTACTGAGACGTGGCTAACTGAACTAGCAGCAGATGCTAACATTGAGCTGGAGGGTTTTCACATGATACGAGCTGACCGAACACCAGAGAGTGGCAAAACTAGGGGCGGTGGAGTGATAATGTATGTTAACAACAACTGGTGTAGACCGGGACATATCACTGTTAAACAACGACACTGCAGCAAAGACATTGAGTTGCTAGCTGTTAGCATGAGGCCTACATATCTCCCGAGAGAACACTCACACGTGATCTGCATTGTTGTTTATGCAAATCCGACGGCGAACGCTGGGACAGCGCGTGACGTCATCCATTCAGTAACCAGCAGGCTGCAGACAGAACACCCAGATGCTCTTCTCCTCATCTCAGGCGATTTCAACCACGTTTCACTGTCTCACCATTCTGCCCACTTTCACCCAGTATGTCACATGCCACACTAGAGACAATAAAACACTGGATTTGTTCTACGCAAACACTAAGGAGGCGTACACCTCATCACAACTCCCCCCACTTGGGAGATCGGATCACAACTTGGTTCATCTCCGACCGGTGTACAAACCCCTAGTGCACAGACAACCTCCGGCCATGCACACTGTGGAGTTATGGTCTGAGGAGACAATGGACACTCTAAAGGACTGTTTTGAAGCCACTGCCTGGAAGCAGCTCTGCGATCCACATGGTGAGGACATCGATGGCCTCATTCACACCTTCACGGGCTACCTCAGCTTCTGTGTGGACAAATCCGTTCCCACCAAGACCATACGGCGTCACTCAAACAACAAACCCTGGATCAACCCTGAGATAAAAACACTTCTGAGAGAGAAGAAGAGGATCTTCAGGTCGGGGAACAGGGAGATGCTGAAGTCCGTACAGAGGGAGCTGAGGAGAAAGATCAGAGAAGGCAAGGACAGCTTCAGGAAGAAGATGGAGGACAAGCTGCAACAGAGCGACATCAGCGGGGTCTGGAGAAACCTCAAAACCATCTCGGGGCTCCAGAATACCTCCCCCCAGGCCACGGGGGGCAGGGAGTGGGCGAACAACCTGAATCTGTTTTTCAATAGATTTGACCAACCACCCTCCCCCCTGTCTGCACAACAACCACTGCTGCCTCTAAGAAATCAAGTCCTGCTACCCACTCCCCACTCCACCGACACCCCCCCCCCACTCCCAACACACAGCCCCCCATCCTGACCCTGACCAAGACCCAGGTGAGGACGGAGCTGAGGAAGATCAAGGCGAGGAAGGCGTCGGGACCGGACGGCATCAGCGCAAAGCTCCTCAAGTCCTGTGCAGACCAGCTGTGTGGGATTGTGACGTATATCTTCAACATGAGCCTGAAACTGGGGAGGGTACCACAGCTGTGGAAAACATCTTGTGTGGTACCTGTACCAAAAACTTCCCACCCCAAAGACCTGAACAGCTTCAGACCGGTGGCCTTGACGTCCCACTTGATGAAGACCCTGGAGAGACTGCTCCTTGCTCATCTCCGCCCCCTGGTGGAACCAGCGATGGATCCACTCCAGTTCGCCTACCAGCATGGCATTGGGGTGGAGGATGCGGTGATCTTCCTCCTTCACCGTTCTCTGTCCCACCTGGAGAAGCCCGGGAATATGGTGAGGATCATGTTCTTTGACTTCTCCAGTGCTTTCAACACCATCCAACCGATGATCCTGAAGGACAAGCTGCTGCGCGCAGGGGTGGACCAGCACCTGTCATCATGGATCCTGGACTACCTCACGAACCGGCCTCAGTTTGTGAGAACCCGGGACTGTGTTTCCGACACGATCATCAGTAGCACGGGGGCCCCCCAGGGAACGGTGCTGGCTCCCTTCCTGTTCACTCTTTATACTGCGGACTTCTCACACAACACAACACATTGCCATCTACAGAAGTTCTCTGATGACTCTGCGATCGTTGGTCTCATCTCCAGCGGAGATGAAGCTGAGTACAGAGGGCTTATCCAGGACTTTGTGGACTGGTGCCATCGGAACTGCCTCCAGATCAACGCGAGGAAAACTAAGGAGCTGGTGGTGGACTGCCGCAGGCATGGGCAGCCCCTCACAGCACCAGTAAATATACAGGGAACAGACATCGAGATGGTGACATCCTACAAGTACCTGGGTATTCATCTGAACAATAAACTAGACTGGTCACACAATACTGACACACTCTACAAGAAGGGACAGCGCAGGCTGTTCCTGCTGAGGAGACTCAGGTCTTTTGGTGTACAAGGGGCGCTGCTGAAGTCATTCTATGACACGGTGGTGGCATCAGCCATCACTTTTGGAGTGGTCTGCTGGGGCAGTGGCATCACTGCAGCCGATAGGAAGAGACTGAACAAACTGATTAAGAAAGCTAGCTCTGTCCTGGGGCAACGCCTTGATCCGATGGAGGAGATAGGAGAGAGAAGGACGGTGGCTAAACTGTCATCTCTGCTGGAGTCCGAGTTCCACCCTATGCAGGACATACTGGATGCACTGAGGAGCTCATTTAGCAGCAGACTACATCATCCCAGGTGCACAACCGAGAGGTTTCGTAGGTCCTTCCTACCAACGGCTGTCAGACTGTACAACCTAAGCAGGGCTGCTCACAGAGATAGCAAAAAGACGTAACAAACTAATAGTTTTTTTTTTTTGAATGCAAAAGATGCAATAGACTTACACAATGGTCCTCTCCGGTATACAACTAGGAACATACCGGTCGCTATGGAGGGTGAGAATATGTATGGGCACATAATCATACCATGTAGGATAACTAAATAGACGGTTATGCTGTTTCATCCCACCTAACAACAATGCTCTGCACTGTGTGTGTTTATATATTTACATATTTATTCCATCTAGCTACAATGCTCTGCACTGGGTGTGTTTATATTTATATATCTATATATTTATTCCATCTAGCTACAATGCTCCGCACTGTGTGTGTTTATATACTTGCATATTTATTCCATCTAGCTACAATGCTCAGCACTGGGTGTGTTTATATTTATATATCTATACATTTATTCCATCTAGCTACATTGCTCCGCACTGTGTGTGTTTATATACTTGCATATTTATTCCACCTAGCTGCAATGCTCCGTACTGTGGGTGTTTATATATTTACATATTTATTCCATCTAGCTACAATGCTCTGCACTGTGTTCATATATTCATATATTTATTCCATCCAGCTACAATGCTCTGCACTGTGTGTCTGTGTGTGTGTATATATATATTTTATAGTAATATGTACATATGTATATTAGCTGCTCTTGCTTGCTTGTTTTTTTTTGTTTTTTTTTTTTCTTGCCTTCTGATTGTTGCTCTGAGTGTTGCTATCCCTGTGCTGTTGCAATCCTGGAATTTCCCCGTTGTGGGACTAATAAAGGCTTATCTTATCTTATTAGTCAAGTTTTTAAGTAGGTGCTCTTTCATACCTGCCAACTTTTCAAACCTGAAAAGCCTAGTAACTAGCCGGGGTCCAGGGGCCGATGCTAATGCTAATGCTAATAATAATAATGCTAATATTTGCCAAACAAATATTAGCATTAAATCTAGTTAAATGTAGTTAACAACCTCATATTTCTTCAACTTTCAAACCTGAAAAGCCTAGTAGCTAGCCGGGGTCCAGGGGCCACAGGCCCCTGTCGGTCCAGGACAAAGTCCTGGTGGGGGGTTCAGGGGGGCTTCGCCCCCCGACGCCAAACAAATATTAGCATTAAATAAAGTTAGAATGTAGCTAACAACCTCATATTTCTTCAACTTTCAAACCTGAAAAGCCTAGTAGCTAGCCGGGGTCCAGGGGCCGCAGTGTCAAACAAATATTAGCATTTGACATGGAAGTCACATATTAATTATATTAAAGGTAAAATATCTAAATCAATTGCAATACTACACAGAGCGAAATATTTGCTGAATCAACCCACATTATATACTTTGTATCATTCATTAATACTCCCATACATGACATATTGTACTGAAGTATGGGGAAATACATATAAAACAAACATATATCCAGTCTTTATGCTTCAGAAGAGAGCTATTAGAATAATAAACAAAGCTGCTTACAGGGAACCAACAAATCCACTTTTTCTTAAATTAAAAGCTCTTAAGTTGAAAGATCTGGTTGACTTTAAAACTGCAGTGATAATGTTTAAAGCTAAGAATCTATCACTGCCCACAAATATCCAAAAGTTGTTCCAAATAAGGGAGAAACAATATCATTTCAGAGGAACATGTATATTTCAAAAACCTTCAGTGAGAACTACCACCAAGCAACACTGTGTTTCAGTGCAAGGAGTCAGATTATGGAACGATTTTGGACCTGAATTAAAATCATGTACAACGCTTGGACAATTTAAACAAAAACTAAAGGAAGAAATACTCCAAACATATATACAAGATGACATGTAAAATCACATAAGGATTGTCAGGGACTCCACTTCCAGCTATAGAGGACGTCTACAGGAAAAGATGTCTGCGCCGGGCACGCAGCATTCTTAGGGACTCCAACCATCCTGCTCATGGACTGTTCCAGCTTCTCCCCTCCAGAAGACGTTTCAGAAGCCTTCGGACTAGAACCAGCAGGTTTAGGAACAGTTTCTTTCCAACAGCTGTCACGTTATTGAACTTAGTTCCCCGCTGACTCTCTTACAATCATCTTTTACCATCCTCACCTGTACATAACTGCATAACTACATAACTACATCTAACTTATTGCACATTATTTGCACATAACAGTACTTTTAACTTTCTGCACTGCTGCATATATTTGCATATATTTGCTTAAATTGCACATACTGTTAATTACCGTATATACTGCACTACTGTCCTTTGCACTTCTGATTGGATGCTAAACTGTGTTTCGTTACCTCGTATTTTTTTACATGTGTAATGACAATAAAGTTGAATCTAATCTAATCTAATATCCAGTCTGTGTTGTGTTGTTACTTAGGTTTTTTTTTGTCACATTTTGTCTTAGCTTTGTTCCGAATTGTAATCGCTCTTGTTTTGTTTTTCTTTTGAATTCTTGGATGGAATATGGGTGGGCAATATAAGCTGTGGCTTCAGCCATCACCCATTTCAGATAACTTATGTTGAACTGTATAATCACAGGAGTTCTTGTTTAATTTGACCTTGTTGGATTTTTTCGCCTTTGTTATATTATTCTGTTTCTTTTTAATCTTTACTTTTAATCTATCTAAAGATTCATTCATTCATTAAATTTGCATTCAAAAGACTATCTTAACACTGCATAGAACTTCGAATAGGCCAGATGTGATGTATTATGAATACCAGAAAAGCACTCGGAGAGCGCAGACCTCCGCCAAGCGCCACAGTTCCCCCCATACAGTGTTTAACATCATAAATAAAATACTGAAAATGGCCCTATCTCGCAATGTTAAATTAAAAAAAAAAAAAATTAATTAAAAAAAAAAGAAAAAAGAATCCTTTAAAAAATTACTGGATCCAGACGGTGATCCGGATCACCACCAAAATCTAACCATCTGTAGGATACCCCATTTCTGACAATCTGTGAAAATTTCATGAAAATCCGTCCATAACTTTTTGAATTATCTTGCTAACAAAGAAACAGACAAACCAACGCTGATGATCACATAACCTCATTGGCGGAGGTAACTAGAAGACTAGAAATATCAGCAGGGTATACTAGTACTGTATAACAGGCACGTGCGTAAAAGACGGCAAAATCGCTGTGATATTTTATGTGTTTACATGATACACCAAGCATGACAAGGCTTGCAATTACACAGCACATGTTCTTCAGAATCTTAGGCATTATATAAAATGTATTCTCCCTTTAGATTTCGAATCCATGGTCCATTTGCCAGGGTTGAAGTGCAGTGGCAAACGTCTGCAGCAGTTTACATCGTGTTTACATCTCGCCATGTACGCACGCCTCTCCGGGATTTCGCGCGAGAATAGAAACCTCAATACCCTCAATAGCGATAGCGTTAGCTTAGCAAATGCTTCAGGTAAAGCGTAGCAGCGAACCACGAAAAGAAACGCTACTCAGTTTACTCACAGAGTCCAGTGAAAGGCGAATAAAGGGGTATTTCTACTTCAAAAGCTGGTTCAACCAAGGTGGAAATTCAGCCTGTGCGTGTGCGTCACAAATGTTGATCCGATATTCGCTGTTGGTTATTTTAGTGGCAAAATCAGCAACTTTGTCTCAGCACTGAAAAAGTGTGACCATCCCGGCCGCCATCACGTGTTGCTCTGTTCTAAATTTAGATACGATTCCTAACGATCTCGTGTTTGGAATTGCTTTCGTGTTTTTTTTACGATTTTAAATTTTTGACTGAATTTTTAGTGAAAAACCGTAATTTTGATTAATAAAACCGGAACCCGGAATGGGGTCTTGAAAACCAGAACCATTACGGCAAAACCGGAGTAGTTGGCAGGTATGCTCTTTGTACCCTTAACTCAACTAGAAATTTTTGGTTGTTTACTTTTAATTATTAATTTCATAGCACTGCTTTTACATGAGTAGAATTTCTGGCTACTATACAGGGATGAGAATGGGGTTTGGGAAAAAAAGAGGAAACTAAGCCGGGGGGTCTTGGGGGACGCAGGCCACCCAAGGCGGAGCCTTGGTGGGGGGTCTGGTGGGCAACGCCCCCCAGAAGCTAACGAAATCTGGTGTTTTAGAATGCTCAAATGTGGTCTTATATTTAAAGGAGTCGGACAGACGAAAATTCAATATCGCTAATTCATATCTCAAATTGTTGTCTGAGACGAGCTAAGTCGAGCCGCACATGTTTTGGTGTCAAGAATCTCGCATAAGGTGACAATGTGCTCTTGAAGTATGCTGTCGTGGAGAGCTGGCGGACCCAGCCAAGCGATCAGCGGCTAAGATGGCCACTGACTGTGTGACGTCAGCTCAGGCAAACACACGCACACGGTCGGCAGCCATTGCTGTGTTTTGCTTCATGCAACACTTGATGTTTACGTTTTAAAATCGGCGATTACGGATATTTCTCGGAATACTTGTGGATTACAAGTAGATTATTTATTAAGATTAGGATTTCAGGAATCGAATTAATATGGTTTGGCGTTGTGTTGTCTACGGGTGTGATGGTATACCAGAGGAGCATGCGGTGACTACAGCCAAGGGAGAGAGAGAGAGAAGGGGAGGAAAAAAAGCAGTGGAACAGTTAGACACCTACTTGGCCGCTTTCAATACACAAGGACTCGGTTTGAACACGTTGTATCGTTCTCCCCTGTGAGGTTAAACGCTCCTCTCCGGTCCGTGGTTACCGACAAGAAGCCGCTTCTTGCAGGATTAATAAGAAAGGTGGAAACAATTACTCCAAAAATCTTATTCCGTCCCCGAAGCGGATGATGCTGCCAGCGACGTGTGCCTAAAGAAGAAAAAAAAAGTCGGCTTCTCAACTCGTTCGCCCAGGTAAGACTGCATAATAGGAGCTGATTTTTCCACGTTTTGGCTCAGTTTCGGGGTGGTGGTGGTGGTTTCGGGTCCGCATACGGCTCCCTGACCATGTGTGTGTCCACCTTTACTGCGCCACGAAGATGGGGAACGGTCGGGTGGGCTTGTGTACTCAGGGAGAGAATTTCTTGACCACGGAAGGCGTGCATTTCGTGTCTAATGTGGACACGTCCTCCTCACCTATTATTTTTTGCACGGCGAGTGGAGGTATTCCGCAAAGATGTGCAGACCTTATTGTTTTTAACACCCCCCTCCCCCCAGCTCTGTGTGGACGTCGGTTAAAAGAAAATAGGAAGTGCGTTTATAAGAGTGTGTGCTTGTGGAGTTGGGTGGGTGGGGGGCACTCTTTGCTCCCAAATCCCCTCATACTCCATTACTCCGATTGAGTGAGTTTTGCAGCCAAAGTAGTGTCGTAGAAGACGTCATTTCTGTGTAATGTTCAGCGGTGCTTCAGCTGTTTTAGCCAGCAGTCACACATTCGCTGCATCACAATATCACTGACCTTTCGCTTTCGTTTATTTATTTCTTTAGATTTCTGCAAAGGAGCCTTGGGATAAACTTACATTACAGAGGATCAGGGTTTTCATACCCCCCCCCCCACCAGAGGGATGCACTAATGGTTTAAAAAAAAAAAAAGATCAAACACTTGTGCATCGGAATGCTCTCATTCTGCCATTTTCTTTGTATTCCTGGGCTGACGTCACTAATGCCCGCACCTATCGAGAAATGGCGGTACTGCAGCCTCACTAAGTGAAGGCTGGGCTATGACCAAATAAGGTCATTTATGGAGGCTGGTGACACATATTAAATCACGGGAATGGGCAGAATGGAATATTTTCATACAATCAGTTGATTGGTTCAATAAAAAAATGTCACTGTCCGAGGCCTTTAAAGTTAGAAGTAAGTACAAATGCATTTATAGTTTACCTTTTTAATCTGCTGCTGCATCACATGTGTAAATTTATGATATCTGAATGGTATGTTGATGTAATAATACTAAATTATATTTTACTACTATTTAATATGTTTAGAACTGACACATTTACATAGTTCTAGAACAGACAAAATAATTTAACCAAGTAAAGTAAATTATAAATATTAACAAAATTCCATCACCAAGTCCATCACCCATTTATTAAAATATACTGACATTCTGCAAACATTTTGATTTATTAATGTGTGCATTTGTTAGTGTTACTAGGAATATAAAAAAAGTTGCATATTAGTATATTTTAATATTTGAAAGATAATCTAAGAAAGTAAGTAAAACCTAAAAGATGTTTAATATTTTTATGCAATGACCATAAAGAAATTATGTTTACTAATAAAAGCAAAGATATCTTAGGAAAGGCAACCCATCACCACCCATGACAAAAAAAACTGACACATACATTATGTAACTCCTCCTAGTGAAACAAAAAATGATAAATTATATTCAAAATTCTTAGATTGCATTTCAAATTGTGAGAAAATATGTAATAACATTTATCTATTAACAATCGATAATCAGCATTCAAATGCAATTAGTGTTTCAAAACAGGCATGACGTCACAACGTACACATGCTATTTCATAACAAATTCATTACGCGAAAATTCTCAAGTACATTACTTACGAGAAAAAAATCTTACCTCGGAATGTGTCTTCCGATCACTAACTGCTGTAATCGGGGCCGACTGTGATGAACTTTGATTGACTGGCATCTGAATTTGACCGTGTCCATCGATCGTTTTGAATGCAGCATGAGCGAGTAGTTCGATCTCCTTGTAGCCACAATTTTGAGATGTTTCTGTTTTGAACAGTGTTCAACTAAGGCAACACAGCCACGAGATCCATAACTCAAGAAATCGTTGCAATAAACACACTGGGCTTTCCCTGGTACTTCGCATTTCGCTATGAAGTCGATCATTTTTTCAACCACAACTTCGGTATTTTTACCGATCTTTACAGTCATTAACGCAGTTTTCTTGAGCCATTCCCAACGAAACTTGTTCCTTATCCCTTTGTCGATTTCTAAAATTCTTGCTTTGTTGTCTTTCCTGAGTTTTAGGTTCACCATTTTCACGAAATCGGGAAAACTCAATTGAACTGTCCACCATTTGCATTTCGCTCCGCCTGTTGGATATGACAAAGGAATAACAAAATCACCGATTGGTTGCTTCAGTAAGTATCAGCCAATCAGTGGCCTTGTTACATTACATTACTGATCTCGCTGGGTAGCGCGTTCTGCACGGTGGATTTTAGCAGCCGATCGAAAATACGACTCGCCGCTCATAACAGACCTCACCCCCCGCCCCCTAAAATTTTCTCCTCGAATTTAGACGATTCACGAGAATGACCCTAGACATGATCAAATCTGAGGAATTCCGCAGATCCGCGGAGGATTCTCATCCCTGACTATACCCACCTCTGATCATATAATTTAAGTATGAATGAGTAAATTACTATTATGAATGCTTTTTCCCCTTCCCTTTCCTACGCTTTCTCAATGGAAAAAAAGAAACACTAGAATAAAAATACAAAAAAACAAACAAACATATTTTTGTCATTCATGTAAACCATGACAAAAAATCCTGCAGGACAAAACATGACACTTGGTGTTTTCTAACCTGTTTGTATACCACCATAGACAGAGAGAGAACCTAAATTAGACAGGGCTCAGAGAGGGAAAGATGAGACAGAAGAGAGGAGCCAAGGAGAGGAAAGTGTTCAGGCAGAGGGTTCAGGAGAGGTGAGAGCAGAGGAAGGAGAGAAGGATGACACCAGTAAAAAGTCCAAACACAAGACATCTGGGTGGGACCCCAACTGGCCCAACATGCCAACGTTCAAGCCTTAGTTGTACAATACTTCAAATGGTAAGTTCCATTATGCAATATTACTGTGCAAAATTTTAAAAAATAAAAATAGTGTAAAATTAACATATTCCAGTTACAATCGTCTCATATGTTTTCTGCCCCCCCCCCGAAAAATATGTTGCCACCACGCCAAGGTCTTTAAGCCAAAGGAAACACTGAGTGAATTGATAACTTGTATCCCTAGTCTGAACCTAGTTCCACAGTGCTCTGAAAAAGGTCTCTGCCCTGTAGCCCAGCAACTGCTTAACCTGCCACTCACAGATTGCCATAGAAATTTAACATTTTGTACTAAAATCCTCTACCAACTACACTAAACCACATCTAAGTGGTAAGAAAACATTCATTCTTCCAAGTTTTTTCTTTCAACTATTGATCAGTGTATCATTTTAGTCTATTTCTGGTTGGTTAGTGATGTGTCACTGATGAGTGATGCGGCGCTCTGAAAGTTGAACTTTTTCCAACTTTTAGCGGTGCGAGTGTAGCAACAAAAAAAAAAGTTTAAAAAAAAAGAGGGCATTAAATCATGGACTACATAGAAAATGAATAGAAAATAGATGCTACAAGTGGGGAAAAAAGTTCTCTGTGGACACACAGACCATGGGAATCAGTCTGCTCAGAGGCTAATCATACAGCCATTGGCTAGTGATAGCAACACCCACTGAAAACAACAGTATGCAGTAATTCCTGTATAAAGACACTGCAGTGGTATGTTTGGAGACAGAATTTGGGAAAACTGGGAAATACCATCTGTGAAACCAACCAGAAAAGAAATATGGAAAAGAAGTGCTAATAAACACTCCATTCTAAACCAGGGGTCACCAACTGGTGGACTCTGTGGTGTGGATCTGGACCCCGAGAGTCCTCCGTCCGGACCCCAAAGCCTTTTAATTTAATTTGGAAAAAGAACGATACGTTTTTGTTTTCACGGAATGAAAAAAGTGGAATTGAAACACTGTAGCAGTGGCCAACTGTACATTTTATGGCATGACACCTTGGACAGTCTCCACAGAGCGGGGTATGCAGTGAGAGGCAAAATTACTGTTTGCTGTGGTCATCACATGAAGCGGACAGCAACGCTTCCTTCCCTGTGTGTACCCATGGAATGAAGCACTGTTGTGAAACTGGGTATCCACCGCCACTCTGGCTGCCTCTGATGGTACGCGTCCAATCGGGGGTCTGTTGACGGAAGGTCCCCATGCCTCTAACACATCTCCCCTGGGACCGCGTCCCTGTTGGGCCGGCATGACGCTGGTTATGGAGGGAATTCCCGTGACCCTCTGACATCACTAAAAAAAAACAATATTTGCTATGTGTGTTACTGAACATGAAGAGTTCCACACACATTGGGCGCATGCGCACACAGCGACTGGCAGCAGGTGAAAAAAGTTCTACGTCTGTGTCTCTGTTTTTATGCACTTTAAGGTGATTTAACGTAATTCTCTGTGTCGTTTTTGTCCTTGAATGTTTGTGGGCTATATAACGAAGAGCTCCCTGGTTCCATCAGTATGGATTTCCTTCTTGTTTTCGCACTGTTGTTTCTTTCCTACCGGCTCTTTGTCTTGGAGGTAAGCGCAATCGCGATCATGCCGGGAAGAATGCAGTATTCCAGAGACATGTTACTGCACTTAAACATGGATAATGCAGCATCTGTGTTTGGGTCTGTGTTGCAACTGCCAGACTTTATTTTAAGAGATTTTCATGGACACAGTGATGAAAAGAGAGACAAGAGGAGGAAACGCGGAAATCGTGGAGGCGTAAGATTAAACCTGAGGAGGCGTCAGCTTAACTGCATTCTTCTTCCTTCCATTATTATGGGTAACGTACAATCCCTGAAAAATAAAGTGGATGAAATTCAAGGAAATGTATGATAGCAGAAGGATTTCAAGAACTGCTGTGTCATGGCTTACACGGAGACGTGGCTTACGGCGCATGACCGGGATGTGGACCTGTGTATTGACGGCTTTGGAGCCCCACTTCGCTCGGATCGGCAGGAAGAGGTAACGGGGAAACGTCAGGGGGGCGGCGTATGTTTATATATTAATAAACAGTACTGTACATCTGTCACAGTCAGAGAGCGCATCTGTACACCAGATGTGGAGCTTCTGTCCGTGTCACTACGCCCCTTTTATCTGCCCCACGAGTTCCCCCAACTTTTCATAACAGCTGTGTACATTCATCCGAGGGCAGATGCTGACTCCGCCTCCAGCACTGTCTTTGATGTGGTACAGCGGTTGCAGTCGATTTCCCCAGAGGCTCCAAATTTTATTCTTGGGGATTTTAACCATGCATCTCTAAAAAAGACACTTAAAAACTTTTATCAGTATGTCTCCCGCCCAACCAGGCGAAAAAAGACATTGGACCTGTGCTATGGATCCATAGAGAGGGCCTATAAATCTATTCCCCTTCCTCCTTTAGGATCCTCAGATCACAACTGTGTACATTTGCTGCCCACATATAAAACTGCTCTCAGAAGAGACAAGGCAAAGACCAGAGACATAAACGTGTGGACAGAGGATTCAGTGCACTGCCTCCAGGAATGCTTTAATTGTACGGACTGGGAGGTGTTCACACTGTCCTGTGGAGATGATTTGGACTCTTTAGTGGACATAACATGCTCATACATGGCTTTCTGTAGAGACATGATCGTTCCATGTAAACGTGTCAAAATATATCCCAACAACAAGCCATGGGTTACACAATCAGTTAAATCCTGCTTACAGAGGAAAGCACTTGCCTTTAAACAGGGGGTTCTTTCTGAGCTGCAGGTTGCCACAAAAGAGCTGAAGGCCAAAATTTTAAGAGCAAAACAGAATTATAAATCAGAGTTGGAAAGCAAGATGGCAACAAAGAAACTTCGTTCAGCCTGGGCCAGTATGAAAACTATTGCAGGCCTTCAGAGCACAGAGTGCAGTAATCGTGTGTTTTTAGATGGTTTTAATTCAGACACAGAGCTGGCTAATGCTCTTAATTGTTTTTATGGTCATTTTGACTCCTTTGATTTTACAGGGTTCCCACTGAAAATTGAAAACTAAATTCCAGGACTTTTCCAGGATATTCCAGGATAAAAATCATCCAATTTCCAGGACTTTGAACGGTATTTCTGAAACAATTTTCTAGTACAAACTGATCTTTCTGGCCTCCTCCACCCCCTACAGCCAGCCGATTCCACCCACTTTATTACACTATACAGTCTACCTGTGTTAGATTACAATATCAAAGTGTCAGGTATAATACCAACTACAAAAATTCAGCAAAATTATTGTGCACACTACTAGGCTATAGGCGCTATTTCAGCAGAACAGAAAGCAGGCCACCAAGTGAAGGGAACGTTTCTCTAACTACAATGCAACAAATCTTTCTAGAGTCATGGCCACATAAAATTGTACATGCTACTATATATAATACAAAGTGAAGAACGGGACATTCATAATCAGTAACTGCACATAGAATTCACCTTTTGCTCTTGAAAATAGTCACTCTAGTGATTTCAGTTTCTGCTTGAGGTCTTCTAGTTTCTTTTCCAGTTTCAGATTTTCATCTGCCTTCTCAGACACTTTCTGCCTGAAATCATTGGACTTAGCCAGCAAAGTGAAGTCATGCTTTGTTTCCGCTTTCTTTGCCAGCTGGTCTGCTTCCTTGGTCATTGACTCGATGCTATCTTTCAAGAGCTTCCTCTTCTTCTCTGCTGACTGGATATCATCGTGTAGTGCCTTTCTCTTTGTGGATTTTTGATCATCTGTCTGTGACTTCTTCTGATCCTCGAGATACTGATGGTATCTCATCCTTGATGCCCTGACATGCCGTTTCAGTCTAGGAGTGAAGGGTAAGTCAGTGAAGTGCTGGCCTGTAGCTAGGATACTGTCATAAACTGTACGCAGAGCTACAACGGTCTTCTCCTGCATGTTCTCAACTAGGAGGTCTTTGTTCACAGAGTAGCCCCTTTCAACTGATGCCTGACCATGGGAGATTGTGAGAAGCTTCTTGAAAACAGACCAGAGCTTGCTGTACTTTTGGTCTTTGAAGTACTGGCCCAGAAATATGTCCAATCTCTCACTGTCTGGGGTGAAGTTCTTGAAGTCGGCTGCATGTTCCTGTCTCATTTCAGTGCCAAACACCTTGTACTGAGCAAGGACCTCATCACACTCTTCCCCAGACAGCCTGTTGGCATTTAGAAGCACCTGAAGGATTTTCTGGAACTTTGCCGCTGCATCTGTAGAGGGAGCAACTAGTTTCTCAGGAGCCAGTGCAGAGAGATATCGTACCAGGATGCCAAACCCTTTCAGC
Organism: Pholidichthys leucotaenia; assembly: GCA_020510985.1. Taxonomy (NCBI): domain Eukaryota; kingdom Metazoa; phylum Chordata; class Actinopteri; order Cichliformes; family Pholidichthyidae; genus Pholidichthys; species Pholidichthys leucotaenia. The sequence continues at coordinate 173,867,692 of CM035849.1, read as the reverse complement.
ATTCCAGCTTTTCTAAACCTACATACTACACTAAACCAAAGACCCAAACAAGGTTACATGTACAAGTATGGCAAGAAGTGCACTACATAGGAGAGTCCACTGCATAATGTAATACAAAGATTAGAAACTGGAAGGCTGCCATAGCCATGTGACAGGTGCAGACACTACACACTGTAGAATATTGAGCACAACCAACATCCATGCAACACTGAATTCAAGGACTTTCAATGACTTTTTTAGCTGGTAATCCTATTTCCAGGACCACCTGATTTTGGCAGTATTTCAGGACTTTTCCATGACTTTCCAGGATTACTTTTTTTTTCCAGGACTTTCCAGAATTTTCAAGGACCGTGGGAACCCTGTTTTAGCACAGAAACCCGAGATTTGAAACAGAAACTCAAAGACAATCAGCACTTTAATATTGAGGTGCAGGATGTTAAAAGGGTGTTCTGTGCTGTAAAAGTGAACAAAAGTCAGGGCCCTGATAATATATGTGGGAGATTGGTAATGTCCTGGGCACATGAATGAGTCCTGTATTTCACTACATTTTCAATAAGTCCTTACAGACACAACATGTGCCTGAGATCTGGAAAGATGCTGTGGTTGTCCCCGTTCCAAAATCCAGCTGTCCTAAAATGGTAAATGATTTTAGACCAGTTGCTCTGACTTACATTTTAATGAAAATTTTTGAAAAACTGGTCAGATTTGAGGTCCTAAAGCAGACTGAGCATGCATTGGATCCTCTGCAGTTTGCCTATAGGCCTCACAGAGGAGTGGAGGATGCCATTGTCACTCTGTTTAACATGCTTTTTAAACATCTGGATTTTAATGGGACACACACCAGGCTTTTATTTGTGGACCTTTCTTCTGCCTTTAATACAATCCAACCTCATATTTTAGTTGAAAGGCTCCTGCAACAATTTGATTTGAGTAATAATCTGGTGGGTTGGATTCTGGATTTTTTAACCAACAGGACACAGAGAGTAAGGGTCAATGGTACATTGTCTGACCAAAAGTGTTCTTCTACTGGCTCTCCGCAGGGGTGTGTGTTGTCACCACTACTCTTCATCCTGTACACAAACATGTGTCGGAGCAGACATGACAACAGACACATTATAAAGTATGCTGATGATTCAGTTGCTGTCAGTCTCCTCCAGGATGGTGAGAGTGGCCATGGCCCAGTAGTTGATGATTTTGTTCACTGGTGTGAGGATTCCTACCTGCAGCTCAATACGACAAAAACTAAAGATAAGATTATTGACTTTAGGAGGAAAACTCCCAGGCACGAAGTCACTGTACTAAAAGGCCAGATTACTGAATGTGTACAATCCTACAAATATGTTGGGACGATTATTGATAGTAATTTAAAACTTTGAAGAGAACTGTGAAAGGGTGTGCAAAAAGGGTCAGCAACATTTGCATTGTTTAAGGAAACTTGCACGCTTCCAAATTGACCGAACCATAATGACAATGTTTTATCGGGCTTTTATTGAATCTGTTTTATCCTTTTCTTTAGTGTCATGGTTTGGTCAGATAAAACTGAAACAGAGGAAATCCTGGGATCAGGTAGTTAGATGGCCCAGTCGTTTGCTTGGTGAGTCACAGCTGAGCCTGACATCCCTGTACACTAGACAGGTACAGAGGATTGCTACCTCCATTTTAAATGATGACTCCCACCCTTTGCACTGCCACTTTCAGCTTCTTCCCTCCAGACGGAGGTTTGCTGTCCCAAAAAGTAAAACCCAGTGCTACAAAAACAGCTTTGTTCCTGCTGCTGTTAAAGAGTTGAACAAGATGTAACAATATATTGCACATAATTTAGTTACCCATTTATTAATTTTATTTTATATTTACTTATTTTTGTAGGTTTTTTATTTGGGTTCTAAATCTTTTATTGGGTTTTAGACTTTTGTGTTTTTAACCTCTCTGACTAGTCTTTAACTTTTTAATATGACCCTTCTCTCTTATCTCCTTGGGTTTTTTTTTTTCTCTTATCTCTTTGTCTTATATCCTGACTGGTGGAGCCTTGAGTACTTTTATCATGTTTATAGTCAGCTTCATGTGTGCCTGTGTTTGTGTTCATGTTGAATGTAATTGTGGTTTGTAAATATGGATGCCACCTGACTGCAAAACAAATCTACCTACGGGTACAAATAAAGTAACTTGAACCTGAACATTCACCTCCTCTCTCCCTGTGAAAGAGTGTTGCCTGTGGGTGACCCCCCACAGCCTACAGACTAGCAGAGCGCACAGCTGGAGCAATTAGCAGAACAATGACTGATATCAATAGGCAGCCTCTCTTTTGTCTAGCTTCTTCGGCCGTGTTGTAGGTTCTTGTGCCTTCCTCCCAATGAATCCTCATTTTCGTTAGCGGCGTTTGGAATCTAATTTTTTTCTCTTTCAGCGTTTTTTTAATATTGGCATATTTCTTCCGCTGCTGCACGATTTCTGTCGGGTAGTCATGGTCAAAAAATACCTGTTTGTCGCCGATTCGTATCTTTTTTTTCCATGCTTGCGTCAGGATTCTTTCCTGATTCTTTTTTCTAAAGCCCATCCAGGGACAAGAGTTGCAAATTAGCTAATAGCTATACACTCTATGTGCAACACATCAGATTGATTGTCTTTGATTAATTGTCTATGTTTATTGCACTGTCCCTGTCAAATAAACTAATCTACTAATCCTTTATGTCATATTTCACAAAGTTTACCACAACTGACCTGGGTGGAGAGTTTGTTTTCGGGTTCTGTGCCGGTGTTCTGTGCGCCCGTTGAATCTGCAGATCCGTTTCTCCGGGTATTTCCAGTTCTTTTTTTAAGAACTGATCCATGAATTTTGTCATCGAGTTGCCTTCAATGCCCTCCGGAATTCCAAAGATGCGCATATTGCTTCGTCGGGATCTGCTCTCCAAGTCGTTTATTTTCTCCTGCATCCTCTGCGTTTGCGTCGTCAGGGTCTGTAGTTGTTTGTTTGCCTCGCTTTTCCAATCTTCTAGTTCCGAAATTCGGGTCTGCGCTTCTGTCATACACGCCCGCTGGGAGCGCAGCTCCTCCATGTTTTCCGTTAATTTACGCTCCATTTCTCTTCGGAGGTCCATGATTTCCTCCTTAATTTCTTTTTTCAGTTCCTCCTTAAGAGCCGCTAAATCCTGTTGTAGCTGTCGCTTGAATTCTCTTAACTCTTCACCCAAACTGGCGATGCCAGCGTTCATGTTGTCGAGTCTGGTGTCCTCCATTTTCTCTGCTGTAGACATCTTGCTTTTTTGGGCTTTGCGTACAGCGGTTTTTCCTGCGTTGTTGGAGAGGAATTCTTCAATTTTACCCTGTTTTTGTCCTTGTGCCCGGTTCCTTCGTGTTTTCATCCCTTAGTTTATTGATTCGTTTATGTCGAGTTGGCCATTTACCGATGATTTTTAATCCGGCTAGGGAGAGCTCTTTGTTTAAGTGTTATGTCTCTCCGCCATCTTCCCGGAAGTCCCAGTTTGATTTTTTTTTTAAATTATGAAAATACAGTACAGATGTGGACTGAGATTATGTTTTTCAGATAATCTTTTTTAAATGTATGTAATTCAGTTTGTGTTCTCATGTACAGTGGGGCAAAAAAATATTTAGTCAGCCACCAATTGTGCAAGTTCTCCCACTTAAAAGATGAGAGGTCTCCAATTTTCATCATAGGTATACCTCAACTATGAGAGACAAAATAAGAAAAAAAATCCAGAAAATCACATTGTCTGATTTTTAAAGAATTTATTTGCAAATTATGGTGAAAAATAAGTATTTGGTCACCTACAAACAAGCAAGATTTCTGGCTCTCATACACCTGTAACTCCTTCTTTAAGAGGCTCCTCTGTTCTCCACTTGTTACCTGTATTAATGGCACCTGTTTGAACTCTTTATCAGTATAAAAGACACCTGTCCACAACCTCAAACAGTCAGACTCCAAACTCCACTATGGCCAAGACCAAAGAGCTGTCAAAGGACACCAGAAACAAAATTGTAGACCTGCACCAGGCTGGGAAGACTGAATCTGCAATAGGTAAGCAGTTTGGCGTGAAGAAATCAACTGTGGGAGCAATTACTAGAAAATGGAAGACATACAAGACCACTGATAATCTCCCTCGATCTGCGGCTCCACGCAAGATCTCACCCCGTGGGGTCAAAATGATCACGAGAACGGTGAGCAAAAATCCCAGAACCACATGGGGGGACCTAGTGAATGACCTGCAGAGAGCTGGGACCAAAGTAACAAAGGCTACAATCAGTAACACACTACGCCGCCAGGGACTCAAATCCTGCAGTGCCAGACGTGTCCCCCTGCTTAAGCCAGTACATGTCCAGGCCCGTCTGAAGTTTGCTCGAGAGCATTTGGATGATCCAGAAGAGGATTGGGAGAATGTCATATGGTCAGATGAAACCAAAATAGAACTTTTTGGTAAAAACTCAACTTGTCGTGTTTGGAGGAGAAAGAACACCATACCTACTGTGAAGCATGGGGGTGGAAACATCATGCTTTGGGGCTGTTTTTCTGCAAAGGGACCAGGACGACTGATCCGTGTAAAGGAAAGAATGAATGGGGCCATGTATCGTGAGATTTTGAGTGAAAACCTCCTTCCATCAGCAAGGGCATTGAAGATGCAACATGGCTGGGTCTTTCAGCATGACAATGATCCCAAACACATCGCCCGGGCAACGAAGGAGTGGCTTCGTAAGAAGCATTTCAAGGTCCTAGAGTGGCCTAGCCAGTCTCCAGATCTCAACCCCATAGAAAACCTTTGGAGGGAGTTGAAAGTCCGTGTTGCCCAGCGACAGCCCCAAAACATTACTGCTCTAGAGGAGATCTGCATGGAGGAATGGGCCAAAATACCAGCAACAGTGTGTGAAAACCTTGTGAAGACTTACAGAAAATGTTTGACTTCTGTCACTGCCAGCAAAGCGTATATAGCAAAGTATTGAGATGAACTTTAGTTATTGACCAAATATTTATTTTCCACCATAATTTGCAAATAAATTCTTTAAAAATCAGACAATGTGATTTTCTTGATTTTTTTCCCTCATTTTGTCTCTCATAGTTGAGGTATACCTATGATGAAAATTGGAGACCTCTCTCATCTTTTAAGAGGGAGAACTTGCACAATCGGTGGCTGACTAAATACCTTTTTACCCCACTGTAAAACTAGATTTTTTAGGATGTAATGGGGTCATTGACTGCACTTTTTCCACATTTTAATACTGTAGCTCACACGTCTTAATGAAAACATATTTTGTTCACTTTTTCTTTAATTTTTTTATTACTGAAGCAAATTTGTTTGTTTTTTTTAATTTTTCCTGGCTTTCTTGAAATGCTCTGATTTAAATCCTATCACTTTAAGAAACATCCTTCAGCTGTTCAACTCTGCCCTCCCTCTTATGTCAGTTAGCCATTAGCTGAGTAGCTTCTAATCTCCTTCTAGCTTGGATAAGCAGCGCTGGTTCACTAATCCACAGTCAATTGTGTATCTCGCGTTATTCCAGCCCATCTCCCAACAATCCCGCTGGGATGCCACAACAAATCGCCAGCACTGCACACCAGGTGACACACCGATCGCCACAACCCGAGGCCGCTGGCTGAGCCGAACTGCTGGATCTCAGCATTGTTATGACCAAGAGTTAATATTAGAGTGAGTTACTGTACAGTGAAATGGCATGTTGGAGGAAAGATTTCCGGTACCTGACCGTTCAGCAGCGGAGCTGTAGCAGTCTGCTGGAGAAAGTGCTCCGCTGTCTGTCCAGTGTGTGGTGGTGGGGGTGATCAGGATTGTCCATGATGGATCGCAGTTTGTTCAGTGTCCTCCTCTCCACCACAGTTTCAAAGGTCTCCAGCCTGAGACCAATCACAGAGCCAGCCTTCTTGATATTGTCAAGTCTACTGGTGTTGCTGGCTCTTGATACTGCTACCCCAACAAATGGCAGTAAAGAATATGGTGCTGGCAACAACAGTCTGGTGGAAAAGCTCCAGCATCTCGCTGTACACATTGAAGGATCTCAGCTTCCTTAGAAAGTAGTCTGCTCATCCCCTTCTTGTACATAGCATCAGTGTTAAGATTTCCAGTCCAGTCCGTTGCTGATCAAGACACCCAGGTATTTGTAATCCTCCACTACACCCACATCCTCCCCCTTAATCTCCAATGGCTGTAAAGGCGTCCTCTTCTTCCTGAAGCCAATCACCATCTCTCTGGTCTTGCTGACATTCAGCCTCAGGTGATTCTGCTCAGTACAGTCCACAAATCTGTCAACCAGTGCCCTGTCCTCCCTCACCTCTCCCCCTCTTATACACCCAACAACAGCCAAGTCAGAGAATTTCTGCAGATGGCATGACTTGGAGTTGTACTTAGGGCTCTCGCAATAAGCGCAATTATGTAGTACCGCGGTATGGACAAGCCTCCCGCGGAGGATAACGAGCAACCGCAACAACCGCGGTGTTCACTTTTTTGTGTGTGGCTAAATCTCGTTCACTTATGTGCCCCTATTGATTATTAAATAAACTGTTAAATGTTAAGTGTATTTTTATTGCCAACAGCATGTTTGCACCCGGTACTGTGGAAGCTTCCACAGTACAGGGTGCTGACGGCGGCAGCACCAGGCAGGGCACTCTCTCTCCAGGCGGACTCCAGCAGGCAGTTAGTGGCAGAAGCGTTTGGACTCCTTGCTAAATACAGCCATGACAGTGAGAACTGAAAGGGCACAAAGCGTGTTATTTCCTTCTGAGCGGAGTGTTTATGATCCTGATAATTGAGCTCTGAGAGCAAAACAACTACTGCATAGTGCATTGCTTGTTTGAATGTGACTTTTCAGACAGCAGTAAAAATCCAAAAATCACAGCGACAAGAGCCACGCAGGGTCCTGTACAAAGGCTGTCCTGTTTAAATATGCTGAATGTCACTGCAGTCTCCAGTCCACACACCCCGTAGTTGAAATACTGGATTTACCACCATTGCTTTATGAAAATGATTGGGTTTTTTTGTTTGTTTTTTTTAACAGAATCAGCAGTTCGTGCCTAGTTACAGCGGAGCTCCGTACAATTGTCACACATGCACAAAAAGTTGAGGGCAGAGCAGCAGGAAGTTTCTCACAGCTTCCATCGTTTGCCACATAAATTATGAACCCCGTTTAAATTACGAGACCACAGGATCCTAAAAACAATTGTAATAATACTGCATATTGCGGTGTTGAGCTATCCACTGCTACCACAGGGACAATTCCTCCACCGTGATAGCCCTAATTGTACTGAAAGTCACTGGTGTATAAGGTGAAGAGAAAAGGAGAAAGCACAGTCCCCTGTGGAGCTCCCATTGTTGAGCTCCCATTTGAGACAGTTAAAACCCACAAACACACCATTTTTCAGTCAATGACCCCTTTAAATTGTAGATTTTAGAATTTTAGAGCTATTTATTTCAAGTTTTAAAACACAATTAGTGTTCTCCTGTATTGTTATGATTGTTCTCCTGTATTATAATTAAATTATTACATGTTTTGTTTGAAATTGAGGAAAGAATGTATTTGATTTTTTTGTCTCAAAAAACCACATAGCTAAAACATCAGCTAATAAACCAGAGCTGCCTGGAGACAGTTGTGGTCTTCTGAAAGAATGTCAGGTCTTAAAAGCACCATGTGACTTGGCACATTTCTCTTCCATTTCTTTTATCATTTTTTTTTTGTATACTTTAATAATCCCAGAGGGAAATTCAGGAAATGCACTCACCTGGATGAGGCAGCCACAGTTCAGCGCCAGTCCCTCCACCATTCACACACACATATTCATACCTAGGGCCACTTCAGTCTCCAAGTCACCTAACTTGCATATTTTTGGCCTGTGGGAGGAAAGCCAGAGTAGCTGGAGTAAACCCACACAGACACAGGGAGAACATGCAGACTCCACACAGAAGGGTCACCGATGGTCAGAGGGTGGGCTCAATCCCGGGACCTTCTTGCTGTACTGCCATAGTGCTAGCCACTGCACCACCAAGCTGCCAGCGTTTGATGTTTGAAGCAAATTCATGTGTCATTGCAAACCCTTGGCCTTAAAAGAACCAAGCGGTCATATAGTGAGAGGAAAAAAAATCCTGGAGAAAAAAAAATGCATTTACAATCTGGAGACCCCGATTCATAATTGAATCATGAGGTACCTAAAGATCCCCAGGCCTAATTCTGCTGCTGCTGTCATGCTGCTGTTACACTGTAATTTCCCAGTTTAGGATCAATAAAGTACATCTAGCTACAGTGGTTTGAAAAAGTGTTTGCCCCCTTCCGGATTTCTCTCTTTTTTTTTTTTTGTACGTTTGTCACACTTAAATGTTTCAGTTCATCAAACAAATTTAATTATTAGACAAAGATAACACAAGTAAACACAAAATGCGGTTTTTAATTGAAGGTGTTTATTATTAAGGGAAAAAAATCCAAACCTACATGGCCCTGAGTGAAAAAGTGATTGCCCCCTAAACCTAATAACTGGTTGGGCCACCCTTAGCAGCAACAACTGCAATCAAGCGTTTGCAATAACTGGCAATGAGTCTTTTACAGCACTGTGGAGGAATTTTGGCCCACTCATCTTTGCAGAATTGTTGTAATTCAGCCACACTGGAGGGTTTTCAAGCATGAACCGCCTTTTTAAGGTCGTGTCACAGCATCTCAATCGGATTCAGGTCAGGACTTTGACTAGGCCACTCCAAAGCCTTCATTTTGTTTTTCTTAAGCCATTCAGAGGTGGACTTGCTGGTGTGTTTTGGATCATTGTCCTGCTGCAGAACCCAAGTGTGCTTAAGCTTGAGGTCACGAACAGATGGCCAGACATTCTCCTCCAGGATTTTTTGGTAGACATCAGAACTCATGGTTCCATTTACCACAGCAAGTCTTTCTGGTCCTGAAGCAGCAAAACAGCCTCAGACCATCACACTACCACCACCATATTTTACTGCTGGTATGATGTTCCTTTTCTGAAATGCTGTGTTACTTTTACGCCTGATATAATGGGACACACACCTTCCAAAATGTTCAACTTTTGTCTCGTCAGTCCATAGAGTATTTTCCCAAAAGTCTTGGGGATCATCAAGATATTTTTCTTGCAAAACTGAAACAAGCTTTTATGTTCTTTTTGCTCACCTTGGAACTCTGCCATGCAGGCCATTTTTGCCCAGTCTCTTTCTGATGGTGGAGTCATGAACACTGACCTTAACTGAAGCAAGTGAGGCCTGCAGTTCTTTGGATGTTGTTGTGGGGTCTTTTGTGACCTCTTGGAGGAGTCATCGCTGCGCTCTTGGAGTAATATGGTTGGCCGCCCACTCCTGGGAAGGTTCACCACTGTTCCATGTTTTTGCCATTTGTAGATAATGGCTCTCACTGTGGTTCGCCGGAGTCCCAAAGCTTTAGAAATGGCTTTATAACCTTTCCCAAAATGACAGATCTCAATTACTTTGTTTCTTATTTGTTCCTGAATTTCTTTGGGTCGCAGAATGATGAGGATCTTTTGGTCTACTTCACTTTGTCAGGCAGGTCCTATTTAAGTGATTTCTAAATTGAGAACAGGTGTGGCAGTAACCAGGCCTGGGTGTGGCTAAAGAAATTGAACTCAGCTTTCCAAAGATGTGATAAACCCAGTTAATTTATGTTTTAACGGTGGGGGGGTGTCACTTTTTCCACACAGGGCCATGTAGGTTTGGATTTTTTTTTTTTACCCTAATAATAAACACCTTAATTTCAAAACTGCATTTTGTGTTTCCTTGTGTTATCTTTGTCTAATATTTAAATTTGTTTGATGATCTGAAACATTTAAGTGTGACAAACATACAAAAAAATGAGAAATCAGGAAGGGGCCAAACACTTTTTCACACCACTGTATGCATCTATCTATTCATCCATCTATCTAATTCGGACCTCAGCTGGAGAGGAGGACTGACTTATCAGACCTCTTGCAGTTCTAGGCCGCATTCACATGGCCACTGTTTGGTCTGGACTAAAGGACTAAAGAGTGTATTCCACGGATAGTTTGGTTCGTTTGGTGCTGACTGAATGCACGTTTAAACTCTGATGTGCATCAAACAAGCGAAGTCTGGTCCCCCTGAAAACGGGGGGGGGGGGGCTTAGTTCGCTTGCAAATGAAGTCTGGTTTGCTTCACTTGCCGTGTCAATGCAAACGGAGTATCCAGTGGACCGAAGGGAGGTTCAGGTTCCTTTATTTGTACCCGTAGGTAGATTTGTTTTGCAGTCTGGTGACATCCATATATACAAGCCAAGGACGTTCCCCTCGGTGTTTGTGTAACCACAGCAACACGTAGTGAGAAGAGAATGCGGCATTTACCATAAAGGTGCCTTCACATCAAACACGAACGGACGAATTTGTCACGCAGCACAATTACATTACAACTCTATGTAAATACATGAAAAGACAGGAATTCACCGTCTGGGTGAGACACAGACAGGCAAAGTTGCCACTCACCTGAAAAACTTGTCCCTACCTTGAAAACTTGATGTGTGCTTCCGTTGCTAGCTTGCTAGCCTTGTTAGCACTTCCGTGGCATGAATCTGTGGGTAAATAAATCCAACATCCCGATTCAGCTGAAGTGCTCCCGGTCCTTCTGCCTCCATTTTGGGTAGAAAATAACAATAGAGACAACCGCGCGGATCCAAGAAATACTTTTACCGGAGAAAGCCGAGGAGAAAAGTTAAAAAAAAATGTCACTTGGACTTGGACTAGTGAGGAGATGCAGGCTCTAATAGATATTTGGTCTGAGGACCAGATTTCTCAGCTGCTTGTGGCTACACACAAGAATATCAATGTTTTTAAAACATTTGGCGACATGATGGCGGCACGGGGGCTTATACAGACAGTGGAGCTTTTTATTTTTATTTGTTTGTGGCAGACAAACAACCCGGCTGAAGGGAACGGTGTTATGCAGAGAATTGCTCGCTTGCCGAGAAATGCATCCCATCATCACAAGCAGGTGTTTAGTGTTAGTCAAAGTCAATACAACTTTGAAAAAGTGATGACACTTTTTACCGATAATGCATAAATGCAAAATCTCAACTCTGAAGACTGTAAAACATGGAGTTGGATCACTATGATTTCTAACCCTCTTTGAAACACTAAAATGTCTGGTGAATAAACATAATTTAAAGATAATTTACTCGAGGTAATAACAATTTTTACTTCTAAAAATGTATAATGGGTACTTCTAAAAATGCACAAATGGTTACAAGCCTGGCTGTAGTGTTATATTTTATAGTTTTGGTGGCTGGGATGCAATTCTTGGCAAGCAAGCAATTTTTGGCCTCACACCAGATTTCCCTTTTCGGTACTGGCCAATCGATGAGCCGGATTGCTCCTCTTCGCCCAGATTTTTTCTTCCTGGTCAGTGGCAGTTTCGGCTACAGCGCCACAAACAAGCAGCTGTTGTAACTGCGTGACGTTGTCCAAGCAGTTTGGTCCGCTTGAGTGAAGTGTTGTGTGAATGCAAACTAAACAAAGGTGTGAAAATTCTCACCATTCCCCACCAAGTCGAACCGAGACCCCCAGACTATCCTGGTGTGAATGCAGCCTTAGTTGGCGACCCCTGCTCTAAACCACTGTTGATGCATAGCGTATGCGAGCAGCTACCATAAATTCCTAAGTTGGTTGAGCCCAGGCACAGCAGACTTTATGAGCACAAAATGTCACAGTCTCGAAGTGCTTGTTGGGCACATCAAAAATCTTATTTGCTCTGAGAACGGGAATGCAATAGTTAACAAGAGCACTCTGAAGCAAGTGTAATATGTAGAGTTTGCATGTTCTCCCTGTGTCTGCATGGGTTTACTTTGGTTTCCTCCCATAGGCCAAAAATAGGGCTGTCGCAATAACAGCAATTATGTAATACCACGCTATGGACACGCCTACTGCAGAGGTAAACGACCAACCGCAGTGTTCACTTTTTTGTGCGTGTGTGGCTATATCTCATTATTCACTTATGTGCCCCTATTGATTATTAAATAAATTGCTAAATGAAGTATATTTTTATTACTAACAGCATGTTCGCACCAGCACACGGTGCTGCCGCTGTTTGGGGCACTCTCTACAGACGGACTCCAGCAGGCAGTTAGTGGTGAAAACGTTTGGACTCCTTGTTAAATACAGCTGTAACAGTGAGCTCTGAAAGGGCACAAAGCGTGTTATTTCCTTCTAAGCAGAGTGTGTATGATCCTGACTGTGTATCCTCTGTGCATACCTGCCAACTTTAATGCTAATAATGCTAATGCTAATAATAATAATACTAATATTTGCCAAACAAATATTAGCATTAAATCTAGTTAAATGTAGCTAACAACCTCATATTTCTTCAACTTTCAAACTTGAAAAGCCTAGTAGCTAGCCGGGGTCCAGACACCGCATGCCTCGGTAGGTCCAGGACAAAGTCCTGGTGGGGGGTTCAGGGGGGCGAAGCCCCCCGACGCCAAACAAATATTAGCATTAAATCAAGTTAGAATGTAGCCAACAACCTCATATTTCTTCAACTTTCAAATCTGAAAAGCCTAGTAGCTAGCCGAGGTCCAGGGGCCGCATGCCCCGGTAGGTCCAGGACAAAGTCCTGGTGGGGGGTTCAGGGGGGCGAAGCCCCCCGACGCCAAACAAATATTAGCATTAAATCAAGTTAGAATGTGGCTAACAACCTCATATTTCTTCAACTTTCAAACCTGAAAAGCCTAGTAGCTAGTCGGGGTCCAGGGGCCGCAGGCCCTGGTAGGTCCAGGACAAAGTCGTGGTGAGGGGTTCAGGGGGGCGAAGCCCCCCGGCACCAAACAAATATTAGCATTAAATCAAGTTAAAATGTGGCTAACAACCTCATATTTCTTCAACAATCATGTTTCTATTTTCCTTAAATTGCCAATGCAGATATGCTGATGGAAAAGATCAAGGACAAACTCTATGGTAATATTCTCTTAGTACACAATCATGCATTTAACGAATGTTGATAAATGACATTTCTCTTGACCTTTTCCCTCAGCAAATGTCAAAGGTGTAAAAATTAAAAAAAAAAACACAAAGGGGAAACATTTCACAATGAACCAAACATTTAATATATAATTATTGTTTAAAAAGTACATTGGGGGGGCAAGGGGGGCAAAGCCCCCCGAAACTCCTGGGTTTTTATGATTTTTAAGTACCAGAACTGTGCTTAAATGACATAAAACAAACAGCTGAATGCCACTTATTACTGTATAATATTGAATTATGTTCCAAGAAGATAAAATCTCTGAACTTAGTTCAGAGATTTTTTGATCGCTTCCATTTCACTCTACAAGAAGGGACAGCGCAGGCTGTTCCTACTGAGGAGACTCGGGTCTTTTGGTGTACAAGGGGCGCTGCTGAAGACATTCTATGACACGGTGGTGGCATCAGCCATCACTTTTGGAGTGGTCTGCTGGGGCAGTGGCATTACGGCAGCCGATAGGAAGAGACTGAACAAACTGATCAAGAAAGCTAGCTCTGTCCTGGGGCAGCGCCTTGACCCAGTGGAGGAGATAGGAGAGAGAAGGACGGTGGCTAAACTGTCATCTCTGCTGGAGTCCGAGTCCCACCCTATGCAGGACATACTGAATGCACTGAGGAGCTCATTTAGCAGCAGATTACATCATCCTAGGTGCACAACAGAGAGGTTTCGCAGGTCCTTCCTACCAACAGCTGTCAGACTGTACAACCTAAGCAGGGCTGCTCGCAGAGATTGCAAAAAGACGTGACAACCTAATAGTTTTGAATGCAAAAGACGCAATAGACTTACACAATGGTCCCCTCTGGCATACAACTAGGAAAATACCGGTCGCTATAGAGGGTGAGAATATGTATGGGTACATAATCATACCATGTAGGATAACTAAGTAGACGGTTGTGCCGTTTCATCCCATCTAGCAACAATGCTCCGCACTGTGTGTGTTTATATATTTACATATTTATTCCATCTAGCTACAATGCTCCGCACTGTCTATATATATATATATATATATATTTATATGTACACTTGCTGCTCGTTTCTTTTTTTTCTCTTGCCTTCTGATTGTTGCTCTGAGTGTTGCTATCCCTGTGTTGTTGCAATCCTGGAATTTCCCCATTGTGGGACTAATAAAGGCTTATCTTATTTCCTCCTTCTTTGGTGGCATTTTTACTGACCTGTTGATAGTAAAACAATCTCTGCTGTGACGCCGATATCCGATCCGACCGACCTCGAATCCAGCTGGGCCTCAGCTAGCCCCCTCCGCTGCTATTCCCGCTGCTTACCGCCGCTGCAATTGAGCTCCTGTCCAGCCGGGGTACCGGCAACTCCTCCACTGAGTCCCGCCGCCCACCGCCGCTGTAGTTGAGCTCCGATCCGGCTCCCGTCCAACTGTTGCCTCAGTTGGTTCCTCTGGCGAGCCCCAATCACCGGGGACGGAGTCGCTTCTTTGTATCAGCGTTAGGTGCTACGACTAGCTATGGCGTTAGCTATAGCGATAGCGTTAGCTTAGCAAACGCTTCAGGTAAATTTAGATACGATTCCTAGCGATCTCGTTTTTGGAATTGCTTTCGTGTTTTTTTTATGATTTAAAATTTTTGACTGAATTTTTAGTGAAAAACCGTAATTTTGATTAATAAAGCCATAACCCGGAGTGGGGTCTTGAAAACCGTAACCATTACGGCAAAACCGGAGTAGTTGGCAGGTATGTCTGTGTATGAGCTCCGAGAGCAGCTTGTTTGAACGCGATTTTTTGGACAGCGGCAAAAATCACAGAGACAAGAGCCACACAGGGTCGTGTAGGGAGGCTGTCCTGCTTATAAGCTGAATGTCGCCGCAGTTTCCAGTCCATACACCCCGTAGATACCACCACTGCTTTATGAAAATGATCTTTTTTTTTCTTTTTTTTTTACAGAATCAGCAGTTCATGCCTGTATAAAGAGCAGAGCTCTGCACAGTTGTAACACACGCACATAAAATTGAGAGCAAAGCTGCAGCGAGACTCTCACAGCTTCCCTCATTTGCCACGCAAGTAATAAACCCTGTTTAAATTACAAATCCACAGGGTCCTAAAAACATTTGCAATAATACCACATACCGCGGTGTTGAGCTGTCCACCATCACCGTAGGGGAAATTCCTCTACTACGACAGCCCTAGTCAAAAACATGCAAGTTAGGTTAACTGGAAACTCTAAAGTGGCCCTAGGTGTGAATTTGTGTATGAATGGTGGAGGGATTGGCGCCACACCTTGGCTGCCTCATCCATCCAGGTGGATGCCCTGTAATATCTTTCTGAAATAAAGTATACAAAAAAAAAAATCCTCCGCCTCTGGTTTCTTTGAAGATCCCAATACTTCCTGACGGAGAGCAGTTTTCAACTTTTCAATATAATTACTGTGGCAGAACCAAATTGCCAAATTTCCATGCAGTGCATCCGGAAAGTATTCACAGCGCTTCACTTTTTCCACATTTTGTTATGATACAGCCTTATTCCAAAATGGATTAAATTCATTTTTTCCTCAAAATTCTACACACAACACCCCCATAATGACAACGTGAAAAAAAGTTTTGGAGATTTTTGCAAATGTATTAAAAATAAACAAAGAAATCATATGTACATAAGTATTCACAGCCTTTGTCATGAAGCTCAAAACTGAGCTCAGGTGCATCCTGTTTCCACTGATCATCCTTGAGATGTTTCTACAGCTTAATGGGAGTCCACCTGTGGTAAATTCAGTTGACTGGACATGATTTGGAAAGGCACACACCTGTCTATATAAGGTCCCACAGTTGACAGTGCATGTCAGAGCACAAACCATGCATGAAGTCAAAGGAATTGTCTGTAGACCTCTGAGACAGGATTGTCTCGAGGCACAAATCTGGGGAAGGGTACAGAAAAAATTTCTGCTGCTTTGAAGGTCCCACTGAGCACAGTGTCCTCCATCATCCGTAAATGGAAGAAGTTCAGAACCGCCAGGACTCTTCCTAGAGCTGGCCGGCCATCTAAACTAAGCGACTGGGGGAGAAGGGCCTTAGTCAGGGAGGTGACCAAGAACCTGATGGTCACTCTGTCAGAGCTCCAGCATTCCTCTCTGGAGAGAGGACAACCTTCCAGAAGGACAACCAACTCTGCAGCAATCCACCAATCACGCCTGTATGGTAGACTGGCCAGACAGAAGCCACTCCTTAGTAAAAGGCACATGGCAGCCCACCAGGAGTATGCCAAAAGACACCTGAAGGACTCTCAGACCATGACAAACAAAATTTTCTGGTCTGATGAGACAAAGATTGAACTCTTTGGCGTGAATACCAGGCATCTTGTTTGGAGGAAACCAGGCACCGCTCATAACTACGCCAATGGTGGTGGCAGCATGTGGGGATGTTTTCAAGCGGCAGGAACTGGAAGACTAGTCAGGATAGAGGGAAAGATGAATGCAGCAATGTCCAGAGACATCCTGGATGAAAACCTGCTCCAGAGCGCTCTTGACCTCAGACTGGGGCGACGGTTCATCTTTCAGCAGGACAACAACCCTCAGCACACAGCCAAGATATCAAAGGAGTGGCCTCAGGACAACTCTGTGAATGTGAGTGGCCCAGCCAGAGCCCAGGCTTGAATACAACTGAACATCTCTGGAGAGATCTGAAAATGGCTGTGCACCAACGCTTCCCATCCAGCCTGATGGAGCTTGAGAGATGCTGCAAAGAGGAATGGGGCAAACTGCCCAACGATAGGTGTGCCAAGGTTGTGGCATCATATTCAAAAAGAGTTGAGGCTGTAATTGCTGCCAAAGGTGCATCAACAGTATTGAGCAAAGGCTGTGAATACCTTTGTACATATGATTTCTTAGTTTTTGATTTTTAATAAATTTACAAAAATCTCAAAAAAACTTTTCATGCCGTCATTATGGGGTACTGTGTGTACAATTTTGAGGAAAAAAATGAATTTAATACATTTTGGAATAAGGCTGTAACATAATATGTGAAAAAAGTGAAGCACTGTGAATACTTTCCAGATGCACTGTAAATATACAACCAAGTATAAAACCCAAAGTCATAGGGCAGGATCCCGATGTGAACCTGTGTAGCAAGTTTGGTGACTAACTTTTCTCGTTGTACAGTAACAAGGCATAAGGAATGTTAACCTTGACCTTTTGACTCCAAACCCAGTCAGAGGAAAGGATCCCAAGTTGAACCTGTGTAGCAAGTTTGGTGACCCTAGCTTTCTTTGTTGTTGAGATTAATTTATAAGCCATTTTGGTGTTGACCCTTGACCTTCAAATCCCAAAACCATAGTCACATTTCAGGGTCACAGGGTGAACCTGTGTACCAAGTTTGGTGACCCTAGCTTTACTCTTTGTACAGTAATAAGGCATAGGGAATGTTAATGTTAAACTTTCACATTTTGACCCCAAACTAGGGCTGTTGCGATAACTGCAATTATGTAGTACTGTGCTATGGACAAGCCTACCATGAAGGATACAGGGATGAGAATGGGGTTTGGGAAAAAAAGAGGAAACTAAGCTGGGGGTCTTGGGAGACGCAGGCCCCCAAGCCGGATCCAAGGCGGAGCAACCGAAATCTGGTGTTTTAGAATGCTCAAATGTGGTCTTATATTTAAAGTTAGAAGTAAGTACAAATGCATTTATAGTTTACCTTTTTAATCTGCTACTGCATCACGTGTAAATTTATGATATCTGAATGGTATGTTGATGTAATAATACTAAATTATATTTTACTACTATTTAATATGTTTAGAACTGACACAGAATTACATTTACATAGTTCTAGAACAGACAAAATAATTTAACCAAGTAAAATAAATTATAAATATTAACAAAATTCCATCACCAAGTCCATCACTCATTTATTAAAATATACTGACATTCTGCAAACATTTTGATTTATTAATGTGTGCATTTGTTAGTGTTACTAGGAATATAAAAAAAGTTGCATATTAGTATATTTTAATACCGTATTTTTTGGACTATAAGGCGCACTTAAAATCCTTTAATTTTCTCAAAAATCGACAGTGCGCTTTATAATCCGGTGCGCCTTATGTATTAATTCTGGTTGTGCTTACTGACCTTGAACTGATTTTATGTGGTACACGGCGCTCAAAAATCTGTCAAAAATGTTTTAGCACGACTTTGGTAAGTTACGAAGCTGAACCGCTTGAGGGATTTTCGGAGCATTACGGTAGTCAGGAGCCTCACGGAGTAATATGTGCTTCAACATAATGGCTGGATGGCTTTTCCCACAAATCTCCATCCCTACTGATCTGCCACTCCATGCGCGCCCATCTCACCGATACTGTCAAAACCCAAGTGAAGCAAACTAATTCGGAGCTTGCCATCATTCTGGGTGGATTAACCAAAGAACTCCAACCGCTATATTGGTGTCAACAGGTCGTTCAAAGTTAAATTGCTAGCGAGTTACGCCACTATCTGCCAATGGATCGTGGATCGAAACTGCTTCTGTTTAGCTGTAATTAATATTCAAAAATGATATTTTCGGGATGAAAGAATTCAAGCGTCCCGGCATTTGTTTGCATTGTTTACTTCTTGGGGCTGCCGCCGGAAAGCGAGCCGTATCGAGTACTGAGCGAGTATCCTGGCAATGTAAACAGCCACGGACCAAAAACGTACATTTGCTCATGGAGCAGGTCATTCACACTGGCAGACAATCGCGCTATATGTGTCCATAATGACTATAGATAGGATTTTCTTTCCATGCACGCAAAAAAAAAAAAAAAAAAATTCCCAGATCCGACTACCTCGCGAGGTAGTCGATACCCAGAAGCCGATGGTGTATCGAACACGTATATTAGGATTTGAATGTGAAATTTCGGCATCGAAACTGCTCCCGTTTAGCTGTAAACGGGAGCAGTAAATACGGCTATAAATACGTATTTACGGCTGTAAATACGGCTCGCTCTCCGGCAGAGAGCGAGCCGTATCGGTATTGTACTCGGTATCGATTACTGAGCGATATTCTGGCCAATATGGCGATGTAAACAGCCACGGACTAAAAACGTTCCGCCTGCTCATGGAGCAGGTCATTCATACTCGCAGACAATCGCGCTATATGTGTCTATAATGGCTATATTTTCCCGGCTCCGACTACCTCGCTTTAATGCGCCTTATAATCCGGTGCGCCTTATGTATGAAATTAGACCATCAAATAGACCGTTCATTGATAGTGCTCCTTATAATCCGGTGCGCCTTATAGTCCCAAAAGTAAGGTATTTGAAAGATAATCTAAGAAAGTAAGTAAAACCTAAAAGATGTTTAATATTTTTATGCAATGACCATAAAGAAAAAATTATGCTTACTAATAAAAGCAAATATATCTTAGGAAAGGCAACCCATCACCACCCATGACAAAAAAAACTTTCACATGCATTATGTAACTCCTCCTAGTGAAACAAAAAATGATAAATTATATTCAAAATTCTTAGATTGCATTTCAAATTGTGAGAAAATATGTAATAACATTTATCTATTAACAATCGATAATCAGCATTCAAATGCAATTAGTGTTTCAAAACAGGCATGACATCACAACTTACACATGCTATTTCACAACAAATTCATTACGCGAAAATTCTCAAGTACACTACTTATAACGAGAAAAAAATCTTACCTCGGAATGTGTCTTCCGATCACTAACTGCTGTAATCGGGGCCGATTGTGATGAACTTTGATTGACTGGCATCTGAATTTGACCGTGTCCATCAATCGTTTTGAATGCAGCACGAGCGAGTAGTTCGATCTCCTTGTAGCCACAATTTTGAGATGTTTCTGTTTTGAACAGTGTTCAACTAAGGCAACACAACCACGAGATCCATAACTCAAGAAATCGTTGCAATAAACACACTGGGCTTTCCCTGGTACTTCGCATTTCGCTATGAAGTCGGTCATTTTTTCAACCACAACTTCGGTATTTTTACCGATCTTTAGAGTCATTGACGCAGTTTTTTCGAGCCATTCCCAACGAAACTTGTTCCTTATCCCTTTGTCGATTTCTAAAATTCTTGCTTTGTTGTCTTTTGTGAGTTTTAGGTTCACCATTTTCATGAAATCGGGAAAACTCAGTTGATTGAACTGTCCGCCATTTGAATTTCGCTCCGCGTGTTGGATATGACAAAGGAATAATAAAATCGCCGATTGGTTGCTTCAATAAGTATCAGCCAATCAGTGGCCTTGTTACATTACATTACTGATCTCGCTGGGTAGCGCGTTCTGTGCGGTGGCTTTTAGCAGCCGATCGAAAATATGACTCGCCGCTCATAACAGACCTCACCCCCCACCCCTAAAATTTTCTCCTCGAATTTAGACGATTCACGAGAATGACCCTAGACATGATCAAATCCGAGGAATTCCGCGGATCCGCGGAGGATTCTCATCCCTGAGGATAACAAGCAACTGCAACAACCGCGGTGTATAACCCCCTGATAGGTTTATTATTTTATGCACTGAAGCAAAAAAGAAGGCTTTTATTTTGATAATGGTGGTTTTGTTTTCGCTTCCTGTGCCTGCCTGTGGAATTGTCAGTAAGGCTACAGCACTTAGCACAGACAGTCGAGCTACCAACGCCAACATTCATCAGTTTATGGACCCATAATTCGGCACAAGCTCTTACGGTGGTCGTAGTTTATGAGTTTTACTTCATGTGTACTGTGCTAAAATAAGAAAATAAAACTGTAAACTTTACCAGCAATCAAGACCACTGCCATCAAGTATTACGGGGATCCGTACAAGCAATGTTCACTTTTTGTGTGTGTGTGTGTGTGTGTGTGGCTAAATCTCATTGTTCACTTATGTGCCCCTATTGATTATTAAATAAATTGTTAAATGTTAAGTGTATTCTTATTGCCAACAGCATGTTTGCACCCGGTACTGTGTACCGCCAGCACCGTGTGGGGCACTCTCTAGATGGACTCCTTGCTAAATACAGCTGTGACAGTGAGCACTGAAAGGGCACAAAGCGTGTTATTTCCTTCTGAGCAAAATGTTTATGATCCTGACAACTGAGCTCCGAGAGCGAAACAATTACTGCATAGTGCATTGCTTGTTTAAACGTGATTTTTTGGACAGCGGCAAAAATCACGGAGACAAGAGCCACATAGGTTCCTATATGGAGACTGTCCTGTTTAAATAAGCCGAATGTCGCTGCAGTCTCCAACCAGTCCACACACCCTGTAGTTGAAATACTGGAATTACCACCACTGCTTCATGAAAATTACCGAGGTTTTTTTTTTTTTTTTAACAGAATCAGCAGTTCATGCCTGTAGGAAGACGAGAGCTCCACACAATTATCACACACGCACAAGTTCAGCGCGGAACTGCAGCGACTTTCTCACAGCTTCCATCGTTTGCCACATAAGTTATGAATCCTGTTTAAATTACAAGACCATAGGGGCCTAAAAACATTTGCAATAATACTGCATATCATGGTGTTGCGCTATCCACCGTCACCACAGGGGAAATTCCTCCACTGTGACAGCCCTACCCCAAACCCATAGTCAGAGGTCAGGATCCCAAGGTGAACCTGTGGAGCAGGTTTGGTGGCATGAGCTTTATTCGTTTTATAGTAACTGCAATGTTACCTTTGAACTTTGACCCCAAACACATAGTTAGGTCAGGGTGTAAATCGTCCAAGATGTGTATTAGATAGAACTACTGTATCGATTTGAAAAGTCTACATTTCTTTCAGTAGTTATTGTGTTTAGAAGACTTAGGGAAAATGCGACCTCTAACGTCAAGGTCATCCGATGAAAGCGAAATTGCAATATGCACATCCTCAGTGTATATCAAACCACGGTACCAATTTTCAAAACAACTGGAACAAAATTGTAGGAGGAACTGATTTCACAAGACAGTTACTTTCTATGAAGTGAGGTAAAATACGAGATCATAGGTCAGGGGCTGCTATTCCTGCAAACATCATCAGATCAGAACCAAATTGCAATATGTGCATCATCAGTGTGTATCAAAACATGGTCCCAAGTTTCAAAACAATCGGAACACAACTGTAGGAGGAGTCAATTTCACAAAAGTGGGAGAGACGGACTGACCCATAACATAGCCCCCCCTTCAACCCCTTTGGGCTTCGTCTGCCGGGGGATTAAAAAAAAGTTGTAACAGGGAGACTAACAAAAATGTGTTTCTTTGGGTTATGTTCAGATGTGGAAAACAGAAAAAAAGACTGGAAAAAGTAATCTCTTTCTAGGATCTTACCTGTTGAAGCTGTTGCTTATACTCTTCCCGGTGGCTCTTCTTCATGTGTCTTTCCTTAGCTTTTGCACTGCAGAAAGTGATGAAGCACTGGAAACACTGCAGATTTTCATGCTGGTCTGCAAAGGACAAGAAAATTTAAGTTTTTTTCCCTCCTTTTGAGGGGAGTTAAATGTATGACCACTTACAGCCCTGTACAGAGGTTGTTGGAGGTCCATTCAAAATGAGGGGTTTTTCAGGTGGAACCTCTGGAGGTGGATCCGGCAAGCTCCGTCCCATCACTATGTCCTCTATGTTCAAAATTTCTGAATCCATTGTATGATGCTGGGCAAATTTAGCCTCACAACCACTGGGTCCCTTGGTCAAGACAAAGAATCAACAAAAGTTAGGAGTCACTGACTGCAGTTGAATTCAACACTTTAAGACCTTTTACAGGGGCATTCAAAAATATTTCACTCCACCACAAATCCCACGTATTTTCAACCTTTCACCTGCTTGCAAAAACAAATCAAAGAAGGAAATTTTAAATAGTTCAACAGTTCAGCCATTTTGCTTTATTGATTTTTGTAAGGTTTTGAAAGGTTGAAAATCAAAAAATTTATTTACTATACAAAATTTAATACTGGACTTTAAATGAAAATGTATATTAATAATAAAAATTAGGTATACTTATCTACCAAGAGTAGCCACTGATCTCAAGCCATTTAGATTTAAACACCCACCCCCTCCCCCATTTTCTCTAATGAGCGTCAACTTCAAAATTACCAACAGTACACATTGGGAATGTTTGTGATATCATGTTAACGGTTGTGTAAGGAATTAAAAATGAAGGGAAAGCATTTAAAAGTTAAACTATTGGAATAATGACCATGCATGGCAATGTATGATCTAAAAAATTAAGAGGTTAGCCTTAGAATTTGGGAGTGGGTAAGGTTAAAAAGGTCGCAAATAGATAATTAAAATTTTTAAACAAATAAATGCCTCAGATTTCCGTACCTGTAGCTTGCTGCTGATAAGATATGCATTAATAGAATGTACTGGCCAATCAAAGTTGAGCCATATCTGTAGCAAGAATAGACAGCGTAAGTCACGCCCCCTCTACTTCCGCATATGGGACCTCAAATCCAAAAAAATTCTCCAATGAAATCAATGGTAAGACCAAAATTATCTTTTGATCCCGATCGAATTTTGCCACAACTTACACATGTTTGTCAATTTAAAGCAGACGGACAGATGAAAATTCAATATCGCTAATTCTTATCTCAAATTGTTGTCTGAGACGAGCTAAGTCGAACCGCACATGTTTTGGTGTCAACAAATGTCGCATAAGGTGACAATGCGCTCTTGAAGTACGCTGTCGTGCAGAGCTGTCTGACCCAGCCAAGCGATCAGCGGCTAAGATGGCCACTGACTGTGTGACGTCACCACCGGCAAACACGCACACGGTCGGTGGCCAGTGCTGTGTTTTGCTTCATGCAACACTTGTTTATGTCTTAAAATCGGCGATTACGGATATTTCTCGGAATACTTGTGGATTACAAATAGATTATTTATGAAGATTAGGATTTCAGGAATCGAATTAATATGGTTTGGCGTTGTGTTGTCTACAGGTGCGATGGTCCTGCTGTGTTTTGCTTCATGCAACACTTGATGTTTACGTTTTAAAATCGGCGATTACGGATATTTCTCGGAATTACCAAATATTTTCATGATCATAAGAACGGTTAGGGGGAAAAAACATGCTGAAGAAAGACCGTTTAACTCACCGGTTACTTATATTGGAAGTCCATCCTCCTGTGTTTTTTAGAAGCAAAGTTCTCAGTTACAGAGACATACAGTGTTCCCTATTGCTTCAGCTTCTGTATTAAAGCAGACTCCAGTGAAATAGTACCCAGGTTTGTCAGTCTTTCTTGTCCACATATATTTTGCAGGTGTCACGGCTTGCCGCTCTCAGGCATCTGCCTCAGCTGCACGCACACCTGCACCTCGTTAGCGCCCTACATGTGCAGTAGACATTTCGTTGACAGCGATTTTGAGAATAAGATGCAATTTGCAAAAAGATTGGTGATAAAGAAAACGGCTATTCCAACTATATATCCCGCGATTCCCAAGTCTGACTGAGACAAGTGTCAGTGACAGTGGCGTGAAAAGCCAGGGTGATCTACCGAGGCGATCAGCTGTCAGAAAACGAGAAGTAAACAGGGTAAGTTTTGTATTTTTAATATTCACTGCAAATGTTTACTAAACATTTTAAATGAATTCCAAGCAATGGATGATTTTCAAAATCAAATTATTTCTGGGAAATAATGCGGCGGCGGACAGGTGCCCGTGTCAGGTTTTGCAGCGTCGCGCAAACAGAGGCACACTGGCGGGCCCAGGCCACCAGTGTTTTGCGCATGCTTTTGTGCCTAAAACGTTGAAGAACGCGGAGTTGACAAACAGACAAACAAACCCCGGCAAAAACATAACCTCCTCCCGGCCTTTTCGGCCTGGCGGAGGTAATTACCAATGACAGTTCAGCTTTCAATTTTTAGGGAAACAACATATTTGCTAAGAAAAATAAATATAAGCCTAAGATTGTAAGAGAAATGTGCTTTTAAAAATGGAACCCCAATTTTCTACCATAAAATGGTGCCCATTATAACTGAAATGTTATTTATTGGAATATAATAATTGCTATATCTGGAAACTAGTTATTTTCTTAATCTGTAGTGATACTCCATTGATTTTTGTATTTCTTTGTATATTTCTGCTGTGTTTTCAAACGTTCATACAAAGGTGGTATAGTATGTAATATTCCTTTTCAAATTGAGAAGAATTTAGTGCGTTCAAATTATTCAAATGTATATGACATGCGACTTTGATGAATGCTGAACTATGAGAATTATAACATTGACATGAACATTAATAAACTCAATATATGATTTTACAAAACTTTATTTACATATCATTGTTCACAAATCTAATCTTGGTAGGCAAAATCCCTTGTAGTGATCAGATGGGAATGTTTCTCTGATGAGGCTCACTGCACAGGCAGGCAATATCACCCTCACTTCTTTCCCACAAATAAGGCTGAATACCCCCTCAGCACCACCCAAAACTACTTCATCATCCGATTCTTCATTTTCAATGTCATCATTTATATTGAGGTCGTCAAACTCGAGAAAATAATCGCTGTCCGAATCACTTTGCTCTCGTTCTGCCATTTACTATTGCTGTTGTGACGTCACCAATGCCCGCACCTATCGAGAGATGGCGGTACTGCAGCCTCACTAAGTGAAGGCTGAGCTATGAACAAATAAGGTCATTTATGGAAGCTGGTGACACATATTACATCGCGGGAATAGACAGAATAGAATATTTTCATACAATCTGTTGATTGGTTCAATAAAAAAATGTCACTGTCCGTCTGCTTTAAAAGATAATTTTCCATGTAAATAGCGGTGTAGGTTGTTGTCTAACTGTTAAGGTATAAGTTATGAAAATACGTAAATTAAAAACTACAAACACAGATGGACGGAGCTTCCATCATCTTTTCAAAGTGCGCAGAGGGTTAAGTAACTAACAATCCTCTGGATCAGTTGCAGCTCTCACAATACAAAACAATACCTTTGTGTTGCTTTTCTTCTTTTGGGATCCTTCTTCCATCGGTCAGGAAACAGGAGGTGAGGTTTTACTAATCTCCCACCATGATCGTGTTTAGTGATGTGGGATGATGGGAGTTGTTGTCCACTAACCGTTTGACAGCCGACAACCGTATGACAACCGTATGACAGCCGACAACTTTAATTACGTGGAAAATTATCTTTTAAATTGACAAACATCATATGTGCAACTTGTGGCAAAATTCGATCGGGATCAAAAGATAATTTCGCTCTTGCCATTTATTTCAATGGAGAATTTTTTGATTTAAGGTCCCATATGTGGACGTAGAGGGGGCGTGACTTATGCGCTCTACTCTATGGGTACGGTTCCGTATCCATAGCCACTGCCTTAATTAAAACGGGCGATCGTGTGCTTGAAAATCGTGGTTATTACAAACAAAAACAATTTAGACTGATTAAAAAATTAAGACAATTCGTTACTTATAAACGCATTTTGAAAACTTTCGAAAGACCGGAAGATATTCTAGAATAAAACGGAAACCATAATTGTTATATACCAGAAGAAACAATTAATTTCTTTTTGTTGAACACGTTACTTTCAACTGATAAAAGCAAACAAGTCATTTAGATGTACACCGCTGGAGTTTACACAGTCCAAGGACGGATAGTTTTTTCACACATAAGGAGTTGTTTACAACTCCTTATAAAAAAAGATATAGAGCGATGATAATCAAGTCAGTGGCGGTAATGCACCTGTAAGCTGGTTGCCAACCGCCAATCAAATCTAGAAGAAGCATTAAAAACGCTAACGTTATGAACTGGCCGCACACACCTACACACGAAGCTCGTTCAAATAACAATCCGCGGGAATCATTCAAGTTCTGGCTAATGATGCTAACATTATCGTAACATTAAGGCCTCTCGCAAAGCCACCAAGGCTTCATGCAAACGTAAGCCTCTGAAATTCACCTGCATTCACAAAATGCTTCAACTGGACAGGAAGTACAATTCATTCTACAAACTGGAAACTGTTTGGATCTTCTGTACAACTAAAGCTAATAACATATCTCCGAGATGCTGTTGCGGGTTAGCGCCAGCTTGCTGGAAATGTTATGCTAGTTGGCGCTAACAACACACAGGACGACAGACGTCAATTTTTACATGCTTTATTTTAACTCACCGCTTGGCGATTATATGCATCGACCTCAAAACAATACTGAGCATAGCGATACAAATATATATATATAAACCAATTAAAATGTGGAGAAATAGCACGCATTACCTCCAAGGTTCGTTGAAGCTAGCTTCACTGAGAGTTGACCCACAGAGCTAAAGAACACTGGATTGAGCACGCCCCATTAGCGAGTACAGAGCTGAGTGAAGCCACTGGGCCGCCATATTGCTACACCCAAAACACTCGGCGAGTCAATGAAGAATGAATGGGTTTAGTGGTAAACGGTGCCACTTTTACCTCAATAACTTCCCAAAGAATTAACAGATTGTGAACTTCTTGGAATGAAGCCACAGCTTATAATCTTGTGCAACCGGTGAACTATAGAAATTGAGTTGACATTATGTTTAGCGGCCGTGGGAAGACTGGATAATTGGGAAAGTCAAGCCAAGGCGAGTAGTTCTGTGAGTAATGCATGCAGTGTGTTAAGACATGTCGTCATAATTCTAATGTCCTAATAGTCCTAATAGTCCTGTATGAGTAAATTAAAATATACTAGTGCATACCTGTGCATGCCCATAGAAACCAAGTATAAGCAAGTATTTCTGCATGCCTGTGGCTGTGTAGTTGTGCATGCAGATGTGGGACACAGGCATATTTGATTTAACCTCACGATGAAGGAGAGCCGGACCCCCTGTGGTGGACAGAAGACTTCCTGACCTCTGAAGAAGAGCCGGACCCCCTGTGGTGGACAGAAGACTTCCTGACCTCTGAGGCTCAAACCATAGGTGTGAACAGAAGGCTTTCTGACCTCTGAGGCTTGGGAAGAGAGGGGGGGGGGGGAGTTATGTAAAAAAAAGGTTGATGTAGGGGAATAAATTGATGTAGGGGAATAAAGGGAGATTCTTTGATGTGAGATGTTTTGATGTGAGATGCTTTGATGTGAGAATGTTTAAAGGTGAGAACTGGGGTGTGTGTCTTCCTCTTGTTTTCTCTGCTCAGGAATGAGAGCAGACTGTGGGAATGTTGCTTGAAATAAACTTGAATTAAATGCAACTCAGTTTCGTTATTCAAGGCTCCCCACATTGGTGACTTAACGACGTTGAGAATGACCGGAGAAGGTCTCAGGGTCCCGGACTCACGAAGTCCAGAGCTGGCGAACGCTGTGGCCGTCAAGCTGCCGGATTTCTGGCAGGATAACCCACGGTCGTGGTTTCTGCAAGCGGAGTCGCAGTTCGCCCTCGCAGGAGTAACGGTGGATGACACTAAATTCCACCATGTCATCGCTAAGCTGGATAACACCACAGCTCGGTGTGTGCAGAGTTTGGTGGAGCAGCCACCCGCGACCGGCAGGTACGACAAGCTGAAATCCACCCTCATTAAGTTTTTCACCCCCTCGGCCGAAGTGAGGGCGAGGAGGCTCCTGTCTTTGCTAGACCAGGGAGGGCACAGGCCGAGCGCCCTGATGGAGGAGATGATACAGCTGAGAGGGTTGGACAAGGATGATTTCCTTTTCCAGTTCATCTTCCTCTCCACCCTCCCGACGCATGCGAGAAGCACGCTGGCTGGCAAGAAATGTCACACCCTGGAGGAGTTCCGGGAGCTGGCCCAGGAAGCAGATGGGATTCTGGACGCCTGCGGCGGGCAAGCAACCACAGCGGCGACCCACGACAGCAGGGAGCCAGAGGCGGCAGACCCAGGCTGGCCGACGACGGCGGCAGCGCGGCCGCGACGAGGTGGAGTCATTGGGCCGGTGGCAGAGGCGCGGCCCCAACACAGCGGAGGAGAGGATCTCTGCTTTTACCATCGGAGGTTCGCTGAGAGGGCACGCAGGTGTGTGCCACCCTGCAACTTCAGGAGTTCGGGAAACGGCAAGACCGAGGGTCGCTAGCAGCTTCGACTCTCGGTGAAGGCAACAAGCTGCTCTACATCGCAGATGCGTGCTCCGGACGAGAGTTCCTCATAGACACCGGAGCCCAAGTGAGCTTCATCACCCCAACATACGCGGACCGAGTGGCTGGACCCCACGGTAGCGGAGCTACGGCGGCAAATGGCTCGAGCATCAACACCTACGGGAAAAGGACCTTGCCTTTATGCTTACATGGCCGCACATATGAATGGACTTTTGTAATAGCGGCGGTGAGTTTCAACATGTTGGGGGCGGATTTTTTGTGTTCACACAATCTGTTAGTTGATCTTGCTAATAGACGGCTGGTAAATGCACTCTCTTTTTACTCTCTCCCCTGTTCAGCTCGAGTGTCCCCGCCACCAGCACAGACCCACGTCGCTACAGCAGGTGGTAAGTTTCACACACTCCTCACCCAATTTCCAGCGCTCACTGTGCCCACTTTTTCAGCGGCAGTCGCGAAGCACGGAGTGAAACATTTTATACCTACATCTGGTCCTCCCGTGTTTGCAAAAGCTCGGCGCTTGGATGCAGTTAAGCTCGCCATTGCGCGCGAGGAGTTTGCCAGCCTAGAGAGGCTGGGCATCGTTCGTAGGTCAAAAAGCCCGTGGACTTCGCCGCTGCACATGGTACCGAAAGCCAATGGCTCCTGGAGACCGTGCGGTGATTACCGCAGGCTAAACAATGCTACGGTGCACGATCGTTATCCCATCCCGCACATTCAGGATTTTTCGGTGCACCTGGCGGGGGCGCGTATTTTTTCAAAGATTGATCTGGTTCGCGGCTATCATCAAGTCCCAGTCCAGCCGGAGGACATTCCTAAAACAGCGGTAATAACCCCGTTCGGACTTTTCGAGTTTTTACGCATGCCTTTTGGTCTCAAAGGGGCGGCGCAAACGTTTCAGCGGATGATGGATGCCGTGTTACGCGATCTCCCTTTCGTGTTTGTGTACCTCGACGACATTTTGGTCGCGAGTACTTCAGAGGACGAACACGAAAAGCACCTCACAGCAGTTTTTAGGAGGCTGGGAGAGCACGGCTTAATAGTTAACCCAACCAAGTGCCAGTTCGGCGTCGAGCGGATCGATTTTTTTGGGTCACCGCGTCTCCCCAGAGGGAGCGGTTCCGTTACCAGATAAAGTACGCGCGGTAGCGGATTTCCCCCGGCCACAAACGGTAAAATCACTACAGGAATTCTTGGGGATGGTGAATTTTTACAACCGATTCCTGCCCCACGCAGCTCAAATCATGCAACCGTTATATGCCGCGCTCAAAAAGCAAAAACCAACCCAGGCGGTTGAATGGTCCCCGGAGCGGGAGCGCGCGTTCACAGAGGTTAAGAAAGCCTTGGCTAACGCTGTGCTCCTGGCCCACCCAGACCCGGCAGCACGTATCGCGCTGACGACAGACGCTTCAGATTTAGCCATAGGGGCCGTTATTGAGCAACAGGTCGCCGGAGTTTGACAGCCTTTGGCTTTCTTTAGCAAATCCTTAAGCGCGGCTGAGCGAAAATACAGCACGTTCGACAGAGAACTGTTGGCGCTGCATTTGGCTGTTCGTCATTTCCAGTTCTGGCTGGAAGGACGGTGCTTCACCGCTTATGTAGACCACAAGCCACTCACATACGCCATGGCTAAAATTTCAGACCCGTGGTCCGGCAGGCAGCAGAGGCAGCTGGCCGCGATCTCGGAATTTACCACTGACATTAGGCACGTTGCGGGCAAATTCAATGTTGTAGCAGACTGTCTCTCGCGCGCGTTCACGACTCCACCACGCGCAGAGGCAGAACGGGCCACCGTGACCGCGCCGCAGGAGAGCGGCACGGTGGCGCGCGCAGCCCCGGTGCACGTGGGTATAGATTATGCAGCCATGGCAGCGGACCAGGGGGCGGACGCAGACGTGTGCGCGCTCCAGTCTGGACCAACAGGGTTAAGGCTGGAGAGCAAGTGTTTACAAACCAGTATGCCCCCCCTGATCTGCGACGTGTCGACGGGGCGCCCGCGTCCGGTGGTTCCGGCCACGTGGCGCCACCGTGTTTTTGACTTGGTCCACTCGCTGGCGCACCCGGGGGTGCGCGCATCGGTGAAAATGGTGGCAGAAAAGTTTGTTTGGCCGGGCCTACGCAAGCACGTGAAGGAATGGGCGAAAGCCTGCATTTCCTGTCAACGGGCCAAAATTCACAAGCACACAAGAGCCCCGTTAGAACCGTTTCGCCTTCCAGCCAGAAGGTTCGACCATATACACGTCGACCTTGTGGGCCCCCTACCGGCATCGCAGGGGTTCACGCATCTTTTGACAATGGTGGACCGAACCACACGTTGGCCGGAAGTGGTCCCGCTTGCGACGACCACGGCCGCGGAGGTGGCTCGCGTTTTTTTAACGGCTTGGGTGGCGCGCTTCGGGGTTCCGTCGGACATTACGTCCGATAGAGGACCTCAATTCATCTCTGAGCTGTGGTCAGCGATGGCCAACGGCTTAGGAGCTAAAATTCACCGCACTACGGCTTACCACCCTCAGGCTAATGGTTTATGCGAGCGTTTTCATAGGTCTTTGAAGGCAGCACTCAGAGCGTTGCTCACGGATGCAGATTGGGTAAATAAATTGCCATGGGTTTTATTAGGGTTGCGTTCTGCGCCCAAAGAGGACTTAGACGCCTCCCCAGCGGAGCTGGTATTCGCACAAACTCTTAGGCTGCCAGGCGAGTTTTTACCAGAGCACCTGGAGCCCCCACCTCTCTCTGCTCTAGGACCGTTAGTTCGCACGGGAACAGACACGCTTCCGGGTCCGGTTCATCACGCTTTTCCACGAGTTTTCGTCCCCAGGGCTTTGAAAAATGCCGATTTCATTTTTGTCAGGCGCAAAGCCCTAAAAGCAACGCTCAAACCTCCTTACGAAGGGCCATTTCGAGTGCTGGAGGCAGGTGATAAGCAATTTGTGCTAGATTTGGGAGACAGAAAAGAGACAGTCAGTACTGACAGACTAAAACCTGCTTTTGTCATGAAGGACGGATCTGTGCCGGTCGCGGTGGCGCCTCGACGAGGCAGGCCCCCGCAAGGGGCAAATAATCACTCTCTCCCTCAGTCAACAGAGCCGAAGCAGGACGGCGCCGCAGGCAAGGCGGGGCCAACTCACAGCAGATTCGGCAGACGGTTGAAGCCCAAGCGGCGCACAGACTGAATGTTGGTATTGATTATACAGTAGCCAGTAATGTGTTATTGAATTTTAGGGAATAGTCCTTTCTTCATCGTTTGGGGGGGGGGGGGGGGTTATATGGCTGTGTAGTTGTGCATGCAGATGTGGGACACAGGCATATTTGATTTAACCTCACGATGAAGGAGAGCCGGACCCCCTGTGGTGGACAGAAGACTTCCTGACCTCTGAAGGAGAGCCGGACCCCCTGTGGTGGACAGAAGACTTCCTGACCTCTGAGGCTCAAACCATAGGTGTGAACAGAAGGCTTTCTGACCTCTGAGGCTCGGGAAGAGAGAGGGGGGGGAGTTATGTAAATAAAAGGTTGATGTAGGGGAATAAATTGATGTAGGGGAATAAAGGGAGAATCTTTGATGTGAGATGTTTTGATGTGAGATGCTTTGATGTGAGAATGTTTAAAGGTGAGGACTGGGGTGTGTGTCTTCCTCTTGTTTTCTCTGCTCAGGAATGAGAGCAGACTGTGGGAATGTTGCTTGAAATAAACTTGAATTAAATGCAACTCAGTTTCGTTATTCAAGGCTCCCCACAATGCCCGTAGAAAGCAGGTGTAAGCAAGCATGCCGCCACTCGTTCAGTGATGACTGCCTTTGATCTTTGATGTTGTCATAGTGAGTCCTATGATCTTTGATGATGCCATAGCGAGTCCTATGATCGTGAGTGATGGTGCATGCCTGTAGAAAGTTACTGTTACTGTGGTATACCAAGATGGCGGCCTGTAGACCCTGGGTGTAGTGGGAGGTGACGGCCTGCCTTTCCGGTTCCACCGTCACCAGGGGTATAAAGGGTCAGGCTGGAAGAGCATGAGCATAGAGTGATGATATAGAGTGAAGTATGTGCCAGTAATGCATCTGTAAGCTGGTTGCCAACCGCCAATCAAATCTAAAAGAAGAAGAAGAAATATTTGTGGTGTGGAGCCCATAGTTATAACCTATGTGACTCACATGTGGCTGGCTGAATTCAGCCAAGAGAGACTTTGAGCTAGCCATGTGTATTGACTTCACACCTCAAGAGGAAGATGTGTCTGCACCCCCTGGGGACTCAGGAGAGAGGAGAAGATTACCCGGCCTGACCTTTGGGGGTCAGAGAGGAGAACAGAAGGACTCTGGGTGTTCTATTACAGATGAAAGGATGTAGCTGAGTATTGAGACTTTTGTGTGATGTATTGTTAGAGATGAGTGTATAAATGTATGTGTGTGACTGCGTCCTGTCTCTTTTCACTCCGATCGAGAGAGGACGTAGGATGAATGAGAATTAAAGCAGATACTGGAAAAATCATCCAGTCTCCTCAATTCTTGACTCCTACAATTGGTGACCTATGCATGAATCTGAGCACGCCGAGGCTGGAGGACAGCCTCGTGATCGATATGGAAGAGCTGGGAGACGGCCGCTTAGACCCGGATTCACCGGGGAATGCCAGCAGGGGCACAAGACTAATTAAGCTCCCCGAGTTCTGGCAAAACGACCCGCACTCGTGGTTCCAGCATGTGGAGTCGCGGTTCCTGCTCGGGGGAGTTTCAGCGGATGACATTAAATTCCATAATGTCATCGCGACGCTCGACAGCCGCACGGCTCGGTGTGTGCGGAGCCTGGTGCAGCAACGACCCGCTGCCGGCAAATACGACGCGCTGAAAGCCACCCTCATCAGGAGCTTCGTGCCGTCGTCTGAGGCAAGAGCCAGGCAGCAACTGGACCTGCGCGACAGAGGTGGACGCAGGCCGACTGTCCTCATGGAGGACATGCTACAAATGATCGGGACGGACAATGACGCGTTCCTTTTCAAGCATATTTTCCTGAGAACCCTCCCAGCGCACACGAGAGGTTCCCTGTCCAGCAGGCGATGTGTGACCCAGCAGGACTTCCGCGACCTGGCCCAAGTGGCGGAGCGGCTCCTCAACGCCTGCGAGGAACAAGAGGCTTCCGTGGCAGCGGCAGACCTCGGCGCGGCGGCCGGGGGCAGTGTGGAGCCAGAGACAGCAGTGACCACCTCAGCGGCGACAGCAGCGGCGAGATTCCGTGGCAGGGGAGATGACGGCCTCTGTTTTTACCATCGACGTTTCGCTGGGAAGGCGCACAAATGCATCCCGCCCTGCAAGTTCAAAAAGCAGGGAAACGACCGGGCCGGGAGCCGTTAGCAGCTTCCACTCTCGCCGAACGGAACAAGCTGCTTTATCTGACAGACGCGGGCTCCGGGCGGCAATTCCTAGTGGACACCGGAGCCCAGAGGAGCTTCATCACTGCCACCTATGCTGATCGGGTCGCGGGACCCCGCGGAGACGGAGCGACAGCGGCCAACGGCTCCAGCATCAAGACGTACGGAGAGAGAACCTTGTCTCTGTCCTTCCACGGCCGCGCCTATGAGTGGAACTTCATCGTGGCGGCAGTGAACTTCAATATGTTAGGTGCTGATTTTCTGTGTTCACATGGTTTGTTAGTTGATCTGGCCAACAAACGACTAGTAAATGCACTCTCTTTCTGTTCTATCCTTTGTGCAGCTCGGGTGTGCCCGCCGCCAGTACAGACCAACGTCGCCACAGCAGGTGGTAAGTTTCACAGCCTTCTACACCAGTTTCCAGCACTCACAGTTCCTACTTTTTCAGCTAAGGTGGCGAAGCACGGGGTGGAGCACTTTATTACCACGAGTGGCCCACCCGTTTTTGCGAAGGCTCGGCGCTTGGATGCAGCTAAACTCTCCATTGCGCGCGAGGAGTTCGCCAACCTGGAAAGGTTGGGCATAATTTGCCGCTCGAAGAGCGCCTGGGCTTCCCCCTCCACATGGTACCTAAAGCTGACGGCTCATAGAGACCTTGTGGCGATTACCGCAGGTTGAACAATGCCACAGCGCAGGACCGGTACCCGATTCCGCATATCCAGGACTTTTCAGTGCACTTGGCGAAGGCGCGCATTTTTTCTAAAATAGACCTGGTCTGCGGTTATCACCAAGTCCCGGTCCGACCAGAGGACATCCCCAAAACAGCCGTAATAACCCCGTTCGGGCTTTTTGAGTTTTTACGAATGCCTTTTGGCCTTAAAGGCGCCGCACAAACCTTCCAATGGATGATGGATGCAGTGTTGCGCGACCTTTCTTTCGTTTTTGTCTATTTAGACGACATTTTGGTAGCCAGCACCTCCGAGGAGGAGCACGCAAAACACCTCACGACAGTTTTTCAGAGGTTAGGAGAGCATGGGTTGATAATCAACCCGGCCAAGTGCCATTTGGCGTGGCACAAATCGATTTTTTAGGGCACCGCGTTTCCTCGGAGGGAGCAGTTCCTCTGCCGGGCAAAGTACGCGCAGTGGCAGATTTTCCCTAGCCTCGAACGGTAAAAGCGTTGCAAGAATTTTTGGGGATGGTAAATTTTTATAACCGTTTCATACCCCACGCAGCGCAGCTTATGCAGCCCTTGTACACCGCGCTTAAAAAGCAGAAGCCCTCCCATGTGATTGAATGGTCCCCGGAGCGGGAGCGCGCATTCACAGAGGTTAAATGAGCACTGGCAAACACGGCACTGTTGGCCCACCCAGACCCAGCAGCCCGCATAGCGCTAACCACAGACGCATCAGATGTGGCCATAGGGGCCGTGGTAGAACAGCAGGTTGCCGGGGTTTGGCAACCACTCGCATTCTTCAGCAGATCCCTACGCGAGGCTGAGCGAAAATACAGCGCGTTTGACAGGGAGCTGCTGGCGCTCCACTTGGCTATTCGCCATTTCCAGTTCTGGCTGGAAGGGCGGGGTTTCACCGCGTTTGTCGACCACAAACCGCTCACTTTTGCGATGTCCAAAACTTCAGAACCGTGGTCAGGGCGGCAACAGAGACAGCTGGTCGCAATTTCTGAATTTACCACCGATATTCAGCACGTAGCCGGTAAAATCAATGTGATGGCAGACTGTCTGTCACGCGCAGTAACAGCACCCGTTCGCGCGGAAACGGATTGCGCGGCCGCTTACCCAGAGCGCGGTAACAGCGCGGTAACAGCGCGGTAACAGCGCGGTAACAGCGCGGTAACAGCGCGGACACGCGCGCGGCTCCGGTCCACGTGGGAATAGATTATACAGCCATGGCGGCGGAGCAGAGCGAGGATGCGGACGTGCGCGCGCTCCTGTCTGGACCAACAGGGTTAAGGCTGGAATGCAGAAATCTACAAACTGGTTTCCCCCCGCTTATCTGCGATGTATCCGCAGGGCGACCGCACCCGGTGGTGCCAGCCGCGTGGCGCCGTCGCGTTTTTGACGCCGTGCACTCCCTTGCGCACCCAGGGGTGCGCGCTTCGGTGAAAATGGTGGCGGAGAAGTTTGTTTGGTCGAGCCTGCGCAAGCACGTGAAGGAGTGGGCTAAAACCTGCATGGCTTGCCAGCGGGCTAAAATTCACAGGCACACTAAGGCGCCCTTAGAACCATTCCACATTCCGGCTAAAAGGTTCGATCATGTGCACGTGGACCTCGTGGGCCCCCTGCCCACTTCACAAGGGTTCACGCATCTCTTGACGATGGTGGACCGAACCACTCGTTGGCCGGAAGTGGTCCCGTTAACATCGACCACAGCGGCAGAGGTGGCACGCGCTTTTTTAACAGCCTGGGTAGCGCGGTTCGGGGTCCCGTCAGATATTACGTCTGATAGGGGACCTCAATTTGCATCGGAACTGTGGTCAGCAGTGGCCAGCGGCTTAGGAGCGGCGGTACATCGCACGACCGCTTACCATCCCCAGGCCAACAGTTTATGCGAGCGTTTTCACAGGTCTTTGAAGGCAGCCCTCAGAGCGTCACTGACGGACACAGATTGGGTAAACAAACTACCATGGGTTTAATTGGGGTTGCGTTCGGCAACCAAAGAGGATCTAGATGCCTCACCAGCAGAATTGGTCTTCGCACAACCGCTCAGGCTGCCAGGCGAGTTTTTACCTGACCACACGGCACCAGGCCCCCCCCCGATCCGGGGGTCTCTGAGTAACACGGGAGCAGAAATGCTCCCGGGCCCCGCTCATCACTCTTTCCCGCGTGTGTTCGTGCCCCAGGCTTTACGAGACGCAGAGTTTGTTTTTGTCAGGCACGATGCGCAGCGGCATAGCCTCCGCCCACCTTACGACGGTCCATTTCGAGTGCTGGAAACCGGGGAGAAATATTTTGTGCTAGATTTGGGGGGCAGGAGGGAGACAATCAGTATCGATAGATTAAAACCTGCTTTTGTGTTGCATAACGAGTCTGTACGGCCGGCGGGCGCGCCTCGACGCGGCAGGCCTCCGAAGGGGCGGCCCCGGGACCCCCCACGAGGGGCAAATAACCCTTCTCCCCCTCACTCCACAGATGCACAACAGGAAGGCCCAACACAGAGTAGGAGACCTGCATACAGCAGATTCGGGAGAAGATTGAAACCTAAGTTGCATGCAGAATGATGTGTTTTTTGGTCAGGTTGTTTAGGTTGCTGTTAGATTCTGTTGGGGGGGGTGACGTGCTGTATGACTGTTGTATGACTGTATGTGGGTGCCCAGTCTTTCGCGTGGAAGGGGGGAGTGATGTGGAGCCCATAGTTATAACCTATGTGACTCACATGTGGCTGGCTGAATTCAGCCAAGAGAGACTTTGAGCTAGCCATGTGTATTGACTTCACACCTCAAGAGGAAGATGTGTCTGCACCCCCTGGGGACTCAGGAGAGAGGAGAAGATTACCCGGCCTGACCTTTGGGGGTCAGAGAGGAGAGAACAGAAGGACTCTGGGTGTTCTATTACAGATGAAAGGATGCAGCTGAGTATTGAGACTTTTGTGTGATGTATTGTTAGAGATGAGTGTATAAATGTATACGTGTGACTGCGTCCTGTCTCTTTTCACTCCGATCGAGAGAGGACGTAGGATGAATGAGAATTAAAGCAGATACTGGAAAAATCATCCAGTCTCCTCAATTCTTGACTCCTACAGTGGGTTTATGTATGAGTCGGAATACTTATAGCTTGCTTGCTTGACTGACTTACTGATTGATTGGCATTTTTCACACACAAAAAAACACAACCAACTTTGCAAATATCCATACCATGGATCATGTGGCGGTCGCTCTGATTCCTGGTATCCTTTACCATCATTCCAAGAAGGCGGCAGACTTAAGAAGGTGTATACGCCAAAGAAGAGCCACTATGCAGAGGAGGGGGCACCGGAGGCGGGCTCTGCTCGCTTGTTTTTCCAGCTTGGTACATTTCCCTAACAGCTTAATGGGTTTTAATGAAGGGTCCTGAGAAAAGGGTACTGGATAGAATATCTGTCACCATACCAGAGGGAAAAATTTCTCAACAGCCCTATGATGCCTGCATTTATATAGTTCTCCACAGTATCTGCTGCTGGCTAATATATATTTTAACTGTTGACCAGTATCACTTAATCTTATCCTACACTTTATTACATGTATAGTTTATTTCTATTATCTTATCATGTTTAATGTTGCAGCATTGTACCGAGACAAATTCCTAGTTTGTGTACTACATGAACAATGGCAATAAACCTGATTCTGATTCTGATTCTGATTTGATCTTTGATGATGTCATAGCGAATTCTATGATTGTGAGTGTGTTACGTCTGAATAATGGAAGACGGAGACCTCTGAACAACAGAATATATATACGATGGGGTAAAAAAGTATTTAGTCAGCCACCAATTGTGCAAGTTCTCCCACTTAAAAGATGAGAGAGGTCTCCAGTTTTCATCATAGGTATACCTCAACTATGAGAGACAAAATGAGAAAAAAAAAATCCAGAAAATCACATTGAAGGATTTTTAATGAATTAATTGGTAAATTCCTCGGTAAAATAAGTATTTGGTCAATAACAAAAGTTCATCTCAGTACTTTGTTATATACCCTTTGTTGGCAATGACAGAGGTCAAACGTTTTCTGTAAGTCTTCACAAGGTTTTCACACACTGTTGCTGGTATTTTGGCCCATTCCTCCATGCAGATCTCCTCTAGAGCAGTGATGTTTTGGGGCTGTCGCTGAGCAACACGGACTTTCAACTCCCTCCAAAGATTTTCTATGGGGTTGAGATCTGGAGACTGGCTAGGCCACTCCAGGACCTTGAAATGCTTCTTACGAAGCCACTCCTTCGTTGCCCGGGTGGTGTGTTTGGGATCACTGTCATGCTGAAAGACCCAGCCACGTTTCATCTTCAATGCCCTTGCTGATGGAAGGAGGTTTTCACTCAAAATTTCACGATACATGGCCCCATTCATTCTTTCCTTTACACGGATCAGTCGTCCTGGTCCCTTTGCAGAAAAACAGCCCCAAAGTATGATGTTTCCACCCCCATGCTTCACAGTAGGTATGGTGTTCTTTCTCCTCCAAACACGACAAGTTGAGTTTTTACCAAAAAGTTCTATTTTGGTTTCATCTGACCATATGACATTCTCCCAATCCTCTTCTGGATCATCCAAATGCTCTCTAACAAACTTCAGACGGGCCTGGACATGTACTGGCTTAAGCAGGGGGACACGTCTGGCACTGCAGGATTTGAGTCCCTGGCGGCGTAGTGTGTTTCTGATGGTAGCCTTTGTTACTTTGGTCCCAGCTCTCTGCAGGTCATTCACTAGGTCTCCCCATGTGGTTCTGGGATTTTTGCTCACCGTTCTCGTGATAATTTTGACCCCACGGGGTGAGATCTTGCATGGAGCCCCAGATCGAGGGAGATTATCAGTGGTCTTGTATGTCTTCCATTTTCTAATAATTGCTCCCACAGTTGATTTCTTCACACCAAGCTGCTTACCTATTGCAGATTCAGTCTTCCCAGCCTGGTGCAGGTCTACAATTTTGTTTCTGGTGTCCTTTGACAGCTCTTTGGTCTTGGCCATAGTGGAGTTTGGAGTCTGACTGTTTGAGGTTGTGGACAGGTGTCTTTTATACTGATAATGAGTTCAAACAGGTGCCATTAATACAGGTAACGAGTGGAGGACAGAGGAGCCTCTTAAAGAAGAAGTTACAGGTCTGTGAGAGCCAGAAATCTTGCTTGTTTGTAGGTGACCAAATACTTATTTTACTGAGGAATTCACCAATTAATTCATTAAAAATCCTTCAATGTGATTTTCTGGATTTTTTTTTTTCCTCATTTTGTCTCTCATAGTTGAGGTATACCTATGATGAAAACTGGAGACCTCTCTCATCTTTTAAGTGGGAGAACTTGCACAATTGGTGGCTGACTAAATACTTTTTTGCCCCACTGTATATCCCAGCTGTAGCCCACCTGATGTCATCAACTCCCAACCCCCGGCTGAGCGACGGCAAGCCCTGAGGCACAATTCCCATATGTAACATTTCCTCTCCCCTTACAAAGTTCAAGACCCACCCCCCCATTTCAATGAGCCAATGAACATGACACTCATCATATAAACATCACCATCCAACCTTTTCTTCCTTTTTTTAACATATCTTCATGCATAACTATAAACATGTGAACTGCATAGGCGTCTGGATTGACTGCCAGAACGCCCCGCCTTGTTGGAATGGATTATTCTGCCGCTAGTCCCAACAGGCATCAAATATGGAAGTACTCACCACATAGTCCTCCAAGTACCTGGGCCACTGATGAATTCTAGCTGGGCGTCCCCAAGGAGGGGACCCTGCACCTGGCACTGTCGGCCTCACTTGAGGGCCTTCATCAGTCAGGACCCCCAAGTCCCAGCTCGCATCGAAACATCCCGCTGCAACTTCAGTCCTCTGCTCCAGTGGCCACCTTCTGTTTACTGGCATGCCACCGTGGACCGTCTTCAAGCTCAAATGTATCCCAGCCCTGCTGCCTTGTGACCCGCTGCAGACCTGTCCACAGCGGTTGCAGCTTATGGGTGCGGACAGGATGTTTGATCCACATCTGGTCCACCACTTTCAGTCCGTGACTCCTCGCCCTGTGCTTCTTATCGAATTGCCGTTTCATTCTGTGTTGCTACCTGGTGACATGGCTCCTAACTGCATCCGTACCTTCCATGGGATGCGTCGTGTGCGGTCTCAATCGATCCACTGGCAGGAGCAATTCTCGCCCTATGCTTCTTATCAAATTGCCGTTTCATTCTGTGTTGCTACCTGGTGACATGGCTCCTAACTGCATCCGTACCTTCCATGGGATGAGTCGTGTGCGGTCTCAATCGATCCACTGGCAGGAGCAATTCACGCCCCAACATGAGAGCCGCCGGGGAACAGCCTATCGTAGCATGGACAGACACTGTGTAGTGCAGCATTGTGCTTTGTAGGGCATACGAGAATGCAAAACCATCCACCAAGTGTGCTCTCAGTCCATTCTTCAACGTTTTGTTAAACCGCTCAACACCTCCCGTTGGCTTGAGGGTGATAGAACGCCGTCTTGACATGTTCCACACCCCTACTACTCAGGAACTCCTCAAATGCTCCGGAGGTGAACTGCGGGCCATTGTCTGTCGTAACTGTGCCTGGTGTCCCCCACCTGGCAACAGGGACGACAGGAAACTTGTGACCATGTCCGTTGTGACTGAGTTCGTTGGGAGCACCTCCAGCCACTTCGAGAGCACGTCATAGGCCACGAGTAGGAACCAGCTATTTGAGGGTGCTGCGCGCAGCTCACCACAGATATTCAACTCAACATATCTCCAGGGTCCTTCTGGATACACCACCGGTTGCAGGGGTGGGGGTCCGCTAGTCTTACCGCTCTCCAAACACGGCACGCAGTGTTTCACCATGGCCTCGATGTCTTTATCGATCCCCGGCCACCAGACGGAGTCCCTACTGCGTTGCTTCACCTTGACCACACCCAGATGACCCTCATGCAGCATCGTCAGGACAAGTGCCCTCAGGGATGACAGGATCAGGGCGCAGTGTCCTCTTGCCACGCATACCTCATTCCAGCAGCTCAGCTCATCCTTAACTTGATGGTAAGGTGCTAGCTCGTCCTGCACCTTTGCTGGCCAACCCTCCCAACCCTGCCTAATCGCTGAGCACAGCTGCGTCAGTACTGGGTCCCATTCCGACTCCACCCGGAGTTCCCGAGGAGATACCATATTCTGGAGGGTCCCGTATAGCGTGTGGATTAGGTCCGCCTTTGCTGGGTCATCACCACCATCATCTGGTAGGGAGGAATTGACTGTGGTGCAGGATAAGAGATCCGCCACGATGCTATCCTTGCTTGGGGTGAACTGGGTGGTGAAATTATATGCTATCAGTCTTTCAGACCACCTGTGGATCCTCAGCGGCCTGTGCCCCGACACCGATGCCTCCAGCAAAATTGTGAGCGCCCGGTGGTCTGTCCGTAGGGTGAAATGGCGCCCGTAGAGGTAAATGTGCCACCTCTCACATGCCCAGATGCAGGCGAGCACTTCCCTCTCACCCACGGCATATTCTTGTTCTGCCGCTGAGAGGGACATTGATGCGAACGCCACCGGGCACTCCATGCCATCCTGCACCTGGGACATGACCGCCTCCAGCGCCGAATCAGATGCGTCGCAGGTTAGGGGTCAAAATGAGCAAACAACAGTGGGAAGGTAAGCTGTTGTTTCAACCTGGCAACTGCCACCGAGCAGGCTGGGGTCCAATCCCACGGTGCATCCTGCTTTAACAAGGCCCGGAGGGGTTCAATCATCTCCTAATAGCGGGGAATGAACCGTCCATAGAAGTTGACCATACCCCGAAATGACGAGATCTGTGCGGGCATGGAAGGGTCCGGAATGCGCAGCACCACCTCCACATTAGACTGTAGCGGTTGAAGCCCTCTTCCAGTCAGCCGAAACCCCACAAACTCTATGGCATCTGCCGCGAAGTTGCACTTCTCGCCTTCTTGAAGTGTTGTCAAGACTCTCTCCAGCCTCCCATTGTGCTCCTCCCATGGCGCACCATGCACCACAATGTCTAAAAACGCCACCACGCCCTTGAGACCTGCCAGAATTGTCAACATCACTTTCTGGAAACCACTGGGTGCAGAGCTCAGGCTGAACGGCATTCGGGTATATCTGAAAACCCCCATGTGAGTCACAAATACTGTCAGGTCCCTACTGGCTGGGTGGAGGGGCACCTGCAGGTAACCCTGAAGGAGGTCTAACTTTGTGAAAATCTGTGACCCACTGAACATCGCCATGAGCTCCTCCATGGTCGGGAGGGGGTATCTGTCCGGGATGACTGCTTTATTTACCATCCGGAGGTCTATGCACAGTCTGATGGCTCCCCTTTTTTTTCTTGGCCACCACCAGGTTGGATATCCAGGGTGAGGTGTCCACCTTCTCGGTGATGCTGGCCTCCAGTAGTTTGGTTTGCTCCACTGTAACATCATCCCGAAGCGCGAGTGGAAGTCGCCGCAGTGGCTGAATCCTCGTGTCACATTCCTGTCAATGACAGGGCGACGATGGAAAACTCCAATACAACCCAGGCCCCTAAACAATGCTAGCCAGTGTAGGTGCCAATCGGGATACACTGTTAGCACAGTTGAGCCCT
The DNA here is from genome assembly GCA_020510985.1 of Pholidichthys leucotaenia. Classification (NCBI taxonomy): domain Eukaryota; kingdom Metazoa; phylum Chordata; class Actinopteri; order Cichliformes; family Pholidichthyidae; genus Pholidichthys; species Pholidichthys leucotaenia. Next base: position 173,824,165 of record CM035849.1, on the reverse strand, counting down.
CCGGGTCCTTTATGGAAAACCCCAGCACCCCTAGTAGGTCGATTCCTAGCAAGTCCGCCCCCCGGCGTGCTACCTGGAAGGTGAAACTGGATATCGTCTTCGACCCACACGTCACCGAGAACTCTGCCGTGCCTACCATCTTGATCTCCACAGGTCCATACCCAAACATCTTCACTGCTCCCACGTTGATAGCTTTCTTGGGGAACAGCCTCCTCATTGTAGACATGCACAGGATAGATCTACCAGCCCCCGAATCCACCATAAGGGGCATGTCAACCCCGTTGAGCTGAAGCACATACCACATACGTTTCCATACATGCTACACACATCCATCCAGTGTCGCTGGGCTACGCCATTACTGAGCCAGAAGTTAAGGTGTGGGTCCTGTTCCACACCTTTATCTGCCTTTTCTTCTTAGCCCGCTCTCGAGGCCTAGTTAGCATGCTAACCATCGCTCTCGGTGGGAAACTGCAAACAGCTGGCCCCTCTTTAGCCGATGCCATTAGCCTCTGCAGGACTGTGGACTCCATTTGCTTGACCAAGTCCAACACACATTCCAGTGAGAGAGTTTCCCGAGTTAGCCTTACTGTGGGCTAGCTTTTCCCTCACTAGCTCCTCCTCGATAGGCCCGAAGGCATACTCCCTCGCTAAGCTGTGTAGCGCCATGATAAATGATTGTGTGGACTCACCCGTTTGCTGTCGACGGTCAAAAATTCATACCTCCTTTCAGTGACGGTGGAGTTTTCACCGAAGGTTCTGTCCATTAATGTCAGCCCGTCTTCCAGCAAACCGCCACCACACAGCCCGAAAAAAATTTGCTGCCCTTCGGTGCCAAGGTAGTGGACTAACAAGCTCCTCCGTCTCTCCTCGCTGACGTTACCAAGTTCAGCTGCCGCCACATACACCTCAAACATGTTTCTCCAGTGAGCCCAAGGTATAGCCGGTGTGCCCTGGGACTGTAGAAAAGGAGGTGGCTTCCTGACGCATGCACCCATTTTTCTTCATCACCAAATGTTATGTCTGAATAATGGAAGACGGAGAACACTCTCTGTTGAACACTGAACTCCCTTTATTCTTCTTCTTTGAACTGAACAACACAATATATATCCCAGCCGTAGCCCGCCTGACGTTATCAACCCCCAACCCCCGGCTGAGCTACAGCAAGCCCCATAGCTTGCCAATCAAATCTAACAGAAGAAGAAGAAGAAGAAGAAGAGACACATGGTGTCTATGTGATGTCATATAGACATCATGGACACATCATAGGCACATCAGAGGCAAATCCTTTAGGCTAGCTCAGCACCGGACGGCCGCACCTCGGCAGTTGCCATGGCCAAGATGTGTAGCGTGATAATGTTAAGTGAAGTGATGACATAGAGTAAAGTACGAGGAGATGAAGAAGAGTGATGTCTGAAGATAAAGTTGAGGTTCGATTGGACACAGCAATGATGATAGAAGGACTACAGCTCCTGACCAGATAGAGTGATGATATAGAGTGAAGTACGTGGTGGTAATGCACCTGTAAGCTGGTTGCCAACCGCCAATCAAATCTAAAAGAAGAAGAAGAAGATAATGCAGTGCTTTAATCTTGCTATAAAGTGCCTAGGCCTAATCTTCTTCTCTCGGTTACTGGTGGATAGCAAAGAACTGAAAGGTGCATACCACCACCTACTGGACAACAATGTGTAATCTAATTTGCAAAATATGGTAGATCACAACCTTTTCACAAAGGTCCTATTTAAATTGAGGTAAAATTTGAGCAAAAAGGCCTCACATATTTTGGTGTCTATATGACATCATATAGACACCATAGGCACAAAGCGCTAAGACCAAAGGACTCACTATGATATCATCAAAGATCATAGGACTCGCTGTATATGGTGTCTGTGACTATGATGTCTATAGTCGTCATAATCTGTCTGTCTGTGTGTCTGTCTGTCACGACCATAGGACTCACTAAAAGATCATAGGATTCACGTATGATGTGCCAATGATGTCTATATGACGTCATATAGACACCATGTGTCGGTCTGTCACGACCATAGGACTCGCTCCAAGATCATAGGACTCGCTATGACATCATCAAAGTTCAAAGGCAGGCATCATAGGCAGGCATCACTCACGATCATAGGACTCGCTATGACATCATCAAACTGCATAGGGCTCGCTATGGCATCATCAAACATCATAGGACTCGCTATGACATCATCACAGATCAAAGGCAGGCATCACTGAACGAGTGGTGATGTGCTTGCTTACACCTATTTTCTACGGGCATGCAGACATACAGTGGGGCAAAAAAGTATTTAGACAGCCACCAATTGTGCAAGTTCTTCCACTTAAAAGATGAGAGAGGTCTCCAATTTTCATCATAGGTATACCTCAACTATGAGAGACAAAATGAGAAAAAAAAAATCCAGAAAATCACATTGAAGGATTTTTAATGAATTAATTGGTAAATTCCTTGGTAAAATAAGTATTTGGTCAATAACAAAAGTTCATCTCAATACTTTGTTATATACCCTTTGTTGGCAATGACAGAGGTCAAACGTTTTCTGTAAGTCTTCACAAGGTTTTCACACACTGTTGCTGGTATTTTGGCCCATTCCTCCATGCAGATCTCCTCTAGAGCAGTGATGTTTTGGGGCTGTCGCTGGGCAACATGGACTTTCAATTCCCTCCAAAGATTTTCTATGGGGTTGAGATCTGGAGACTGGCTAGGCCACTCCAGGACCTTGAAATGCTTCTTACAAAGCCACTCCTTCATTGTGTTTGGGATCATTGTCATGCTGAAAGACCCAGCCATGTTTCATCTTCAATGCCCTTGCTGATGGAAGGAGGTTTTCACTCAAAATCTCACGATACATGGCCCCATTCATTCTTTCCTTTACACGGATCAGTCGTCCTGGTCCCTTTGCAGAAAAACAGCCCCAAAGCATGATGTTTCCACCCCCATGCTTCACAGTAGGTATAGTGTTCTTTCTCCTCCAAACACGACAAGTTGAGTTTTTACAATAAAGTTCTATTTTGGTTTCATCTGACCATATGACATTCTCCCAATCCTCTTCTGGATCATCCAAATGCTCTCTAGCAAACTTCAGACGGGCCTGGACATGTACTGGCTTAAGCAGGGGGACATGTCTGGCACTGCAGGATTTGAGTCCCTGGCGGCGTAGTGTATTACTGATAGTAGCCTTTGTTACTTTGGTCCCAGCTCTCTGCAGGTCATTCACTAGGTCCCCCCTTGCGGTTCTGGGATTTTTGCTCACCGTTCTCGTGATCATTTTGACCCCACGGGGTGAGATCTTGCGTGAAGCCCCAGATCGAGGGAGATTATCAGTGGTCTTGTATGTCTTCCATTTTCTAATAATTAGATAGATAGATAGATAGATAGATAGATAGATAGATAGATAGATAGATAGATAGATAGATAGATAGATAGATACTTTATTTCGAACAAAAAAGTATAACAAAAACAAAACAAATGACAAATGCAATAAAGTAACAGTATACAGTGTTCGAAAGGGAGAAGGAAGAAGTGAACACTTATTAATTCCATCTCCTCTTTTCCATAAGTACACCCTTGTGAATTATATACAAATTACCACCTTTAAGACCCCAAGTAAACAATTTACTGTATTTTTTTACATATCATCATTAACACCCATCCATCCTAACATACATTGATGTCCATACATCAAAACCAGCCTCAAACAACACAGATATACACAGTGCTGCCCCACCCACCATTCCATAGTGTCCCATAATGTCCCAGAGTGAGCATAGTGAATCATACATATAAATACTACCCTTCTAACATATATCCTTTCAGCAAATAATGTTTATACCTCTTTGTGAATTGATTTCTGTTTGTACATAGTTTCAGTTCCGGCTCCAGACTGTTCCACAAATCCACCCCACAGACAGATATGCACATACTTTTCTTGGTTGTTCGTATCTTGGGTTTTGTAAAGTTTAAGTCTCCTCTCAAATTATGATCATTGTCTCTTTTTTTTAATATTTTTTGTATATTAGTTGGGAGTTGATTATTAATTGCCCTGTACATTACTTGTGCTGTCTTAAATGTAACTAAATCGATTAACTTTATGACATGTGACTTTAAAAACAACGAATTGGTATGGTCTCTATATCCTACATTATTTATTATCCTTATAGCTCTTTTTTGTAATGTGCATATTGACTGTAGGTTGGTCTTGTAGGTGTTTCCCCAGACTTCTACACAGTAGTTAAGATAAGGTAAAAACAGTGAATTGTACAGTAAGACCAATGATTTATAGTCCAAGATGTGTCTTGTCTTCCCCAGTATGCCTATACATTTTGCTAACTTGGCCCGGATGTGACTGATGTGAGGTTTCCAGCAGATTTTATTGTCTAGCGTCACCCCCAGAAACTTATTTTCCTGTACTGTTTCTATTCTGGTATCATCTATGTTACCATTAATTCATGATTTATTTTATAATTTCCAAACAACATAATCTTTGTTTTTTTTAGATTTAGAGATAATTTATTTTTGTTGAACCACTGCGTTAACTTTTTCATTTCAGTTGTGACCACCTCTAAAACCTGCTGCAAATTCTCACCAGTGCAAAGGATATTTGTGTCATCCGCAAACAAAATAAATTTCAGAATTTTTGATACTTGGCATATGTCATTTATATACAAAATAAAGAGTTTGGGTCCCAAAACTGACCCCTGGGGCACACCACAAGTGATGTCCATGAAGGGTGATTTGTGCTCACCAATTTGTACAAATTGTTGTCTGTTACTTAAATAACTTTTCACCCAACTCAGTCCTACCCCTCTTATCCCATACCTTTCCAGTTTCCTTAGTAGTATTCTGTGGTCAATGGTGTCAAAAGCTTTCTTTAAATCTATAAATACTCCTACAGCAACCTTTTTTTTTTATCTATACAACTAGTAATTTCTTCTATAAGTTCGATCAGTGCCAAAGATGTAGATTTATCTGCTCTAAAACCATACTGGCTATCTGTAAGGAGGTTGTGTTTTTCAATGAAATCATCCAGTCTCTTAGTGAAGATTTTTTCAAGTATTTTGGAGAATTGTGAGAGTAAAGAGACTGGCCTGCAATTTGTGAAGCAATGACTGTCTCCTGTTTTGTATAGAGGTATTACTTTTGCTATTTTCATTTTGTCTGGAAATTTCCCAGTTTGAAATGACAGGTTACAGATGTGGGTGAATGGCTTAACAATTCCTTCAATTACTTTTTTCACTATTGTCATGTCAATTTCATTCCAGTCCGTTGATTTTTTGTTCTTAAATTTACTCACAGTCTCGATAATTTCCTTTTCAGTAACTGCACCCAGAAAGATTGTGTTTGGATTTCTATCTTATATTTCATTTACAGAACCACTGTTGTTCGTTTCTGTTGTCACTATTGATTTTGCTAATTCAGGACCAACGTTTACAAAAAATTTATTGAAACTACTGACCACATCCTCCATATTATTTATCAAATTGCCATTTTCAATAAAATATTCAGGATAATTAGCATTCTTAGGTCGATTACTAATAATCCCATTGAGTACCTGCCATATTCCTCTTAAGTTATTTTTATTATCCTCTAATATTCTGTTGTAATATTCTTTCTTACAGGTCCTCATTATATTAGTAAGCTTATTTTTATATCTTTTATATTTGATCTCAGCTTCCACTGTTCTGCATTTAATGAATTGTTTATATAATGTATTCTTCTTTTTACACGCATTTATTAACCCCTTGGTGACCCAAGGAGTATTTATTTTTTTGTTGTCTGTCACTGTATTGTTTTATAGGACAGTTTTTATTGTACAATGATTGAAATATTTGTAAAAATTTATCATATGCTTTATTTATATCATTTTCATCATAAACTATCTTCCAATCTTGTATTAATAATTCCTTTGTCAGTAAATACATTGATTCTTCAGTTCTTATTCTTTTATATTTAATATTTTTGGTATACTTTTTCTTCCTATAATCACATTGATAGACAACAAAAATCGGCAGGTGGTCACTGATATCATTCAATAAAAGCCCACTCCTGATATTATTTTCTATAATGTTTGTGAATATGTTATCTATTAGTGTGGCACTGTGTGACGTGATTCTGCTAGGTCCGGTAATTGTTGGATGTAAGCCCATACTGTACATTGTGTTGATAAATTCTTCTGTCAAACTATGTTGTTTTGAGTTCATCAGATCTATATTGAAATCCCCACAGATGAACATAACTTTATGAGTTAGTTTTGCATACATTTTTTCCATCCAATCCTTAAATAAGTCAATGTTTGATCCAGGTGTTCTATATACACAGCTCACTACTACATTCTTCACATTGTCCAGACAGATTTCTATTGTAATACATTCAAATAAATCATCCACAGTTACTGACAGATTTTCAACAACCTTGTATTTCAAGCTCTTGTCAACATAAATTGCAACTTCTCCTCCTTTTTTCACTTTTCTATTTATATAATTTAATTCATAGCCATCCATGGTAAAATCCACTCCTTTCTCTTCACTGAGCCACGTCTCTGATATTGCCACAATATTGAACGGCTCTTTAAACTGATGTAAATAATCTTTAATGTTATTAAAGTTGGCATAGAGACTTCTGCTGTTGAAGTGGATATATTAAACAAATTAAGGAAAAATGGAACTAAGAAAATGATATATCCAGAGTATTTTACTGATAATTGTGGTGATATTTATGATAAGAATATGGTAGTAAATAAAATGAATAAATTTTTTGTAAGTGTTGGGCCAGAGTTGGCAGCAAAAATTCCAAATCAAGGAAGAGACACCGTGAGTGAGACTTTGATTGGAAGTAACCCTCGGTCAATTTTTCTTACAGCGGTGGATGAACTAGAGGTAAAATCTGTTGTTGAAAAGTGTAAAAATAAATTATCTACTGATTGTGATGGTATTGATATGGCACTAATAAAAAGAACTGTTGATGGTATATTAAAACCATTCACATATATTTGTAATTTATCATTTCAAACTGGCTCATTCCCGCAGAAAATGAAAATAGCAAAAGTAATACCATTATTCAAGCAAGGAAATAAACACCAATACACAAACTACAGACCAGTATCACTTCTCCCACAATTTACAAAGATTCTGGAAAAACTTTTCAACAACAGATTAGAAAACTTTTTAAATAAACAGGATGTGCTGAATCAGAACCAGTATGGGTTTAGAGCCAAGAGTACAACATTGCTGGCAATAATGGAAGCAACAGAGGAAATAATAAATGCATTAGATCAAGGAAAATATGCAATTGGTGTGTTTATAGATTTTAGAAAAGCATTTGATACAATAAATCATTCAATACTTCTTAATAAATTGCAAATGTATGGTATTAGGGGAATGGCTCTGAAATGGGTTACAAGTTATCTATCTGAGAGACAACAATTTGTGAAAATGGGAGAATATCTGTCTGGGTGTATGGGAATTGCCTGTGGGGTCCCCCAGGGGTCAGTATTGGGCCCCAAATTATTTAACATATATATAAATGATATATTCCAAGTTTCTAAATTATTAAAAATAATATTATTTGCTGATGATACTAATATATTTTATTCTGGAAATAATTATAATCAACTAATCCATACTCTAAATAATGAATTAAATAAGCTAAAAAAATGGATGGATTGTAATAAATGATCACTAAATATAGATAAAACTAAGGTAATGATATTTGGTAATTGTAAAAATAAAGAAGATATACACATTCATATAGATAATGTAGTTATTGAAAAAGTTAAGGAGATCAAGTTTTTGGGTGTAATACTGGATGATAAAATTAGTTGGAAACCACATGTCAGATACATACAAAATAAAGTTGCAAAAAATATTGCAATTATAAATAAAATTAAGCAGGTCCTAGATTATAAATCACTTCATATTTTGTATTGTTCATTAGTACTTCCATACTTGACTTATTGTATAGAGGTTTGGGGTAACAGTTATAAAAGTAAACTTAATTCATTGTTAATATTACAAAAAAGGGCAGTCCGTGTTATACACAAAGTCGGGTACCTCGAACATACTAATTTATTGTTTTTACATTCGAAGTTATTGAAATTATGGGATCTGGTTCATTATTACACAGCATAATTAATGTTTAAAGTTAGTAAAAACCTCTTGCCACACAATATACAAAATCTTTTCAGAGAGAGAGAAGGGAAATATAATTTACGGGGGAATACAAAATTTAAAATGCACTTAGTAAGATCTACACGGAAGAGTTTTTGTGTGTCTGTGTGTGGGGTAAAATTGTGGAATGGGTTGGGGGAGAAACACAGGCAATGTCCAAACATCCACATATTTAAATCAACATATAAAGAAATGATTTTTGAGCAGTATGAGAATGAAGGGCAGTGATGTTACATTGTGTCTTCAGTGAGGGAAGGTTGTTGTTGTGTTATGGTGATTGTGAAGGTGATGGTGTTGTCTGTGTTTGTATTGAACATGCCAGAAGTGTATGTTTATTGTTGTTGTAATAGTGTTGGATGTTGGTATTGTTGTCAATATGGACTGTCATTGTTGTATCATTTTTGTTGTATAATTTGACTATGGGTGTATTATGGTGAATGTGGTTGTGGGATAATGATGATTATGAGTAATACTGTAATTTGTTGGGTGTGGAGAAGGGGTGGGACTGTATAAGCGTTGGCTTCTTCCCACTCCTTTTGAACATTTTATTTTTGGTTTGTTTTTTTGTTGTGTTTTGAACTCTCTTCTTTCTTTTTTTTTTAAGAATGTTCAAATAAAAATCAATGTCAATGTCAATCATAGAAATATTGAAATCAGATGTGACCATTGTGTTAAACTGTTCATCCGTGTAGTAACTACAGTCATTATTGATGGAGCTAAATAAATTATTATCAGGGTCTATGTTATATTCTACGTCCTGTGGGTTGTGATCTTTATATTCAAAAACTTTCAGTTCCTGTTGTTCCTGTTTGTTGATCTTTTTTGTTTTATGTTGTAATTGCTCCCACAGTTGATTTTTTCACACCAAGCTGCTTACCTATTGCAGATTCAGTCTTCCCAGCCTGGTGCAGGTCTACAATTTTGTTTCTGGTGTCCTTTGACAGCTCTTTGGTCTTGGCCATAGTGGAGTTTGGAGTCTGACTGTTTGAGGTTGTGGACAGGTGTCTTTTATACTGATAACGAGTTCAAACAGGTGCCATTAATACAGGTAACAAGTGGAGGACAGAGGAGCCTCTTAAAGAAGAAGTTACAGGTCTGTGAGAGCCAGAAATCTTGCTTGTTTGTAGGTGACCAAATACTCATTTTATCGAGGAATTTACCAATTAATTAATTAAAAATCCTTCAATGTGATTTTCTGGAATTTTTTTTCTCATTTTGTCTCTCATAGTTGAGGTATACCTATGATTAAAATTGGAGACCTCTCTCATCTTTTAAGTGAGAGAACTTGCACAATTGGTGGCTGACTAAATACTTTTTTGCCCCACTGTACTTGCTTATACTTGGTTTCTACAGGCATGCATGGGTATGCACAGGTATGCACAGGTATGCACTAGTTGAAATAATTTGTCACACTGTGATGAATAGGCTCAAATGGAATAAAAGTTAAGGCCTAATGCTAATTCTTATATAATTATCACTTCATCACTCTATATATCATTCTATATACCATCACTCTTATATCATCATCATCATCATAGCAGTCTGTTGGGGGCGACAATGACTGTTTCATTTAAGTCTGATCAGATTCCTCCACCCAGCTCTGTCCTTCGCCTTCTGCTGCCAGGAACTCCTGGCCTTGTTAACCTGGGTGACGTCTGAGCCAGTATGAATTGCTTTCTGACTGACCATTTCATGAAACTGCTTGCAAAATATTTGAGTACTGCTAGCTTTTTCTTGACTAACAGCACATTCTTGGCAGATAGAGGTATTATCAGCAGCAAGGACAGGCCAAGACAAACTGACTCCAGTATCTGTTGCAGTGACTGACCAGATGATAGGTTTGTTTATCTCTGCTCTTTGTGTAGTGCATGTCATGATGCACTGACTGGCAAAAGTCCACCACAGACCTTGCGACAGATGTGCTTATCTGCCTTGAGAAATCTCTGTCTGTGTGTCTGTCACGACCATAGGACTCGCTAAAAGATCATAGGATCGCCTATGATGTGCCTATGATGTCTATATGACGTCATAAACACCATAGTATAGTGATTCAAAAAAGTCTGAGTGTGTCTTCTTCTTCTTTTAGATTTGATTGGCAACCAGCTTACAGGTGCATTACCACCACGTACTTCACTCTATATCATCACTGTATATCTTTGTATCAGGAGTTCTTATAAGGAGTTCTGAACAACTCCCTATGTGTGAAAAAATTATCTGTCCTTGGACTGTGTCCTCGGCAGTGCCAATAGCTGTGCCAGCCAGCCAGCCATGTGTGATCAAAGGCAGGCATCACTCACGATCATAGAACATCGATGATCAAAGGCAAGCATCACTCATGATCATAGGACTCGTTATGACATCATCAAAGATCAAACGCAGACATCACTCACGATCATAGGACTTGCTATGACATCATCAAAGATCAAATGCAGGCATCACTCACGATCATAGGACTCGCTATGACATCATCAAAGATCAAATGCAGGCATCACTCACGATCATAGGACTTACTATGACATCATCAAAGATCATAGAACTTGCTATGACACCATCAAAGATCAAAGGCAGGCATCACTGAACGAGTGCTGACGTACTTGCTTACACCCTTGCTTACACCTGCATCCATTGCTTGATGTCTAAAATACAGACTAAAGGGAATCACTTGGTCTGGGGTCATCGGGCAACACAGCCATGTAAAGCTGGGTGTCGTCAGTATGACTATGGAAATGAATCCCCGGACTCCTGAAGGCAACATCCATCCATCCATCCATCTTCTTCCGCTTAATCCTTTTCGAGTCATGGGGGGGCTGGAGCCTATCCCAGCATCTTTGGGCGAAAGGCAGGGTATACCCTGGACAGACTGCCAGTCCATCACAGGGCCAACACAGAGAGACAGACAACCATTCACTCTCACAGTTGTACCTAAGGACAATTTAGAATCCCTAGTTGATGCCAATTAACCTAACTTGCATGTTTTTGGCATGTGGGAGGAAACCAGAGAAATCCCGGAGTAAACCCACACAGACACAGGGAGAACATGCAAACTCCACACAGATCACTGTTGGTCGGGGGCTGGGATCGAACCCAGGATCCCCCGGCCAAGGGTGAGTTGCTGTGCTGCCGCAGTGCTAACCACTCTGCCACCGCACTGCCCTGAAGGCAACATATAAAGATTAAAAAGTATTGGACCTAAAAATGATCCGTGAGGGACACCATAAGTAACTTTATAGTTTTTGATGAGCAATCCTCTATACTTAAAGAATTCTCTGGTAGTAAAGTTTGATTCAAAGCATTTTAAACAAATGGAGCAGTCAACAGTATTGATGATGTTATAGCGAGTCCTATGATCGTGAGAGATGCCTGCCTTTGATCTTTGATGTCCTATGATCGTGAGTGAGCGTGAGTGATGCCTGCCTTTGATCTTTGATGTCCTATGATCGTGAGTGATGCCTGCCTTTGATCACACACAGACACACACACAGATTTTCTTGAATCACTCTATACTATGGTGTCTACTGTATATGACATCATATTGACATCATGTAGAGATCATAGGCACATCATAGGCGATACTATGATCTTTTAGCGAGTCCTGTGGTTGTGACAGACAGACAAGACAGACAAGAGATTTCTTGAATTATATTGTGACGTTTGCGGGATTCACACAAAGAAAGAGGAGCAAGATGGTTGTGATGAACAGGCTTTATTTACACACCACCGATCCCCAACTTAACTCTGAGCACACAGAGGAGGGAGGTCATTCTCCCAGACCTCCGTTTCAATCATGGTTACACACACATGATACATCTTGCCCTAATCCTGCTAAACACTGCTGGGTCATTATAACGCAGTTATAATGGCACAGCAGTATAACTCAGTAATAACACATTTAATACACACACACAGTAACTTTTTCAACTGGCAAAGCATGCTGGGAAATCCCTGCCCCCCTTAAAATGGCCCCAACGTTACACTGCCCTCCCCTGGACTGGTTTCTGTCCCCAGAAAATTCAAAGTCCACTTTCAGAAATCCAACGCGAGTCAGCCCGGTGCCGGGGCGGCATGCACGGGCCATCCAGTGTCCATCTGAGTCTCGGTCGGAATATCTGGTTGGGGTAGGGTTCCAGTTTGGCCACCAGCGGGCAGATGGACACATCTGACAGCCTCTGTAGGACCACGCACAGTCCCTTCCCTGGCAGCGGGAGTCCCAAGCCCGCTCCGGCCGACTCCCACCGCTGCCAGGTCTCCCAGGCGGCCGCTGGCCCGCGTCCATGCGTCCAGCCCTTGCCGCGCCTGGAAAATGGCCGGATCTTCGTCCTGCTCGCTCCGCTGCTGCGCGTCTGCTGCGCGTCTGCTGCGCGTCTGCTGCGCGTCTGCTGCGCGTCTGCTGCGGCGAGGGCCTCCGTGACGTCACCGAAAGGGAAAACATCTGCGGTGGAGGTAGGACACGCACAGTTCCTCCTCTGGCAGCGGGAGTCACGACTCCCGCCGCTGCCAGGACCTCCCAGGCGGCCGCTGGCCCGCGTCCAGGCGTCCAGCCGTCCAGCCCCTGCCGATCCCGGGAAAAGACCGGATCTGTCCTGCTCGCTCCGCTGCTGCTGCGCTCCAAAGGCCTCTGTGATGTCACCGCCGGGGGGAGCATCTGCAGGAGGCGGCTTTTTCTCCGTCCATGCCACCTCGCTCTAATTTAACGTCGGCGAGGGGCAAGTTTGTCGTGCGCTGTGTGCGGGGCAGTACCATGCGATGTACCCTGGCTCTGTGCAGCGGAAGCCCCCCTTCCTCACGTCGCCACCGCTGTCTCCTTCGTGCACGCGCTGCTGTGATCTGCCGTAGCTCCTCCTCCCACTCGCTCTCAGCACGGTGGTTTCCTCCGATGACCCTCCGATGACCAGTCGTTCAGCGCGGCAGCCAACTCGACCTGGGCCCGGTGGTCATCCAACAGGTTCTCGCCGTTGTAGCGGGGAATCTTGGCCCGCTGCTGGACGGATGGGACGGTCATCTCCCGGTCAATCGCTGCTCCTAATTGCTCTGGAATCGCCAGCCTGTCCTGCCCTGAAAAGGGCGGGAAACGGGGCTGGTTTGCTCTGCTCAGTCCCGTCGGGTCCGCTGCTCCGTCCATCGCGGCGAGCCTCTCTGGGGGTGCCGGCGTCTCAGCTCTACGCTCCGTTCCCAGCCGAGCGATGAACCGCTCCGGCCGTTGGACCTCTGCCTGGATCCTCATCTTGCTCCATCCCACTTCTGACACCAGTGTGACGTTTGCGGGATTCACACAAAGAAAGAGGAGCAAGATGGTTGTGATGAACAGGCTTTATTTACACACCACCGACCCCCAACTTAACTCTGAGCACACAGAGGAGGGGAGGTCATTCTCCCAGACCTCCGTTTCAATCATGGTGACACACACATGATACATCTTGCCCTAATCCTGCTAAACACTGCTGGGACACAGCAGTATAACTCAGTAATAACACATTTAATACACACACACAGTAACGTTTTCAACTGGCAAAGCATGCTGGGAAATCCCTGCCCCCCTTAAAATGGCCCCGACGTTACAATATATAGTGTCGCTGAGGACACAGTCCAAAGACTGATAATTTTTTTCACACATAAGGAGTTGTTCAGAACTCCTTAGAAGAGATAGAGTCAGGTGATACAGAGTGAAGTACGTAGCAGTAATGCACCTGTACCTGGTTGCCAACCGCCAATCAAATCTAAAAGAAGAAGAAGAAGAAGAGTGATGATTCAGTCATCATGATCGGCCATATCTAATACAGAGATTTCTTGAATTATATATAATGATGATACAGAGTGAAGTACATGGTGGTAATGCACCTGTAAGTTGGTTGCCAACTGCCAATCAAATCTAAAAGAACAAGAAGAAGTCATCATGACCATTGTGCATTGATGACCAGCATCACAAGTAAATTAAGAGTTTACAGATATTTACACTGTATGATGACCAGCATCCTGAATAAATTAAGATTTCTCAAGTATTTACACTGTGTGATGACCAGCATCACGAATAAATTAAGTGTTCACAAATATATACGCTATGATGAGTTGCATCATTAAACAAATGAAAATGTATATTTCAGATTTCAGCAGTGATCAGGAATCAAAGTGTCCATGGTGCACTTAAATACTCCTGTAGTGACCACAAGTCCTGGTAAGTGGTAAGTAAGTGAAATAAACTATAATATTTACACCATTATATCTCATAAACCACATCAGAATCCAGTAGTGATCAGGAATCGAAGTGTCCATAGTGCACTAAAATACTTGTGTAGTGACCACAAGTCCTGGTAAGTGGTAATAAACTATAATATGTACACTATTATATCTCACAAACCACACCAGAATCCAGCAGTGATCAGGAATCAACGTTGGTGGGGTACCCGGTCAAGTCCCTCCATAACCAACTCCCCCCAGCCATAATCAGCTTGCTCCACACCCAACTCACCCCACAACAAACTTGCCCCAGAAGCATATAAATGTAGGCTGTGCATTACCTGACCTCAGGCCCACAATAGCCGGTCACATGTTTTGATTTCAAAGAAATTAAAAGTATGTAACACTGAAAATATATATATATAAAAAAAAACCTCTCCTCCCTTGCAGACTCATTGACTTTAATTACAAGAGGCTGCAACACATTTACTGTAATTCGAATCATTCCTGAAGAAAGTAATATGTTTTAAACAAAAAGTCAGACCCACAATAGCCAGTCACATTTTAATTTCAAAGAAATTAAAAGTATGGTTAAAATAGATGGGCTGAAAATTGTCTCGGAGGGGAAGCTTCATTGGAAACAGAAACTGAAATATCGTCAGCTGTCTGGCCAGATTTTTCAGCTCTGGGAGGCATTCGGCAGGGGCGAAAAGACCCCCAAGCAGCTTCTGAAAGCATGTGCCCACATACATTGGGGTCAAAAAGTATTTAGTCAGCCACCAATTGTGCAAGTTCTCCCACTTAAAAGATGAGAGAGGTCTCCAATTTTCATCATAGGTATACCTCAACTATGAGAGACAAAATGAGAAAAAAAAAAAAAAACCAGAAAATCACATTGAAGGATTTTTAATGAATTAATTGGTTAATTCCTCGGTAAAATAAGTATTTGGTCACCTACAAACAAGCAAGATTTCTGGCTCCCACAGACCTGTAACTTCTTCTTTTAGAGGCTCCTCTGTCCTCCACTCGTTACCTGTATTAATGGCACCTGTTTGAACTCGTTATCAGTATAAAAGACACCTGTCCACAACCACAAACAGTCAAACTCCAAACTCCACTATGGCCAAGACCAAAGAGCTGTCAAAGGACACCAGAAACAAAATTGTAGACCTGCACCAGGCTGGGAAGACTGAATCTGCAGTAGGTAAGCAGCTTGGTGTGAAGAAATCATCTGTGGGAGCAATTATTAGAAAATGGAGGACATACAAGACCACTGATAATCTCCCTCGATCTGGGGCTCCATGCAAGATCTCACCCCGTGGGGTCAAAATGATCACAAGAACGGTGAGCAAAAATCCCAGAACCACATGGCGGGACCTAGTGAATGACCTGCAGAGAGCTGGGACCAAAGTAACAAAGGCTACCATCAGTAACACACTATGCCGCCAGGGACTCAAATCCTGCAGTGCTAGACATGTCCCCCTGCTCAAGCCAGTACATGTCCAGGCCTGTCTGAAGTTTGCTAGAGAGCATTTGGATGATCCAGGAGAGGATTGGGAAAATGTCATATGGTCAGATGAAACCAAAATAGAACTTTATTGTAAAAACTCAACTTGTCGTGTTTGGAGGAGAAAGAACACCATACTGTGAAGCATGGGGGTGGAAACATCATGATTTGGGGCTGTTTTTCTGCAAAGGGACCAGGACGACTGATCCGTGTAAAGGAAAGAATGAATGGGGCCATATATCGTGAGATTTTAAGTGAAAACCTCCTTCCATCAGCAAGGGCATTGAAGATGAAACGTGGCTGGGTCTTTCAGCATGACAGTGATCCCAAACACACCGCCCGAGCAATGAAGGAGTGGCTTCGTAAGAAGCATTTCAAGGTCCTGGAGTGGCCTAGCCAGTCTCCAGATCTCAACCCCACAGAAAATCTTTGGAGGGAGTTGAAAGTCTGTGTTGCCCAGCGACAGCCCCAAAACATCACTGCTCTAGAGGAGATCTGCATGGAGGAATGGGCCAAAATACCAGCAACAGTGTGTGAAAACCTTGTGAAGACTTACAGAAAACGTTTGAATAAATGAATTGAATGAATTTATTTATTTATTTCGGATAGTACATTACAGGTTAAAAGAAACTGTATAATATAACAACAAGGTCAAATTAGACAAAGACTCCTTCTACTATACAATTCCACGTGAGTTATCCGAAATGGGTGATGGCTGAAGCCGCAGCTTATATTGCCCACCCTTGACGTCTGTCATTGCCAACAAAGGGTATATAACAAAGTATTGAGATGAACTTTTGTTATTGACCAAATACTTATTTTACCGAGGAATTTACCAGTTAATTCATTAAAAATCCTTCAATGTGATTTTCTGGATTTTTTTTTCTCATTTTGTCTCTCATAGTTGAGGTATACCTATGATGAAAATTGGAGACCTCTCTCATCTTTTAAGTGGGAGAACTTGCACAATTGGTGGCTGACTAAATACTTTTTTGCCCCACTGTATATGGACCTGCAGTGGAATAAACTTAATGTTTTTATTTTATTTTTTAATTTTTTGTTATTTTATGATATTAATGATATTCAGAGTGAAATATTTTCAGACTTGAGTGATCTAATAAAGTCTTTTCTCCATGGTCGCTTCCATATAATTATCCTTACCAGACTCATTTTAACAGGTTCACTTTTTTATTCTGGTGTCCCAGTAGGGAAGTGCTGAAACAGTCAATTCAAAATCAGATAGCTCTGTATGGATATGATGTGATTTTATTTGGCCAATTTCAATCCACCTTATTCCTGGGGGTGCCGCTGTAGGAATGATTATGGGTGGAACTTCCCGTTTCGGCTAAAGTAGTGTTAAATCAGTCAGCAAGAGTGGAGTAGCAGGGGCATTTAAAATAGCGTTTTTAAAAGTTTTTCAAATTCATTTTTCCACAATATTTTTTATTGAACCTTTTTTTACAAATATGACACAAACAGTCAAACACTAACACTAAAGTAATTAAAAAAACACTAACAACAACAACAACAACAAAAAAAAGTACTAAAAACAACAACAACCATTAACAAAAGCAAGTCAGCAACAATGCTCCTCTGTTTAGTCTAGGTAATCTATTACATAAGTATACATAATATACATTCACCAGTTTGGAATTTGCAAGGTCCACACATATCATTCACCTTCTTCTTCAGAAGTTATGTTTAATTTCTTTACATAATCAATGAAAGGTCTCCATATATTCTCAAACACATTTTCCTTTAATTTCAGTATATACTGTATGTTATTCTTTCTAGTGGAAGGTTTGTTAACATCTGTCTTAACCACTGAGTCACATCTGGTCTATGAGTCTTTTTCCACAGTAGTGCAATACATTTTTTTAGCATTAAGCAAACCGAGGTCTATGAATGCTCTTTCACTCTTATTAAAGTTATGTTTTTCTGGATACAGACCCAACAAAAACAGTTTAGGGTTCAGTGTGAATTGTTTTGAAATTATTTTTTCAATTGTTACCCTCACCTCTTCCCAAAACATTCTGATTTTTCTACATTCCCATAAACAGTGAAATAGGGTTCCTTTACTTTCCATACATTTTGTGCATGCATCTGGTATGTTTTTGTTATATTTATTTAACTCCACTGGTGTAACATACATCCGCATTAACCATTTAAAATGTATCAGTTTAAGATGTACATTTATTGATTTGGTTTGAGCTTCTGCACAAGCCATTTCCCATTGTTCCTCTGAAATTTCAATTTGCAGATCTTCTTTCCAATAATTCAGTCTTTTCTGTGAGTTTTCACTTGAGAATAGTGTCAATGAGTTATAAAACTCTGAAATAATACCCTTTCTCTTACTATCTTTCGTCAACATTTTTTCCAAGGATGAATAAGTAGGTCAGGTGAGAGCATTATTTTGATTTGATCGAATAAAATTTCTAAGCTGAAGATATTTAAAAAAATGTGTTATATTAAGATTGAATTTAATCCTCAGTTCTTCAAAAGACATTATGTTATCTGAACGTGACAAATATAAGTCTTGAATCTTTTGAATCCCTTTTAAATTCCATACTTTAAAAACAGCATCCGCTCTCCCTGGTGTAAAATATTGATTACCCCATATTGGGCTAAATTGTGACAGTAAGTGTGGTTCTTTTAAATATTTTTTGGTTTCACACCATATTTTGATCATGTGCTTTACAATTGGATTTTTAACTTGTTTCTGTAATTTTTTAGCCGAATCTGAGTATATGAATATGGGAAGAGGTAAAGGTAAATTGTATGATTCCATCTCAGTCCAGTGAGGGAGATCATTTGATGAAAAATAATGTCATAGACCTCAGTTGTGCTGACCAGTAATACAACATAAAGTTTGGACATTTCAGACCTCCACGATCAAATGGTAAATATAGTAAGGACAAACGTAATCTAGCCTTCCTATTGTTCCATATAAATTCCACTAACTTTTTTTTAATTCTTGAGAATAGATCTGAAGGTGGTGGTAAAGGAATGTTTTGAAATAAATAAAGTATTTTTGGTAAGATATTACTTTTAAGTATATTAATTTTCCCGATCATCGACATTGGTAGTGACATCCATCTCTGAAGTAACTCATTAATATCTGTCATTAAGGCTTCATAGTTGGCACTGGCAACTGATTCTAGCTTAGGCAAAATTTGAATTCCTAAATATTTAAACTGATTTACAACATTGAATTGATTTACCTCAGGAGCTGGGTGATTTCTTTGGGTCTCATTTAGCATTAATATTGAAGATTTTGTTTTATTTATTTTATATCCTCATATTTCCCCAAAGTTCTTTATTAAATTTAACAAGGTTGGAATTGATTTTTTAAAATTCAACATAAACAAAATTATGTCATCGGCACACAGGGAGATTTTATGCTCTGTTGGTCCTACTTTAATTCCATATATTTGTGGATGTAAACGTACTGCCATCGCTAAAGGTTCAATTGCCATAGTAAACAGTAAAGGTGAAAGTGGACAGCCTTGTCGACATCCTCTATTGATTTTTATTGATTTTGAGATATTGCTGTTTGTTAGGATTTCTGCTGTAGCATTATTGTATATTATCTGGACCCATTTTATGAAGTTATTTCCAAGTCCAAACCTTTGTAGGACTTCCAAAAGATAGGGCCATTCGACCCTATCAAAGGCCTTTTCGGCGTCCAATGATAGGAGAGCTGTATCCGGTGCTTCTTTATTGGAATAAATAATATTAAATAGTCTTCTTACATTATGGAAGCCTTGTCTTCCTATTATAAAGCCATTCTGATCTCAGTTAATAATATTTGGTAATATTTCTTGTAGTCATTTTGCTAAAATTTTACAGATTATTTTAAGATCAGCATTTAATAGGCTTATTGGTCTCATGTTTTCACATTTATTAGAGGGTTTACCTGGTTTTGGCAACAGTATAATAAAGGCATTATTCATGTATGGTGGTAAATTACCATTTTGAAATGCTTCTAAAACCATTTCCAAAAGTGGTTTTATTAATTTATCCTTAAATTTTTTATTGCGGTCCACTGGAAGACCATCTGGTCCTGCTCTTTTTCCTGATTTCATATTATCTATGGCTTGCCCAACTTCTTCTTGACTAATTTTAGACTCCAGTATCTCCCTGTTTTCATTCGGAATACACGGCATAGATAATCCACCCAAAACCCCATTTAGTTTTGTTAAGTCAGTTTCATTTTTTGTATCATATAGTTTTTCATAATAATCTCTAAAGGCCCTTGTCATATCCGGCTCTAGGGAGCCGGGCAATCAGAGCCAGGGGCAAGCCAGTGAGTCGTGATATTTTATTCAGGGTAAAGGGGAAGGGATGAGGAGAGCACAGATACTCATGCAGACGTACACTCACAGGTTGCACAGCGCAGAGGTAAGCAGCTCGTACCGGACGTGGGGGTAGCAAGACGTACATCCTCACAGCGGGATACAAACACAGGAATGCTGCAAGAGGAGTATAAGCTGACACCAGACGAAGGGGCTTCAGCTTAGCAATGTGTTTATGTCGCAGCCCCGAGTCATCGAGGCTGCTCCTATTTATCCTCATTGGCAGCGCCCCAGCTGATGAAGACTAATTGGCCCCAGCTGTCCATAATGCTGCCAGCTGAGACGCTGCTCAATGGGAAGCAGGGATGAGGGAAAACATGGGCTGAGTGCCGAGACGGCATCTCAACCCATGGTGACAGAGCCCCTCCCTCAAGGTCGGGCTCCTGAACGACCAGGAACATCCCAGCCCCCCCCCCCCCCCCCCCCCCCACCTAGGGTGGGAGGAAGGGAGGCGGACCGGAGGGGAAGAAGCCAAGGGAAGGACAACACCAATGGGGCAATGTAGGGTAGCGGGAAAGAAAAACCCAAATACAACACTGACAAAACAGAATAATTAACCCAGGTACAGATGGGGAGAAGAACTGGGTCAGCACGCCGGTTACATACTACCCAGAGAGTACCAACCATGCGTGACCCAGAGCAAGGAAAAAACCACCAAAAAGGTACAGGGCAAAAATGCTGAGTACGGTTAAATAAAAGGGAACCTATACACAGCGCTAATTTAAGTACATACACACAGTCACCAAGAAAAGTGAGGGTGACTGGAACAAATAGACAATTACAGAGCATGGTGTTACGAAAAACAAGGCACATGACTCTAATGAACAAACAGGACATAAGAGAAATACTGAGTGCAGGCAAAGAAAAACCCCACACACACGAATATATAAATACCCAGTCACCTAAAGAAATGAAAGTGACTGGAATAAATGGATAACTGCAGAGCATGGTGTTACGGAAAACAAAACATAACTCTACAATGCAAAAACGGGACTAAAAACATAGTACAACAAGTAAAAATGCTGAGCATGAGCGATGGAAAACACAGCACTATAAAAATGAATCCACCAACAGGACAAAACATTACACCCGAGTGACCTTAATAACAAAAGAAAAAGTGACACCCGAGGTGAATGGCAGGCAGAGTCCAAAAATGGCCGAGATGGCTCCGGAGATCTCCCCGCCCATCGTCCAGCTGGCGAATCAGGGAAAGAAGTGTTCGGACGGCGAACTCTGGACCCAGATCCCAGGAATCCAGTCCACCGGCAGCCGAACCAGGCTGCCCAGAGGGAAACACAGACCAGTGGGGGGAACCAGATCACCGAACCGAAAGTTCTGTGGGTCGGGTCGTCGACCCGCATCACTCAACCACCAGGACCGTTGAGACGGGCGAAGGATCAGAGCGGATCCCGGTGGAAGAGGCTCAGGGGAGAGCCGATGACGAGGGCGGCGGGCGTCAGGCCGCAGGAAAACGGCCACCTCCTCACCGGACCTGGACAATACTGGGGCAGCACCCACGTCGGACCCCGATCGGGCCTCAGGCGAACCCACGTTGGACCCCGACTGGGTCTCGGGCGATCCCACGTTGACTACTGCACCAGAACCGACCTCCAACGTTGAACCCGGACCCTCCAGCACCACGAGGAACAGCAACTCCTTGCCGGTGACCCTGGAAGAAGGCTCAGAAGAGAAAACAGAACCGGGATCAGGATCACCGGCAGCGCCAGAACCCGGCGAGACGAGCTCAGACGCAGCGGACGGCTGCACCCGGCTCGTCTCCCCTGGAGATAGGCTGAAGTGCTCGGGGATAAAAAGAGAGAAAAGAAAGGAGAGCACTCGCCTGATCTCGGGTTCTGACGCCGTCCAGGACTGCGAAGATCCAGGATCCGTCGTCAGGAGGTCGTTGTCAGGCTCCCATCTAGCCGCGTCGGGCCCCGCAGCCAGCACGATGGTCAGCGCAGCTTGAGATCCCTCCAGCTCAGGTAACCCCGCCGACGATCCACTCGGCGTGAAGCCAGAAGAATCTCGTCCCGCTGGACCGAACCGCTCCTCCGTGGAGACCCGGGGACGCTCAGTCGTCGGCGTAGACTCCACGCAGCAGTCAGTCCCCCTCCTCCGTCCGCAATGTAGCTGCGGAACCACAGGCCCTCTCCATATCCCACCACGTTGACCCGGAGCCGGGGACCGCTCGGCGGAGAGAGACACAGAGGATGCGGGATTAGGAATACAGGTTACAGCAGGTGGGGAGAGTTCAGGGAGCTGCGAACCCTGAACTTCTCCTCCAGGGATGTGACAGAGCAAATCATTAAGCAGGTGTGAAAAAACAATGACTTGCCTGCCCCCTGGAGGTTGAGTATCGCCTGCTGTAGTGGAATCTGCTTCTTCCTCTCCCCGCCCGGCGATAACGGAGGACCCCCCGGGAATTCGTCTGAGGGTCGCTCGCGTTGTCTCCAGCAGAGAGCTCACCAGGCCGGAATTCCAGGCACACACAGCGGTCAGGAAGCGCGTCGAGGAGGAGGGGGAAACAGCCGGGGTGAGCCAGCCCGAATGTCCAGGAATGACAGCGGGGGAACGAGGCTCAGGGGACGGGGCTGTAGAATCTCCACACTGACGAGGCGAAGGGATGACAGCTGCGTGGGAGGAACGGTCCTGACGATGACCCAGAACTGGATCCGGACGAGGTTCGTGCAGAGGTGACTCGGTGATGTGATGACGACTACTCCCAGGGGACGAAGCGAGGGGGAAACCCAGGATTCGCCGCTCCAGATCGGAGATCGAGACGAGGAAGGCGTCGAGCACGGGAAAGCTTCGTAGCCCTGAAGTCCTCACCATCAATCTCACTGCCGCCGCCACATGCCTGAAGGTGGTGACAGGAAACACAGTAGAGCTCGCGACAGCCACTCGACCCCGGACATAACTGCTGTCAGCTGCGGCTCCTAGAAGGGAATCCCGAGTGACGTGGCGCAGGTCGGGGGAAGTCCTCTGGTTGGCGCGAACTCCCGGACTGGAATGGCGGCAGGAACGGGACTCCGAAGCGGGGAAAGACGTCGCCCACTTCGACTCCCTGCCGGGATTTCCATCCACCCCGTGGAGCTTCTCTCGCTGTGTACCTGCAGCGTCTATCCTGGCACTGTCCTCCAGATGGTACAGAGAGTGAGGGTGACAGTCCAGGAGTTCCTCAGCACGGCCCGGATGCCAGCGTCTCGCGTTGGAGGCGTCGTGCAGGGTGAAGAATGTCCCGTCGACAGCCTCCGAGATGGACCTCAGCTCGTCGCCCTGGCGCCGGAAGTGACTCCTGGGAAACGGCATGCTAGCAGCGCTGACACCCGGACAGAAAGGTACATTTCCACAGCGACTCACGGCCGCCGGCAACTCTTCTGGCTGCGACATACTGTCATATCCGGCTCTAGGGAGCCGGGCAATCAGAGCCAGGGGCAAGCCAGTGAGTCGTGATATTTTATTCAGGGTAAAGGGGAAGGGATGAGGAGAGCACAGATACTCATGCAGACGTACACTCACAGGTTGCACAGCGCAGAGGTAAGCAGCTCGTACCGGACGTGGGGGTAGCAAGACGTACATCCTCACAGCGGGATACAAACACAGGAATGCTGCAAGAGGAGTATAAGCTGACACCAGACGAAGGGGCTTCAGCTTAGCAATGTGTTTATGTCGCAGCCCCGAGTCATCGAGGCTGCTCCTATTTATCCTCATTGGCAGCGCCCCAGCTGATGAAGACTAATTGGCCCCAGCTGTCCATAATGCTGCCAGCTGGGGGCCAGCTGAGACGCTGCTCAATGGGAAGCAGGGATGAGGGAAAACATGGGCTGAGTGCCGAGACGGCATCTCAACCCATGGTGACAGCCCTATTAATTTCTAAAGGATCTATAACTACCTGTCTGTTACTTACAATACTGGTAATTGGTGTTTTAAATTCTAATTGTTTAATCTGCCATGCCAATAGTTTTCCTGATTTTTCACCTTGTTCATAAAAAGTTTGCTT
Organism: Pholidichthys leucotaenia; assembly: GCA_020510985.1. Classification (NCBI taxonomy): domain Eukaryota; kingdom Metazoa; phylum Chordata; class Actinopteri; order Cichliformes; family Pholidichthyidae; genus Pholidichthys; species Pholidichthys leucotaenia. Next base: position 173,799,951 of record CM035849.1, on the reverse strand, counting down.
CAATCTTAGAAGACTCGAGGCAGCTCTATTTGCTGATTTTTTGTCATATTCAGCTCTCAGAATCAGTAATTCGTTCTCTAACTGTGGGTTACTTCCTGCATACACCTTTTCTTGAAGAATTTTTATTTTACGTTTCAATTGGACTCTCTCCTCTCGAATCTTCTTAGATTTTGAACCTGTATAACTAATAATATGCCCCCTAATAAAAGCTTTGAAAGCCTCCCACTTTATACATGCCGTTGTTTGTGTAGTATTAATATCAAAGAACTCATCTATCTGTTTTTCTATGTACTTAACAAATTCCTCATCCTGAAGCCATTTATGCTGAAAATGCCACCTACCTGGATCCTTTGTCAATTTCTTATCTACATATATTAGACAGCAGGGTGCATGATCAGAGATCACAATGTTATCATAGAAACAGTTTTGAATCTTGGACCTTAATTCTGTAGAGATCAAAAAGTAGTTTATACGTGAGAATGTCTTATAGGTATTAGAATAACAAGAATAGGCTTTGACTTGTGGTTTCATTTCTCTCCATATATCTAGCAATCTCAATTCTTTCATAAAATGATTAATAGTCATCCTACATCCATTGTGCGTACAGTCCAGTCCTGTTGATCTATCTATACTGGGATTCAATGTACAACTAAAATCCCCTGCTATTATATGTTGCCCTGTAAGTGATGATAAAGTAAGGAATAAATTAACAAAGAAGTTTTGATCATCAATATTGGGGCCGTATAAGTTCACCAGATTTATATTTTCTAATGACAAAGATCCTTGGATGATTAGATATCTTCCAAATTTGTCTCTAATTACATTTTTCATTTGAAATGGGACTGTTTTGTGTATGAGAGTCATCACTCCCCTAGCTCAGGATGAAAATGATGAGGTGAACACGTTACCTTGCCATCTTCTCCTAATTCTTTTTACATCCTCCTCTATTAGATGCGTTTCTTGTAAAAATACAGTTTTTGAATCTATGTCTTTTATTTTATTCATAACTTAAGTTTTTTTAGATTTTGTAGACCTCTGCAATTCCATGAAGTTAAATTAAGATTAACGCTTTGATCTATGATCAATAAGGAGTTTGAGATTACCTTGCAATATGAACATACTCTTACAGAGAAGCAAAAACATGGATGATGGAACATTCATCCTACGAACTAAACAAAAACAAATTCCCTTTCCCCACATTCGTGGTAATCCCCCCAAAATCAAAAAAATTCCGTCTCCCGTTATAGCTAGTGATTGTTCCACACCTGCGAGGATCAGTCAAACCACTCTCTCTTTCTCCTCTCAATCACCCTGACTCTACTATTTTTATGACATTAACTCTCTTCTGTAGTTTTTTCAACATAACTTCAAAGTTTTATAGCAACTTTGTACATCATAGCTTTTTTTTTTTTTTTAAATACAGTCTGGACTTTGTAGACTTATTATATGTTTCAGATCAATCAGATGTCTGTACATACGCTTAAATGTTCTACCTTTGTCATGTTCATGCTTAGTTCCCACCAGTCTCCTTTTAAATCTGCTTGATGAGCTCCTGCGCCTCTTGAGGGGTCTTGAAGATGTGGGTTCTCCCTTATATGTGACCAGCAGTCTTGCCGGATGAATCACTCCGTGATGAATCCCGAGGTTGCGCAGCTCTTTGCGGGCGGGGTCGAACTGCCTCCTTAATTGTTGTATTCCTGCAGCCAAATCTGGGTAGAAGCGCACCTGTTGATCCTGGTATTAATTTCCCCTTTAGCTCGCACAGCATTGGTGACTGTCATCTTATCTCTGTAGTTGAGGAACTTCATAATCAGCGTCCTCGGTGGTGTCTTATTATCTCTCGGTGGGCCAATTCGGTGGGCGCTCTCTAAAACGACTGATGACTGCAGGTCCGCGTTGTTCAGCGCTTCTGGAATCCACTTTTCCAAAAAGGAACATGAGTCCCATCCCTCCGCTCCCTCCGGGAGGCCCACCAGCCTCAAATTATTCCGTCGCGAGCCGGATTCCAAGTCTAGGACGTTATCTTCCAGACGTTTCCATTTTAATTCCATTGTTTGCAGTTTAATTTGCAGGCTGGTGACGTCATCCTCAGCGCTTGATATTCGGAGCTCCGCCTGCGATACTCGCTCCAAACAGTCGTTTATTTCCTTTCTCATTCCTTCTATCGCTGCTATAATCCCATCAAATTTAGATGAAAACTCTGTTCTCATGGAGGTGATGGCAGCGAGCACTACGCTTGTCCCCTCCCCAGCAGTTCCCGCTCCGCCGCTGGCTCCATCCTCCGCCATCGTTTCTGGAGTTTTCCCTGCCTTGCCTTGAGCGTGGAAGTCTGTTAGCTTGGATTGTTTTGACGAGTCGCCTTTTCCTCCACCTGATTTTCCAACTTTGGTCTTTACCATATCCACGCCAAAACGCTGGGATGGGTTTTTGTTCCAATTGAGAGAGTTTTAGTTAAATTTTTAGTTTGACAAGCAGAGCAGTGTGAAACACGTCTTCCTACGTGGCTGCCATAACCGGAAGTCCCTTTACAAATTCATTTTAATGTATAATCCACATATGTGTTTTGCACTCAAGTGGCGGCTAATTTCAACACTTGTAGTTTTTGTATTTTTTTGAATGTTTTGGTGTAGTTCTGGTACTTGTTGCTGGTGTTCATGGTTGTGCCATAGACTATAATGGCTCTTTTCCATAGTCACAGTTCTTTTTTACTTGTTTCGATCCTCCACTACTTCTTTCTCCCTGGGTTTTTGATCCATTACAACCCTGTAAAGCCGCGTAAACTCGGTAGTGGGCGGGATTGAGGCGGCGCCACACTCTGCTGACGTCAAGCACACGACCGAATCCTTCATGACAAAGAAAATGGCGGATTACAAGTGGAGGATTTCCACGTTGCTTCTTCTCTGGCTTTTGAACACAATAAATGAATGTTTTTAACCGGAGAAGAGAGTTTTACAGGAGAAGACGACGTGCATTGAGAGAACACAAGTTGGGGCAGTACCAGAGACTCGTTGTTGCCATTGGGGAATATCAAGCAGCGGAATATCAAGCAGCGGAATATGAAGCGGAATATGAAGCAGAGAGCTTAATTACCCAGCACATCAGACAGTTTTTGGTAATTTAATGCTTTCTATTGTCATTTTATCGTCATGTCATTGTTGTGTACAGCATTTTGATGTCGCCAGGTTATCAGTATTAATATGTATGCTGTGTGTGTTCTAGTTGGCTGCGTTGTTGCAAAATCAACGCTGCAGACCATGGACCTGAGCAGTAACCCATAGCTCTCAGTGGTGGGAGTATATTGTCCCCAGCTTCTCAAGCACACAGTGGTTGCAGAACTTCCGGATGTCCAAGGACACTTTCACCTACTTGTGCCACAAATTGCGTCCATGCATGGAGCCTCATTCATGTGCATACATATGTCAAACGTTTGTTTTTTAAATAAAATTTGGTGCACTTTTCATCTACGTCTCCTCTGTTGTTCATAACGGTTAACTGTTAAGGGACAACTAATCAAATGCTAAAACCTTGTAATTGACCTTGGAATTATATGTGGATACTCGTTATATTTCCAATTAATCATAGCCCTATTTTACTTACAAAATAATTTAAATTACTTTAAAAAAAAAGCCAATTCAACTGTAGTAAAATTCTTGTTTTTGTGTATCATTTTCCCATTGATAGTTATTTTTAAGGGATATGTGTTCAGGGATGGGAAATTACACGCTAAAACACTGTAGAAAATGACTGCAGAAAAATGCAGCAGCTGAACAACTCCCTTTTGGTTTGATTGAATTGCCAATTGACCTTGGAATTATATGTGGAAACTTGTTATATTTCCAGTTAATCCTAGCCCACTTTTACTTACAAAATAATTTTAAAAATTTTAAAGAAAGGCAATCCAACTGTAGCACCATTTTGCATGCTGAGTGTCATTTGAGTATCATTTTCCCATCTATTGATATTTATAAGGCATATGTGTTCAGGGATGGGTAATTACACGTTAAAACACCTTAGAAAAATGACTACTGCAAAAAAGGCAGCAGCTAGACAACTCACTTTTGGTTTGATGGAATTGCAAATTGACCTTGGAATTATATGTGGAAAATTGTTATTTCCAGGTAATCCTAGCCCATTTTGTCTTACAAAATAAATTTAAAAATGTTAAAGAAAGTCAATCAAACTGTAGCACCATTTTTTATGTCGAGTGTCATTTGAGTACCATTTTCCAATCTATTGATATTTATAAGGGATATGTGTTCAGGGATGGGTAATTACACGTTAAACACCTTAGAAAATCACTGCAAAAAAAAAAAAAAACAGCAGCTAGACAACTCACTTTGGGTTTGATGGAATTGTCAATGGACCACGAAATTTTCTGATGAAACTTTTGTTATTCCTATTAAATACTGTGACATTGTCAGACTGGCCAACACCAAATTATAATTTTATTTTTCAAACCTATGACACTTTGGAAGTATTGAATCAGAAAATCATATGTTTATCATATTCATGTCAAAGTTTACAACTACAAAACTGTTATATTTGGGTTTACGTGTATGTGTATTTTCCCTTTATATTATACTAGACTCCTTATAATGTATTGAAATTCTCTGAATTTGGAATGACGATAGAACATTCAATTTACATGTACTTACCTTTTACCTACTTCGACTTTTACCTTCATCAGTGTCTACTGCTGAATGTAAAGTACACCTGTGCCTCTGCTTACAATTTAACTTGAACACTGTACACAATTTAGAGAAATGTATACAGCTGTGATCATTTTTTATTAACTTTAACAATAACAATTACATTACCTTTAAAAATCGTGACACCTTTATGGATGAACAGCGGCATTTGGCTAATATGAGGCAATGGAATGTGTACGTATGTAATTATTCGCCTTTCTCATTTAGTTATAACAGACAAACCACACTTTTATCCAAAAAAGTAACAATTTAATAACATTAGAAATATTCCCAAGACATGTTTAAAAACGGGGATTTTTCAGTACTTCGGCCAGACTGCCAAAATGGTTTAGGAAAACTGTTTGAAAGAAGCCGTCTCGGTCAGCTCATCCCTTCTGAATGCTTCTTCCTTCTCCTGGGCTGACTGCAGGTTTGCTGCAAGCATTCGTAGCTCCTGATGGTGTCTTTCGCGCTGTTCGTGGAGCCGTTCGTGGAGCTGTTGATGCTGTTCGAGCATCCTATCATGGGCCAGCATCTCAGGTTGTTATGAAAACACCCCTGCATCTAGTGTTTTTTTTAAACGTACAAAGACATTTTAAATTCCTTATTATGCGTCTAAAGAAAATAACAATAATCACATTAAAAAAAACGAGTGGTCATTTTCAGTTGTGCCTTACCAGAACTTGCCTGGGACATGACGGTTACTGATGGAGCTGCCGATATTGCGGACAATGGTCTCGACACCGATTCTGGCCCCTAGACAGATGCCGGAGTGATTCTAGAAGGAAAATGCATACAATACAGCTCACCAACAAAGTGCAACATGTACAGAAAACACCAAACTTTTTAACCAGAATACAATAATAAGCTTCTTTCAGCGTTTGGTTTAAGTGAATACTGAAATAAAAGCGTGAAGCCCGGATATTAGCTGGCTAACCATCATCACTAACCATTGCCCACAATCGAAAAAATGTCTTTATTGCTTAAAAGAAGTGAGCTTTTGACCGAAAGGACCAATTGGCGAAAAGACAGACAATATTAAAACAACACTCACCGTCAACGTTTTCCAATTGCGTGGCCGTGTCGAGCACATTGTCTCTGCCATTGCTAGCAGGCCGATATGGCGTCCATCTGCTCGTACCACTTCCACTTCTATCTACTCGCACCACTGCGTCCGTTATGGTCCTTTATGGCCCGATAATCGCTCTTCATTTTTTTTCTTTTGGACATCGTTAACACAATTGTGAAGCCGCTCACCGTGGTTACTCGCTGAAATTACAAATGGTGGTCGTGTAGCTTCAACAGAAAACAGAAAACGGACGCGTTTGTGACGTTACGCCCTGACCAATCAGCGGCTAGCAGTCGATTGACGTCAAATCACACCTCGCTTTTTCGCTCGGTTATACCCTGCCCTTAAACTGGCACGAAAATCGTATCGGTTAAAGCGGGTAGGGTACTGTGGAAAGAGCGAAAAAGTGAATAAAGTAGAAGTAAGTAAAGCTAAGGTGATACTTGTGGAAAAGTGCCTTAAATGGAGGCTTCTCACCTGCAATGGGTAGATCATGCACTGAAAACGGAAAAAGGACTGTTGGTGTGATCGGTGGTACACACACAGAACAGACACAAGAGCACAGCAGGTATGTTTTCACTTGTATGAATGTCACAGATCTGACGATTATGTATTATACATATCACCAGAATGAAGGCTGCATGAAGTAAAATTGTGGAGAAAAAGGAATGGGCGAGAGGCAACGAGCTGGAATGAGACAAGGCTTTATTTTCTCCATCATACTGCAAACAGGCTTCATAGCTCGTGTGAGCTACTGCACTCTAAGGTCCCTGTACATAGCTCTTTTATACCTGTTGCACAGACAAAGAGAATGTGTGGCACATTAGCATTTCGATTGTCAGTAAATACACATCATTAACATGACATCAACTGGTGCCGCTTTGACCGCTGCTTCTGGTCTCCGCGACTCCAGGTTATTCTTTCCTTCCTCAGGGGGTGCGTAACTTAACAGTCCAGTCTGCTTCCCCCCCGGGGCTGTTTGTCTGTCTGTCCATTGTCCTGCCCCTCTTCACTGCTTCTGGGTGTGAGAGGACGTCCCACGCTGTGTCTACTGTCCACCACACAGCCCCCCCGCCCCCGAACACCCAGAAGGGGCTGTAACCCCCCAGTCCTTTGGGCTCAAGTCGGCGCCTGTGGCGGCTGCAGCGGGGGACTGCTGCTCTATTCGAACTGTCCTGCTGGTGAAATGTGTCGGAGGGCATGTCAGTCCGTGGGGGGAAAGGGGGAGGGGTGAAAAGCACTTTCTGCTCTGCTCCAAGTTCCAACATGTAGTACGGCCGTAATTCGTGGGCGCACGGGGTCCAGTGCAAGTCGTGCTTAATGGAACAAAACCGGCAATCGGCAGGCTTTAGGAACGGAGGTGTGGGAAGAATGATGTGGAGGACGAGGGGGAGATGGGGGAAAACAATGGAGTGCCGGCCCGAGACGTCAAAAGCAACTGGGCCGCGCAAAAATTGCGTGCAGATCACCCTTGGGCGAGGGACTTTTCCGGTAAACCCTCCGGTGATCCGTAGCGGCTGTGAAAAAAAATAAGTCTCTGACGATTGCTTCTCATGCGGGCCTGGTCCTGGCAGGATCTGGGGAAGGCAAACGGCCCAATTCCCCGAGGGCGCATAGCGGCAGTGAAAAAAACAATATAAGTCCTGTGGGTGAGGCTGCCCGGCTGCTTTAAGTGTGATGCGCAAAGCCTAAAGGTTCCGGGAAAGGCGATCAGCCATGTTCCCCAGGAATGTGCAGCGGCTGAGGACCTTTATCAGTTCTTGGAGCTGTGTTTGTCCCTGGTGCGTGGCGCACACTCTGGCACAGTGGCCACGTAGCTGTAGGTTGCGCTCCTTGTAATCCTGCGGTGTGCGCACGGGGCTTCTATGCGCTGAAACCCCACTGTCGAGAGGTGAAGCCAGGGTCGGGGAGCTTGACTGAAACCACGCAGATGGTGCAGATCTTCTCCTTCCAGGCTGTTTCTGTCAGTTTGCTCGTCTCGCCAATCATGGTGCGTCTCGGTCCCAGCGCCGCTCGCTCTCTCGGGCCCTTCAGGTAGCCAGTGTGGAGAGAGGAACAGGCGAGCGCGCTCCAGTGTGTATGAAGAGGGAGTCCACAGCATGGCAAAAGGGAGAGATAGTCCATTCACATGTCAGGTCACCACTGTGGAGAAAAAGGAATGCAGGCGAAGCATGGCGATCTTGATTCCACAGTGTGGTGAAAGGTAGAGACGCTCCATGGCACGTCAAGGGTCACCAATGTGGAGAAAAAGGAATAGGCAAGAGGCAACGAACAGGAATGAGACAAGGCTTTATTTTCTCCATCATACTACAAACAGGCTTCATAGCTCGTGTGAGCTACTGCACTCTAAGGTCCCTGTACATAGCTCTTTTATACCTGTTGCACAGACAAAGAGAATGTGTGGCACATAAGCATTTCGATTGTCAGTAAATACACATCATTAACATGACATCAACTGGCGCCGCTTTGACCGCTGCTTCTGGTCTCCGTGACTCCAGGTTATTCTTTCCTTCCTCGGGGGACGCATAACTTAACAGTCCAGTCTGCTTGCCCCCCAGGGCTCTTTGTCCGTCTGTCCATTAGCCTGCCCCTCTCCACAGCTTCTGGGTGTGAGAGGACATCCCACACTGTGTCTATAGTGTCCACCACAAAATAATAAATAAAAAAGAGTAACAGTTTGCTTCCTAAGGCTTAACGATTTCAGAAAGATATCAAACAAGTTTTGGGATTTTTTGCATTCGATGCAAATTATAATGAGTTATAATGACCCAGCAGTGTTATAGGCAGAATTAGAGTAAGATTGATTATGTGTTGTGTAACCCTGATTGAAATGAAGGTCTGGGAGAATGACCTCCCCTCCTGTCTGTACTCAGTGTGTGTCTTCAATAAAGCCTGTTTTGTCGCAGCCATCTGCTCCTCTTTTTGTGTGAACCTCGCATACGTCATACTGGTGTCAGGAGTGGGACCATGGAACAGATGGAAGTCAGGATCAGAACGGAGATCCAGCAGCTGGAGCGACTCATCGCTCAGCTGGCGACGGACCACGGAGCTGAGACACCGACCCCCGGAGCCGCTCGCCGGGACGAACGAAGCAGCGGACCCGACGGGACCAGCATACCCTACCTTCTCCCTTTTTCAAGGCAGGGTGGGTGGAGCAGAGCAAACCATCCCCGCTCCCCACCCTTTTCAGGGCAGGACGGGCCGGCGATTCCACGGCGACCGGGGCGGTGATCGACCGGGAGGAGACCGTCCCATCCATCTGGCAGCAGGCCAAGATTCCCCGCTTCAACGGCAAGACCCTGCTGGACGACTACCTGGTCCAGGTTGAGCTGGCCGCCTCGCTGAATGGCTGGCCACCAGAAGAAACCACCGTGCTGGTCGCGCTGGCCTTGGAAGGGAGAGCCCTCTGCACGCTGTCTGACCTCCGGCCCGAGGAGTTCCGCAGCTGTCCAGCGCTACAAGGAGCACTCCGGAGACAGTTTGGGAGAACGGCCGACGCCGAGCACGCCCAGGAACAGCTGGCCAACCACCGTCGAGGCAGCCAGGAAAGCCTAGGAGCCTATGCGGTGGACATATGGCTGCTAACACAGCGCAGCTACCCAGACTTCGCACCGGAGGTAGCGGAGAAGCTCGCCCTCCGGAACTTCATCCAAGGTCTCCGCCCAGCCCAGCTCCAGAGCCATGTCCGGATTAACGCCGCGAGCGACTGGGAGACTGCGGTGGCAGAAGCAGAGCGGGTGGAGCCGCTGATGAATCGTACAATCGAGGCATCGACGCCAAGACAAAGAACCTTCCAGGCCACGGCTGAGAGCGAGGGGGAGGAGAAGGAGTTACGGCAGACCATGGCAGCGCATCCACGGAGAAGACGGCCGCGGCGATGTGAGGAAGGGTGCTTCCGCTGCGGAGAGCCAGGAAACATCGCACGGTACTGCCCCGCACCCACCCCATGACAAACCGGTCCCTTGCCAATGTTAAACTAGAGCGAGGTGGCATGGACGGGGACAGGCCGCCTCCCGCAGATGTTTCCCCTGATGAGCCGGTGCCACGCGTGGGCCGAATTGGACACTTGCCAGGGATGTATTTACAGTGCAGCCTCGATAAGACATCGATCCGGGCTCTGATTGACACCGGCTCTACCATCTCCTTGGTCCGACCCAGTGTGCTGCCAGGTACAGACGAGACGACACCACGGGGGTGGGAGCCCACTGAGCGCCACGTCACCACAGCTACCGGTGAGCACGCCAGTTTGGGGGGGCGGAGAGTTCTCGTGGTGGGGGTAGCTGGTCAGAACATAAAACACCTGTTCTGGCTGCCTGACATCCAAGACCCCTGTATTATTGGACTAGACCTGCTCACAGCGTGGAAAGCCAAGATCGACACCGCCGGACCATCCCTCCAGCTGGGAACCTGGACCATCACGCTCCGCAATGGGACCCAGGGAAGGAAACCGGAGGGCTGTGCGATCGAGGGACCGCCAGGATGGACCGGACCAGGCGGGCCACCGTGAGGACTGGACACAACGGCGCCACCAGCACGAACAGAGGGAGCATGAGCACACACAGGGACAGCAAGGGGAGGGGTCAACGTGTCAACAGAGACACAGCAGGCGGTGGAGGAATTATTCCAGCAGAGCTGCAGCAGGTTGGAGCCAGGACAGAGACGCCAGCTGCAGGAGCTGTTGGACTGCTATATGGGCGTCTTCGCTGTGAAGGACGAAGAATGCAACCGGTCCGGCTTGGTGCAGCACGAGATCGACACCGGTGAGACCAGGCCAATTCGGCTCCGCCCACGCCGGCTGCCCTTTTCAAGGCGGGCAGCAGCAGAACAAAAAGTGCGAGAAATGCTGGAGGGAGACATCATTGAGCCCTCCATCAGCCCCTGGGCGGCACCGGTGGTGCTGGTCAGGAAGAAGGACGGGTCGTGGCGGTTCTCCTGAATGACGTCACCCGTAAAGACTCCTACCCCCTGCCCCGCATCAATAACGCGCTGGACCACATCGCCAGCTCCAGCTGGTTCAGCTCGCTGGATCTACACAGTGGCTATTGGCAGGTAGATCTGTCACCTGAGGCCCGCCAAAAAACAGCCTTGTCCATTGGGCAGGGACTGTATCAGTTTAAAGTGATGCCGTTTGGACTTTGCAATGCCCCGGCCACCTTTGAGCACTTGATGGAGCAAGTGCTGGCTCATGTGCCCCAGAGCCGCTGCATTGTTTACCTGGACGACCTACTGGTGCATGCAGCTGATTTTGACAGCGCCCTGTCCAATCTCCGAGAAGTACTGGACGCCATCCGACAGGCCGGACTGCGGTTGCACCCGAGGAAGTGTCACCTATTTCAGCGGGAGACCACCTACCTGGGCCACGTCGTCAGCACAGCGGGAGTCACCACCAATCCAGAAAAGGTGGCAGTGGTACGAGACTGGCCAGTGCTGCGGAATTTGGGAGAACTGCGGAGCTTTCTCGGACTGGCCTCCTATTATAGGAGGTTTGTGAAAGACTTCGCCACCAGCCCGCTGCATCAGCTGATGCAGAAAGGATGCGTATTTCAGTGGAGTGAGAATTGTGCTGCTGCTTTTTCCCAACTTCGCACAGCGCTCATCAGAGCTCCCATCCTGCAGTACCCCAACCCGAACCGCCCTTTCATCGTGGACACGGACGCCAGCAACCAGGGCATCGGGCGGTGTTATCCCAGGAGGGAGAGCAGGGAGAGCAGGCAGTCGCTTTTTTCAGCCGCACTCTCAGCAGAGCCGAGAGGAATTACTGTGTTACTCGCAGAGGGCTGTTGGCTGTCATCCAGGGGCTGTGCCATTTCCGCCCGTATGTGTACGGGGGGAGGTTCCAGCTCAGGACAGATCATGCTTCCCTGACCTGGTTGTTGAACTTTAAGGAACCGGATGGACAGTTGGCGAGATGGCTGGAGGCACTGCAGGATTATGATTTCCAGATTGTGCATCGGGCAGGCCGCCTCCATGCCAACGCTGACGCGCTGTCTCGGCGCCCCTGTGCGGCAGAGGATTGTTGTCACTGCCAGCGGGCTGAGGATCGAGACCATGCCGTCCCACGGGCTGCTGCTCTCCCGACCGCCACGAGCAGAAATAATGCAGCGATGCACAGCTCCTCCTCAGGTGATCAGGCAGCCTCCCCCAGCGATGATGTCACAGAGGTCCTTGGCATGCAGCAGCTGCAGAGCGAGCAGGACAGAGACCCGGTCATTTCTTGAGTTTGGCAGTGGCTGGACGCAGGCCAAAGGCCCGCCTGGGAGGTTGTGTCGGTGCTGGACCCAGAGACTAAGGCCCTACACCCCCAGTGGGCCAACCTCCGCTGTCACGAGGGCATGGTGTATCGGCAGTGGCAGACTCCAGCTGGGCAGCGGCACGTCTGGCAGCTGCTGGTTCCTCGTCGACTCTGGCCCAATGTACTCCAGCTGGTTCATGGGGCGGTAGGAGCGGGTCACTTCGGGGTGACAGAGACTTTGCAGCGTCTTCGAGCCCGGTTCTACTGGCCCGGATGTCACCAGGATGTGGAGCTCCACGTCCACCACTGCAACACCTGCACAGCTCAGAGAGGGCTGACTCAGCGATCCCACGCTCCCTTGCAGCAGTACCGTGTGGGAGCACCGATGGAGCGGGTGGGAGTGGACATTCTGGGCCCTTTTCCGACTACAGACTGGGGGAACCGCTACGTGCTGGTCACAATGGATTATTTTACCAAGTGGCCAGAGGCTTACGCAGTCCCAGATCAGACCGCCGCTACGATGGCATCAAAGCTGGTGGACGAAATGTTCTGTCGGTTTGGCGCACCGGAGGAGCTGCACAGCGATCAGGGTCGGAACTTCGAGGCAGAGGTCTTCGGAGAGGTCTGCAAGCGGCTGGGCATCCGGAAGACCCGGACCACCCCGCTGCACCCACAGAGCGACAGCCTGGTCGAACGATTCAACCGGACTCTCACCACCCAGCTCGCTGTCCTAGTGGACCAGCGACAGCGAGACTGGGACCTGCATCTGCCTTTTGTTCTTTTGGCATACTGGACGGCAGCTCAGGAATCCACCCGGTGCACCCCTGCAGCGCTGATGTTTGGATGCAAGCTGCACACACCGGTGGATTTGGTATTCGCCACCCCCCACCCACCCCCCCCGAGCCAGAGGTGGAGGGCAAACCTGGGTTGGATTATTTTTTTTGTTTGAAGGAGCACCTCCACATGGTGCACAAACTGGCTCGGGAGGCCCTGGCAGCAGCGGGGAGTCGGCAGAAGTGAGCGTATGACTCCCGCTGCCAGGGGAGGGACTTGGCACCAGGAGATCGAGTCTGGGTTTTCTGCCCTGAGAGGAAAAGAGGACGATCACCGAAATTGGCGATCCATTGGTCGGGACCGTGTGTGGTTCTGCAGAGACTGTCGAATGTGGTGTACAGGGTGAGGCTTAAGAAAAGGGACCGGGTCGTGGTACTTCACTGTGACCGTCTTGCCCCGTACCAGCCATCCGCCCCGCTGGTGGTCGAACCGGAGCCTTAACCCCGACCAGATACTCCGACTGAGACACAGATGGACACTGGTGGGCCTGTATGTGCTGGTCGTCGGCGACGGATGCCGCCCCGACACCTGGACGGGTTCGAGTTGGAGTTTTGAGTTGGACTTTCATTTTCTGGGGACAGAAACCAGTCCGGGGAGGGGGGGGGCAGTGTAACATCAGGGCTTTTTCCCGGCATGCGTTGCCAGCAGAGGACGTTATTTTGTGTGTGTTTGAATGTTATTACTGTGTTATTAAACTGCTGTGTCATTATAACTGCATTATAATGACCCAGCAGTGTTATAGGCAGAATTAGAGTAAGATTGATTATGTGTTGTGTAACCCTGATTGAAACGGAGGTCTGGGAGAATGACTTCCCCTCGTGTCTGTGCTCAGTGTGTGTCTTCAATAAAGCCTGTTTTGTCGCAGCCATCTGCTCCTCTTTTTGTGTGAACCTCTCATATGTCACAGTATGATGGTCGGAAGCTCCAGGTCTTGATGCATGGGATTAAAGATATAAAAGGGGAATGCACAGAGACCCAGGAGCGCGAGAGCGCGGTAGCACTGTAACACTGTAGCACTGTAACACTGTAGCACTGTTGCGCTGTTTGCTGTTAAGTTGTTGGAGAAAGAATAAAGCCTTGTGTCGTTCAGCTTGTTGCCTTGCCTGTCCCTTTCTCCGCACTGGTGACCCTGACGTGCCATGGAGAGCGAGCCACACTGGTGACCAAGACGTGCCATGAAGAGCAAGCCGAGCACCGCCCCGGAGACTACCTGGAGGGAAAGCACCAGCGCTGCGTGTGCTGGTTCAGTCAAGCTCCCGGACTTCTGACTTTATGACCCGGCAGCGTGGGTTTTGCACATAGAAGCCCAGTTCGCACTCTGCAGGATAACAACAGATGACACGAAATCCTACTATGTGGTCACGGTGCCAGACGCGCGCGCCACGCAACAGGCAACAAGCCTGCTCCAGGAGCCGCCGGCGTCTTGGAGGGATACCAGCGAAGTTGAGGAGCTGTTGGTGGTAGCCGGAGCAGACGCCAGGAGACGCAGGAATGGGATGATCTGCTTCTATCATCACCGTTTCGGCTCGAACATCCAGCGATGCATGCCGCCATGCCAATGCATGTAGTTGGGAAATGGCACAGCCAGCAGTCAGTAGCAGCTGTGACTGCTGGAGATCAGAAACAAGCTGCTGTATGTCACAGACACACGTTCAGGGAGACGGTATGCTCACGGACGCAAATTTGGTTGACCACCGGCCCTGAGTTTTTTTAGGGCTGCGGTCCGCACCTAAGGAGGACTTGGCAGCCTCCCCCAGCAGAATTCCTTTGTTTCTCAGCCGCCGCTGATCTCTGGAGAATTTCTACCAGAAAACCCCACGCAGAGACTGATCCGCCAGTGTAATTTTTACACAGACGGAGGCTGGGAGCCACCTGGCCCGGCCCACCATTGTTTTCCCCTCACATTCGTCCCAAGAAGCTTGCAGAAGGCTGGTTTTGTTTTCGACAGGCACGATGCACACTGGACCCCGGCGCGGACGCCCACCGTTATTGGCTCTGCAAGTTGGCGATCCTTTGGCAGGGACCTGCGCTCGGTGGTGACCTGATGTGCCCCCCCTTCCCTTCACAGACTGACATGCCCTCCGGTACACCTTACCAGCAGGACGGTTCTACTGGATCAGCAACCCCCTGCTACAGCGGCTATGGGCGCCGGCTCAAACCCAAAGGACAGGGGGGTTAGAGCCCCTTCTGGGTGTTCGGGGCGGGGGGGGGGGGGTTGCCACCCAGAAAGGAAGGGGGAAACAGGAGAACAATGGACCGAAGGGGGAGGTGTCACCAGGGGGGGTATCAGACGGGGCTGTTAGGGCTATGCACCCCCCGGGGAGAGTAAGAGCCGCTGTGGCTGCTCAGAGAAGAAAGGTGTGAAAGTGGCACCGGTGTATGTTATGTTAATGTACCACACATTCCTTTGTTAGACAACAATGTATGATGGTCGCAAGCTCCAGGTCTCGATGCATGGGATTAAAGATATAAAAGAGGTAATGCACAGAGACCCAGGAGCACGAGAGTGTGGTAGCACTGTAGCGCTGTTTGCTCTTATGTTGTTGGAGAAAGAATAAAGCCCTGTGTTGTTCAGCTTGTTGCCTCGCCTATCCCTTTCTCCACAGTCCTTTCTTTCTTAATGTGGCCAAGGGGACAGGGAGTTAAGCCCAACTGGTAGCATCCAACCTGGACTTCAAACTCACAACCTCCTGCTCCGGAACTCTATGTATCCAAGAGGGTCGACCCACTTGGCAAGCCAAGTAGGAATGCTTTTATTGACTCTGTTGCATATTCCCCCTCAGATTTTGACATCGTCCTGATGTCAGAGGTGCATTTAAGGTTTAGGGTGTCCACCTTCTGACTATGTCAACACCAGTGAGTCCTACCAGCAATACCTCTTGTGGTGGGTACCAAGCACCACTTGCGGGAACAACACACTGGTGGTATCTGGGAAACGGACCAATGCACTACCACTAAGTTCTACCAGCAATGTCAGTTGTGACCAAGGGGACGGGCGTTTAAGTCCAGCTGGCGGTGTCCAACCAGGGGTTCAAACTCACAACCTCCCGCTCCGGAGTCCGGCACTCACATACTCTACCTGTGTCACCAAGAGGGTCGACCACTTTGCAAGCCAAGCAGGAATGCTTTTATTGACTCTGTTAGATTAATCACAGATATTCTCTTTTACAATGAATGTGTAAATATGTGTCAACCTCTCACGTGTTTTATAATGTCATTTCACTGGCTGAATTGTACAATATCCTACCAAATTAAAGATTTTGAATTGAAATTTACACCTCTTCAGACTCATTTAAACCTTTATAAATTGTCAATAAATCACACTTACACGTGAAAACTTTTACTGCATCCCTTTTTACTGATGTTAGCGCATCTATACGCCTAAGACCGGGGCATATTGGCCTAAAAATAAGCAAATAATTTGCCAAAATCCGAACATTGATAGAACTTGTAAACAATGCAGTCGGGTGTACTAAAATGGCCACCGGAGAGTTTCCGGTGGCTTCACTTCTGCCTGCCAGTGCGCCAGGTTATATATCTATGCAGCGCGCCATCCAGTGGGTAAAACACAGATCAGACACTTCCTGCTGTCTAGCCTGAGCTGGTAGAGCTATGGGTGCCGCAGGAGTTTTTTATTTGGACAAAAAGCCTTGATATCTTAAATATATGTAAAATCAGCTCAGTTTCTACCTCGCCATATATAGTGCTGAAGTCTGCATTTTACGGTTCAAAGAGACCATTCGTGTGAATAAAAAGAAAGCCAATATTAAACTACACAAATTAACACAATAGTAATAGATCCTCCTGAAAATTTATTTTGGAAAATTTATGTGGTGCTAATTGAGAAGAAGAAGAAGAGCTTTATTTATATAGCACTTTTCACAGATAAAGACCACAAAGTGCTTTGACAGTAAAAATGCAGAGTAATATAAAAACGAGGACATAAGATAACACAGCAATGTGACGTAGGCGAGGTTCACACAAAGAAAGGGAGCAGATGGCTGCGACACAACAGGCTTTATTAAAACACAACAATGAACACAGACAGGAGGGGAGGTCATTCTCACCGACCTCCGTTTATATCAGGGTTACACAACACATAATCACTCCTGCTCTAATTCTACCTATAACACTGCTGGGTCATTATAACACAGTTATAATGACACAGCAGTATAATAATACAGTAATAACATTTAAACACACACAAAAATATAATGTCCTCTGCTGGCAACGCATGCCGGGAAAATCCCTGCCCCCCTTAACACAGCCCCGATGTTACACTGCCCCCCCCCCCCCGGACTGGTTTCTGTCCCCAGAAAAATGAAAGGCCAACTCAAAAGTCCAACACGAACCCGTCCAGGTGTCGGGGCGGCCTCTGATGCCGACGACCAGCACGTACAGGCCCGCCAGTGTCCATCTGTGTCTCGGTCAGAGTATCTGTTCGGGGTGAAGGCTCCGGTTCGACCACCAGCGGGAGGGATGGCTGGTACGGGGCGAGACGGTCACGGTGAAGTACCATGACCCGGTCCCTTTTCTTAAGCCTCACCCTGTACACCACATCCGACAGTCTCTGCAGAACCACACACGGTCCCGACCAATGGCTCACCAACTTCGGTGATCGTCCTCTTTTCCTTTCAGGGCAGAAAATCCAGACTCGACCTCCCGGTGCAAAGTCCCTCCCCTGGCAGCGGGAGTCATACGCTCACTTCTGCCGACTCCCCGCCGCTGCCAGGGCCTCCCAGGCGGGCTGCTGGCCCGCGTCCAGCCACTGCCAAGCCCGGGAAATGTCTGGATCTCTGTCCTGCTCGCTCTGCAGCTGCTGCGTGCCGAGGGCCTCTGTGATGTCATTGCTGGGGGGGAGCTGTCTGATTATCCGAGGGGAACCGTGTGCCGCTGTGTTATTCCTGGTCACAGTGGTCTGGAGAGCAGCAGCCCGTGGGACGGCCTGGTCTCGATCCTCTGCCCGCTGGCAGTGACGACAGTCCAACAGCTCCCGCAGCTGGCGTGTCTGTCCCGATTCCAGCCCGCTGCAGCTCTGCTGGAATAGTTCCTCGACCGCCTGCTGCGTCCCTGCCGACACGTTGACCCCTCCCCTTGCTGTCCCTGTGTGTGCTCGTGCTCCCTCTGTTCATGCTGGTGGCGCCGTTGTGTCCACTCCTCGCGGTGGCCCGCCTGGTCCGGTCCGTCCTGGCGGTCCCTCGATCGCGCAGGCCTCCGTGTTCCTTCTCTGGGTTCCGCTGCAGAGCGTGATGGTCCGGGTTCCCAGCTGGAGGGACGGTCTGGCGGTGTCGATCTTGGCGTTCCACGCTGCGAGCAGGTCGAGTCCAATAATACAGGGGTCCTGGATGTCAGCCAGCCAGAACGGGTGTTTTATGTTCTGACCGGCCACCCCCACCATGAGAACTCTCCGCCCCCCCCAATCTGGCGCGCTCACCGGTAGCTGTGGTGACATGGCGCTCAGTGGGTTCCCACCCCCGTGGTGTCGTCTCGTCTGTGCCCGGCAGCACACCGGGTCGGACCAAGGAGATAGTGGAATCGGTGTCAATCAGAGCCCGGATCGTCGTCTTGTCCAGGCTGCACTGTAAATACATCCCTGGCGAGCATCCAATTCGGCCCACACGCGGTGACAGCTCATCGGTTTGTCGTGGGGTGGGTGCAGGGCAGTACCACGCGATGTGTCCTGGCTCCCCGCAGCGGAAGCACCCTTCCTCGTGCTGCCGCTGCCGTCTTCTCCCTGGATGCGCTACCGTGGTCCACCGTAACTCCTCCTCGCTCTCAGCCGTGGCCTGGAAGGCTCTTTGTCTTGGTTCGGCTGTACGATTCATCAGCGGCTCCACCCACTCTGCTTCTGCCACCGCAGTCTCCCAGTTGCTCATGGCGTTAATCCGGACATGGTTCTGGAGCTGGGCTGGGCGGAGACCTTGGATGAAGTTCCGGAGGGCGAGCTTTTCCACTACCTCCGGTTCGAAGTCTGGGTAGCTGCGCTGTGTTAGCAGCCGTACGTCCGCCGCGTAGGCTCCTAGTTTCTCCTGGGTGCCTCGACGGTGGTTGGCCAGCTGTTCCTGGGCATGCTCAGCGTCGGCCGTTCTCCCAAACCATCTCTGGAGCGCTCCCTGTAGCGCTGGCCAGCTGCGGCGCTCCTCGGGCCGGAGGTCAGACAACGTGCAGAGAGCCCTCCCTTCCAAGGCCAGTGCGACCTGCACAGCGGTTTCTTCTGGTGGCCAGTCATTCAGAGCGGCAGCCAGCTCGACCTGGACCAGGTAGTCGTCCAGCAGGGTCTCGTCGTTGAAGCGGGGAATCTTGACCCACTGCCGGGTGGATGGGACGGTCGCCTCTCGGTCGATCACCGCCCCTGGTCGCAGTGGAATCGCCGGTCCGTCCTGCCCTGAAAAGGGCGGGGATCGGGGCTGGTTTGCTCTGCTCCACCCGCCCTGCCTTGAAAAAGGCAGAAGGCGGGGTCCGCTGGTCCCGTCGGGTCCGCTGCTCCGTTAATCTCGACGAGCAATTCCGGGAGTCGGTGTCTCAGCTCTCGTCCATCCCGAGCTGAGCGATGAATCGCTCCAGCTGCTGGATCTCCGCTCGGATCCTGGCTTCCATCTGCTCCATATCCCACTTCTGACACTAGTGTGATGTAGGCGAGGTTCACACAAAGAAAGGGAGCAGATGGCTGCGACACAACAGGCTTTATTAAAACACAACAACAAACACAGACAAGAGGGGAGATCATTTTCACCGACCTCCGTTTATATCAGGGTTACACAACACATAATCACTCCTGCTCTAATTCTACCTATAACACTGCTGGGTCATTATAACACAGTTATAATGACGCAGCGAGTGACACTGAGTGATCAACCTGAAGAATATGGGGTTAAAAGATCACACGTGTCATGTGGTGTGTATGTGTGCCAGGATTAGTCCAGGTAGTGGCACAGTGGGAAATGGGCAGTCCTTTTTTTTTTTTTGTATTTGGGGGTGTGGTTGTGATGAGGCGCAGGGATTGGCAGGCTGTGTC
Source organism: Pholidichthys leucotaenia (assembly GCA_020510985.1). Classification (NCBI taxonomy): domain Eukaryota; kingdom Metazoa; phylum Chordata; class Actinopteri; order Cichliformes; family Pholidichthyidae; genus Pholidichthys; species Pholidichthys leucotaenia. The sequence continues at coordinate 173,780,113 of CM035849.1, read as the reverse complement.
ATTGCTTTATTAGCAGATGCAGGGCCGGTGTGTAACACAGGTGTTCTGAGGGGAGAGGTGCTAACGGACGCCACAGAGGAATGGTGACGGAGGAGTGTTGTGTAGTGATGGCCAGATGAGGCTTTCTGGAGGACTTGAGGCTTTTCATCAAAATGGCTCATATAGACAAGGCCTCATGTGAAACTTCATTTTCTCTACTAGGCCATCTAGTGGACAAAACGTATACGACATACAGATTTTTACAAGGGTGTTATTGGTTTGTATATTTTTTCGTTTCAATAAATGCACTGTCTTTTAAGAAATATCAATGATCATAAGGGAAAAAAAATAATAAAACTGAGGTGACTACAGTGAATGTGCTTGTGCTACTTATCCATTTTTATTAAGAAATAATAACTTTTCAACAGTCTTATACTGTCTTTCCCAGTATATTCAACTCTGGCCTTATTCTCATGCAGGGCACAATGGCAATAGTGCCTCAGTGTAATGATGTGTAATAATGATCCAAGCTCTTTGAAACACAACAGACACTTCACCTTGCAAATAAAAATAGAATTACAATAATGACTCAGCTGGGATTCAAACCCAGGCCTCCCACTTGTAGAGCAGTTGGTTTACCACTAAGCCATCACTTCAGTTACAATAAATATCCACTATTTGTGAAAAATATATCAATGGGAGAAATGCACGCAAAATGTTCCCAAACAGGAGAAGTCCATGGTTTTGGTGCTGCCTCCATCAGAAAATTGGCTGTGACAAATCCCTCACACAGTCAAACATCAACAACACAAAACGTGAGGGACGGGGATTTCCATTGTGTATAGCTGCTCACTTTAGTTCATGTTGCGTGCAAAATCATGAATGGCTTCCTGACCCAGTCAGGTGGTACGACGTCAACACATACGTCAGCAATACACGCCTCGAAACACGCTTCTCCTGGATAAGCTCGGAGCACCCTCGAAGCTCTGGAGCCTGCCGTCCCATCACTAGTGTTGTGCACTCAGGAGCCAAAGAAAAGGAAAGACGCCTGATCATCTGGGCTCCGAGGATCGTGTGTGCGTTCAAGGGTGAATGAATGAGCCAGATCCACGGAGGAAGTGCTGGGAAGGATCTTGAATCTTGGATGAGAAACACTTAGGTGGAGAGGTTTTGTGGGAGAGTAGAGGGGTGAAAGCATGCTTCATCCCTCCTTCGGTTAAGTCTCTACTCCGAACTATATTTTCTTCCCTTGCCCCTTTTCCTGTTAACCTGTTATGCGGGGATCCAGCCCAAGAGACGCTATATGAACATGTGCTTGAATACAGCTAGGCTGGGAATAGCCCCTCCTGATACTCATATTTGCTTGCTGCATGGTTATTTGATTTATGGTGATTGTTTATAGTTTTTTTCTGAATTAACCTTTTGTGCCTGCATTTATAGCTTTTGTTTGCCGTGGTAATTAACATTATTGGGGGGGGGAGGTTCCTGCTCAGCCTTTATCCAAGTCATATGAACATTTAATGCATGTTGTCTTAATGGGCTGACTGGAACTCCTTTTTTTATGGTTAGCGGAAGACCACAACGGGACCTGGATCGGAGGCTCCTGACTGGACAATTTAGAACAGACTGTTCCCCACTGGGTTATTGGTCCTGGAGGACCCTGATGAGACATTTTTATTTCTTTTTTTAGGAACTTCTTTTTTCTTGTTTTCTTGTTTTTATTATAAAACTTGTCTTTCTAAAGAATTGTAATAAATTTATCATTTTTGCCAAGTCTCTGTCACGCATGCTGTTTTGGGTCAGGAAGCTCCTCAGAAGAAAAGTTCTATTTTAACCCTATAACACCATCCCTGTGACACTTGACCATGAATTGCTCTAAAGGTCAAAAGTAGAATTTTAAAATCGGTACGAAATTTGACTGGTAGCCGGTGAAGAGTGACTAAAATTGGGGTGATATGGTCCCATTTGCGAGTTCCCATTAAAAGCCTGGCCTCAGCATTCTGAACAATCTGTAGGTGGTTTAACAAACCCTTGTTAAAACGGGTAAAAAGAGAGTTGCAGTAATCAATTCTGGATGAAATAAAAGTGTGAATTATCATCTCTAGATCTGAGCTTGATAATACATTTTTGAGTTTAGAAATGTTCCTCAGGTGGAAAAAGCAGTTTCTGACTAGTTGCTTTTGAGTGGCTATCCAAGGCCATTGAACTGTCAAACAGCACCCCCGGGTTTCTTTTTTTTTTTTTTTTTTGTAACTTAGATTTTTATTCATTTTTCATCATATATAATGCATTCAGATCACATTCTACATTTAAAAAACAAAGGGGTTAGGGTAGGGAAAAATAAAAAAAAATAAACAAAATAAAAATAAAAAATAAAAAGGGGGGGGACAAATGTTGGAGCATCAAGTTTTTAGTTTCCATCTCTTAATTCTTCTGGTTTTTTCAGTGTCTTTGGTTATTCTTTCAATTTCTGCCTCGTTGTTGCACTTTGTAGTGTGACCATTTCCGCCATTTTTTCTCCCATATTCCTTCTTGCATTCTTCGTCGATATGTTAGTTTTTCCATCATACGTATGTCCTCAACAATGTCAGTCCATTGTTCTTGGTCAGGAAGAACTTCTGATCGCCATTTTTTTGTGATAGTTTTTTTACATGCAATCAACAAGATTTTAACTAGATATCTGTCCTCAGCCTGTATAACACTGTCTTTTTTAAGATCACATAAGTACATCAGGTTACAGTTCATTGGTATATTATATCCTAATATCCTCTGTATTGTCACATGTATAGATTTCCAAAATGATGATATTTTGTAGCATTTCCAAAACATATGTGAGTGGTCTGCATTTTGAGCCCCACATCCCCTCCAGCATAAAGATTGGGTATTTGAATATTTTCCTTGAATCTGTGGTGTAATGAAAAAGCGAATCAGGTTTTTCCATCCAAATTCCCTCCATGCCCTTGAATTTGTTGATGTGTGTTGTGTTTTCCATATTTCCTGCCAGCTTTCTTCTGTTATGTTTAAATTGAGCTCTTTCTCCCATTTCTCCTTTATATAGTTACTTGTATGATTGTTTGTCATAAGTTTCTGATATAGTTTTGAAATAATTCTTATTTTATTTCCTGCATATGAGCTTAAAATAAGTTGTATAATCTCGTTCACATCTGTTTGGAGGTTATGCCTAATCTTCTTCATATAGTAATCTCTCATCTGCAGATATCTGAAAAATTCCGATCTTTCTAATTTAAATTTTCTCCTGATGTTTACAAAGCTCCCGAGATCTTTTTTTCCGATATTGCCCCATGCTGTGATTCCCTTGTTCACCAGATTTTTGTATCCCCTATCTTGTTTTGCCGGTTCAAACTGACTGTCAAATGCTACCCATTTCAATAGTTTTATGTCTTCCCTTATATTATATTTTTGTACTATTTTATACCACAGTTCTAAAGTAAATTTAGTGATTGGGTCTATTTGTTTGATTTGCTTATATGCATCTTTATCCCCTATTATGCTTTGTACTGGGAGTCCCTCAATTTCCTTTTCCATTTCTTTCCATTTTGCCTCATATCCCTCGTCGCACCAACATATGATATATCTTATTTGTGCTGAGTAGTAATATTCCTTTAGACTCGGTAGGCCCATGCCTCCTTTCTCTTTTGGTAATTGGAGGGTTTTATATTTCACTCTTGGTTTTTTACCTCCCCAAACAAATCTCGATATCATCCTGTCCCACTTTGAGAATTGGGCATCTGGAATCTCTGTTGGTATAGCCTGGAAGAGGTAAAGTAATCTAGGTTGTATGCTGATTTTGACTGTCTCAATTTTTGAATTCAGATCCATATTTAAGATTGACCATCTATCAATATCTTTTTTTATTTCTTGTTCCAACCTATCATAGTTTGCTTTATATATTTTGCTTAGGTCTTTAGGTATGTTCACTCCAAGGTATTTTATTTCTTTTTGCTTCCAGTTTAGTTTGATCTTATCAGTTATCTGGTTTAGAGGGTTATAGTGGAATGTCAGTATTTGTGTTTTTGTTATGTTTATCTTGTATCCTGATAATTTTCCAAAATTTTCTATCAAGTTCATCATTTCCATTATTGATTTATCTGGTTGTTCAAGGTAAACTATAATATCGTCTGCAAATAGCCCAATCTTGTGTTCCGCCCCCTTTATTGTTACACCTTTTAATTTCTTATTTTGTCGTATCGCTTGAGCCAATGGTTCTATGAACAGAGCAAACAAGGTGGGCGATAAGCAGCATCCCTGCCTAGTTGATCTTTGTATATTTACTTTGTCTGTTAAGCTACCGTTTATCTTGATTCTTGCCACAGGTTCTTGATATAGCGTCCTTATGCATTGTACTGATTTTTCGTTAAATCCAAAGCGCTCCAGTACACTATATAGGAATTTCCAGTTAACCCTGTCAAATGCTTTTTCTGCGTCTAAACTCATTATTACTGCGCTTTTCTTTTCTTTATGTATTTGGTTAATTATATGTATTGTTCTCCTGATATTGTCATGTGTTTGGCGTCCCTCTATGAATCCAGTTTGATCATCTTCTATCAATTCCGTCAAGAATGTCTTTATTCGTTTACATACAGTTTTGTGGCTTTTGGCCCCGTTTCATAATATTTTTGCTTTAGATATCTATTTTTCCTTTCAATTTCATCCATTTGTGTTTCTTTTATCTTTGTTTTTTCTTCTTTAATTTCTTGATATATTTTTGGATCATTTGTGCTTTGATGTTTACGTTCTAATTCCCTCAGTCTCTCACATCTTTGTTCATACGCTTCCAGTTTAGTCTTATTTGCTTTTCCTGTTTCAACAATTAATTTACCCCTTAACACGGCTTTTAGTGCGTCCCATAGTATTGTTGGGTCCACTTCTTCATTGTCATTCTCTTGGATATATTCGTTTATGTTTATTTTTATTCTTTCTTTCATTTTCTCATCATTTAACAGTCCTACGTTAAGTTTCCATGTTGTTTGTCGTTTTCTATTGTTTAAATATATTTCCATGTATATAGGATTATGATCTGATATTTCTGCCCCTCCAATCCAACAATTTCTCACCCTGTGTCTGTCACCTTCATTCATAAGGAAGTAATCTATTCTAGAGTGTACTTTATGGACTGCTGAATAATGTGTATAGTCTTTTTCGAGTGGGTGTAGGTCCCTCCATATGTCTACCATACCCATTTCTGCCAGTGAGGTTCTTATGAACTTTGTTACATGTTTTTTTGTCTTCTTAACACTTGTTGTGTCAACTTCATGATCCATGACAGCATTTAAGTCTCCTCCACAAATTAGGACTCCTTCACTGTGTGTTGCTATGAGATCAAACAGATGTTGAAAAAAACCCTTGTCACTTTCTGGTGGGGCATAGATGTTCACTAATGTAATCTGCATACCATCTATTCTTCCCTTTATTATTACATACCTGCCTTCTTTATCCTGGATTTCCTGTTCACTTTCAAATTGTATTTTGTTTGAGATTAGTATCATAACCCCCCTTTTTGCTCCTCCCTTAAATGAACTGTAGTAGGAGTTCTTATAGCCAAATGTCTTTAGCTTCACATGTTCTGCCTTGCTCAAATGTGTCTCTTGCATAAATATAATTTCAGCTTTTTCCTTCTTGAATTTTCTTATTATTCTTTCCCTTTTAACAGGTGAGTTCAGACCATTCACGTTTAGTGTCATTATCTTAAGATTTTTACCCATATTCATGTTTTTCCATTTTTTTAACTTGTGCTCCTAGCCCCTTTAACAACAAAAATAACACATATTTATATAAAAACACATTAAAAAAACTTGACCTCCATACTTTGGGCCTTTCTTCTGCCCACTGGTCCCTGTTGGTGGGTGGGGGGTTTGTCTTCACAGAGTGAAGGGCCCTCCCTAGACTTCTAATTACTATCAAAGTAATAGTCATAAGTCTAGAAATGTCCAACAAATATCACTTAAACCTCTCCTAGCCGTCTGTTTCTCTTTTACCTTGTCTTCTTGGCCTTCATTTCTTCTGTGCCTTTCTTAATCTTTGTTATGATCTAGGCTTTCAGTTGAAAGCCTTGTAGCTTGTCCTGGGCCCGCTGCTCTACGTCTCTCCCCCTTCTTCCGCCGTTCACTCGTCTCCACTCCGTCTGTCGTGGTGCGTTCAGGGCCGCCGCTGCTCCAGCCGTCTCCTTCGGCACGCTCACCTCAAGGCCCCGCTCCATCATATCCCGCGCTGCCTCTTCGGCCGTGTTGTAGGTTCTTGTGCCTTCCTCCCAATGAATCCTCATTTTCGTTAGCGGCGTTTGGAATCTAATTTTTTTCTCTTTCAGCGTTTTTTTTAATATTGGCATATTTCTTCCGCTGCTGCACGATTTCTGTCGGGTAGTCATGGTCAAAAAATACCTGTTTGTCGCCGATTCGTATCTTTTTTTTCCATGCTTGCGTCAGGATTCTTTCCTTTATGTCATATTTCACAAAGTTTACCACAACTGACCTGGGTGGAGAGTTTGTTTTCGGGTTCTGTGCCGGTGTTCTGTGCGCCCGTTGAATCTGCAGATCCGTTTCTCCGGGTATTTCCAGTTCTTTTTTTAAGAACTGATCCATGAATTTTGTCATCGAGTTGCCTTCAATGCCCTCCGGAATTCCAAAGATGCGCATATTGCTTCGTCGGGATCTGCTCTCCAAGTCGTTTATTTTCTCCTGCATCCTCTGCGTTTGCGTCGTCAGGGTCTGTAGTTGTTCGTTTGCCTCGCTTTTCCAATCTTCTAGTTCCGAAATTCGGGTCTGCGCTTCTGTCATACACGCCCGCTGGGAGCGCAGCTCCTCCATGTTTTCCGTTAATTTACGCTCCATTTCTCTTCGGAGGTCCATGATTTCCTCCTTAATTTCTTTTTTCAGTTCCTCCTTAAGAGCCGCTAAATCCTGTTGTAGCTGTCGCTTGAATTCTCTCAACTCTTCACCCAAACTGGCGATGCCAGCGTTCATGTTGTCGAGTCTGGTGTCCTCCATTTTCTCTGCTGTGGACATCTCGTTTTTTTGGGCTTTGCGTACAGCGGTTTTTCCTGCGTTGTTGGAGAGGAATTCTTCAATTTTACCCTGTTTTTGTCCTTGTGCCCGGTTCCTTCGTGTTTTCATCCCTTAGTTTATTGATTCGTTTATGTCGAGTTGGCCATTTACCGATGATTTTTAATCCGGCTAGGGAGAGCTCTTTGTTTAAGTGTTATGTCTCTCCGCCATCTTCCCGGAACTCCCACCCCCGGGTTTCTAATGCTTGACCGTACAGTGGAGCCCAGAGATCAGAGGTGCTGCTTGATGAGAGGAATTTTCACATCAGGTGCAATGATCAGTGTTATGTCCACAAACCTGGCATAAAAGAGACAGGCGAGAATGCTGCACTGGAACTAGGCTTTATTGAGGAATTGGTCACAATACACTATACGCGGTTCTATGTGGAGTCGTCCGGGCAAGAGAGCCTCTAATGGCAGACGCTCCCTTATATATGTCGGTGTGATGACACAGCCGGAAGGTGACGTTATCACACTGCATATCACAGTAAAACCCCATCACAACATTCTCCTCCCTCTTACAAAAACAAAAAACGCATCCAATTAAAACCCTCCCCAATATGATACATAGAGAACCCCCCAATAAACACACAAAACAATAAACTGTAAACACTCTAAAAAAAGACCTAAAACTAGGGCCTGTGGGTAGAATACCACACAACCCAGCATGGCTAAGTGGGGTATTCTGCCACTTTGTGTTGGTCCAGCTGTGCTCCTAACTAAACAGTCCTCCTTTTAATTTTTACAGTCACCCATGGTAAGGGTGGGTCTACCGGTGAGGGCGGGGGGGGGGGGCTGCAGCAGCCCCACAGTGGATGCAGCCCTGGTGGCGACTGGCCCCCGGGACAAGGGCCAATCTTCAAAACACAGGAGCCCAGATCCCACACCACCTTCACTGGCTCCTGCACAGCCTCACTATCCGGAGCATCCACCTGGACACGCCGCAGCTGGTTTGCATGTCGAACCGAGCCGTCCATCAGGCAGAAACACACCGTTCCCAACTTCGCCACAATCCTCAGCGGCGCTCAATGTTTTGCCAGCTGTGATCCAGCTGGTCGTCGCCCTGGTCTTTCATCAGCGTGAACCCGAACCCAGTCCATGACCTGGAGTGGTACCGCGATATACTCTGTGATGCCGTCATGGAGGAGTGGAAGAGGATTCCAGTGGCAACCTGTGAAGCTCTAGTGAACTCCATGCCCAAGAGAGTTAAGGCAGTGCTGGAAAATAATGGTGGCCACACAAAATATTGACACTTTGGACACAATCTGGACATTTTCACTGAGGGATGTACTCACTTTTGTTGCCAGCGGTTTAGACATTAATGGCTGTGTGTTGAGTTATTTTGAGGGGACAGCAAATTTACACTGTTATACAAGCTGTACACTGACTACTTTACTTTGTATCAAAGTGTCATATCTTCAGTGTTGTCCCATGAAAAGATATAATAAAATATTTACAAAAATGTGAGGGGTGTACTCACTTTTGTGAGATACTGTAGATGGGGATTCCAGGCCTCCCTGCCTGCAACCAGAAATTGTTTCAAACATTGACGCTGAATATTTGATTGTTGCAGTAGTCCCACTGTATGTATATGCATTTCAGCAGTTTGACAAGTGTTCTTGCTCCACTACGTATCTTCAGGATCTTGAAGAGAATATCTCTGTCAATCCAGTCATATGCTGCTTTCAGAATGATAAAGCAGCAGAAAAGCTCGCCTTGATGGTTGTCAATAGCATCCTTTACAACAAAAATTCCGTTGTTTGTAGATTTGTTCTTTCTAAAGCTAAACTGAGTAGCAAGAAGTAATAGTTCATAAACTGGTCTTAAATGTTCAACTATTATTGCAGCAAAAACTTTGGAGCGCGTAGCAGTGATAGAAAGTCCATGATAGTTGCTGGGGTCCATCTTATCTCCTTTGTTCTTATAAAGGCAGGTGATCAGAGAGTGGAGCCAAGACTTTGGTACGGTGCATGTTGACCAAATGAGAGAAATCAGGCCATACAGCAAGGAGACCAGCCTTGTTGAGGAGTTATACTTGATTTGTTCAGCAACCAGTCCGTCAGATCCCATACATTTTCCATTTTTCAGACTCCTCACAATTCCAGCAACCTCTTTCACTGCAGCACTAGCAGCTTTATTTTCCTTCTCTGGAGCCAGTTGAGTTTCCTTGGCTGTGTGTTTGGAATCATTGTCTTGCTGAAATGTCCACCCTCGTTTCATCTTCAGCATCTTAGCAGATGGCAGCACGTTCCTATCAAGGATGTCTCTGTACATTTGTCCATTCATCTTTCCTTCAATTATATGAAGTCTGCCTGTACCATGTGCTGAAAAACATCCTCACACCATGATAGGATAGCACATGATGATCCCATGATGGGATAGTACCATTTCTCCTCTAAACATGCTGTGCATTGTGGCATCCAAAAAGTTCAATTTTGGTCTCATCTGACCAGACTATATTCTCCAAGTATTTTACTGGCTTGCCCAAATGTTGTACAACAAACATTAAATGAGCTTCAACTTACTTTTTCTTCAGCAATGGAGTCTTGCGAGGAGCGGATATAGAATGCCCATGTCGGTTGAATGTGTTACACCACTCCATGACAACTTGGTGTAGAAAAATGAGTTCTTTTATTTACCTCACAAAGGTTAATGCAGCACACATACAGAGCATGTTTTTGTGTCTTCTTCAGTAGCTCAAACACACAGAGAACCTCAACAAAAAAACACTTGACCCATGAGCTCAGTTCAAGGCAAAAGAGCAATCTACAGCACTACCGCCACCTATTGGTGCAGATGTATAACTACACTACAAAACACACAATGGGAAAACAAGAATCATTAATAAATTCAGGCAATGTTTTTCCACATATTTAGCACAACACTAACTCAAGTGCTACAATCCTCCCCTGCTAAATAAATGTTGTCCTCAACATTGGCCAAATATGAACCAGAAATGCATGTTACCTGTGACTTTATCAAGATGGAATACAAGTGGAAAAGAGTTAATGTTTCACAGTGCATTAAGATCGCTTTGGCATACCATACTATTGAACCTCAGGTGATACAATCACGTGTAACTCATTACTCAAATAAGCATGAAGCTCATAACCACGTGGAGTAGTTTTCCCAATAGTACAGGTATTAACAGTTTACTCTAACACATGTTACTATCACTTCATGTACTCCAGAGTCTTTACACTTAGATAATAACCTTACTTGGATACGTCAAATTGACCAAATGTCACTCAAACCGAATTTGTTATATACCATCTCAATAGTTTGAACCTTATAAGTACCAATACATTTCACATCTCCAACAATATTAAACCGGTGATCTGTGTCACAATTCAATAATAACCCACAGGCACATAAGTTGGGTAGTAAGGCATTTGTGGAGCTATCCAAGGTACTCCATACTGTCCATAGAATGGGATTACTGCACTGGCATACAGTGGATTGGAACTAAGACCAATTACTCTCCAAACTGGTTGACCAAGTGTATCATAAGTTAGTGTTTCTCTTGGGCGTCTCCCTCTCTGAGACCTCCTCAGCACAGTGTCTGACAGCTATGTGACCACACCACTGGGCTGGGCTGGAAAGGAAACAGTCTCTGTTGGTTCCAGAATGTCCATATGAAACTCCTCAGCATCCACCCTGAGCTTGTGAGTGTCCATTATCTGTTCCTGAGTATCCTCGGGATGCTCTGACTGACTGGTTTGGTCTCTAGCTCTGGTATTTATTGTTGCCGTACTTTGTAACACATTTTTCTTCTTCGGGCTTAACTCTATTGAGTGGGCATGGGGTGGGTTTTGAGCTTTGGGGATTTTCCCACTTTGGGACTTTGGTTTTGGAGTTGTGGCTTGTCCCTCAGTCACAGCCCCCGCCAGTTTCCCTGCTTCTGACTCCCCTCTACTCTACATCCCTTTGCCCAGTGAGAGTCACTGCCACATTTGAAGCAATGGCTACAGTCCTTGTTGTCTTGTTGACACGCAGCACATTGTCTTTTCTGTCTCTGAGTTGACCTTTTGTAGGATTTGGTTTGCTTGCCACTCTCATGTTTTATGTCACATTGAACAGTCTGCACAAATGAGGCTACCTGACCTGTAAGCTCTCTGATTGCAGTATTACTTTCCTCTATTTTAGAGAACAGTGAGTTGTCTTTGGCTGGTTTCTTTGGCTTAGCTACAGGTTGGGCTATGCAGGGGTCATTCAGTGTTTCAGTCTGTTCAACTACATTTAGCCCTGCTCTGAGAGCTGACTTATTTGCCTTTGTCTTTAGAGCTCTTTCACCTTCATTGTACTGTGCGGTTTGCATTTTCTGTAACAGGAGCTCATCATTGCTGTTTTCATCCTGTAGGTACATCCTCATTTCTGCTCTGACATTGTCATTTAACAGTCCGGTCATAATTGACTGAAAGCATTGACTTTGAACTAGCTCTTTGTTGCACTTCAGGCTAAACTGAGTACGCTCTGATGCAAAGAGGATTTTCTGACGCAAATCCAGTACTCTAATCAGAAACTCAAGGGGTGTTTCATTTGTTCCCTGTGTTGCTTTGGTCAGTTGTTGATACAACACAGTTGCATCTGTTTCTCCATAATGGGCTCTTAGTATATGTCTCAGGTTGGTCAATGTGAGATCTACTTTTCCTTCTAAATAGCACCTTAACTTCAGTCCAGGGCTTATGGCACGGACTACAGCATCCACTATTTCAGTTTCAGAGTAGCCTTCTTTTAAGCCACTTTCAATCTGATGCTCTAAGCTACTGAAACTCAAGGTGTCTTTTGACGATGACTCACCCTTTTGACTCACCCACGTGACCATTTATCCTGAAATCTTTTCTGAATCTAAGTGAAGAAGCATTGCAGCAGCTGTTGCTGATGGAGTCTCTCCCTCTGTGCTGAGTCCCGCTGTTTAGCGTTGTCCTTGGGGCCACCTGATGCTCCAGCAATGCCTCCAACACTGACGGTACAAGGTCCTCTCCTGGCGCCTGGTCCTGTCCCACTGCCGCGGGCTGCTCCGGGCGCGTAATCACCGCCAATGCCGCCATGTCCATGGATGAAGACAGGGCCGCCGCTCCCGCGCCAACAGCCGATGACTGTGTCTCAATGAGCGAGTCTAGCACATTGTTTAACTCCAAAAGCACAGACATGCCTTCATCTTCACTTTGCACAAACTCATCTTGTTCACAAAACTGAATGATAAGCTTAACAAGAGCTCTTCGAATTTTGCTTGAAATATCATCATGGTCCTTTCCGGTAATATTACACGGTTCACATACTCTTAGCAGTTCTTTCACAGAAAGGTCACATAATTTCTGTTCCAGCTTCAACAAAAAATCATCGCGATGCTCAGACATGCTTGCAAAATTAGCCTTTTCACTAGATTTGACTGAAAAAAAACAATGCGGTTTGTGTCGCACTAGCTAGACTCATGCTGTATCTTAGCGTTAGCCTCTCGCTCTGGCACACTTCTTTACCGTCTCCGTTGTCTTTTTTTTTCAGTCTCTCTCCGTGAGGTAATCCAGAAATATCGATCTCAGTGGAACCTCCAAAATGTAACACCACTCCAGGACAGCTTGGTGTAGAAAAACGAGTTCTTTATTTACCTCACAAAGGTTAATGCAGCACACATACAGAGCACGCTTTTGTGTCTTCTTCAGTAGCTCAAACACACAGAGAGCCTCAACAAAAAAACACTTAGCTCAGTTCAAGGCAAAAGAACAATCTACAGCACTACCACCATCTATTGGTGCAGATGTATAACTACACCACAAAACACAATGGGAAAACAGATTCATTAATAAATTCAGGCAATGTTTTTCACGTATTTAGCACAACACTAACTCAACTGCTACAAGTGCATTACTTATTGTTTTCTTTGAAACAGCAGTACCTGCTAACTCCAGGTCTTTCTGGAGCTCTCCACGGGTGGTCTTTGGCACTTTGATAACTCTTCTGATAATTCTTTTGACTCCTGTCAGAAATCTTGTGAGGAGCTCCTGGTCGTGGCCGGTTTATGGTAAAATGATGTTCTTTCCACTTCTGAATGATGGCTCCAGCAGTGCTCAGTGGTACATTCATCAGTTTAGAAATGCATCTGTTGTGGAGGAACAAAATAAGTTCAGGCGAGACGCTACTAGCTGGAAGGTTTAAGAGTTTTATTCCTCCATCATCATGAGACACACTGTAGCGCTGTGCGCTGTGGCTGTGTGTGTGTGCGTGTGTGCTTTTGTGAGTGCGCTAAGTGAGGCATGTAAAGTCAGCTCTTTTATACAGACAAGAGATAATGCATGGCACATTTGCATATTGATATACATATCAGTCAATACATATCAATGGCGTGATTAACTGGCGCCGGACTTCCTCTCCTTAATCCGGGGATGTATAACAATAGTCATTGTTCTGAGTGTCTCCTAGGGGCTCTCTGTCCATATGCTCTGCTTTCTGTTGCCTAGCTTAGTGTGATGGCTGAATGTCCATGTAGATTGTGGTGAGTCACCACACTGTAATCAATGCCATCATTATGTTTTGCAACAATAAGGTTGCGAAGGTCGAGAGAGAGCTCTTTGCTTCGACCCATCATAAGTTCTTTGTGGTGTGACAATATGATATTCACAGACCTTTTCAATGGCTATCAGTCAGGATAGCCATTAAAAACCTAGCTGAAATTAAGTTGCACTGAAGGGGGATGGGATGGCTTCCTAAATTCTGATGGATTTCAACTGGTTTCTTGGCTTTCTATGCCTTTTTGCACTTCTTTTTCTTCATGTGTTCATTACTTATTCCTAGTGTCATTCCACTTTATTGAATATAACTTGTTTTGTGAACACAGTTGCCTTGATTTGTTTGTATGGATGGGTTACTTGGGTTGTTACTGATATCTGGTGAGAATCTCAGGTTAATGGCTCCATCAGAAATATGTTTAATGAGAAAAATGTTGACATTGTGGAGAAAGGAAGCAGGCAAGGCAACGAGCTGAACGACACATAAACTTTATTCTTTCTCCAACATACAGTACAGCAAAAGAACTCCTGGGTCTCTGTGCATTCCTCTTTTATATCTTTAATACCATGCATTGAGACCTGGAACTTCCGACCATAATACATTGTTATTTAGGACAAAGACCTGTGTGGCACATTTCTTCCAGCGGCTCTGGTGGTTTCTCCTCTCCCCGGGGGGTGCATAGTCCATACTGTCCCGTTTGAGACCCCCTGGTGGCACTTCCCCCTCCGGTCCATTGTTCCCCCTTATCCCAGCTGCCTTCTCTGGGTGGAGAATCCCCACACCATGCCCCCAAACAGCTCCCCCCCCAAACACTCAGAAAGGGCACTAACCCCCCTCCATCCTCTGGGCTTGAGCTGATGCCCATAGCAGGTGTAGCGGGGGGTCGCCGATCCAGTTGAACCGCCCTGCTGGCAAGGTGTACAGGAGAGCACGTCAGTCTGTGGAGGGATAAAGGGGGGGAGAAAACACATTAGCTTTGCGTGCGCAGGTCCCTGCCGAGGGATCACCAACTTGTGGAGCCACCAACGGTAGGCGTCCGCACCAGGGAGCTTGGGCCAACACCACCTGCTTGTCTACCAACACAAAAGCGGGCTTCAGCCTGTCGATGCAGACGGTCTCTGTACGTCCCCCCAGGTCTAACACAAAATGCTTCTCCCCAGGTTCCAACACCCTGAACGGTCCGTCAAACGGTGGGCGCAGCGGGGTCTGGTGCACATTGTGCCTGACAAAAACAAAACTAGTGTTCTGCAAGCTTTTTGGGACGAAGGTGCGGGGAAAACAATGGTGGGCCGGGCCTGGTACATTAAAAGCCTCTGTACTGTGCAAAAATTGCATGGGCGGATCAGCCTTGGGTGCGGGGTTTTCTGGTAAAAACTCTCCAGGGATCCGCAGCGGCTGAGAAAAATGCGTTCTGCCGGGGAGGCTGCCAAATCCTCCTTAGGCATGGACCGCAACCCTAAAAGAACCCAGAGCAGACAGTCGACCCAATTTGTGTCCATGAGCGAAGCTCTGAGCGCTGCTTTAAGCGACCTATGAAAATGCTCGCATAACCCGTTAGCCTGGGGGTTGTATGCAGTAGTACGGTGAATTTTGACCCCCAGGCTCTGGGCCATCGCGAACCAGAGTTCAGAAATGAATTGTGGACCCCTGTTGGAAGTGATGTCCAATGGGGATCTGAAACGTGCAACCCAAGCCGACCAAAAAAACGTGAGCCACTTCTGCAGATGTGGTAGAAGCCAGCGGGACCACTTCAAGCCAGTGCATGATGCGGTTCATGACTGTCAAAAGGTGCATGAAACCTTGCAACGGCAAGAGGGGTCCCACCAAATCCACATAGACGTGGTCGAACCTCCTAGCTGGGATTTGGAATGGCTTGAGGGAGGCTCTGGTGTGCTTGTGCACTTTGGCCCGCAGGCACGTGATGCACGCTGCAGCCCACTCTTTCACGTCCATTTGCAAACGCGGCCAGACAAATTTCACCCCCACTAGCTTCACCGAAGCATGCATGCCTGAGTGTGAACAGGAGTAGGCTGACTCAAAAATGTAGCGACGCCAAGAGCTTGGAACTACCGGGTGCGAGTGGCTGGTGGCGACGTCGCAGAGCAAGGGGGGGCACCCTTCTTGCACCACCCTGCTCTCCAGCCTTAACCCAGTAGGCACCGACTGGAGCACGCAAATGTCCACGTCCCCGGCTTGCTCCGCAGCCATGGCAAGGAAATCTATTCCCATGTAGACCGGGGAGACTAATGCACGCGACAGGCAATCGGCCACAACGTTGAGCTTACCGGCAATGTGTTGAATGTCAGTAGTAAACTCCGAAATCGAGGCCAAATGCCGTTGCTGCCAGGCCCACCACGGTTTCGAGACCTTGGACATCACGTACGTCAGCGGCTTATGGTCCACGAATGCAGTGAACTCGCACCCCTCTAGCCAAAACTGGAAATGGCGCATCGCCAGGTGGAGAGCCAGCAATTCTCTGTCGAACGTGCTGTATTTGCATTTGTTGTCGCGCAAAATTTGACTGAAAAATGCGAGCGGCTGCCACAAACCTGAGACGTACTGCTCCACCACTGCCCCATGGCAACATCCGACGCGTCCATAGTGAGTGCTATCCGTGCAGACGGATCCGGGTGGGCTAGCAACGCGGCATCCGCCAGCGCTGTTTTGGTGCTTGTGAAAGTCTGGACTCACTCGGGAGTCCAGTCAATGGTTTCCGCAGGCTTCTTTTTTTTAAGTGCAGCATACAATGGCTACATCAGTTGGGCTGCCCGGGAAGTTGATGGTTATAAAAATTAACCATTCCCAAAAACTCCTGTAGTGCCCTCACGGTCTGCGGATGCAGAAAGTCAGACACAGCACGCACCTTATCTGGTAACGGAATCGCGCCCTCCGGCAAAATGCGGTGGCCCAAAAAATTAATCACTGGCACACCGAACTGGCACTTCGCTGGGTTAATTATCAGAATCAGAATCAGAATCAGCTTTATTGGCCAAGTATGCACAACACATACAAGGAATTTGACTTTGGCTAAAAAACTTGCTCTCGTTGTTCAGGTGGAGGATTTAAATAAGATTTAAATAAGGATTCAATGACAACAGAGTATGTACAGTAAATTACAGTCTCTCCACGTTTCTATAAAAGGATGCAAATATATACAGGAATATATGCAGTTATTTACTCAGACTATCCACACTTTGCAGAAATATATGAAAAAATATACAGTCACACAGTATTTCAATGTGAACTCAGATTCAGTGATATAATGTGAATGAAGTAAAAAGCAGTGTGAGAGTTATGTGCAATGTAATAATGGATGAAAAGTCATGAGTACAGCAACAGGTAGGACTAGGTGAATGTTAGGAGTTCATCAGAGTGATGGCTTGAGGAAAGAAACTGTTCCTGTGACGGGTGGTTTTGACCTTCAGTGATCTGTAACGACGACCAGAAGATAGAAGTTCAAACAGTTTGTGGCCGGGGTGTGACGGGTCAGCACAGATGTTTCCCGCCCGTTTCCTGGTTATGGACCGATATAAGTTCTCAATGGAGGGTAGGTCGGTACCAATGATCCTCTCCGCAGACTTAATGATCCGCTGCAGTCTGGTCTTGTCCTGTTTAGTGGCAGATCCAAACCAGACAGTGATGGAAAAGCAGAGGACAGATTGGATGATGGCGGTGTAGAAGACAACCAGCAGCTCCTGAGGCAAATCAAACTTCTTGAGCTGACGCAGAAAAAACAACCTCTGCTGGGCCTTTTGACGGACAGTGTCTATATGGGAGGACCACTTCAGGTGGACCACCTGAAGCCCGTGAACTTCCAACCTCTGGAAAACCGTCTTGAGATGGGCGATGTGCTCTTCCTCAGACGCGCTTCGTTTTCGTCTAAGTAGACGAAAACGAAGGACAAGTCGTGAAGCACTGCGTCCATCATCCTCTGGAAAGTCTGCGCCGTGCCTTTTAATCTGAACGGCATGCGTAAAAACTTGAAAAGGCCAAAAGGAGTTATTACTGCTGTTTTCGGAACATCTTCCACGCACACCGGGACCTGATGGTATCCATGGAACAGATCCACTTTTGAAAAAAAACACGCCAGGTGCATGGAAAAATCCTGAATGTGAGGAATAAGATAGCAATTGTGTTCCGTGGCATTGTTCAAGCGCTGGAAATTGCCGCACAGTCACCACGACCCGTTGGCTTTACGCACCATGTGTAGCAGGGATGCCCACGGGCTGTTGGAGTGCCTGATGATGCCCAACTGCTCTAAGTTGGCAAACTCCTCGCGCACGCTGGCCAGTTTAGCTGCATCCAGGCACTGAGGTTGCGCAAACACCGGCGGGCCTTTTGTGATCATGAAATGTTTGACCCTGTGTTTCGTTATAGTAGCCAAAAAAGTCAGGACTACGAGTGCTGGGAATTTTGCGAGTAACTGTTGGTACTTTCTCCCTGGAGCTACAACACTGGCAAGTGCTGTTGACCCAGCTCCCCGAGCTGTACAGAGCAGTGAGGCAAAATAGACAGCATCCACTAATCACCTATGAGCAACATCTACTAACAACCCATAAGCACATAAAAAATCTGCGCCTAAAATGGGAGCGGAACATGCAGCTACCACAAAGTCCCACTGAAAGTTGCATCCGTGTAAGCATATCGTCAGTGTCTGCTTGCCAAATGTCCTGATGGTGGATCCGTTGGCGGCTGTGAGCTCGGGACTGCTCCCTCCTGCCACCCTATCTGCGTTGACCGGCAGGATGAGGCTCTTCTGGGAGCCAGAGTCCACCAAAAAACATCTCCCGTGTGTCTGTGACATAAAGCAGTTTGTTTCTGTCACCAGTGGTTGCAGCTGCAACTGAATTCCAAACGTGCCGTCTTCCCGGTTTCTTGAATTGGCATGGCGACAGGCAACGTTGGGCATTCAAGCCGAAATGGCGATGATAAAAACAGATCGCCCTGTTCCTTCGTCTCCTGGTGTCCGTCCTGGCTACCACCAACAGCTCCTTGACCTCGCTGGAGTCCCTCATGGATGCCGGTGCCACTGCCTGCATGCTGAGAGTTCTGGTTGCCAAAATGATGCGGTCCGCTTCCTGCGGCAGGGCGCGGTAGTCCTTGGCAACCAGCTGTGGCGAGTTAGCCAGGATCTTTTTCTTTTCTTTTCTTTCTTTTCTTTATTTATTTATGCAGGGACATGCACAATATACACTGACCTTAAAGTAGAACTGAACTGAACGGCATTGAACGGCACTGGGTGATAGTACATACAATTATAAAGATAATTTATCATTGGCAACCCCTCCACAAATCCCGGAATCTTGGAGAAAATTGCGATTTTGAATTTCCCGCCCTGAAAAATCAGACAAATCCGCCGATTAACCGGAAGTGCAGCCGGAGTTCCGCGTGACGTCACGAGTGTGACACAGTCCTCCATGTTTACCATTGCGAGCACGTCGACACTGGTTGTTTTTGGTGCATTTTGTCGTGATAGTCGACTACAAAACACTTCCAACACCTGGGAAGATCTGTTCAGTGGCCAAGGAAAGCTGTCATGGCGACGAAAGAAAAGAAAGGGGGAGGAAAAGCGACCGGGAAGCGATGCGTTTCTAGATATAGATATTACAGTGATCCCTCGCTACTTCGCGTTTCACCTTTCGCGCCCTCAGTGCATCGCAGATTTTTCAAAAATATTCATCAAAAATTCAAAATTGAGAAAAAATGGCACGAAAGTTGCCCGGGCGCTAGCAGAAAGCAGGGAGACTACATTAGAACATCAGGTATCAACACGGAGAGCCCGCACAACTCAAAATCCACCTCTCTGACCACCGCTCCACTCCTCTCCGCCCACCTCTTCACCGCTCGGGAATCTCGCAAGCTGATTGGCCGAGACGTTTTACCTCGCAAGCTGATTGGCCGAGACGTTTTACCCAGCTTCTCTCCCTGCAGAGCGCCCATACCCAGCGAAGGAAGACCGCATTCATTGTTTTTTATCGCTCGTGTTGCTTAGTGGCACTTTTCGCTGTTCTCTTGTGCCTTTTTGTGCAAAATAGTGCTTGTGACGCCCTTGGGGGGGGGGGGGGGGGTGACGCTACTTCGCGGTTTTTCACTTTTCGCGGTCAGTTCTGGTCCCCATTAAACGCGATAAGTGAGGGATCACGTATTTATAAATAGCACAGTCAAATGCAGAGGCCAGTTCTGTTCATGTGTATTGCCACTATAGTCTGTAGAAGTATTGTAATACATAGCCCAATTTTTTGAATGAATGAATGAATTTATTTATTTCGGATAGTACAGTACAGGTTGAAAGAAACTGAATGATATAACAACAAGGTCAAATTGAACAATGACTCATCTGATTATACAATTCAACGTAAGTTATCCGAAATGGGTGATGGCTGAAGCCGCAGCTTATATTGCCCACCCACATTCCTTCCAAGAATTCAAAAGAGAAAACAGGTAAGAGCGATTACAATTCAAAACAAAACTAAGACAAAATGTGACAGAGAAAAAAGAAAACTAAGCTACAACACAACACAGGCTGGATATGTTACAACTCGCCGCTCATTAGCGGCGCCAGCTGCGCGCACACTTGCACCTCGTCAGCAGCGTGGGGTATAAGCCACTCTGCCCTGGGCTTCGGCATGAAGCCGTCTGATTCCTTCAGCCCTCTTGCTGCAGAGGAACCCCCTCATCTCCCAGCAAGATCTACAGCGTAAGCATACCTACCTTTGCCTTTCCAGTCTCTCCCCTGTGCACAGGTGTATTCGGCGGCAGACCTCGCCTCTGCATCGCCGTCTGCCAGCTGCTGTCACAGGTGCATTAGGTCGCTGTCTCCCGGGCTCGCCCTTGTGCACGCCTGCCATCTGCCACACTCCTGCATCCTCCTCTGTCTCGTCACCGATCCTGAATGCCTCTTCACTCTGAAAACTCTGGTTTTCTTGACTGCTGGAACTGCTATCATCTGCCATTGTTGTTTTGTTTAGGGATCACACTCGTGACGTCACGCAGCGTCATCTGCACTACTTCTGGTTTGTTTGGCACTGCCAGCCAGAGGCAAAAGTTTATCGGCTTATAGCTTGGCCATCGCACGGCCTAAAAATTTCTTTTATGTGTTGAAAAATACAATAGGTAATAAGGAATTAATCTGCTATTCTACTTTTTGCGCCAAAAGGTGGGTTCAGTTCTACTTTAAAGAGGAAAGATGCATTGTACCAGGTTATAGCACAAGTGCTAATTTCCACCTGTAGTCCCTGGGCAGGCTGGTGTTAGCATTAAAAAGCAGACATTTGCTAAAACTACAAGTAAGCATTGATAAAAAACTAAAACCAAACACTGATTAAAAAACTAGAACCAAGCATTGCTAAAAACTAAAAAACATTAATATCATTGATAGGAACCCAAAACATTGATAAGAACTAAAACATACAATAATACCTTTTTATAACTCCATCCATATAAACAATTTTTCACATCAAACCACTGACTCTTATTGGTCCCACTGTCAACATCACACACTCTAACATCTTTACATCACAGCACATTATGGACACAGGTTTGCTTAGAGATTAAATGTTTTTTTTACCAAGCGTAAAAATGTGTGATAGTCTGTTACTGCAAGTAACACCGTTGGTAACATGTTCCACTGTCGCATGGCCACACATGAAAATGTTGAATTTGCTAATGTTGTCTTGTGCTTAGGAATCCTGCACTCGCCGCGTGCTGTTGATCGAGTTGTCCGAGATGTATTTACAGAACTTAATGAAACAAACCTTTTTAAGGGAGGAGCAGCAGAGTTATGGATTATCTTAAACAAAAGACACACATTTGTATACATAATTAAATTTTCAAAGCTCAACAGGTTATATTTGGACAGGATTGGGCAGTGATGGAACGTTCATCTTTTCTTGTCATGAATCTTGACAGAATACTTGTATAATGATTCCAGAGGCCTCAGGGCAGATTTACACGACTGTGACCAACTTGTCATACAGTAAAGAAAATGTGGAATTATCATAGCATTTAGATACATACTTGATGCTTCCGTAGACAGTGAATTTCTGATATGTTTGAAATTAGCACAATTAAATTTGACCGTGTTTGTCATCTTTACCTCCGCCAAGGAGGTTATGTGATCATCGGCGTTGGTTTGTCTGTCTGTCTGTTTGTTTGATTGTTAGCAAGATAACTCAAAAAGTTATGGACGGATTTTCATGAAATTTTCACAGATTGTCAGAAATGGGGTATCCTACAGATGATTAGATATTGGTGGTGATCCGTTTCACCGTCCACAAGAAAACCGCCATTACGCAAAATGCCATTTTCGTGAATAACTACTAAACCACTAATCCTATCATTGCCAATCCAGTTGCTTGTCATATGTTTTCATGGTCAAGGAATCTGAAAACGTACACACAAACACTGTATGAGGGGCACTGTGGCGCTAAACCGCCATTACGGAAAATGCCATTTTCGTCAATAACTACTGAACCACTAATCCTATCATTGTGAATCCAATTGCTAGTCATATGTTTTCATGGTCAAGGAATCTGAAAACGTACACACAAACACTGTATGGGGGGCACTGTGGCGCTAAACCGCCATTACGGAAAATGCCATTTTCGTCAATAACTACTGAACCACTAATCCTATCATTGTGAATCCAATTGCTAGTCATATGTTTTCATGGTCAAGGAATCTGAAAACGTACACACAAACACTGTACTGTGGCGCTTGGCGGAGGTCTGCGCTCTCCGAGTGCTTTTCTAGTTTTAATATGTTTTTTAAAGCTTAAATTTGAGTCAAGTGTAACACCTAAATATTTAAATTCAGTCACATTCTTAATTTTTTGTCCTTCTATCAAGATATGACAATAATTCTTGGATTTGTAGCGATCGCCCTCACTGTAGCCTGTAGGTTCCTGAGGAGCAAGTGGGCGAACAGGAAAGATTCATTGTCCTTCCCCCTCAGGGCCAACGTGCTCTCCATGAGCTCCACTGCTGATCTGTCACCTAACTCCAAATGCACTAGGAGTCTCTCTGCCCTCTCACTGTCAGAAAGGGTATAGCGCTGGAGTAGCATCCTCTTGAGCGCTTTTTATTTTCCCTGGGCTGCCAGCTCCTGGAGCAGGCTCGTCCCATCTATGCATCCAGCATAGCGACCACGTAGTAATACTTGGTATCATCCATTGTTATCTCACGGAGTGCGAACTGGACTTCTATGTGCAAAAACCACGCGGTCGGGTTGTGAAGCTAGAAGTGTGGGAGCTTGACTGAGCCAGCACACATGACGCTGGTGCTCTCCCTCCAGGTAGTCTCCGGGGCTGTGCTCGGCTCGCTTTCCATGGCACATCTTGGGGTCACCAATGTGGAGAAAGGAAGCAGGCGAGGCAACGAGCTAGACGACACATAAACCTTATTCTTTCTCCAGCATACAGTACAGCAAAAGAACTCCCATTCCTGCATTCCTCTTTTATATCTTTAATACCATGCATTGAGACCCGGAACTTCCGACTATAGTACATTGTTATTTAGAACAAAGACCTGTGTGGCACATCAACATCATAACACCGGCACTGCTCTCACACCCTTCTCTCTTCCAGCGGCTCTGGCGGTTCCTCCTCTTCCCGGGGGGGGGGGGGGCATAGTCCATACTGTCCCGTTTGAGATCGCCCCGGTGGCACTTCCCCCTCCGGTCCATTGTTCCCCCTTATCCCAGCTGCCTTCTCTGGGTGGAGAATCCCCACACCCTGCCCCCACAATATGTTCAATACTTATTTTCCCTGCTGTATATACATACATACATACATACCTACACTACAGAATCCCTTTTATATATATACACAGTGGATATAAAAAGTCTACACACCCCTGTTCAAATGCCAGGTTTTTGCGATGTAAAAAAAATGAAACCAAGATAAATCATTTTAAAACTTTTTTCACCATTAGTGTGACCTACAACCTGTACAACCCAATTGAAAAACAAACTGAAATGCTTCAAGGGGTAAAATAAAAAACAAAAAAACTTACAGTAACCTGGTTGCATAAATATGCACACCCTTAAACTAATACTTTGTTGCAGCACCTTTGGCTTTTATTACAGCACTCAGTCTTTTTGGGTAGGAGTCTATCAGCGTGGCACATCTTGATGTGACAATATTTGCCCACTCTTTGTAAAAATGCTTGAAATCTGTCAGATTGCGAGGGCATCTCTTGTGCACAGCCCTCTTCAGATCACCCCACAGATATTCAATCGGACTCAGGTCTGGATTGTGGCTGGGCCATTCCAAAGCCTTAGTCTTCTTTTGGTGAAGCCATTCTTTTGTTTATTTGGATGTGTGCTTTGGGCAATTGTCAATGCTGTCAATGCTGGGCAATTGTCATGCTGAAAGATGAAGTTCCTCTTCATCTTCAGCTTTCTAACAGAATGCCTGAAGGTTTTGTGCCAACATTGACTAGTATTTGGAACTGCTCAGAATTCCCCCCTCTTTGACTAAGGCCCTAGTTCCAGCTGAAGAAAAACAGCCCCAAAGTATGATGTTGCCACCACCATGCTTCACTGTAGGTATGGTGTTCTTTAGGTGATGAGCATTGTCGTGTTTGTACCAACTATACCTTTTGGAATTATGGCCAAAAAGTTCAACCTTGGTTTCATCGGCCCATAACACATTTTCCGACATACGTTTGGGAGATTTCAAATGTGTATTTACAGAATGTAGCCGGGCTTGGATGTTTTTCTTTGTAAGATAAGGCTTCTGTCTTGCCACCATATGTGGTGTAATTTTAAATGTGTAACCTAGTGCATTTTGATCCTAGGGTGGATGTTTATGTGGCGGAAGGTTACAGGAAACCAGCAGCTGTGTTGTTAGGCACAGTAGACAGAAAAACCATTGTTGTTCTGAGTTAAGCCAGTAAACATTCAATAAAAGATACAAAGGAGAACCTGGATTGGTCTTTGTCTGAAAAAGAACCCAACGTAACATGGTGTCAGAAGTGGAGCTGTTTTAAGTGACAGAGCAAGGGTTCTCCTGCAGACCAGTGAGAAAAAAAGGAAAAGAAAAAATGGCACAATGCAGGGTGAGGCAGCGGCACCTGAGGAATTATCCAGGCCAGCACATGCAGCTCCTCCAACAGCAACTTTCACGATCAAACCCCCCGAACCTTTTGATTTCTCAAAACCACAGAAGTGGGAGAAATGGATACGACGGTTTGAGCACTTTAGACTGGCAAGTAACCTGAACAACTCGTCTGACGCTAACCAGGTGAACACTCCTGTGTACTGCATGGGGGATGAAGCTGACGACATGCTATGAAGGCTAGAGCTAACTACCAAGCAATGCCAGTGGTATGATGCAGTCAGAAATGGTTTTGACAAATACTTCGTTCCAAAGAAAAACGTTATATATGAAAGCGCAAAATTCAATAAGAGAGTGCAGCAGCCAACACAGACAGTGGATTCATTCATCACAGCACTCTATGCGCTGGCAGAAAACTGTGAGTATGGAGAACTGCATGATGAACTTTTGAGAGGCAGATTAGTTGTTGGCCTTAAAGATCCATCTTTGTCAGAGAAGAAGCCATACACCATTAAACTTAAATCGGATGCAGTCCCGTTTTCTCTGAAAGTGCCCCGATGAGTCCCATTACCTATGATGGGTAAGGTTAAACAAGAGCTGGAGAGGATGGAAAAACTAGGGGTCATCAACCGTGTGGAGAAACCAACTGACTGGTATTGTGGCATGGTGGTTGCCCCTAAAAAGGACAAAGAAAAGGTGCGCATCTGTGTGGACCTGACACCCCTGAATAAGTCAGGATCCAGAGAAAACCAAAGTTGTGCAGGACATGAAAGAACCGAGCAACATGAGCAAACTCAGGAGCTTCCTTGGGATGGTGAACCAGTTAGGAAAGTTCATCCCGAACTTGTCTGAAAAAGACAAACCGCGAAGAGACTTGCTTTCCAAAAAGAACCAATGATACACAGCAGCAGGAATTCTGCAACTTAGTGTGAGCTCTCATCTGCACCCGTGCTCCAGCTTTATGATCCAAACAAATCACAGAAAATATTTGCAGATGCTTCATCATACGGGCTTGGGGGCAGGGCTACTACAGAAAGGAGGTAAGGTGTGGTCACCAGTCGCTTATGCTTCCAGGTCACTGACGGATACAGAGCAGCGCTATGCTCAGCTGGAAAAAGAGGCACTGGCGCTCACTTGGGCCGGTGAAAGATTCAGTGACTTCATTCTTGGTCTACATTTTGAACTGGAAACTGACCACAAGCCACTAGTGAGTCTGCTGGGAGGTCAGGCACTGGACTCACTGCCACCTCGCATACAGAGATTCAGGATGTGCCTAATGAGGTACTCATACACTATAGCACACACACCAGGGAAAAGTCTTACAACAGCTGACACATTGTCCCACCTGCCACTTCCTAATGGGGTCACACACACTGACACTGACCTGATGGAGGACACTAATATATATGTTGAGTCTATCCTATGTAGTTTTCCCACAAGTGACAGATATCTTCCTGAGCTACGAGAGCAGCTGCATGCCGACAGTGTTTTCAACCAGGTCACGAACTACTGCAGGGAAGGATGGCCAGACCAGAATCGGCTACAAGGAGCAGTCAAAAGCCTCTTTTCCACTAGTACACACTCAGCCCTACTCACTTCGACTCAGCGCGCTTTGTAGGCTTTTCCATTAGTACCTAGTACCTGGTACCAGGGACTTTTTTCGTATCTATTCCACTGGGGTACTAACCAGGCTGAGTCAGGCTGAAAATGTGACGTCAACAGACTGCAGGCCACTAATTGGTCAGAGCGTAATGTCATGAGAGCGCCGTCTTCTGCAGAATCTCCGAATGCCATTTGCAAAAGTTCACCGAGTAAACACAGTCAGCGAGTAAACACAATATTAATAGAGATGGAGTCACAGGTTTCGCAGAAATCTACACCATGGTCCAACGAAGAGGTGCGGACTTTTCTGTGCTTGGTGGCTGATAGTATCCAGAGCGTGATGGAGCGACCCGCAACGAAACAGATGGCAGCCCAGGATACAACCGGGCATTAAAACAGTAGGGAGAAGCTGAAGGTGAAGGATGAGAGAACCATGGATGGTGAGTGTTTTGTGATATTGTGTATTTTTTTGCTTATTTATCCTATTGGTGGTAGGCTCACTTTTTTTGAGAAATAACGCCATTCTCTCCTGGCAAACGAGTGTTAGCGAGGAGTGCTAGCTAGCTAGCTAGTAGCCAACTCTGCTGATTCACGCTTGCTTTGTCTGAAATATTCGCTTGTGAGAGCGAATACTTCAGACTCATATAATTTCCTAAAGCCTCATAATAGACCCACATACCTATTCTTTTTTTTCCACCATAAATCCCTGGCTTGAAAATGTACTTGTACATGTACAGAGTGGATCCTGGGGTGTACACTTGTCAGGGGTCCATAATCTGGTCCCATTTTTAGCTGTGGTGGAGAAAGAACTGATATAATTCTTGTTTTTGAAAAACTGATGTAGCACATGAACTCACTTTCAAATGTACTTGCAGTAAACATGCGTCATTGAAATGATTTAAGTCAGCTGACTGTATTAACTCGTTCAGATTTCTGAGGCCACAATAAAAACAAATTATTTTAAACATAACCTGGTGCCTGCAAAATCTGCTCTACTGAGGCACAGCAACATGACAATCGTGCTTAAATACAACAAGAAAGCATTTTTGTCACATCCCACCACTGGCTTTCACAAGTGTATTTCCCTAAAATATGTTTTGAACTTGCTTTAACTAACCACCATCCATTTCTGTCTTTCGTCTAGGCAAGAAGAAAAGGAGCCACCCCACAACGGACCTTGCCACTGTGGAAAGTACTGAAATCCTTTGCTTTTTTAGTTAAAGTATAGATAAAGTGCCAAGACTAAAGTAGCACAATTTCCACTTAATATGAAAGGGACTGAACTGAGATTTATTTGATTGTGTGAATATTAATTACAGAATAATTGAAAATGAATGGCACAGCCACTGTAAAATAAACCGCTTGTTTATTTATTTATTTTTTTTGTCAGATCACTTGTGTGAACCTTTGTGAGTTATATTCATAAGAGTGTATGTTGCACTTTGGGGAATGGGAGTTGTTCAGTCACCATTAAAATTTAGTTTATATGTGTAGTTTGTAGCCCATTGTCAATAAACTCATGCAGTATTATAATTACAGGACACATTACAAATATGAGACCCGTTGTATAAAAACAGAAATACAAGATACCCAACCAATTTTTCAAAAAATAATAAAACGACTCAGAGTGTGAATGCAGCTTCACCTGCAGATGAATTTAATAACTTTTTTGTTAACACTGGTCCTAATTTGGCTCGAGAAATACCCATTACGGTACCCACAGGTGATACAATAAGCAAAAACACTGCTATAAAAGACTCTATTTTCATAAAGAACACAGACGAGAGAGAGGTCACTGAAATTGTTAAACCGTTTAAAAGTAAAACATCTACGGACTGTGATGGTATTGACATGCTCTTAGTCAAAATTATTATTGAATGCTTAGTGAAACTACTGACGTATATCTGTAACCTGTCTCTCCAAACAGGTATATTTCCCAATGCAATGAAAATAGCTAAAGTAATTCTGATATACAAGTCGGGTGACAGAGAGGAACTTTCAAACTATAGACCAATTTCACTATTGCCGCAATTTTCCAAGATACTTGAAAAAATATTCTATGAGAGAAGTGACAACTTCATACTGAAGAATAATTTATTGTGTGAGCAGCAATATGGGTTCAGACACAAGAGGACAACTGCATTTGCTCTAATGAAATTTATAGAAAAAATATCAACTGCCGTTGAAAATAAAGAGTATTCAGTTGGGGTATTCCTGGATCTTAAAAACTCACAGTTACTGAAGGTTACTTGTGGAGTCCCACAGGGTTCAGTTTTGGGGCCATTGTTATTCAATATGTATATAAATGGTATATGTAAAGTTTCAGAAAAAATGGATTTAATGTTGTTTGCCGATGACACTAATTTATTATGCAGTGGAAGCAATTTGGAACAACTTTTGGATACACTTGGAAAGGAATTAGGAAAGCTTAAACTGTGGTTTGATTCAAACAAATTAACACTCAATTTAAGTAAGACAAAATTTATAGTTTTTAACAACCATCACAACAACTTAGTATCTAAACTCAGTGTAAATGGTGTAGAGATTGAAATGGTATCCGAAACTAAATTTCTTGGTGTAATAATTGATAATAAACTGTGTTGGAAGTCACATATTAATTATATTAAAGGTAAAATATCCAAATCAATTGCAATACTACACAGAGTGAAATATTTGCTGAATCAACCCACATTATATACCTTGTATCATTCATTAATACTCCCATACATGGCATATTGTACTGAAGTATGGGGAAATACATATAAAACAAACATATATCCAGTCTTTATGCTTCAAAAGAGAGCTATTAGAATAATAAACAAAGCTGCTTACAGGGAACCAACAAACCCACTTTTTCTTAAATTAAAAGCTCTCAAGTTGAAAGATGTGGTTGACTTTAAAACTGCAGTAATAATGTTTAAAGTGAAGAATCTATCACTGCCCGCAAATATCCAAAAGCTGTTCTAAATAAGGGAGAAACAATATCATTTCAGAGGAACATGTCTATTTCAAAAACCTTCAGTGAGAACTACCACCAAGCAACACTGTGTTTCAGTGCAAGGAGTCAGATTATGGAACGATTTTGGACCTGAATTAAAATCATGTACAACGCTTGGACAATTTAAACAAAAACTAAAGGAAGAAATACTCCAAACATATATACAAGATGGCATACTGTATAAAATCACATAAGGATTGTCATATCCAGTCTGCGTTGTGTTGCTGCCTAGTTTTTTTGTCACATTTTGTCTCAGCTTTGTTCTGAATTTGTAATCGCTCTTGTTTTGTTTTTCTTTTGAATTCTTGGATGGAATATGGGTGGGCAATATAAGCTGCGGCTTCAGCCAGCACCCATTTCGGATAACTTATGTTGAACTGTATAATCAGAGGAGTTATTGTCTAATTTGACCTTGTTGGATTTTCTTCCCCCTTTGTTATATTATTCTGTTTCTTTTAATCTGTACTTTTAATCTATCCAAAATAAAGATTGACTGATTGATTGACTGATTGATTGATTGATTGATTGATTGATTGATTGATTGATTGTAGTGCTTCCTTTTATATTTTTGTAATACAAGTACAAAACACCGCCCACACTTGAAGGCAGGGCGACACAGTGGTGACAGAGCGGTGACTAAACTTTTATTGATAAAAATTACATATTTTGACTGAGCGACTCCATACTCAGGGATGCACACCCTCAGTTAAAGTACTAGATTCCATTCAAGTGAATGTATTAACTGATTCTGATTGCTGAAGCCACAGTAAAAACAAATGATTTTAAATGTAACCCAGCCCTTGTAAAAATCTACTTTACTGAAGTGCAGCTGCATGAAAATTGTGGTTAAATACAACAACGAATCAGAATCAGAATCAGAATCAGATTTATTGCCATTGTTCATGTAGTACACAAACTAGGAATTTGTCTCGGTGCCATACAACGAAGCACTTTTTTGTCACATTCCACCACTGGCTTTTAGCAACAAGTGTATTTCTCAAATATGTTTTAAACTTGCATTAATTAACCACCACCCGTTTCTGTCTTTCGTCTAGGCAAGAGGAAAACGATCCACCCCAAACCGGACCTTGCGTCACTATTTACAGAGATGCAGGCTGAAGATCTGCTGAACCGGGACCAGTGTGAGCAGCACATCCAGCTGCTTCTCAGTGAGGCAGCGTGGCCGGCGTGTGTGACCCATTCTAAGTTTTTTTTGTTACAGTTTGAATTTTCATTCATTCATCTTCTTCCGCTTAATCCTTTTCGGGTTGAGGGGGGGCTGGAGCCTATCCCAGCATCTTTGGGCGAGAGGCAGGGTACACCCTGGACAGATCGCCAGTCCATCGCAGGGCCAATACAGAGAGACAGACAACCATTCACTCTCACAGTCATACCTAAGGACAATTTGAATTTTGCATTTTCTAAATAATCTGGAATTTGCTGCTGATTGTAATAAACAATTTAGTGACTTATTGGGAAAAGAGTCAACAGTACAAAACCATTTATCAGTGACTTTGAAAAAAATGGCTCATTTTTAAGAAAAAGTAACCAAAAACAATTGTTTTATTAACTGAAGACTGTATTGTTGGATGTTCCACTGCAGAAGACCCTGCACACTTTAGTGATAGTACCAGTATATGGAGGAATTCTGTGCCATATTAGTATCTGGATTTTCTAATAATGGGTTAGGGCGGGGGTGTCCAATCATGTGCCATGGAGGGCCAAGACCCTGCAGGCTTTACCTCCAACCAGTGTCTTCAACAGCAGATTCCACTGAATTTCTTCCACTGACTGCTGATCAGTGAAAACACCTGCTGAAGAGACTGGGTAGAAGAGAGAACCTGCAGGGTCTTGGCCCTCCATGGCACATGACTGGACACCCCTGGGTTAGGGTTTCATGGGATTTAACATTTTAACACAAACTGCTTTATGGTTCATAATTCTGTTGACAGACTTACCAAACCAAAAGTGATTTCTCAAACTGCTGGATTGTTCTTAGACCGCTTTTCCAATCTCTTTGTATTTAATTTATGTCACTTGGTGGTAACCTTCACACATAAAAGTGGAGACAGGTCTGCAAAAAGTACAAAGGTTTATTGTCAAAATTCCCAGTGCAATATTACATGAATACATGTGTAGTTCACTGTTGATGCAGAGAATATATATTTCTACAGTATCTAGTAAATCAAGTATTTTCCATGTAATTGCATTACATGCAATTATATTGCATGTAATGCTGCATTATTAGACTGCACTAGACTGCATTATTTTAATTGCTTTTAATCCTAGATCAAGTTTGTTTTGGCCTAAAATGCATCATAATTGTTAAATATATCTTATTATACCTAACTCATTACTGTTTACCTTTTGAAATATATATTTTATGGCTAATATAACCCCATAACTACAACCTGGCAATCAAGTTTTGGCAGCTGAACAGTTTTTGCCATGACACCACCACAGACTCAGTGCTGCTGGAGCAGGTATATCCCATGATGTCTCAACAGTCTGTCCGTGATTTTCACACAGATCAGAGCAATTTGATGCACAGGAAGCTAAATATTTGTACAGACATTCTTAAGTTTTATAACCACTGATCATTTGTGAAGCTGGGGTGACATCCCACCACTGGGAGGCTTGGATGAATGCTCAGACCAACGGTTTGAAGCAGTAATTTTGCCACAAGAGAGCCATCTGAAACACACACACAGCATACATATTTTAGTACCTAGTAGTGATAACTTGCAGACATTACAGTGTAGTACGGTGGACTTAAAGCAAACTAGCATTAGCAATCATTAGCTTACCTTCATATGTGATCTGGTTTGTATGCTCATGTCTTCGGCTCTGTGGCTTCCTAAATGCTCCAGTACTTTTCCAGAGTGTTTTGTGCTGCTGCCTGTACCTTTGTCTGGCTCTCATTTTTTGCCTTTACTCTAACAAAAGCCAGACACCGAGCAGTCACCTCGTAAGTTGCCATCTTGTGTTTTCCTTGTGTCGCGTATTTTACATCTCAGGAGTGTGGCGCCGCCTTGTTGTAAAAAAAATCCCACCCACCCCAAGCGGAACTCTGCTGTAATGGAAACAAAACTGTGCTGAGCCATGTAAAACCATGTAGAGGTGTGTAGAGCTGACTGGGTACTAGTGGAAAAGGGGCTAAACACTACTGGCAGGAAAGAGCCACCTTAAGTGTGCACAACGGACTCCTCCTGGGAGGCATGAAGTTAGTCATACTTGTATGCATGAGAAATGATGTACTGGAGAAGATCCACAAAGGTCACCAAGGAGTAGTAAAGTGCAGAGAACGAGCTAGCCAGACAGTATGGTGGCCAGGCCTAAGCAATCAAATTAATGAACTGGTCCTGAGGTGCAGAGAGTATATAAAGGAAAGAGTAAATCCCAAAGAACCTCTGATGCCAACCCAGCTTCCAGATAGGCCCTGGCAAAAAGTCGGAGCTGACTTATTCACCTTACAAGACAAAACTTATTTGCTGGTGGTTGATTATTTTTCTCGATTCATAGAGATAGCTCAGCCCAATACGATCCACTGATGTTATTGTCCACTTAAAATCAATATTTGCACGCCATGGTATCCCTGAGACTCTTATCAGTGACAATGGCCCACAATTCACTGGACATGACATGAGAGAGTTTGCAGAGGATTATGAATTTGATCACGTGACCAGCAGCCCAAAGTAACAGTGAGGCAGAGCGAGCTGTGCAAATGATCAAAAACCTGCTCAAGAAAGCCAGAGATCCCTACTGTGCCCTGCTTGCCTATAGAACCACACCACTGAGCAATGGCTACAGCCCAGCCCAACCCCTTATGGGTCAACGCCTTTGCACCACATTGCCAGCACTCCCGGAGATGTTGCAACCAGCTCTTCCTGACCTACAGCAGCTTCATCACACTGAAAGGGAGAAGAAGAGGATGGAGGCACAAATTTTTCATGAGAGACAGAGCAAGGGACCTGACTAGATTGTCACCAGGAGATTCTGTTTGGATCTCAGATGCAAAAGCACCAGGCACAGTGATGTCCACCCACCCTACACCACAATCATATCTGGTCAACAGTTCACAGGGAACATTGAGGAGTAATCACAGGCATTTAGTGCCTATGCCTTCACCAGAGTATCAAATGGAGATTCCACAGGTCTTCCCTTCTGAGGAGACCTCCACAGAGACTCAGACTCATAAAAGTTCACCTGCCATCGTGAGAACAAGATCAGGCAGAGAAGTGAAGAAACCACAAAGACTTAACCTGTGAAATGAAACAAAAAGTTAAAAAGAAAAAAAAAAACAAAAATGGTGTGGTTGTTTGAAACTGATTTGGGATAGAAAAGCTTAATAGATAATTTAGAGTACGAAGAAGAGATGTAATGTTAAAAGGTGACACAAATATATGGTTTTCCTTTAAGTTCAAATAATGTAGTTATCAGAAAAGGAGTACAAACTACACAGAATCTTATTAAGGGTCAGTTCAGCTTAACCTGTTGCACTTCGGTGTACCGCGGGCGGACACGTTTCTGCGTCCTAGGGCGCATGAGGGCGTCCTCTAGGAGGCAGTGAAAAAAAAAAAAGCTGATTTCCGTTCTTCCACTACAGACACAGCCGCGAACAGAAAGCCAAAGGAGTGCTTTGATTGGTTTAGATGTGACTGACCTCTCATTCGACTAATAAGAGCCTTGAATTAGGTTTCTGAAACCTTGAAGAACCAATGACTGAAAACCTAGCAAGAAGGACCCGCCTACCAACGGCTGCGAATACAGCCAGCCAATTGAAGCACAGAAGTTCGAAAGCTGTTTTGTGTAAGGCTGGGTGACACAGGTGTTCACCAGTCTTTTTTTCTAAATACTGTTCTAATTTGTTTTGAAAAATCGTTCGCCAAAACCACAATCATGGAAGCGCAAAACCGCAATAATGGAATTATGGTTTGACTGGGTCGCGTGACCAGAACCATGAGTCCGTAACAAGCGGACCAGCATCATGTTCGTCTGACAATGAGGAAGAGAAGTTCACCAGCGACATTGCTGTTGTGGACAGGTAAGTGTTATAAGCTAAATTATTCTTTATCCCTGAAAACTGTAATCAAAAATGACTTTTGACCGATTGGTAAACTACAACTGTGCGTTATCGCAACATGACGGACCCGGGTGGAGTTGTTATCTTCTTCATTACAGATATTCTAGTATAATTTTTAGTGCACTGTAGGTTATTTTTTCTTGTAAAAAAAAGCCACACATTTTTTACGTGGCATGCTTCTTTGTGTGTGGGGGCTTGTTTATTCATTCATTCATTCATGAATGAATAAACAACCCCCCCCTCCACACACACACAGCCCTTCACCTTTCATTAGAGCCCAAGATGAAGCTTCTATATTGAATCATTCAAAAGTTACAGACGTTTTTCCAAACTGTGCCATTTGGCACAATTTGGCACAGTTCAAAAACGCCTGGGAACAACCTAAGAAAAAAGCTGTGTAATATATTCATTTTTTGTGGTATTGTTACAAAATTTTGACCTCAGCTGGATAACACTTGGTTCTACATTTCTGTTACATTTTCCAGCCAGTATCTGAAGCTGTGTGTTATTTGCAAGCATTTGTATCCAAAAAAACACCCAGGCGAAATTTATTTTCTTCAAGTTCAATATGGTTAGATGACTGTTACTCAGTGGCCGGAGCACTTAGAGAGATTATGACTGTTTTGCCAAAAAATTCAAAGTGTTTTCTTTTAAATGAGACCAACCCCATGAAGATGCTGCAAAGGGTTGAAGAACAGCTTTTGATTTACTTTGGGTACGTTATTTTTTGGCGTTTTTAGGGAAATTGACCAGAGTGCAAGGGGTTAAAGTAAGGGGATGTGGTGTCATATTGGCTGGACAAGCCACCTGAGTGCAGCGTGCAGTCACCAAGCGAGCACACAAAAAACGTTTGACCTTTTATTAAAATGTTCAAACACAGCAATCTTGAGGAGAAAATGTCAATCACTCGCCAAATAAGCAGGAGCCCTGCGAAGGACAGACGAGGCTGATTAGGGAGGAATGGAGATAAATCAGGAAAACAGATTATGTCACTCACGTGGGAGATAGGAGGAGACCAGCATAGAACGCAGTGAAGGAGAGGAACCAGCAGGCGGAACTGCCAGACAGGTTGGGTGGATGGGTCTGACCGGGCGAAGAAGGAAGGCTGCTTCAAGGAGGAGCAATAGGCTGGCGAGTGCACCAAGTCCCCGCAGACGCACCGCTCTGTTGGCAGCAACCTGGAAAAGGTTGAAGAGATAAGGTTATTAGATGATGTCATAAGACAAGTAACTGCTTACAATGGAGCCGTCGGTTGTGCAGTATACCCAAACGAGCCAGTGTTGAATCACTGAAGACTGCTTCCTCATAAACGCTGGCAGGCAGGAATCAGCAGGTGTGTCTGATGAGAGAGCCGGTGAGCAGGAAGGGGGGGGAGAGCGCTTGCCGCACATGACATGTGGTGTAATGTTAAATATCTGGGTTTGAATCCTCTTCTGCTCCTCTGCCTTACGGGGTCCCACAGGGGTCAATTCTAGGGCCCATGCTTTTTTCTCTGTACATAATTCCACTAGGTTCCATTTTTAAAAAGCATGGTATCTCTTTCCACCTGTATGCTGATGACTGTCAGATTTATGTCCCTCTAAAACAAAAAGCTGCCTCACCAGTAAACTCACTCCTGGCATGCATTGAAGACATAAAGTCTTGGATGGCCCTAAACTTCCTAAATTTTAATGATAAGAAGACCGAAGTGATGGTGTTTGGACCTAGTCACCCCTGTGAGTCCCTTCTTGTATACTTGGGCCTCCTTACTCCTTATGTTAAATCCACAGCTAGGAACCTTGGTTTTATCATGGACAATGATTTTAAATTAGACACGCAGATTCGTTCTGTGGTAAAATCCAGCTTCTTTCATCTAAGGCGTTTAGCAAAAGTAAAACCCATTCTCTAGACCACACTTGGAAACAGTAATCCATGCTTTTATTTCATCTCGGCATTACTGTAACACACTTTACGCCAGTGTCAGCCAGTCATCTCTTTCCCGTCTGCAGCTGGTTCAAAACGCCGCTGCTCGTCTTTTAACAGGTACACGTGGAAGAGATCACATCACACCCATCTTAGCTACACTCCACTGGCTGCCCATGTATTTTAGAGTTCATTTTAAAATTCTTTTATTTGTTTTTAAATCCTTGAACGGTCTTGCTCCGCCTTACCTCTCTGAGCTTCTGCATCCCTACACTCCCACCCGGTCCCTTAGGTCAGCTGAACAGCTGCTTTTGGAGGTACCAAAGGCGAGGCGCAAGCTCAGACGGGACAAAGCCTTTTCGATCATGGCCCCCAGGTTATGGAATGATTTACCCCTGGACATTAGACAAGCACCTTCACTGTCCATTTTTAAAACACGTCTTAAAACACATTTTTACTCCCTGGCCTTCGACCCAGTATGAGACATTGATTTTATTGAGTGAAATGGATTTTCATTTATTTTACTTTTTATTTTATTTATGAATTTATTTATTTTTTTACTGTGGTTCTTGTGTTAGCACCCTTTGTGTTAGTGCCCTGCTTTTATGTTCTCTTGCTGTACAGCCCTTTGTGTAGCGAGTGTTGCTTTTAAAGTGCTTTATAAATAAAGTTGATTGATTGATTGATTGATTGATTTAGTTCCCAGGGCAGATGTTTATGTGGCAGAAGGTTACAGGAAACCAGCAGGTGTGTTGTTAGGAACAGTAGACAGAAAAACTGTTGATGTTCTGAGTTAAGCCAGTAAACATTGTTCAATAAAAGTTACAAAGGAGAATCTGGATTGGTCTTTGTCTGAAAAAGAGCCCAATGCAACACCATTGACGGGAGATTGTTGTCACATGTATTAAATGGCCAATACTTGCCAGGAGTCCCTGCAGCTCCTTCACTGTTGCTGTCGGTCTCTTGACAGCCTCCCTGACCAGTTTTCTTCTCGTCTTTTCAATTTTGGAGGGACATCCAGTTCCTGGTAATGTCACTTATTGCAGCATCCAAATCCACATGCCGCTGAGAGGAGAGAAGTGGGCCTATTTGTCTGACTCATTTCCCATTAAAACAGTTGCTGGACTCTGATTAAAAATGTTTTCCTTTATTACAAAATATTAATATCACAGTGCTCAAAAATCAGTCCATTAAAAGTAATTACGGAGATGATAGCCTGCTGTTATATTTCAGATGCCGTGGAAATACAGTCAACAAAAATTATGGTGTCCCAGTTCACCCTCTCACTACACCCGTGCGCAGGTGAACTATCACTGCC
This sequence comes from Pholidichthys leucotaenia, assembly GCA_020510985.1. Classification (NCBI taxonomy): domain Eukaryota; kingdom Metazoa; phylum Chordata; class Actinopteri; order Cichliformes; family Pholidichthyidae; genus Pholidichthys; species Pholidichthys leucotaenia. The sequence goes on along the minus strand of CM035849.1, from coordinate 173,742,608 downwards.
CGTATTTACGTGACTAACCAATCACCGTGATTACACAATCAACCAACAAAAATAAAATAAAAACAAGCATTGATTCATTCATGGCTCCTACATCACTGTTGTGCTATATTTTCTCCACTTGACGATGACTGTCTTCACCATGGTATATTTAATTCCTTGGAGATTCTTTTGTACCCTTCTCCTGACTGATACCTTTGAACAATAAGATCCCTTTGATGCTTTGGAAGCTCTCTGCGGACCATGGCTTGTGCTGTAAGATGTGACTACAAAAATGTCATGAAAAGCCTACTAGAATAGCTAAACTTTATTTGGGGTTAATCAGAGCCACTTTAAATGGTGCCAGGTGTGTGCTGACTCCCATTTAACATGAGTTTGAATGTGATTGGTTAATTGTGAACACAGCCACATCCCCAGTTATAAGAGGGTGTGCATATTTATGCAACCAGGTTTTTGCAATTTTTTTCTTTTTCCCCTTAAAAGGTTTCAGTTTGTTTTTCAATTGGGTTGTACAGGTTATAGGTCACATTAATGGTGGAAAATGTTTTGAAATGATTTATCTTGGTCTAATTTTTTTACATCACAAAAACCTGGCATTTGAAGGGGTGGCGTAAAGGAGCAGCTCCAGTGAGAAGCTGGTTTGTAGATAATGTTTCTACTGAGCTGGTTGATATTAACAAAACTGATCTTAAAAACTTTTTTATTAATTTTTGATTTATTTATTCTGATAAAATGATACTAAATACAGACATAGAGAATGTAAATATACAGTACATATAAAATGTCATACACAATCCATGACGACACATGAAAGTGAAAACACTTATTTCCAATGTGGTCCTTTCAATCACATGACCAAAATGAGAACAGATGTAAAAATTGTCTAATAAATATGTAAAAAAAAATAGATAAATAATAATAAATCAGATATTTACAGAGCCACTCTGGTCTACATGCAGCAATGCTATTATCTGTTATTGAAATTTACCAAGTTACTGTGAGAAAAACATAAAGAAAAAATGATCTGCCTGTACACTATTTCCGATATGTCCAATGATAAGTGAAAGTCATAACACTGATTTATTGATGAGAAAGCACCAGGGACCAGAATGCGGAAATACTGTACGTCACTTTACATTGTGCAAGAGGTCCATACTGGTTTCTGTCATTGATGCAATATCACCATCACAAAGTATTTGTAACAGTTTATTAATTCCCCCCCCCGCCATAAATTACATTCCATTTTTTGAGACTTGTCATATTTTACATGGGTAGTTTAATTTCTTCAATGTAATTCTATTGTTATGGGTAAATATACCACTGCATCTTAAAAATATATTGAAAACTTTCATTTTTGGGGGTCATAATTTAATTCCGTAAACTTTATATTCCTAACAAAATAAATGGAAATATTTCAAACCTTTTTGTCTTAATTTTGATGAATATACTTTATAGCTTATTCAAATCAGAAATCAGGTAGCTCAAAATTTCAGAATATTCACTAAGATCAATCTAAAATAAGGATTTACAATACAGATATGTCCAACTTCTGAAAAGTGTGTTCATTTATACACTCCACACTTGGCTGGGGATCCTCTAACACAATTTTTTTGATCGGTGCAATGCCTTTTCTCTTTTAGCCAAGTTAAGATGTTTCTGACATTGTCTCTAGTTCAGGACTGGCTTAATATTAAAAACACCACAGTTCGCCCCTTTCTTGAAGACGTCGAGATGGTTCTGATGGATTGACACCCTCCAAACCTGAAGCTCCCCCAAGTTCTTGTATCGACTTTTCGGCCATCCCTGTTGCTTGTATACCTTTTTCTACCTCACTTTCTTATTCCAGTCAGATGTTCATAATATGCTCTAAATACAACTGTCGGAAAAGCCAGCATTTTCAGCAGTGACCTTCTGTGGCTTGTGGAGTGTGTCCATGATTGTGTTTTGCACAAATGTCAAGCTAGTAGTCTCTCCCATGGTTGTGCTTGCGTGTAATGAACTGCTCAGGGCAATGGTATTTACAGTATGTGTTTGAACAGTAATTTACTCAGATATAAATTAAGTATTCTAATAATTTGAGATACCAGATTTTTGATTCTAATTAAGTTGCAAATTAGATTTATCAAAATTAAAACAAAACAGAGGTGAAATATTTCCTTCCAAGGAATAAGAAATATATCAAAGTTTACTTTTGGAATTAAATTGTAAAAAATATTTTTCATGATATTCACATTTTTGAGATGCACCTGTATTTAATGCAGCAAAATAAAATGGTCAGCCATCCCTTGTGACGTATGCTTGAGTTTTGTTTTTGAAGATTTTGAGGGTTCCAAGCAGCTGTGCTGTGGGAAATCTATTGCTTTCATTCTGATTCTTATTATTATGCCTCGGTGAAACAGAGGCATACAGTAATCGGTTAGTGCGTCTGTATCTGTCTGTCTTTCTGTCTGCCTCTGTTTCAGCTCATCCGGGCAAAATTAAGTGGAACTAAAGGCTTGTATCATTCTATTGTGGGGGGCACAGTTGTAGGGTTTCCTCACACCCAGAGAAACAAAGGGTGGAGAGGAGAATTATGATTGAAGAAGGAAGTGTCTCCGGCAGGTATCAAACGAGACAGTTAGTCTATACACCTCCCGGGGAGAGGAAGAGTAACCGGGAGCCACGGAGAGAATAAGGTGTTGAAGCAGCGCCCGTGTATGTTATGTTAATGATGTGCATTGTCTGACAATCTGAATGCTAATGTGCCACATATTCTCTATGTCCATGCAACAAGTATAAAACAGGAATGTACAGGGACCTTGATAGTGCAATAGTTCAGCCGAGCTATGAAGCGTGTTTGCTGTATGATGTTGGAGCAAAATAAAGCCTTGTGTTGTCCAGCTCGTTGCCTTTGCCCATTCCTTTTCCTCCACGGTGGTGACCCTCAACGTGAGATGGAGCATCTATCCCCTTCACCACGCTGTGGAATCTAAATTGCTATGCTTTGCCTGCATCCTTTTTCTCCACAGTGGTGACTCTGACGTGCCATGGAGCACCTATCCCTTCCTCCACACCGGTGAACCCGATGTGCCATGGCGAGCGTTCGCCTATTTCTTTCTCCACACTGGCGACCTGAAGGTGCCAGGGAGAGCAAGCCACACTGGGACCAAAGACGCGCCATGGATAGCGAGCCGAGAATCGTCCTGGAACCTGGAGGGAGAAAATCAGCGCCGCCTGCACTGTTTCAGTCAAGCTCCCGGACCCTGGCTTCACCTCCCGACTGCGGGTTTCAGCGCACAGCAGCCCCGTGTGCACTACATGGGATTACGGGGATAACTATGGATGAAACAAAATGCTGCAATGTGGTCACTGTGCGGGACGCGTGCACAGCCAGCTCCAAGAACTTATATATTGTCCTCAGCCGCTGCAAATCCCCGGGGAATAGGGCTGATCACCTTCCCCGGATCCTTTAGGCCTGCACTACGCACCTAGAGGAGTCGGGCAGCCTCACTAAAAGGACTTATACTGTATTTGTTTCTCAGCCACTGCAAATCCCCGGGAAATTGGGCCAATCGCCTTCCCCGGATCCTTTAGGACTGTGCCCGCACCTAAAGAAGATTTGGCAGTTTCCCTGACAGAGCTTTTATTTTTTTTCTCAGCCACTGCTGATCCCTGGAGAGATCTACAGGGAAATCCTGCACCGGAGGCTGACCCGCCCAAACAATTTTTGCACGGCCTGGAGGCTTTTACCGCACCGGGCTGGCCCACCATTGCTTTCCTCACACCTTTGTCCCAAAAAGCCTGCAAAATGCCGGTTTTGTTTCCGTCAGGCACGATGCACACAGGACCCCGCTGCGCCCACCTTACAATGGACCATTCAACGTGCCGGAGCCTGGGGTGAAGCATAAGGTGTTTTCCCCACCCTCCCAATTTCCCTTCACAGACTGACATGTCCTCCGATACATTTCACCAGCAGGATGGTTCTACTGGATCGACAACCCCCCACTGCAGCCGTTATGGGCACCGACTTGAGCCCAAAGGACTGGGGGGTTAGAGCCCCTTCTGGGTGTTCGGGGGGGGGGGGCTGTGTGGGGGGCACAGTTGTAGGGTTTCTTCACACCCAGAGAGACAAAGGGTGGAGAGGAGAATTATGACTGAAGGAGGAAGTGTCTCTGGGAGGTCTCAAACAAGACTGTTAGTCTATACACCTCCCAGGGAGAGGAAGAGTTTATCCATGCAACAAAGTATAAAAGAGGAATATACAGGGACCTTGGGAGCGCAATAGCTCAGCAGAGCTATGAAGCGTGTTTGCTGTCTGTTGTTGGAGAAAAATAAAGCCTTGTGTCATCCAGCTCGTTGCCTTCACCCATTCCTTTTTCTCCACACTATCATCATATTTTCTTAACTTTTAATTTGCCAGAATTTCAAAAGAACACTTTGTTTTTGAAATAAACACAAATTTAAATCAGCATTTCTGTCAATGCTGCATTGTAATAACTATCCTGGGCCAGTAGAGGTCAGACTGCCAGTTTTGTACAGCCACCCATGCTACCATGGCACAGCACCTTGGTGCTTTCATTATTTTTCTCTGCTAAAAGTGCATGGGGAGCAAATGGAAATTTGAAATTTTACAGTCTGATCAGAAACTCTCCCCATTACTCAGAGACCAAAAATCAAGGCACTGCGTACATTGGTGGCACTATAATAAACATTTTTACATTTTTGTAAACATCTCAAGAATGGCTGGGCCTAGACTAAAAATTCTTTCATCATTCTATTCACTGAAACCTTCCACAACTTTCTGTCAATGGTGGCAAGCTCTGAAAATGTTTTCTGCACCATATTTTCAAAAGTGTACAAGTGAACTCAAAATGAACTCCTCCGAGGCCATTCCTCCAAATTGCTTGAAATTAAGCAGAGATCATCTACAGACATAATGAAAAGTTGTTAAAATTATCCAAAAATATCAATCCATTTTGATTTTCTAGGCCAATCAAGTTGTACAGTTTCTCTTTGGCATGTAGTTTTAGGTTTAACTCCAGATATACTGATTCAAATTTGATGAAACTTCAGACTTACAATCACAACAGTATTCTTCAGCTAACCACCAAATTTCATGCAATTCTGTAAATGTTAAAAAAAAAAAAAAATTATGTTTAGGAAACGTGTCAGTGGAACATTTTGTTAGTGTGTGAGGAAGTGACTGTGTCACTTACAGCAGTTGTATGGTGCAGGGGTTAAGATACTTGTCTGTTATGCAGGAACCCTGGGTTAAATCCTTCTGCTAACATGTCATTCCTCTGAAGTGCAACATACCTCTTATGTGCATTTGAAAACAATATAGTACACATTAAAGGTCTGATGACACGTGTTTGACTTCATCTAATTTTTCAACACATAATACAATATGATGAAATAGGTTGGTCTGTGCAGTTCTAAGTCAAACAGGCTTTTTTTCATGCGAATATCCAACGTTTTTATGAGCGCCACGTCACCAATTGCGTCAGTGGCTGGAAAACCCGGCCATGTTGTAATGTCATCGACAGAACACAGTGCTTGGCTGCTCATTGTACACACAGGATGGAAGTGATAGAAAACATCGACGATGGTTCCAGCACATGTAGTCTGGAATTGGTTTGTGTTGTCCAGTCTTCAGATGATTATAGTTCCGAAGAATGGGATGACAATGAAGAATCTGGGGACATCAGACTGTATAGGTTTGAGGCGTGCCAAGCGGGCATCATGCTAAGCGAGTCAGACTCAGAGAGTGACGGTTGAGAGGCACACATGCCCACCGCAGCAGCAGTGACAAACACATGGCAGGGGAACACCGAGTGTTATGCTTTTGTTACAGATATTGCAACAAATTATTTGTTCATAAATATAATTGATTTAAACCCGATTTTTCAACAAAATCATAGCAGTGCATTCTCTGTGGCTCAGGCATCAGGTTTATTATGTATTATATTTTGAGTTCTTGTTGTTTTGTACATGTGTTTTATGTGCATTTTGACCCACTTTCAGGTGGGCACTGTCCAAGATTCGCAGGTCCGACCACGCGCCCTCTCTCTTTGACAGTCAGCTGTTTATGGTTTGTGTGCATCATCTGCCGTGTTGTCAGCCAGCCAATATTGCCAACACTATCACGACGTGTTAGCCATTTCACACAGCCGTGGTTCTGTTGCGCCCCTTGAAGCGATGTCGGCCCTGGGGCGCAACCGTGGTTAACACGTCTCCTCTCCATGTTCGCTGGGCGATGTCAGCCCCAAACGTCAACTGTAAGTGTTTCTGTTTATTTTTGTAAGTCTTCACATTTTTTGGAACTGTTGTCATCATTCTTATGTTCAATACATGTGCTGTGGTGAATTCTGAGCGTAAATCCATTCATCATGACTCTCTGTGTGCTCTTACGCAGGGCACGGAGAGGGAGGATGAAATAACGAGGATTTACATGCAGGGTTCACCACAGCACATTTAATACAGAAAGACAGACAATTCCCAAAAAGGTGAAGATGTACGAAAAACACAAACACACTTACTGATGGCGTTCGGGGGCCGGCATCGCCCAGAGAATGAATGAGAGGAGATGTGTTAGCCACAGTTGTGCCCCAGAGCCGACATCGCTTCAAGGATGCACAAGAACCACGGCGAACATGGAGTGACTAACGTCATGAGAGTGCTGAAAATACTGAATGAATGAATGAATGAATGAATTTTATTTATTTCGGATAGTACATTACAGGTTAAAAGAAACTGTATAATATAACAACAAGGTCAAATTAGACAAAGACTCCTTCTACTATACAATTCCACGTGAGTTATCCGAAATGGGTGATGGCTGAAGCCGCAGCTTATATTGCCCACCCATATTCCATCCAAGAATTCAAAGGAGAAAAAAGAGAAAACAAGACAAGAGCGATTACAATTTAAAACATGGCTAAGACAAAATGTGACTGAGAGAAAAAGAAAACTGAGCTAGTCTAAGTTAAGCGGTTACTTTTCAAAAACAAATCTAAGACATAGTGTCACAGAGAAAAAAAGAAAAAAAGACAAAACTAAGCTACAACACAACACAGGCTGGAAATGTCAATCCTTATGTGAGTTTACATGTCGTCTTGTAAATATGTTTGGAGTATTTCTTCCTTTAGTTTTTGTTTAAATTGTCCAAGCTTTGTACATGATTTTAATTCAGGTCCAAAATCGTTCCATAATCTGACTCCTTGCACTGAAATACAGTGTTGCTTGGTGGTTGTTCTCACTGTAGGCTTTTGAAATATACATGTTCCTCTGAAGTGATATCGTTTCTCCCTTGTTTGGAACAACTTTTGGATATTTGCGGGCAGTGATAGATTCTTCACTTTGAACATTATTATTGCGGTTTTAAAGTCAATCAGATCTTTCAACTTGAGAGTTTTTTGTTTAAGAAAAAGTGGGTTTGTTGGTTCCCTGTAAGCTGCTTTGTTGATTATTCTAATAGCTCTCTTTTGAAGCATAAAGAGTGGATATATGTTTGTTTTATATGTATTTCCCCATACTTCATTACAATATGTCATGTATGGGAGTATTAATGAATGGTACAAGGTGTATAGTGTGGGTTGATTCAGCAAATTTTTCACTCTGTGTAATATTGCAATTGATTTGGATACTTTACCTTTTATATAATTAAAATGTGGCTTCCAACACAGTTTGTTATCAATTATTACTCCAAGGAATTTAGTTTCGGATACCCTTTCAATCTCTACACCATTTACACTGAGTTTGGGTACTGGGTAGTTGTGATGGTTGTTAAAGACTATAAATTTTGTCTTGCTTAAATTGAGCGTTAATTTGTTTGAATCAAACCACAGTTTCAGCTTTCCTAATTCCTTTCCGAGTGTATCCAGAAGTTGTTCCAAATTGTTTCCACTGCATAGCAGATTAGTGTCATCAGCAAACAATATTAAGTCCATTTTTTCTGAAACTTTACATATATCATTTATATACATATTGAATAATAATGGTCCCAAAACTGAACCCTGTGGGACTCCACAGGTGACCTTCAGTAACTCTGAGTTTTTGCTGTTAACACATGCAAACTGATATCTATTCTTTGAGTAACTACTTAACCAGGACAGTGCTACCCCTCTAATACCACAATTTTGTAGTTTCTTTAATAATAGATTGTGATCTACTGTATCAAATGCTTTTTTAAGATCCAGGAATACTCCAACTGAATACTCTTTATTTTCAATGGCTGTTGATATTTTTTCTGTAAATTCCATTAAGGCATATGCTGTTGTCCTTTTGTGTCTGAACCCATATTGCTGCTCACACAATAAATCATTCTTCAGTATGAAGTTGTCAGTTCTCTCATAGAATATTTTTTCAAGTATCTTGGAAAATTGCGGTAATATTTGTTGGTAATAATTGCGGAATACTGGCAGACTAACAGCACAGATGACAATACTATGGACCAGCAGTGCGTGACTGGCAAACGGCCGCTAAGTACACGCGCTGCTGGTGATGGTGTGATGAGAAGCACCTGGGCAAGGACCGGGAAAGATAATCAGCGGGAGTTTGAATCAGCTGGTGATAATGAGGGGACATGGCCGGACCGGCGAGAGTCAGCATGTGATCACAGAAAGTAGGTCAAAGCTGTGCATAAATCCCTTAATCCTTCCCCTCCTCGTGCGCTCCTCCTGTGTAAAAACGCACGAGGAGGCTTATGACAGTTGGGAGCTGAAGCGTGTGATGTGGTCTTTCACAGCCTGCTGTTTATCCAAGCCTGCAACACAACACGATGGCATAGCCGTAAAATTAAAACAAGAAACCAGAAGAATTGTGAGCTACAAAGCTGCTGTCATTCCAGTCAACAACACCTGCATCCGTTCTGTCGCTTACGTCATGGTGGTGCTGCCCTTCACTCGGTGGGCGGCAGCACAGTCCAGTCAGCGGCTGCGGTTTTTTGATGATAACTAGTTTATGCAGGCGTGGTTGTAAATATTATATTGCTCATCGACAATGACTTTTGGGTTTACACATGCTAAAAAATGTCAAAATCGTGTCATCAGACCTTAAAGTTTTAAATGCTGTGCTACTGCTGCAGGGAATCATTTTAATTGAACGTTTATCATTTGATAAAGAGTGAAAACTAAAGCAGTTGTGTGGTGTTGTGGTTATGGTGAATGCTTGGAAAGCAGGGGGACCTGGGTTCCAATGTTGCCAGGGAGGTCTTGTTCTTCTAAACAACAACTGAAGTACAGCATGGCTCTTCTGTACTTTTTAAAGCAGCACTATGTTAGATTTTCACCTCAAGATAATGTTTGCAAAATTATTTTGATGGTACACCAAGAGTTGACCGAGTGAATGTCACTTCATCCAAAGCCTGAGTAGGCCCACATTGCCTTCAACAGCTTTTTTTGTGTCATTACTGGGGGGGACAGCAGACGTGGCCTCAGTCCCAGCAGCGAATCACAGGGCACAACTTTACCCACCAACAACATAAAGCCCTGTGGTTGGCTGTTGGGAATGGGGTCATGGTTGATGTGGTTGTGGCCTTTTCGGTGTTCCTACAAGGAACAAGAATGTTACATAGTGCTGCTTTAAAAACTAATGTGTAGCAGACCTTAGGTTTTAAATGCTGTTGCTAAACAATACAAGACCTTGAAATCCACACCTGCTTGGACTCCATGATCACCTCTTGCAGCTATATATACATTTTTTTCATTTTAATACAAAAAAGCCTTTTTACCACAATGTTACATTAAATATCTTCAGTGCTTGGAGAAATAAACAATACAGTTTTCTTTAAATTATCAGTCTTTTATTGTTTTCTGAAATACAAATAAATACTTAAATTCATAGAGCCAGAGAACAAGCTCATCATGAAATGTAAACTAGACAAGATGAAAATAACTAGATTGACTGAATAACAACAGGTGAGACCCCACAGCATTTAGATTTTCAAACTCCTCACAAAAGTCGTACTAAAAATGACAGCGAAAGGCATCATGGACACTTTGTAAGGATGAAGAGGCAAGGTTAACACCAAAGACATCTACAATCTAATTTAAAAAATGCAGAAAGACACAGTATAGATAACATGAGCAGTGGGCCCTACTCTTTTCCTAAAGTTCCTTGACTGTGGAAATTCAAAAAACAATTGTGGTTACGTGAGATGCAAAGAAAAACACAGCACTTAAGGCATAGAACACGTGATGTTCTCTGACAGTCCCCAAAACGACACCTGCCCCCTTCTCCCTCTCCCAGCTGCTCTGGCCAGTGTCCCAAACCGTCATACCTTGTGGTGGCATCCGGAAGAGGACTCTGTTCCACCACAAGTGGATCAGAAGTTTCACTCGTCACTCGGGCCTCCTCTGCAGGTGGCTGAGGGGGGACGGAGTCCTGGGTATCTGAGCTGCTGGAGAGGATCAAAGCCTTGGACACCTCGAGTCTGAAGGCCATGAAAGTCAACGGCGCAGACCCTGCACTGTGCCGCTGTCTGTACAGGAGCCAGGAGTTCACCAAAGCCAGATCTGTGAGGTACCAGAGCACTGCTTGAGGCCAGCAGGTTGGCACAGAAGCTGTGAGGGGAATAGAATAAATCTTTTGCAAATCTCTGTTGGCCCGAGCTGACATCTGGGCTTTCTCAAAATTCCCAGTGATTGAGCCCATGTTCCTCTGACCATTTCCCGCAGTAGACAGGATGAAGCCACAATGTGATCTCCGTAACATTAACTTCCCATCTGAGCTCACAAACTCGTCCCCGATCTGTCCTCGTGCTCCTCCTACCCTCCCTGCTCCATGAACCCCAGCAGCTAAGAGGCGCTCCAGCATTGCAGGAGTGGAGAGCTCCTGTTTGCAAAGGTACACCATGCTACCTTTGGGGACCATTTTTTCAACAGCATTTTCTTTGTCTGAGAGATCGAGCTTAAGATCTACATGTAAGAGTAAACCACCAAATCCGATTAGAGCAGTGCAGTGGAGTGATGGCTTATTATTGTACATCGTCCCTGTTAAAGGAAGTAAATATTGGTCGACTGCGTAATCACCCTCCCATTTCAGTAACTGGCATCCGGCTTTGAAATAGCTCAATATTGGCCTAACTTTCCACAGGGGATCAGTCTGTGGCTGTGAATTGTTCAAGTCCACTGATGTGTCACTCCCATACTTCCCGTCGCTTTGCTGAGAATTTACAGTCTGTCTGCTTGAACAACTTTTCCTGTGCTGTGCATTCTGAAAGTCTTTGTGATCATTGCTGTTGGCTGGATCATTTACAGATGCTAGCCTCAACAAACGAGAAAGTTCATGGAAACGGGACAGTGGCATGGCTTCAGCAATCAATGGTACTTTGGTCAACTCCTCCCAGTACAGCTTTGGACTGGGAAACTGCAAAAAAAAAAAAAAAAAAAAAGACACCTTTAATGTTTTTGAATCTAATAAGGACTATTGTTCCAGTCAACTATAAAATACAAACCTTTAAAGTTCCCATTGCAATATGAATCCCAACAAATTGTGCAACCTCTCTGGCTGTGACTGCGTTTGTCTTGTTGGATAATTTATTTGTGCAGTTGGCAATTTCGACCCAGGCGTCCCAACCGAAGTATTTGGAGAAATATTCAATAGGCTCTCTGTTAATGTTGTCACATCTTGAGTGGTGGGGCTGACTCTCTGAAGTTGGCAAACTAACAGAGAAAAAAAGTAATTTACAGATCAACGGAAACATGTCGCATTTGTCATTTTAAGTAACAGTACAGTTATATTGTATCTAGATAGAGTGACAATGCCAAAATGAGATGAAAGCATACTAAAATGTGCATCAAATGTGTGCATATGTTAACAGTGTTTTGTTATAGTGTTTGCTGTACTTTTGTGCAGTTTGATTTAACTGCTGTGTAGTGTTGGTTTGGTTCTTGTAGAAGTAGGCCATCACTTCTGCTTCTGAGTGAAGATGAGGGTCAGATAATTCAAAACCACTTGTGTCCTCTTCATCACAACTTTGGAGGAGGAAATCCTGGAGGTTTGCTGGATGCTGCCATTCAGAGCCTGCCACAATTGTTTAGATCAATCATATCAGAATGAGTCATTTTAATGTTATTTAAGATTTTATATGAGTAACTTAAAAATGTTATTCAAGTATATATATACAGCCGTGGACAAAATTATTGGTACCCCTCTGTTAATGAAAGAAAAACCCACAATGGTCACAGAAACAACTTGAATCTGACAAAAGTGGTAATAAATAAAATTTCTATGAAAATTAACCAATGAAAAACAGACAATGCTTTTAAATTGTGGTTCAACAGAATTACTTTAAAAAACAAACTCATGAAACAGGCCTGGACAAAAATGATGGTACTCCTAGAAAAGATTGAAAATAATGTGACCATAGGGACATGTTCAACCAAGATGTGTCCTCTAATTAACATCACATGTGTCTACAAACTTGTAATCAGTCAGTCGGCCTATTTAAAGGGTGACAAGTAGTCACTGTGCTGTTTGGTGACATGGTGTGTACCACACTAAACATGGACCAGAGGAAGCAAAGAAGAGAGTTGTCTCAGGAGATTAGAAAGAAAATTATAGACAAGCATGTTAAAGGTAAAGGTTATAAGACTATCTCCAAGCAGCTTGATGTTCCTGTGACTACAGTTGCACATATTATTCAGAAATTTAAGATCCACGGGACTGTAGCCAACCTCCCTGGATGTGGCCGCAGGAGGAGACGGATAATACGAATGGTAACAAAAGAGCCCAGAACAACCTCTAAACACATTCATGGTGAACTCCAAGGTCAAGGTACCTCAGTGTCAGATCGCACCATCCGTCGTTGTTTGCGCCAAAGTGGACTTCATGGGAGATGACCAAGGAGGACACCACTGTTGAAAACAAATCATAAAAAAGCCAGACCGGAATTTGTCAAACTGCATGTTGACAAGCCACAAAGCTTCTGGGAGAATGTCCTATGGACAGACGAGACAAAACTGGAACTTTTTGGCGAGGCACATCAGCTCTATATTCACAGACGCAAAAGTGAAGCATACCAAGAAAGGAACACTGTCCCTACTGTGAAACATGGAGGAGGTTCTGTTATGTTCTGGGGCTGCTTTGCTGTATCTGGCACAGGGTGTCTTGAATCTGTGCAGGGTACAATGAAATCTCAAGACTATCAAGGTATTCTAGAGAGAAATGTGCTGCCCAGTGTCAGACAGCTTGGTCTCAGTCGCAGGTCTTGGGTCTTGCAACAGGATAATGACCCAAAACACACAGCTAAAAACATCCAAGAATGGCTAAGAGCGAAACATTGGACTATTCTAAAGTGGCCTTCTATAAGCCCTCATCTAAATCCTATTGAACATCTGTGGAAGGAGCTGAAACATGCCGTTTGGAGAAGGCACTCTTCAAACCTGAAACAACTGGAGCAGTTTGCTCATGAGGAGTGGGCCAAAATACCTGCTGAGAGGTGCAGAAGTCTCACTGACAGTTACAGAAATCGTTTGATTGCAGTGATTGCCTCAAAAGGTTGTGCAACAAAATATTAAGTTAAGGGTACCATCATTTTTGTCCAGGCCTGTTTCATGAGTTTGTTTTTAAAAATAATTCTGTTGAACCACAATTCAAAAGCACTGTCTGATTTTCATTGGTTAATTTTCATAGAATTTTTATTTATTACCACTTTTGTCAGATTCAAGTTGTTTCTGTGACCATTGTGGGTTTTTCTTTCATTAACAGAGCGGTCTTCCTGCTCCTAGCTTACTTTTCGCTGCCTGTCGGAGTGTGAAGAAGAGGAAAACAGCAGCCTTGTGTGTAGCAGAATGGAATGTACACACTCTGTTGGACAGAACAACATCACAGCGCCCAGAAAGACAGACCGCGCTTGTGGCCCTGGAAATGAACAGGTACAATGTAGACATAGCTGCACTTAGTGAAACAAGATTGCCTGGATATGACAGCTTGGAAGACCATGGGTACATCTTCTTTTGGAGCGGGAGATCAACTCAAGAAAGGAGCGAAGCAGGAGTGGGCTTTGCAGTTAGAAAGGAGATAGCAGCAATGCTTGATGAGGAACCGGTGCAAATCAACGACAGGATAATGACTATGAGACTCCCACTACAGCGGAAGATGTATGCCACACTCATCAGTGTATATGCCCCAACAATGACCAACACAGAGGAGGTGAAGGAAGAGTTCTACAGTGATTTACGTGAGACTATCAGGCGTGTACCGACTGATGACAGGCTGATACTCGTTGGAGATTTTAATGCCAGAGTTGGTTCGGACACTGAGAAATGGAAAGGAGTGCTAGGTAGTCATGGGAGTAGGCAAGTGCAATGCTAATGGAGAACTTCTACTTGCACTATGTTCGGAGTACAACCTTGTGATAACCAACACTCTATTTAAGCACAAGGACACACACAAGAAGACATGGATGCACCCAAGATCCAAGCACTGGCACTTATTTGACTACATCATAGTCAGGCAGAGAGACATAAGGGATGTATTGGACATCAGAGCAATGAGAGGCGCAGACTGTGGTACTGATCATGTTATGCTGAGATCTAGATTAAGGATTTGGAGACAAAAACAGCACTGCAGGACAGGTGCGAAGCCACCACGGAAGCTAAACACTAGTGCACTGAAAGGCCAAAAGAAGCAGGAAGAACTTACACAGGAAATGGATGAAAACTTGAAAGACTGGGACAGCAACAACTCAGAGAATGACATAGAAGAGAAATGGGCAACACTGAAGGATATGGTGTATCAGACTGCGAGTGATGTATTAGGCTACCCTGAAAGGAAACATCAAGATTGGTTTGATGAGCATGATGAACACCTGAAGAAACTACTAGAAGCGAGGAATACAGCTAGGCAGGAAAACCTACAGTGTAACACAAGGTCGAAGAAGAAGAAATACTCAAAGGCTCAGAGTGAGCTACAGAAGTACACCAGAGAGATGAAATCCAACTGGTGGGATGAAAAAGTGGAGAAACTTCAAACTGCAGCACACAGAAAGGACATGAAAACATTCTTCACAGGTTTGAGTGAAATCTACGGCCCTAAACCAAGAGGATTGATCCAACTAAAGGCTATGGATGGTGAAATGGTTTTGCAGGAGAAAGACAAGATCCTGAACAGATTTGCAGACCACTTTGACCAACTACTAAACAACCCTGGAGATCTCACTGAAGAGGCTAAAGAAGCTGTAGTGCGGCGACCAGCTGTATCAAGTCTGGATGAACCACCAAATTTTGATGAACTAATGGCAGCTATCAGGACAACACAGGATGGTAAAGCTCCAGGAAGGGATGGAATTCCAGCAGAAGTGTGGAAATTTGGTGGTGTTCAGCTGACCAACTGCCTGCACAAGCTCATCCAAGAGATATGGGATGCCCAGAAAGTACCTCAAGACTGGAAGGATGCAAGTATTGTGCCTTTTTTCAAGAAAGGTGACAGGAAAGATTGTGGAAATTACCGAGGTATATCACTGCTAGCCACTGTTGGTAAGATTCTCTCACGTGTACTACTTAACAGACTCAGTAAACACATCTTGCAGAATGTGCTACCGGAAACCCAGTGCGGCTTTAGAAGTGGAAGAAGCACAATGGACATGATTTTCTGCTTGAAACGGATTCAAGAAAAGTGTATCGAACAGAACATGCCGCTTTATGTAGTCTTCATAGACTTCAGTAAAGCCTTCGATACCGTTTCGCGACAAGGACTTTGGCAGGTACTCAAGAAATATGGTTGTACAGAGAAGTTTGTCAGCCTGATCGAGGCACTCCATACAGGTATGCAAGCAAACGTGGCAATGAGTGGTTCAGTATCTAAAGACTTTTCAGTAAGCAACGGGGTGAAACAAGGGTGTGTGCTGGCACCTACACTCTTCTCGTTATATCTGGCAGCCATGCTTGAGGTGGCCTTCAAAGACACTTCAGAAGGAGTATACACTCAAACAAGGACAGAAGCAGACTTGTTCAATGTGGCACAGTTTAAAGCCAAGAGTAAGACATCGATGAAGGTAGTAAGAAAAATGCTCTTTGCCGACGACAGTGCTCTAGTTGCACACAGCGTGGAAGATATGCAATCTTTAGTGGAGAAATTTGCAAGAGCAGCTAGCCAATTCAACCTCCAAATCAACATCAAGAAGACAGAGTGCCTTTATCAACCACCAAAGTTCCAGTTATCAACATCATTTTTTTTTTTTTTCCGGTTCCGGTTCTGCCGGACCGGTGGCGCCACACGAGTTGGCTGCCCGTTGCAACAGCCTTTTTTTATCTTCCTTCTTCTTTCTACACCTTTCACTCTATATATATATATATATCACGGACACACAGATCACCCCAAAGGTCTCCCGAGTCGGCGAACTGAGCCACTGTTTACAGCAGGAGACGTTACAGCAGGAAGAGCTAGTGCTAGCTAGCACTCAACCGCCACCCGGTGCTAACGGAGAAACTCAACATACCGGGAACTGTAGCGAAAACGACGCGGGTGCCGGGCTGGAGTTTAGGCGGCGTGCAAGAAATATAAGACAGAATAATAAAGAGCGATGGCAAGAACCAAGCAGACCGCCCGTAAAATCTACTGGAGGAAAAAGCCCCCCAGGAAGCAGCTAGCCACCAAGGCTGCTCGGAAAAGCGCTCCGGCCACCGGCGGAGTGAAGAAGCCTCACCGTCACAGGCCCGTGGCTCTGAGAGAGATCCGTCGCTACCAGAAATCCACGGAGCTGCTCATCCGTAAGCTGCCCATCCAGCGCCTGGTGAGGGAGATCGCTCAGGACTTCAAGACCGACCTGCGCTTCCTGAGCTTCGTCGTCATGGCTCTGCAGGAGGCCAGCGAGGCCTACCTGGTGGGTCTCTTCTTCGCTAAGAGAGTCACCATCATGCCCAAAGACTTCCAGCTGGCCCGCCGCATCCGCGGAGAGAGAGCTTAGACTTTCTGCTGCACATTCACCAACCATAATGCTCCGCACTGTGTGTCTATATATATATATATTTATAGTAATATGTACTAGGGATGGGCATTCGGTGAAATTTTCTTCACCGATCGCCGGGAGAATTAATGATTAATAATCGGTTAATCATTAACATTTTTAGGTAGGTAGACTACATTAGAACATCAGGTATCAGCACGGAGGGCACGGAGAGCCGCACAACTCAAATCTACCTCTCTCTCTCAAATCTCTCTCTCTCTCTGTTCTCGTGTTTGCTCGGCTCGGGAATCTCGCAAGCTGATTGGCCGAGACGTTTCATCCCGCAAGCTGATTGGCCAAGACGTTTTACCCAGCTCTCTCTCCCTGCCGAGCGGCCACCCAACAAACGAAGACCGCATTCATTGCTCTATCGCTCGTATTGCTTAGTCTAGCCGCGTGGAACTTTTTGCTGTTCTCTTGTGCCATTTTGTGCGAAATAGTCTTCCCGTCGAGGCACTACGCCGCCTCCTGCAGCTTCCCTCGACGTGTGTACACCGAATCTTCATGACCTTCTCAATAAAGTTTCTGAAAAAAAAAAAAAGAATCTTCACGACCGCCATTACTCAGCGCGCAACCACTGTTGGCGGTTTCTTCGCGTAATAAGGGTGTTCCATGGACCCTGTCGATGAGGTATATTTGTATGCTGCATTGCAGTGATTGCAGTACACCTGGTCATTTTTTAAATTGAAATGGTCCCACGCAACACTTCGCCGTAACCGCCTCATGATTTGGCGATCACCCTACGGAAGCCCGCATGTATCAACGGAGGCACGCCAGGGTACGGCGATGGTGTAATGTTGCCCCCTGGTGCCCAAATTTTGCCATTGCATTGTTTGAGGACGGCCGTGCACTAGGCCTTAATAACCTCGGATTGTTTAAAAAAAAAAAAAAAACGGTTTGTCGACGAAAATGAACTTCCTCGGTGAAATTCTTAATGATCAATTATCGGTTAATCGGTAAATTATGCCCATCCCTAATATGTACATATGTTTACTAGCTGTTCTTGTTTTTTCTTGCCTTCTGAGTGTTGCTATCTCTGTGCTGTTGCAATCCTGGAATTTCCCCATTGTGGGACTAATAAAGGCTTATCTTATCACTACCAGAAGAGATCAGCATTGGTACAGAGCCACTAGTCAAGTGCAAGACTTTCAAGTACCTAGGGAGTACTGTTTCAGAGAATGCTAGGCTGGAGGATGAACTATCTCTCAGAATGGGAAGAGCAAGCGCTGCGTTTGGAAACTTGAGGGAGAGACTGTGGAACAATCGACATGTGTCTATCCATGTGAAATGCAAAGTGTACAGAGCGACCGTACTGGCTACTCTATTGTACGGTGCTGAAACTTGGACTGTCTACAGAGTGCAGGTGAAGAAACTCCACACGTACATGATGAGACACCTTTGAGCCATAATGAACATCTCATGGAAAGACAAGATAACCAACATAGAAGTGTTGAAACGAGCTGGCCTACCATCAATGGAGGACATGCTAATGTCCTGGTGGTCCAGCGTCTCCCTCGGCAGTTACTCTACTCATAGTTATGCGAGGGCAAACGCAATCAGGGTAGACCAAAGCTCAGATTTAAAGACACTGTAAAAAGAAACTTGAAGAAGTTGGACATAGACAGGAGTTCCTGGCAGCGGAAGGCTAAGGACAGAGCTGTGTGGAGGAATCTAATCAGACATAAATGAAACAGTCATTGTCGCCCACGACAGACTGCTATGATGATGATGAACAGAGGGGTACCAACAATTTTGTCTACGTGTGTAACTAGGTCCACTTAAAGCAGATCACAAACCTTGCCCATCTTGAAAGTCACTGACCCCTGCTGCAGACAGCAGACCTCCGACTCTTGTTTCCTGGTATTCTGATGCAGTCCGTTCTTCTGTTTCATCAAATGTATCATTCAAATATACAGCAGGTCTTCAAAAACAATTTGGTTAAATGCAAATATGTATGAACATAGAAGAGAGTTAACTCACGTCTGTCACAATCTGCTGTTTGAAGTTCTGTCTGACTTGCATCAATGGACCCCTCGGCTGTCCCACTGCTGGTCTGAGCAGCTCCCAGCAGGACCTCCCTCTCCTCCTCCTTCACTGGATAAAAGATGCACTGGTTGGTGTTGAACTCCGGAGTAATGTGACTGTCTTGTCTTGTTTCTCCAGTCTCCGTTACTGAAAACACAAGTCCAAAAACAGGACTCAAACATCTCTTGCACCCATCTGTAGTTAAGTATTCATCATTTGTCTTTTGCAAAACTATACCACATAAAAATGAAATTATTGGACAAACTTAGCTAAGTTTTTGGTGATTAGCGTCATAAATAAGTGTACATAGTGGCAGGTAGATGTGACTTGAAGTTTGCAAAATGCCAGAAATGGTAAGACTTCAAATTGGTACTTGAGGCTGTCTCCAAAGGGAAATCATTACATGAAAAAAAACATATACACAGGATAACTCACTTTCAAAAAGTTACCTATTGTGCTCTTTTCTTTTTGCTTCCCGTCACAAACAGATCAACAGATGATGAGGATGCTATGTACACATCCAGGGCTGTCTTGAGAAGACCACAACAGAGTATTGCTTCTCTTTGTTAGTGATGTCAGCGGCAACCAGGAGCAACAAATAATCCAAACTAGTCCAAGTATAAAGAATAGTCTGACGCTGGATAATTTGCATCGTGCATACAGACTGTACATTATCTGTATATTCAGTAACATCATTATCTGAAACTGTGATCGTGTTTAAAATGAGCAAGAAAAATACAGTCGGCCAAAAAGAGACTCCAAGGCACTTTCATTTCAAAAGTAAAAAGCCTTTATTAAATTGGCTTTGGTCATATAAACCTAATAAAAACAATCAAAAGCTCAATTAAAAGGCAGTCAGCCTTCATCGGGGAGTCAATAGGTTTATATGACCAAAGCCATTTTAATAAAGGCTTTTTACTTTTGAAATAAGAGTGCCTTGGAGTCTCTTTCTGGCTGTTTGCATAAAGTTTCCCACCCAAAGAGCACCTCAGAGAACCTAGTTTGTTCTTGAGTCCAGGAAGTGCCCCTCTACATGCATTTAGTAAGAAAAATACAGTTTTTACAAAAATATAAGTTAAGCAAAGTTTAAAGCGAAACTCTGGCAAAAATCAAGTTTTTTCTGTTGTTAACATGTCTGGAACATGTGGTTTTTTTTGTGACTTACAAGACACATCAAGCACAAAATCTCACCACAGTCCCAAGTCTGTGGTTTTTTTTTTTTGCTCTAAATTTCCAGTTTGGTGATGCCCCCCTGAAACAGGCAAGTTTGGACAGATCATGAGTAGCTACGTAACTATTCCTGCTTAGCTTGGTTGGTTGTAACATTAACCAATCAGATGGATACTCTTGGCTACCTTGGGGGAAGAGGGAGGAGCCGAGGAGCAGCAGGATTGAGGCAGAGCGGGTCAGGGTAGCAGCAGAGAGAGAGAGTGGAGAGAGGCAGAGAGGTGGGGGTGATTTGAATGTCTTGCACAGCCACATTCAAATCGAGCTGCTCTCAGCTCACTTCGCCAGCGGACGGGGTGCCACACTGTGAGCTGAGAGCAGTCACATTCAAACCTCCCCCCCCCCAACAAAATCTATTTGTTTTTGAGGTGGTTTTAGAGCCGCCAGAGTGCACCTTTAACTGAAGGTTGTTGAGAATAACAACATTGCAAAAAAGGGAACTTTTTTGTTGATCATTTAATGAAACTCCAAAAAAACATTTAACCTTCATCACGTTAAAAAAAAAGGAAAATAAATTATGGTGTTCACTTACTGTATATAGAACTTTTTTCCCCTCATCCCTGGATGACCGAAGCACTTTACGGGTTCGACTATCTACCCATTCTCACACACACATTCTCACGCTGATGGTGGTGAAGCTGCCATGCAAGGTGAGGGCCTGACCCACCAGGAGCAACTCGGGGTTCAGCGTTTTGCTCAAGGACACTTCGACATGCAGACTGCAGAGAGAGCAGGAATCGAACCACCGACTCTCCAATCAGAGCTTGACCACAAGCTGCTCCACAGCCGCCACATCATCAATAGTCACTGAAAATTTTGTTTGAACATTTTGTCTATTAAAATATGTAACGAACTATATTTTCAATGACTATTATATTTAGCCGTTTGTTGATGATCAACATTTTTTTTGCCCTGGTACTTGCACTCATATGTGAATATTGTTTTTAAAGAAAGATTGTTTGAAAGCCCTTTAAAACCAGCTACTTTATTCTTGGTTTCATACAGTTAAGTCATACTAATCTTCTATTTTAACTTATCAATTTCCTTGATACTTACATGGGATGACTGTGTTTTCATTGCTGACAGGCTCCACATTCCACAGGATGTGTTTGTCCCCAAGTGTAGTCTGAGAATCATTTAGCATGAGGCAAGTCTCCTCCTTCACCAAGACAGTCCTGATGTCCTGGTGATGCACTGGCGGCACACTTGTACTCTGCCTGTTTGGACAAGCAGCTGTAACCGGCGGTGGCTCTAGGCTGTTCTCTTCAACCTTGATTTCCTGACTACCAGAAACACCCTCAACAGTGGCATCAAAATTCTGGATTTAAAAAAAAAAAATACACGTTGTAACATGGCAATATTCACTGTTTTGGTTCAGCATGCATTAGTAAAGAGAGCATCTCACCTGTCTCTGATTGTTCCTGCTTGTCATCAGTAATGGCTTCCTGTCAGCAGTCACCCTCTGTCTGGAAGTAAGAAACTTCTCCAGTATGATGCCAGGAGACTGGTCAGATTCATTGTCCACCTCCTCACCTCTCGTTTCGTTTATCACTTCCCCAACGCTTGTTGTAACTGAGTCCAGCTCAAACACAACCTGATCTTCAGGGGATTCCTCTAATGTAGAGGGACTGGGAGGCAAAGCAGCAGCAGGAGCAGCAGATTTGTTGTCCTCTAATTCAGGACAAGTCTCAGGCTGTGAAGCTTTTGTGCTAGTGTCACAACCGGTAAGTTCTGAATGTGTACTGATAGCATGTTTTTCATAAATTATCTGACATTCTTCCTGCTCATTCTCTGAATCTAATTTGGCACCAATATTGCCATCTCCCTTTGATAAAAGAAGCCCTGTTCCTTTTGTACTACCATTTGTAGCATTCCTCTCACCTGCTTCTTTATCTCCCTTTTTCTTCTGAACTAACATTTCTTCTTCCTCATCTTTGATCTCCATTTGCTGAGTTAAGCATGAGACTGTTTGTGAAGTTGTCTTGTTACCAACTAGGCCAGGGTGTTTGTCAGTGCTTCCACCTTTTGAACTGCAGCTTCCATTTAATTCATTTTGGGTAACATTGTCATCATGAAAACCTGGATCATCACTCCCATGCTGTTCCCCAACAGTGACTAAATCCACCTCTAGAAGTAAATCCTCCTTAATGTCTTCATTTGTGGTATCCTCGATTTCAGATGTATTCTTCAGTGCACCTTCTTCTGACTCAGCCTCATTTGATTGTAAAAAAATTCCCAAGCCACAAGTCTTTGTCTGTGTAGAGATACTTAAAGGGGATTCTGAAAAATCTGGAAGAATATCAGTATTTTTCATTTTATTAGGCAATGCCTTCATCTCTACAGATGTATGAGATTGATAGTCAAGTCTCAGTCGGCTCACTTCAACATCTGGAGGTGGATTGGGTAAAGATGGGGATGGAATCAAAGCTGGAAATGAGACACTTTGCTGTCTTTCTTCTATTGTCATCTCCCCCATCTCAGGCTCAGTATCCCAGTCGGCAGCAGCATTCATAGCCCCAACAACGTCATCATGAGCTTTTGGAAGATGGTAAAGCTCTAATCTGGAGACACCTTCAAAGATGTTCCCATTGGTGTAAGTCAGGCTGGGACTCTCTACCACATGCACAGTTGCTTTGTGTTTCTGAAGGGATGAGACTTCGCCAAATCGCTCCCCACAGTCATTGCACTCTAAGGCACGCTTGGAATTAGAACTTATAACTCCTTCAGCCTCTATATTCGAAGATCCTTTGCGTTTCCTGGTAGGCTTTGGCTTGGTTGGCAATGTTTCAGGTGGTTGACGGGAATTCTTTAGTGAGGACAACAGGGAGAGAGCTTTCTGGTTCTTCTTGGGTCTTCCTCCCTTTTTCTTACCTTCTGAAGTGAGATTTTCAGCAGATCCACGTGGATATTTGCGTTTACCGTCTTTTTTACTCTGATGAGACACTGTTTGGGACTTGTGAGGTGAGGCATCTGAAGATGGGCCTGATGCCTTAGAAGGGTCCAACTTGTAAACTTTGAGCTGTGGCTGTTTATGACCTTTCAATAAAAGCAGGGTGTCTTGCGTTATGTGTGGCTCGGGAGTTTTCATCTGTTTGACTTTTCCCACTTTTGCCATGGTTTTCTTTGCCTTCCTGTTTTTAACATTCTTGGGCTCATCTTTTCGCAATATTTTTACTTCTTTTTTCTTTTTAAGCACAGGGGAGTCCCCCTTGGCCGATGGTTTTTGCTTTTTTGTTTTGTTTTTTCTTGTATCCCCTTCAACTGGTTGCACCTGAGAGGCCTGGGTTGATGAAGGTGATTTCATTTCACCTGCGGATAATAACTTTTTATCTGTTTTGCCCTTTTTCCCCTTTCCTCCTTTCTTCTGTGACTGCACCTCTTTTGTGGAGAGTTTTTTTGTGGGTGTCTTCCCTTTTATTACCTCTTGCTGGGCTTGTTCAAGCTGTTCTGAGGGTTTCTTTTGCTTCCTATTTTTCTTATCTTTGCTCTGTGGACCAAATTTAACAACAAGATGAGACTTTTTTGTTCTTTGGCGTTTGGCAGGTCTGGCATCAATTTCAAAGTCATCTGTGTAGATGGATCCAACCCAGTCTTGCATATAACCTTGATAAATAAATGTCCTGGCTGTCTTTCTCTTCCGCACTTTTACCAGCTCTTGTGCTGACATTAAATTTATGGGCAAATCTGAAATTTGTGGCGCCTCTTTGGTGTGTAATTGTGATGGTTCTTTGTCCTTGGCAGGTGGATCCTCTACCTGGGATTGGTTATCTTTGCCGTCAACACCTGATTTCTTACATGGTTTTTGTATGTTTTCCTGTGCCTCTTGTAGTGCATTTCCATCTGTCACAGAGGGTATCTTATCTAGACCTACTTTTTGCATCTGTGACTCAACTTCTTCTTTGTTGCAAGTTTGATATTCACTTGGAGTTTGTGTAAGTGTGTCAGGTGGAGCAAACGGACAAGAGGAAAGCCTGTGTTGTTCTGTTTGTAAGGGTGCCATCTCCAACTCTACAGTCGGCATTAGTGATGGGACTTGCTCCTCTGTTATACTCTGAGCTCCAGTTGGATCAGGGCTCACAAATTCAGTGGTTAGTAACAGAGAGGAGGATGGGATTTCATTTTGTGGGAGAGGCTGGAATCGCTCCAGTTCCTCAGTTGTTAACAAAGCAGGAGTCAGTTCCAAAATGACTGTTTGCTCAAGGTTTTGTTTGAGATGATCCATCCCATTTGGGCAATCTATCTGATTGATGGGATTTGATTCAACTTCACTAATGCCAGGTTGCTGAAGGATGTGATGCATCACCTCTCCATCATGTGTTTCTATTTGTTCATCCTGAACAGGTTTTGGTTCTGTATTTTCACTTCCTGCAAAAGGCGGGTTTTCTAACTGTCCATCTGGAGTAATAGGTTCCAGTATAATTGTTTGCTCCATTGGATCACTGGGGTTGTTTAAAGGACCACTTTCATGTAATTTAGATTCAGTTTGGTTCAGACCTATATAATCTATTTGTGGGGGACTAAGATTCAAATTCACTGGCTCCACTACTTGAGGTATCTGCTGTACTTCAAGTGGTGGGGCGTGAGGGGGCACCTGTCCCAATATGACAACCTGGTTCACTTTCTGCACATTTCCCAAAGATTCAATAAGTTTGCGAATCTGCTCTGTGTCAATATTGGCATCAACTTTTTGCAGAGGCCCATTGGGCTCCACTTGCAGTAGTGTTGGTTGGGAAATAGATATTGGAGTAATAATGGGTGTACTTTGTTCTCCTTGTTGCCCACCTGGGAGGGTTGTAGCTGGCAACACACTGTGCTTAGTTTTCATGTGATGCAGGCGTGTCTTCGTACTCTTGAAAGTAGCCTTGCATACAGAGCAAGGATACTTTATTGAAGAAGCTCCTAAGAGATAAAAAGGAAGATGGTTTGAGTCATTTTATTACACTCTAAAAACATCCACCACCTTCTCCACTTTATCAAACTAGAACCCCTTCTAGAATATACTGCTGTGCTGTTCTACATCTACAGTAACTCTAAAAATAAGAGAATGCTCTCATTTAAAAAAAAATGTCCAGGTGAAGCTGAAAACAATCAAATATGCCATAAGTTTAGGTGGAAATTTTTCTTTTGATAAAGTTACAAATGGATGACTTTCATTCAGAGGCTGTACTAGATTTTTTTTTATCTGTCATTTTGACAGACAGGGTTGTAAAAAATTCTGATAATCTATAATTATCTGTCATTTTAATTGATTTTAATTAGATCACCCTCAGTGTAATCTGTCAAAATGATAGACACCTGTCAGATTTTTCTGTCCTTGCTGAAAAAAATCTGTTCTTGAAGGACAATTTTCAGTTAATGCAACCTCTGCTTTCATTCATGTTGAGCAGATTTACAGGCATTAGTTTAAGATCATGCCAATTATTTATCTATGCAATAAAGGGTGTTTTGTCAGTATGTAATGGCATAACATTTCTAACATAATTAGTCTTACCATCATTTTTCTTAGGCTGCGCTTTAGCTGTTTCGTTTCCCTCATCTCCTTCAGCTCCCTCTGGTAAGTGTGATGCCATATGTTTCTGCAGAGCTTTAGACATGGTGAACCTCTTTCCGCATTCCTTGCAAATGTACGGTCTCTCGCCAGTGTGTGTGCGGTGGTGATACTTCAGCAGTGTCAATGTCTTGCAAGGTTTCCCACAGTCATTACAGGCATATCCATTCTGGCCAAAGTGGATTTTTTTATGAACGGTGAGCTCCGATGACTTTTTGAAGGCCTGACTACAGATTGGACACTTGAAGGGTTTCTTCTCTACATGAGCTTTCTGATGGGCCATGAGCTCTGTGGAGTTCGTAAAGTGGCGGTCACAAACGTAACAGGCAAAAAGGGCATTTCTCAGTATGCACTGTTCATACTCGGCTGGGTGGCTCAACTTCAGATGACGCTCTTTGCTTTTGTGATCACTGAAAATGATATGACACTCGATGCACTGCAGGGAGAGTTGAGAAGCTACAGAGAGACAGGGTTGAGGGAGGTTACTAGTAAGACATCTTTTTAAGTATAGATTATAAAGTCACTGAAAAGTTTAATGGTGTGCTAAAAGAAAGTGAATGTCTCTGAGGTTATTCTACTTTATTTTATCTAATACAGTATCTCACAAAAGTGAGTACACCCCTCACATTTTTGTAAATATTTTATTCTATCTTTTCATGGAACAACATTGAAGATATGACACTTTGATATAATGTAAAGTAGTCAGTGTGCAGCTTGTATAACAGCGTAAATTTGCTGCCCTCTCAAAATAACTCAATACACAGCCATTAATGTCTAAACCGCTGGCAACAAAAGTGAGTTGATTTTTGAACAATATAAAAAAAAAAGGACAGTAATATTACAATGTGTCTTTAATGAAGAAAGGTAGTTACTGTTGAATATGTATATGCTGAGTTATTGTTGAATATATATGCTGAGTACTATCATTGATATCATTATTATTAGAATATTACAATGGTATTATAATATTATGATTGTTGTTTAGGATGGAATTATTTAAAGTATTATATAGGCCAGGTGATATTATTATTATTGTTATTGTAACCACTATATGGCTACCTATTATTATGGTATTATTATTATTATATGGTTACTTATTGTGCCTAGGTATTGTAAGCCATGTGGGGGTATATGGTGGTATATATGGTGATCATGATGATGATAATATTGTCTATAATTATATTAAACATACCAGAAGTATGTACTTATTATTATTACAATTATTATTGTTATATTATTATTAGATGTTGGTATTATTGTCACTATAAACTATCATTGTTGTATTATTTCTATCACATTATTTAATTATACGATGTATTATATATGGTATTGTATAATGAATGTAATTATGGGATGGATAATGACTAGAATGATATTATAATTTATTGGGTATGGAGAAGGGGTGAGACTATATAAGCGTTGGCTTCTTCTCACTCCTTTTGAACAAGGCATTTTTTTAATGTTTATTTTTTTGGTTTTGATTCCTTGTTTTTAATTTTCTTTTTGTCTTGATGTTCAAAAAAAATTGACATCATGTCATCATGTGTGTAACTTGTGGCAAAATCCGATCGGGATCAAAAGATAATTTCTGTCTTGCCATTTGCTTCAATGGAGATTTTTTCCAATGTAAGGTCCCATATGTGGAAGTGGAGGGGGTGCGACTCCGGCTCTCTATTTGCAACTTAACAGTAAGTAAAAATTTAAACATGTCGTTTTGCTTCCTGTAATAAAAACAGGAAACTACAGTAAAACACGTTTTGTTATCTGGTGATGACACATTAATGCATCCCATTTTCACAAGATAGCACGCCATTACTTTATAATGTGACGACGCATCAGTTACCTCATGATCTTGAGAAAACAGAATGAAAGAGATCTGCCCCCAACTTCAGAAAGGGTAACCAATCAAGTAATGTGTCTGAAATCCTTAATTTTAACCAACAGGCACAACTTGATCTCCAGCTTGGCCCGGCTCATAGAGGTGATGTAAAATACTCACATGTGAGAGGGGTGACGAGTGGCTTAGACATATCCATCTTCAGAGGATCGACCATGGCCTTCTTTGATGGAACGTATTTCCTGCCGTCAGCTTTGTCCTGCTTCTTTGCCTGCTGCACATTACTCCCAGGATTCACATTAGCACCGGGGGGCACTTCGGCTGCAATGCCCTGCTTGATACTCGTGTCTGTGCTCTGGGTGTTTCTAGAGGACTCGCACCGAGCAGCAGCCTCACTCTCCTCCGGCAGCGCGACCGCCGCGCTCACCGGCGACTCTGCTGTCTGCAGCTCTGCCTCATCTTCCTCGGGTATCATGAGTCTGTCACTCTCGGCGGAAGAAGCATCCGATTTGTTCTCCTTTTCTTCCGCGTCGCGCTCCCTCCGTGCTGCTGGCTCGGCTTCGGTGTTCGGCAGCTGCTCCGCGGTTGCCGTGGTCACGGGCTTTGACCCACGGTGTGTGTGGATGGAGCTCTGCATGACTTGATGCTCAAACACGCTTGTTCAGATGCTCCTGTGGAAACATGCGCCCCACGGGCACGCAGATCAGTGCTAGCTGCTGGTGCTTTGCCATCATTTGATACTGTACATTAGAATAGCGGTGAAAGGCATCTTTTGTTAGCTAGACTAGAGTGACAGCAGGGGGAACCGAGAATTACTGAGATTAACATTTGCATTACAATAGAAGACATACGGACAAAAGGGCCACCATGGGAAAATGATGTAGAAAACCAAATTTAAAACATACTCGAATATATTTGAGACAGTCATAATATAGTGAGCGCTTTCAACACCAACACCCCTCTAATAACCAGATAAGAGTAGCCCAGTTAGCCTAAATCACTGATTTGCGCTCAAATATGGACACGAATAATCCCAATTGTCGATTAATCAGGCAGCAAATAAATGCTCTCATGCTCTGTCGCTCTGTCCGTGTGGCCATGCACCGGTGTTTCTGCATCGAAGCAGGAGGGTGTAAATGTGAAGTTTACCTGGGATGACTAGTCCGCCCAAACATCCCAGCGTCGTTTCGCACAAAGCCAGAAACAGAGCCGCAGACATGACGACGTCACGTCTGACGCAGAGCGCAGAGGGATCATGGGAGTTGTAGGTTTCCCCTACGCCCAAATGAGGAGGGCATTTTCCCCGCTCCACCACATGGATCAGTCAGGGCTTTGCAGTTCTCCACTTCCTGTGCCTTTCACAAAAGCGTAAAACATTAACTTACATGACAAGTTTAAAATATCTTGGGGAGAAAAAACTTTTTTTTTTATCAATCAATCAATCAATCAATCAATCTTTATTTCGGATAGATTAAAAGTACAGATTAAAAGAAACAAGAATAATATAACAAAGGGGGAAAGAAAATCCAACAAGGTCAAATTAGACAATAACTCCTCTGATTATACAGTTCAACATAAGTTATCCGAAATGGGTGATGGCTGAAGCCGCAGCTTATATTGCCCACCCATGTTCCATCCAAGAATTCAAAAGAAAAAACAAAACAAGAGCGATTACAATTCAGAACAAAGCTAAGACAAAATGTGACAAAAAACTAACTAAGCAACAACACAACGCAGACTGGATATGACAATCCTTATGTGATTTTACATGTCATCTTGTATATATGTTTGGAGTATTTCTTCCTTTAGTTTTTGTTTAAATTGTACAAGCGTTGTACATGATTTTAATTCAGGTCCAAAATCGTTCCATAATCTGACTCCTTGCACTGAAACACAGTGTTGCTTGGTGGTAGCTCTCACTGAAGGTTTTTGAAATAGACATGTTCCTCTGAAATGATATTGTTTCTCCCTTATTTGGAACAACTTTTGGATATTTGCGGGCAGTGATAGATTCTTCACTTTAAACATTATTACTGCAGTTTTAAAGTCAACCAGATCTTTCAACTTGAGAGCTTTTAATTTAAGAAAAAGTGGGTTTGTTGGTTCCCTGTAAGCAGCTTTGTTTATTATTCTAATAGCTCTCTTCTGAAGCATAAAGACTGGATATATGTTTGTTTTATATGTATTTCCCCATACTTCAGTACAATATGTCATGTATGGGAGTATTAATGAATGATACAAGGTATATAGTGTGGGTTGATTCAGCAAATATTTCACTCTGTGTAGTATTGCAATTGATTTGGATATTTTACCTTTAATATAATTAATATGTGACTTCCAACACAGTTTATTATCAATTATTACTCCAAGAAAATTAGTTTCAGATACCCTTTCAATCTCTACACCATTTACACTGAGTTTAGATACTAAGTTGTTGTGATGGTTGTTAAAAACTATAAATTTTGTCTTACTTAAATTGAGCGTTAATTTGTTTGAATCAAACCACAGTTAAAGCTTTCTTAATTCCTTTCCAAGTGTATCCAAAAGTTGTTCCAAATTGCTTCCACTGCATAATAAATTAGTGTCATCGGCAAACAATATTAAATCCATTTTTTCTGAAACTTTACATATATCATTTATATACATATTGAATAACAATGGCCCCAAAACTGAACCCTGTGGGACTCCACAAGTAACCTTCAGTAACTGTGAGTTTTTGTTACTAACACATACATACTGATATCTATTCTTTAAGTAACTACATAACCAGGACAGTGATACTCCCCTAATACTGTAGATAATGTGAAAATGACGAGGCAGAGTTCATCTCACGAGTCTGGTTTATTCACATCATCCAACATCATCAAAAGCAGAAAGAGGAAGAAACCCAGACATTCGTCCTCAGGACTTCAAAGCGCACAGTCATATTGTATTTAATCCCAAGTAACAATACATCTTCCTTCAGATCTTAACACCTCCACCCCCAGCCTCTGGCGGCCAAGAAAATCCCCCAGGCCATCTCTCTGCATACCAAAGACTAGACTTTCACATCCTCCTGTTATCTCCAGAGAGGCTCCGTCCTTTGTTCAATCTAGGATGTGAAGCCTAAAGTGGTATACATATGAAGCATGAAGTGATATACATAAGTGCACATACAGTATATGTGTCCCTCAATACCACAATTTTGTAGTTTCTTTAATAATAAATTATGATCCACTGTATCAAATGCTTTTTTAAGATCCAGGAATACCTCAACTGAATACTCTTTATTTTCAACGGCAGTTGATATTTTTTCTATAAATTCCATTAGAGCAAATGCAGTTGTCCTCTTGTGTCTGAACCCATATTGCTGCTCACACAATAAATTATTCTTCAGTATGAAGTTGTCAATTCTCTCATAGAATATTTTTTCAAGTATCTTGGAAAATTGCGGCAATAGTGAAATTGGTCTATAGTTTGTAAGTTCCCCTCTGTCACCTGTCTTGTATATTGGAATTACTTTAGCTATTTTCATTGCATTGGGAAATATACCTGTTTGGAGGGACAGGTTACAGATATACCTTATGTCAGTGGTTTCACTAAGCATTCAATAATAGTTTTGACTAAGAGCATGTCAATACCATCACAGTCTGTAGATGTTTTACTTTTAAACGATTTAACAATTTCAATGACCTCTCTCTCGTCTGTGTTCTTTATGAAAATGGAGTCTTTTATAGCAATGTTTTTGCTTATTGTATCACCTGTAGGTGCCGTAATGGGTATTTCTCGAGCCAAATTAGGACCAATGTTAACAAAAAAGTTATTAAATTCATCTGCAGGTGAAACTGCATTCACACTCTGAGTCGTTTTATTATTTTTTGAAAAATTGGTTGGGTAGCTTGTATTTGTGTTTTTATTTCCAAGAATATTGTTAAGTATTGTCCATGCATTTTTAATATTGTCTGTTTTTCTCCAGTTCTTTACTGTAATAGTCTCTTTTACTACATCTTATTATATGTGTTAACTTATTTTTGTATGTTTTATACCGCTGCTCTGCTTCTTTTGTCCTTTTCTTTAGAAAAGCTTTATATAATAAATTTTTCTTTTTACACGCCTTTTGTAATCCTTTGGTTAACCATGGCTTACGTGTGGAGTGTGTAAATGAAGAGGCAGATTCATTGCAGACAATTTATTACACACTCACATCTCACAAGCTCAGAATGGACTGACTGGTTACAGCAAGCACTCCTCTCTATATATCACAAGTCACCTTCACAAGCTTCAAGGCACTTCCTCATACACAGCATGATATTTACACTACACTTCATTCAACCCCCTCTCACGCTCTTGGGCATTGTTCTCCCATGTGTATTCATTGTCTCTGTCTGAGGTGCAAAATAACCTGACTTCCATACCGCCCCCCCAGCATCTTAGATAGAACAATAGAACATCAGTCCACATGCTGTTTCGGCTTCAGTCTCCTCCCATACCTGCTGTAACTGGGGTTTACTGCCTCTGTGGCGCTGCTGTGCCGGTGGGGGGCTGCTGGGAGTGTGTCCGACTGCGGGTGAGCCGTGGTGGGGGGGGTCGCTCTGTCCGTGTGGCTGCTCTGATGAACTGTTCCCTTGGGGAG
Organism: Pholidichthys leucotaenia; assembly: GCA_020510985.1. Classification (NCBI taxonomy): domain Eukaryota; kingdom Metazoa; phylum Chordata; class Actinopteri; order Cichliformes; family Pholidichthyidae; genus Pholidichthys; species Pholidichthys leucotaenia. The sequence continues at coordinate 173,710,435 of CM035849.1, read as the reverse complement.
TTCTCTGTGGGGGTCTTCCACGCCGAGGGGCCCTCGCCAACAGCACTTGCTCATCCGCCACTACAAAGGCAGGTTTGAGTCTGCCTATGCCAATTTTCTCCCGTCTACCCCCCAAGTCTAGCACAAAATGCTTATCCCGTTTCCAACACTCTGAACGGTCCATCATTGGGTGGGCGCAATGGAGGGCAGTGGGTATCGTGTCTGACAAACACAAACTCCGCGTTCTTCAAAGTTTTAGGCACGAAGGCATGCGGAAAACTGTGGTGGGCAGGGCCCAGCAGTGTGCTTGCTGGGCTGGGCTGGGCATTTGCAAACTTGCAAATGTATTGGGGAAAAAATGCAAAAAAAAAAAAAAAAAAAAAAGTAAATTTGTTTAAAATTATTCAAATTTAAAAGAAAAATAATTTACAAAATAAATTCTCGAAACTGAATAAAAATGCAAATTTAGAAATAATTTTATAATGCAACGTGCGGGGAGCTCAGTGGGACAGTGGTTGGCACTGTGGCAGCACAGCAAGAAGGTCATGGGTTCGGTTCCACCCTTGGCCATGGTGGGTTCAATCCCACCCCCCTGATCATCAGTGATGACCCAATTGTGTGGAGCTTGCATGTTCTCCCCAAAGACATGCATGTTAGGTTAATTGGCATCAAGTGAGGATTGTGCTGAGGACTGAATGGTCAGCGACCTGTCCGGGGTGTACCCTGCCTCTCGCCCAAAAGATGCTGGGATAAGCTCCAGCTCTCCCGTTACCCAAAAACGATTAATTGATCGAAGGTGATGATGATGACATATGTGAGTGAGGTTGTAAAATTACTGTTAACACACTAGATTATAATTTTAAGATCAATTTTAAAGCCCAAGTACAGTACGTATATAATTTGCATCTTAATGCTGCAGTTTTTTTGAGAGTGTGTGTGTGTGTGTGTGTGTGAGGCTCAGTGGCTTTGGCCACTGAAAAAGATGTCAGACCCTGGGACAGCTGCATCCAAAGATGGTTACAGTCAATAAAACATTTAAATGGCATTTCAAGATTGTAAATGATCTTAGAAACTGACAGATCTTGCTGTGGAAAACATCAGAAAGACTTGAAGCAGGTGTAAAATTGGTCTGTGCACAGTAAGCAGGATATATACTGCTCAAAAAAATAAGAGGAACACTTTGAAAACACATCAGATTTTAATGGGAAAACATAAGCTGGATATCTACACTGATATGGACTGGATAATGTGTTAAGAATGAAAAGATACCACATCTTTTGATGGAAATGAAAATTATCAACCTAACAGGGCTGAATTCAGAACACTCCAAAACTTACTCAGATTAAAAAGTGTTCCTTTTATTTTTTTGAGCAGTATATATTTAGCAGGCTAACAGTTTAAATAGAAATTCCCATGAGATGGGTAGAATATCAGACAATTCCTCAATGTAAAGAAAAAAGAAAGAACTTCAATTTTCAATGAATTTCCCCCTTTTGAAATTAAATAATTGTGTGGTTTTGTGGTGCAGCAAAATAACTTCATTTTGGGATTATTAAAGAAATCTGCCTATCATGCTCTGTATACTGAAATGAAAAAAAATTTCAGATGTTGGGGGCCAGAAACAATGTGTACTGCACAGCTGGGAAAGATGCTGCAGTTCTAATACACATTAGCATAGTTTAGAAATGTATTAAAAAAGAAACGGCCACACCATCTTGGCCAAGTCAGTTTTTTATAAATGCATGGCAATCTCATGGGTTATTATTACTATGACCAAATTTTTCAGTTCTTGCTATTTTGTATGAATTAAATTTTGAGCAGCACCCCATTTCATGTCACTTATGCAGCACAGATGATTGAAATTATTTGAATATGAATTTCAATCCATATTAAAATGCAGTCATAAAGAAGGGACTCCAGCACTCTGGCACATTTTGTGATGTACAAACCTCAATAGCCCCCTACATGATGACAAACACAAAGATGGTTTTCAGTTCACTTTATTTTAATTCGTTTTACAGGTCACAAGAGGTAGCTTCATTTCATTGCTTTTAATAAAATCTGTTCATTAAAAAAAAGGTCATCATCCAAAAAGATGGTAAGGCATTTCAGATAGTCCTTGCACTTTCCATAGCTATTCATCCTCAACCATATACTGCATGGTTAAAAAAAAATACATGTTAGAGTACACGATTTGCATTTTTCAAATTCATTGTCAACAGTTAATGCTTGTGTCACTGAAATGTAACAAAGAAAACAAAAAAACAAGGGACAGTAAGATATATTGCCAAACTAGTTCCAACAGTCCATAAAGCTCAAAGAGATCATCAATATTACTAACTAACTAACTAACTAACCTGCACTTATATAGCGCTTTTATATTAAAGGGGTCATTGACTGAAAAATGGTGTGTTTGTAGGTTTTAACTGTCTGAAATGAGTCTACTGGTCACCTAATTATCAAAACATTTCAAAACAGTCAATTATCTTAAAAAACCACACACACAGCCTTCATCTCGTTCTCTCCTAGTGTGGCGCATGTATTTTTGCCTACATATGTATGAGTATAAAGTGAGATGCTTCGGACTGCATATGTGGATTGACCTCACGTCTTAGGATGGGACAATATGTCTGGACCGCCTGTGGATAACGGCAAGAGGACGGAGGTACCGGAATAGGAGCTGAAAGGACTTCCTGACCTCCTGGGGCCAGGCGGAGGACTAAGGGACTCGGGGGAGAGTTATTGTCAATGCGGGGTGTTGACAGGATGTGTGATTCTTCCTTTGATGTTGATGTATAAATGTGGGGGTTCTGATGCAGCTCTCCCTCTTCTGTTCTTGAGAGATCGCTGGGGATGTGAAAGCTACATTAAAACCTGAACTGAGAAATAATTCAGCCTCGTTATTTCACGCTCCCCACACTAGAAACGTTTTGGACTCATCTAAATTGTTCACGTCACGATTAGAAAAAGCCAACCCACCGCTGTCCTTGAGACCCGCCTACTGCTCTATTATTGGCCCGCCTAGCTGTCTGTCATGTAGATGGAAGGGGTGCTAAAGGTAGCCTATTAGCCCCTGAGCTATTAGCTTCCAAGTTAGCACTTGTACCTAGAAGCTCGAACCAAGCACGGCTTATATTGTTATTTTCTTCAGCTCTTAGTCACCCTAATAACCATCCCTGTTACCACCTGATTCACCGGTCCACAATATACCTTGCGTCGCTCTGGCTCATCTCCCAGTGGTTTTGCCGTGATTCCTCAACAGGTCGCCGCCGGCTCTCACGGCCAGCTCCCCCATCATCCTCCAGAGTTCCGTGCAACTCCACTCCATCCCCGCAGGCAACCTTGGGGAGCCGCTTCGTGACGGGGCATCCCCCAGCTGCCCGTGGTTGAGGAGCGGAGTCCCGCGGAGTGAGACACTGCTCTTTGAGATCCCGTGGCTCAACTCAGCCAGCAGCCTCGGGGTGCGGCAATCGGTGGGTCACCCGGTGCTGGCGAGTTATTGTGACATCCCGGCGAGGTTGTTGGAAGATGGGCCGGAGTGACGCGAGATACACAATCAACTGTGGCTCAGTGAACCAGCTCTGCTCATCCAAACAAGGAGAGTAGAAGCTACTCAGCTAATGGCTAACTGACGTAAGAGGAAGGGCGGAGTTGAATAGTTGAACGATGTTTCTTAAAGTGATAGGCTTTAAATCAGAGGATCATTTTTTTTCACATAAGGAGTTGTTCAGAACTCCTTATACATACATATAGAGTGATGATAAGTCAGTGGCGGTAATGCACCTGTAAGCTGGTTGCCAACCGCCAATCAAGTTTAAAAGAAGAAACCAGGAAAAAAAATTTGCTTCAATAATTAAAAAATTAAAGAAAATGTGAACAAAGTATGTCACAAACACTTCATTAAGACATGTATGAGCTGTTAAAATGTGGAAAAGGTGCAGTCAATGATCCCTTTACATAAATGCTTTAGGAAGGGTTCAGACAATTGACTCCTCCTGTAGCATAGGCACCTCGCCGGTTGCATGTTTAATATAATGCAAATGGAGCTTTGCTACGTCATCAAAGCCCATATCACAATTTAAGCACTCCCACTCCCAGTATTTGTGCTTGTCCCGTTTGATGCTTTCCTGTGGTTCGCCCTTATCCAGTTCCTCTCCTGCCTGTGGTTGTGCGTCTTCTGATTTAGACTCCGGCGGATTAGAAAGCTTCAGGCAATGCACAGGTTCTCCACAATCTGAATCAGAGTTGTCAAGATCCCCACACTCAGCATCCACAGATGGGGTCTGACTTTCATTTTCCAGCATGTTCTCTTCCTTTCCTGACAGCTGTTCCATGGTTGTACAGATTCCTTCATCCTCTTTGCTGTTTGTTACAGGTGTTGTCTTTGTTGGCAGCTTCTTCACTGGAATTGAGGCAGAACCCTGAGCATAAAGGCGGGCATGCTTCTTTCTGTGCAAGATCAGTTTTCCAGGATGGGAGAAGTTCTTCTTGCAGATTGCACATTGGTAAGGCTTCATTTCATTGCGGGTGCTATCAAGACTGCTGGGCTGTGCAGACTTGTTCAAATTATTGCATTCCTGTTTAGTTTGATTGTGACTTTGCAGGTGTTCATCAAGCAACGCTTCAGTCGTGAAGCCTTTGACACAGCTTAAACACCAAAAGGGATTCTTTGTATGCATATGAATGTGAGCCATCCATACCTGTTTATTGGGGAACATTTTGTTACATGTATCACATCTGCGGGAGGTGTTTAACTTCTGGCGTCTGTGAACTCTCAGATGGCCGATCAGCCGTGTTCGCCTGATGAACACCATCCCACATTCTGGACATTCGTACTTGCGCAAAATCTGCTCACTTGGGCTTTTAATGATGGTCTTATTTTCGTGTATCTGTTGATGCTTTTGAAATGAAGAAAGGTATGTGTAACTCTTCCCACAGATAGAACATGAATAAACCTCTCGTGGGCTCCACATTGACGAGGAGGGACTGGCTACGTCGTCTGTTAGTTTTGTTTGTGGTAAATCATTCATGTCCAGTTCCTTTGTCTCACAGCTCATGGCTTCATCTCCATCTTCTCCAGTGTCTAGAGTCTCAGGGGCAAGTTCTTCTGCCGGAACCATTTCGTTTTCCATCGGTGTCTCCTCCAGTTCAAGTGCATGCTGGTGCAGGTGAGTACTGTAGTCTTCCCAGTTTGGAAACGTCAGGCCACAGTCCTTACACTCAACACCATTTTCACTGTCTACAATTTAAAACAAAGATAATTAGCCCAAAGAAAATATTGGCAATTCATAAATTAAATGTTGAGCATGACTTGAACATGTAAAAATATTTAGAATTTGTATAGGATGCAGTTGTATCATTACCACAGCAAATATATAGACATATTAAAATGAGCATTTTTAAAACCGACAAGGTATATTAAAAGGGTCATTGACTGAAAAATGGTGTTTGTAAGTTTTAACTGTCTCAAATGAGTCACCTGGTCACATAATTAGCCAAAAATTTTCCAGTCAATGATCTGAAAAAAACGCACTGCCTTAATCTCGTTTTTCTCTCAGAGAAACTCCCCAAAACGTTTTTTGACTCATCCTGGTAATTCTTCTACATCAAGTATTGAAAAAGCCCACCCACTGCCGTCCGTGAGACCAGTCCACTGCTCTATTATTGGCCCGCCTAGCTGTCTGTCATGTAGATGGAGTCCTGCGGAGAGACACTGCACTTTGAGATTCCGTGGCCTGGCAGCTTGCCTCGGGTTGCAGCGACTAGTGGGTCAACCGGTGCGTGGTGCTGGCGATTTGTTGTGGCATCCCGGCGAGGTTGTTGGGAGATGGGCCAGATTTAAGCGAGATACACAAACGACTGTGGATCAGTGAACCAGCATTACTCATCCAAGCTAGAAGAAGGCTAGAAGCTACTCAGCTAATGGCTAACTGATGTAAGAGGGAGGGTGGAGTTGAACAGCTGAAGGATGTTTCTTAAAGTGACAGGGTTTAAATCAGAGCGTTTCAAGAAAACCAGGAAAAATAAAACAAATTTGCTTTAATAATTAAAATTAAAGAAAATGTGAACAAAAAAACCAGACTGTCAATGACTAAGTAGCTCATTCTGGCCTGACAAAATCATCCTGAGAGTGCTCAGCTCTCCTGATCGTTGACCTTAAAAGGAACTCCCATTATATTGGCATGTTAGCTCTATATGCTTTATTTTGATGTTAGTAACATAACTATAATATAATTTTTTTGAAAATAATTCCCAGTTTTATATATTTTTTAAAAAACTTTATTACGATGTAAATCGCCATTTTTGTTTACGTTGCAATGCATTCTGGGTAGTGACGTAGATTGGTTGTGGCCGGTATCAGCAGCGGTCTGTAAACAGCCTTTTCAGTTCGAACCAGTGCGAAGCCAAAGCAATAAAGACAATGACGAAGACACACAAAGTGAAAATGGACTTGAGAATGAAGACAGCAGCTGCGAGGAAGCCAGAGCTGGTCATGTTGGTGGTGTTTTTGTGAACATCTGTTACAAAGAGCTCCACTTCATTTCTGCTGCTGTCCATGGTACCTGATGCTATAAATGTATCTTGTTCAGTCACTTGTTAAAGTGGTGGAACAGGATGCATGCCTGCTTTACAGATCTGTTCTGTATCACAGCACATCAAAGCTTTGATGCCGTTTGCATTAAGCCGTCGTTTGTAGCCAGACACACCTGTGAGCTCTTTCATGAGCTGGGGGCGACGAAAATCCTCAAAATCCTCAGGGCTTAAGTGATGAGAGCACAGCTGCGGGTCTTTGGGAAATTGGACTCTTCCAACCGCATCCTCCCACTTTTAATAATAATAATAATACATCAGATTTATATAGTGCTTTATCATAGACACTCAAAGTGCTCAAAGCGCACGCTCAAGCGTGCACTCAAGCGTGTGCTTTGAGCAATATAGCGCTTTATCATAGACACTCAAAGAGTGATGGAAATGTGGCGGCCAATCCGCGCCAACGGCCTCTCCGGCCACCACCGAACATTTAAACATTTTTACACATTCATACCCAGTGTTATGGGCACTGGAGGCAATGCGGGTGAAGTGTCTTGCCCAGGGACACAACAGCAGGATATCTGGGGAGAGCGGGATTCAAACCGCCAACCATCGGGTTATTAGACAACCTGCTCTACCTCCTGAGCCGCTGCCGCCCCACTTTTCCCTCTACTTTCCCTCTTTAGGAAAGCTATGGAGGCTCACCCCGCTCTCTTTATTTCCCTTTGATTGGAAATTACATCCAAAAGCGGCGCAATGTGGCATTTTCACTGACAAATGGCAGTAGTTCGTAGCTTCGCTTCTTGGCTTGTATAAGACAGAAAAAACGGCTGCAACCATTCTACGTCACTACCCAGAATGCATTGCGATGTAAACAAAAATGGCGATTTACATCGTAATAAAGTTTTTTAAAAATATATAAAACTGGGAATTATTTTCAAAAAAATTATATTATAGTTATGTTACTAACATCAAAATAAAGCATATAGAGCTAACATGCCAATATAATCGGAGTTCCTTTTAAGCATAGCCTAGATGCAGACCCATCTAGGACGTGCCTAAGGTCAGGGTCAGTGGCCTAGGAGGAGTAACATTTTTTGTGAAATCATAAATGTCCAGATCTCCTGACCGTTGACAATGACCTTTACTTCAACCTGGACACAGATCTACCTGAGGACCGCTGTGGGTGAATTTGGTGAGAATCGAGGTAACTGTCTAGGAGTGATGATTTTTCTAAAATCATGCGAGTGCCCAGACCGCCTGACCTTGACAATGACCTTGAGCACAACCTGGTATGTCAACCCTCCTGAGGATCCTTGTAAGTTTGGTGACCACTGGGACAACTGCCTAGGGGGAGTAGCAATTTTCATGAAATCACTTAAGAGCCCAGATCTCATGAACTTTGACCTTGAGCACAACTTGGATGCAGACCCACCTGAGGATCATTGTGAGTTTGGCGAGTATCGGGGAAAATGCCTAGAAGCAGTAGCGATTCCTGTGAAATGTAGACGGATGGACAGACAGATGCTGTGTCACTGCATTAGCTCCTTTCAGTTTTGCCGAAATGAGCTAAAATAGCCTATATCAATTTATAGTGGGATTACTTTCATTGCTTACACACTGGGTACACTGGTTTCCTGCTGCTCAGCTCACCTGTAGTTTGTGATGGCAGAGTTTCTGCATTCATCTCCTCTGCTGGGTCAGATGAGTCAGGTGGTTTGGTGATCTCTAAGTCATTCACAGGTTCTGAGCCTCCATTACTGTCATGATCCACAACTTCAGCATCTTTCTGCATATTTTCTTCCTTCCCCTCGGTCTCTTCAGTGCTTTCAGGATCTTTCCTGAAGCGTTTGTTGTGCAGCAGTAAGTGTTTTCTATATGAAACCAGGTACACATAATATTTAGCACAGAAATGGCAGGTGTAACCCCTTTGGCTGATATTCTCCACTATGGCTGCAGCACCACTACAGGACTTGTCTTGGTTTTTTTCAGTGTCTACACTATTAGAGGGTGCTTTTACAGGAGGAAGGGTTTGGTCTTTGGTTTGAGGTTCCTCTGGATCAATGGCATGCTGGCGCCGGTGAGTCTTGAAGCGTTCCAAATTTGTAAATTTCAGTCCACATTCCTTACATTTTTTTTTCTTTTGTTTGTCTGCAAAAAGAAAGGAAAAAATTAAGCACTTTGCAGAAGAAATTGTCAGCATGAAGGCTGTGTGTACACTTCTGAAAGAAACATTTCTATGTTTTCAATTTGCTGGACAATAACTATTGCTGGAATGTCCAGCAAACATTTGCGTTTGCAATAAAACCGGCACTGAGAGGCTCTTCTCTTTAACAAACATAACACAGAATAAATAAAAACTTATTCAAGAGCAAGATTTTTTTTCCTTTCATACTGACCTGATGATGAATGTGTGTGATCTACTGGGTTTCTCGTATGTTAATAAAACACTTATAGCAGTCAGTGTTCTAGACGTAAGACTAACCAAAACTAATTTGTTGTGCATGAGTGACCCATGCACAATGGTAAATTACCATTTTTCTTTTTTGGACCAATTAAGAAGTGAAATCTGAAAGCTTCCCACAGAAACCTGAACATTCCAGTGAACCCTGGTTGAAAAACACTAAAGTTTATACAACTGCTACATGACATGCAGTAAATACAAACAGGTTTTACTAATGGTGAAAGCTTCGTTACATTTTACCTGAGTGCTACAATAAGGCAATGGTAACCCAGGCAACCCAGGCCTGGGCAAAGCCCCCCGAAGCTCCTGGGTTTTTATGATTTTTAAGTACCAGAACTGTGCTTAAATGACATAAAACAAACAGCTGAATGCCACTTATTACTGTATAATATTGACTTATGTTCCAAGAAGATAGCATTCCTAAAATATTCCAACAAGCATTATCCATCACCTGCTTTAACACTTGATCAAATCAAAATCAGTTAATTTTATCTATTCCATAACAGAAATAAAATTCCAACATACCATTACTTTTTATAATTTCAGCATTCATTTCAGATCACCAGTTTCAATCTCCATTGAGACTTGAGCAGTTCATTTTGCACAATCACTGATGTAGCCAAGTCTTAGAAATATTCAAAAGTTATGAGTCAATGTCCACTGTGCACTGTCAATTTCAAACTGTTTGGAATCATAAAAGGGGATGGTTAACTTTTATTACTGTTTCCTCCCCCGCACAGCCCAGCTCATACAGCCGTTGTATACCGCCAGTAACAGAGAGTTAATGGCTCTTCACCTGGCCATACGCCACTTCCAGTCCTGCCTGAAAGGGCGCACCTTCACTGCGTTCGTGGACCACAAGCCGCTAACGTACTTAACGTACTTTATCTTCCTGGAAGATAAAATAAAGCGTAATTTGGCGAATTAGCAGAAAATCACATCCCTGAGAACACGCCGCCATGAATCTTTGAAAAAGCATACAACGAGCCATTTCATTGGTCCAATCGTTTGCAACTATCCAATCGCAGGGCTGTTTACAATACAGCAGTAGCTTGAACACAACACATCCGGGTTATCGCGGGAGACGACTTCCGGGGAAGCGCCGAGCGCTTATGTAATCGTGTTGATTTTCGCTAAAATTGGTAACAATAAGGTACCTTACCCCCCCTAAAATTTTCTCAACGGATTTAGACAATTCACAGAAATGATCAATTTGAAAATAAATCGGTGGATCGGCGGAAAATTGCCATCCCTGTCATGTTAGTATTTGTTTACAATATAAAACTTTTCAACTTTGTTCTTCTAAACAAGTCGGTTACCAAATACAAAAACAAGACAACAGCTGCACTTTTTTTTTTTTTACTCAACCGTGCTGTTTGCTCTCTACATGTCTGTTCTTTTCTTCTTCTCCTCCATCACCTCACCACCCAGCCAGTTGCAGCAGATGACTGCCCCTCCCTCAGCCTGGTTCTGCTGGAGGTTTCTTCCTGCTAAAAGGGAGTTTTTCCTCTCCACCATTGCCAAGTACTTGCTCACAGGGGATCGCCTGATTGCTGATTGATTTCTGCAATTGTGTAGTTTTCCCCTACAGTTAAAAGTGCTACGACTGTTGTTGTGAAATGGCACTATATAAAGTTGATGTGAATCTTAAATCCCAAGTGAAGTATTTTAATTTCAAAACATTCAGATTTTAAAGAGCAGAAATAGGAAAGTCTTGAATTTGACATAATTTCCTCTCAACCCATTCTGTCTCAAAAACATTTGTGTGCTGTAAAATTAATCACCAACTCAATTACATCTCATTCTCATTTATGTTAAATGTTTATAGCAGGAATGGGCAACTGGTGGCCCGCATGCCGCATGTGACCACCACCCTTATTCAGTGTGGCCCATCACCTCATTTCCAAAAATCATTTATTTATATCACGTCTGACCATATATGGAACTGCATTCTTAAGAGTCTGTGTTTGTAGTCTTTCAATTTATGTATTTTTACAACCTTAAACCTTAACAGTTAAACAGCCTGCACTGTTATTTATGTGGAAAATAAGCTTTTAAACTGACAAACACGTGTGTAACTCGTGGCAAAATTCAGTCAGGATCAAAAGATAATTTCTCCCTTGCCATTCACTTCAATGGAGATTTTTTTCTGACTTAAGGTCCCATACACGGAAGTTTGGGGGGGGGGGGTGATTTGGCTCTCTGCCCAGAGTCAAAGCTTCAGTCTAAGAACAGTGACATCTGGTGGACAACTAAAGCTATAACAATCTCTCAAGAGTACCACTGAAGCACCGACACCATTTCAATCCTATGTCAGCAATAAAAGTTCAGAGAATACTGTGTGGTCATTTTAATCTGCTGATGTTTTTGTTTATACATTTATACCAGTGATGATTGTAATTCCAATATGATAAAACACTGAGTAGCTTAATTTTCATTTGCATCAGTTTTAATTGTGAAAGTTTTGACTATGAAGAACCCCCCCATGAAGGTTTACTTGTACATTTTTTAGCCCTCTCCACCACCAAAGTTGCCCATCCTTGGTTTAGAGTAAACAAAATGACATTTTATGTGAGTACTTGTGATATGCACGACCCCTTATTTACACTGATTATGGTTTTGGTCCACTGCGGATAGTCTGGTCCTAGCCTTGTGGCCCTTCCCACCGGCTGCATGTGTGTTTTGAAGTGGCATGGATCTGTTCCGCAATGAACCAGACCATGTAGAACATTGACTACAAGGGGAACAATTTGCTGCAGAGACCTGATCGCAGCCATAATGGACCACAACTGAAACTGGGGGCTATGCTACATGTCCACTGATCCATTTTTTGTTGGAAGGCATCACATTGGGGATGCGTTGTGGTGCATGGATAGGCGTAACCAGGAGGACTGAGAAAATAATTGACATTATGGAAAAGCAACAGTCAAAGAGCTCTGTCCCAGGGGAAAGACACTCATTTGTCCTGCTGCTGAGAACGCACAGTCTGCACCTGATCGGTCGACAGATCCAGCTGTGGGCAGTCTTCCACAGACTGAAGCGCCCGGACAACATGGGGGACTGTAAGTCTTGCATCTTTAAAACAAACCAGCAAAAAGTGTTTCTACCAACACTTCATGAGAGGTGCAGTTAATGAAGCCATCGTTATTTGACATAAAAAACAAAACAAAACACTGGTTTAAAATGTATTGGATGACATTTCTGCAGCCGACGCATGTGGGTGCCAAACCTCATTTTCATCAAGTTAAAAAAAAAAATTCAACTTTATGGAAATCAAAGTACAGGCAACTCGAGAAACCACAGCCCGAATCCCACCACACTGCTGCCAAATGCTTAGTGTTTCACATTGGTCACAAGTACCATTACAGTTGCACTCTAAAATAATTCCACCCCAATTGTAAATTCAATCATTCATTCATCTTCTACCGCTTAATCCTTTTCGGGTCGCGGGGGGGCTGGAGCCTATCCCAGCATCTTTGGGCGAGAGACAGGGTACACCCTGGACAGATCGCCAGTCCATCGCAGGGCCAACACAGAGAGACAGACAACCACTCACTCCCACAGTCATACCTAAGGACAATTTAGAATCCCCAGTTTTGATGCCAATTAATCTAACTTGCATGTTTTTTGGCATGTGGGAGGAAACCGGAGAAATCCCGGAGTAAACCCACGCAGACACGGGGAGAACATGCAAACTCCACACAGATCACTGTTGGTCGGGGGCTGGGATCGAACCCAGGATCCCCTGGCCAAGGATGAGTTGCTGTGCTGCCGCAGTGCTAACCACTCCACCACCGCGCTGCTCCAATTGTAAATTGTTGACAAATATTTAGCTGTTTAAAAAAAATCAAGCAAGAAACTATTTCACTGCTGAACAATTTTGAAAACAAGTGTAATTGTAACCATATGCTCAAAAATCCATGATAATTCAGTGATCCAGAATAAACTACAAGATCGGCTAATAAGATTAAACCTGAAGAACGGGTATCAATCAGGACATAAAAATAAAAGTGAGCTGATATTAAATAAAACAAAGATTCCAGCTACAATTAGTCATTTATTTTCTACTTTTAAGAATGAACTTAGATTCTACAACAGCCAGTTAATCAGAGTCAAAAGGTACACTGGTCATCAAGGAAAAAAAACAACTGAAATTAATACAGCAAACAGTTTTGCCCCAACTATCCTATCTAAACATTAGCAGTATTTATAGGATGACAGATCATTTTATTCCAATTCAAAACATACCATACAAGGGCAGTAAATCTATTTTATCAGAGATGTGTACCTATGAGGTTTGATACTGGAGGCCTCTTTTAATCATTACATGTAAAAAGTGCATATTATTGATTTTTAGATGCCTTTATATTTTTCTTCCATATAATGCTTCATTCTTCAAAATGGGTTAAAAAACAGCAGCAAATTTAGAATACAGCCAAGGTGCAGGATTGCAACAGTTTTTGTAATGTAAACTGTAATAAGTGGCTTATTCACAGCAATGTTCTTCTCTTGGGAGTTAAAAATCAACAGTAATAAACAGAAATAAATACTCTTTAGCACCAACATTCACCAAACGGGTTAAGAAGTTTTAACTGACATTCATGACAGGTCTGTACATATATTAGGTTTGAAAGTTCAAGAAAGCAGTTACATTTTCACATTGATACATTAACTGAGCAGACACCCTGTTAAAGTCTTCTGCTTGGTCTGACAAGTTTAGGTGGCTTGAGCCACTAAACAGATATTGCAATTAAGTTTTACTGGTAATTTTAATCTTGTGACCATCCAGTGTATGCATTCAGTGTTAAGAAGCGTCTTACGCTTTTTTAACATAAAGAATCACTATTTCACCAAAGAAAGGATATATCTTTTTTTTTTTTTAACTTTTATATACCCCCCCATCCCAAAACAAGTCACATCTAATGTTATTCTCAGTCTCTTACATCTAATATGCTCCACAGACATGTTCATTATAGTGCTGGTGCAAATCAGCCTCTTGGCAAAAAGTAGTTCCACATTTCAGGCAAGTGAGGCTGTTGGTATCCGCCAGTGAGAAAGCGGCAGCAGGGGCCTCACCAAGTCTTTTGTACTTGTCCATACATTCCTGATGGTGATCGATAAGTTCCTGTGTTTCACTGAAGGTCCTGGGGCAAACAGAGCAGTAGTACAAGTCACTTTTGCTGCCGTGCTCAGATTTGTGTTTTTCTAATGCACTTTGTGAGGGAAAGGACTTATGGCTACCTTGTGACTGGCCGGTTTGGTTTACGGTTGTTGCAGATGGCAGAGAAGAAGTCCCTCCGATGTTGGCAGCAGGGAGGTTGGGCGTAACCGGTCTCGAGGCCATAGCGGCACTAAGTCGATAGCGAACCTCATTTGGGAGACGACAGCGGACTTCGTCATGCCAGGCAAGGTGCTGCTGCAGCTGATTTTCCATCCAAAAGCCATGGCAGCAGAGTTCACAGCTGTAAGGGCGGCTCTTTGCCTTGGTCCTATGGGCTCCCAGTTGTCCAGCCGTCTGAAACGCTTTTCCACACATGTTGCACTTGAAATAGCATCTGACTGAGTTCTCTGGTAGGCGACTGGGTGGTGAGGAAACATCTGCTTTGGTTTCAGGAGTCTGGGTTTCCAGTTTGGACTCATTTTTGATTTCCGAAGAAACTTTCCTAAGATCCAGGGGGACAACTTCAGAACTACAGAGCTTCCCAGGATCAAGAGTAGAGACAGAGTTCATCGGTGAATATTCTGAGCCAACTTCCTTCCTTTCTCCACCACCAGGGCTATTTTTTACCATCACTGTAGTAGTTTCAAAAGCTGAGGAGGCTTCCATCTTGGTGGCTTTGATGTTCGAGACACTGAAATGCTTTTTTGCACTTGCAGGAACCTTGTATTTGGCTTTTGTTGCCCTTGAGTGGGCTTGCCACTTATGGGCACGCAGACCTCTTGCTTTAGCAAATGTCAATGAACAGATGGGACACTGGTGGTAAGCCTTCAATTTCAGTGTTAGTGATGTGGGTGCACTTTCGTTGTAGTTTATATGCATCTGCTCTGGGATGTTATCTGCTGGCTTTTTGTCTTGAAGCTCTGTGGGCTGCATAACTTCTGTCTTCTCATTTTTATCATGGGCAGACAGATCTTGTGAAAATAAGAACAGTTCAGGTGCACTACTGCTCCCCTCACCAGTGCTTGAATCAGCCTCAGAACTGTTCTGACACTGGGGGTTAAACATCTGGTGGCGCTGGAGAACGCAGTGGTTAAAAAACTGCTTGCCACATTTCTTGCACTCAAAAGGCCCATCTTCATTCTTGTGGCTGAAAGATTTCAAATCATTGTCACTTTTTAGTAAGGAGGACCGTGAACATTTCTTGTCTTTATGCCATCGTTTGTGGGAGCCCAAGGCAGAATTAGACATGAATCTCCTTCCACACTCTGAGCAGTGAAATAGTCCTTTAGATGCATCCTCTTGTTTAGGTTTCTTAAATTTTACAGAAATAGATGAATTTGCTTTTGATGCAGCTTTGAAGCCCTCTGCATGAATTCTTTTATGAAAATTCAAAGCTCCAGCAACTGGAAAGCTCTTGTCACATTTTTCACATTTGTATTTCAGATCACTTGTACCCAAGTTTTCAGAGTTACCGCCACCTGCCACAGTTTGCATGTTTGCCTCGCCACGGTCAATTTTATTCTTGGACTCTACATTTCCTTTAATAGAGTCAGAGCTTTCCTGTGTGCTAGCATCCATATCGTCTTTGTGTATTTCTACAATATCTTTGTTTTCTGAGGTTCCCACTTTCTCATCCCTTTTACTGCAAAGTTTTTGATGAGCCCTTAAAGAGACTTTGCTGTTGAAATATGCAAGACATATTGCACACTGTAGGTCCTCTAGTGAGGCTGTGGATCGAGGCGATGAAGGAGAGTGCCCAGTCTCATAGCCATGGCTTTTCATATGAAACTGCAGGGCTTTGGCCCGTGAGAAGAGTTTCCCACAGTCAGGACAGCTGTACGTGTTCTTTTTTACCTGTTCCACCTCATGCTGAAAAGACTTAATTGGCGGTGGAAGTAAATGTTCATTATGCACCACCTGGTGTCTGACGAGGCTAGAGAGAAGTCGGAAGGACCTGCTGCAGACTTCACA
Source organism: Pholidichthys leucotaenia (assembly GCA_020510985.1). Classification (NCBI taxonomy): domain Eukaryota; kingdom Metazoa; phylum Chordata; class Actinopteri; order Cichliformes; family Pholidichthyidae; genus Pholidichthys; species Pholidichthys leucotaenia. The sequence continues at coordinate 173,694,329 of CM035849.1, read as the reverse complement.
TTTGTGATTTCCATTTTCATGTTTTCGCATATGCAGCGTCATAGTGCCCTTGTGCCGGAACTTTCTGCCACACACTGGACAGGCAACCTTCATACTGGAACGCTGGTGTCCATTAACAGAGGATCCTGGGGCACCTTTTCTTAACCTTAAATCCATACACTCTGTCTGATTTTGCCTGTGGTGTGAGTAAGCCCCTAATGACCAAAAACCCTTGCCGCACTGTTCACAATGATATATTTTCGGGCCCAATAGGGTTTTCTTTGGATTGTATGCTTTCTTACTGACCGAAATATTTTCCTTCTTTTGTGTTGAGCATGTTTTCATATGATTAAATAGGCTAGCTGCATGCAAATAAGAACTTAAGCAATCTGGGCATTGGAATTTTTTTATTTTGGGATGATGTAACTGATGAGAGACCAAAGCAGACAAACGAGAGAAGCTTTTACCACACTCATTGCATGTCAAATTTTTCTTGACTAACCCGTCTGCCTGAGACAGTGCATCATTACTTGGGTTATGATCATTTTGAGTTTGTATGTGACTGTGGTGTGCTGTAGAACTACTGGCTTCATGGCTATGTGTGTCAGATGTATGAACTGTCACCGACTGACCTTGACTCTGTTGTCTTCTTTTACGAATGCCATGCCACATTCTGTGAACTCGCAGTGATGAAGGATTAGTAAACCAGCGGTAACAGTCTGGACAATCAAATCTTTCCTCCATTTTCTCGACAGGATCCCTTGCCATCAGTGCAGAGTCCTGGTCAGGTTGGTCATAGTCAACCTGTACAATTTTTAAGTCAGTTTCTGGTTTCGAAGCAAAACTTCCAGAGGCACCTTCAGCTTCTTGATCCGATTCACAGAGCAGCTCAAGATCGGGATTTGGCTCTGTGATTGGCTCATCCTCAGACTCACTTGCACTGATCACCTGTACGTTAAAGTCCCCAGGCTCATAACTCTCTTCATCATTCTCATTCACACAAGATTCTTCAGCAATACTGCTAGGTGGCAAATTGTCCGATTTTATTTTTTCCTCTGTAGAAGTCTTCAAGACCACCTTCTCTTCATTTACACCTTTCGACATTTGGTCTTGAGGTAATGGCGAGCAATGAATTTGGTCTCCTTTCTCAGTTTCTTGGAAAACATCTGTGTGATAACGTTCATGGGAATGAAGTGCAGAAGCCCTAGAAAATTTGAGTCCACAATTTTTACATTCAAATGCCTTCTTCTGCAGTTGATATAACTGGTGCTGAAATGACTTTGCTGGAGTCTCGTCATTGTGTGCTGTACGCTGATGCCTGTAGTAAAATGCCAGAGTCATAAAGCTTTTTCCACACTCCTCACATGAGAACTTTTTTGCAGAATCATTAGACTGATTAGCATGCCACCGCTGATGGTTAATAAATGCCAAATGTCCACTGAAATATTTGTTACACTCATTACAAAAGAACTCCATGCCACTTTTTTTTGATTTTTGCTTCATTTCAACAGGTCTGCATTGGCTGTTGCGGCTAAATCGCTGGTGCGTTTTCAGGCTCATCGAGGAAGAAAAAGATTTACCACATACACAAGGGAAGAGTTTAGGGCAATCTTCAGTCTGATTGTCACCAGGCTTACTTTCTTCTATTGGCTCTTTAGGTGATAAGGCATCTCCTGAACTGTGTTTTGACTTGACCAGTTTTTCCTCATGACAGCGACGATGAGCATCAAGAGCAGATGCACGAGAATAGCTCCGCCCACAGGACTCACACTGAAATGCCTTCTTTTGCAAATGTTCAATGTCGTGAAAAAGTGATTTGGAGGGTTGTCTGTGTGAACGCCGATGATTGAGCAAGTGTCCTATCACACCGTAAGTTTTTCCACAATCTTCACATTCATATGTGCGTTGTTTAGTCATCTGTGGATTAATATAAGGCTCCTTCTGAGATGTTGGATCATGCTTTGTTTCCATGTGCAAATGGAATTCACTCAGTGCGTTAAATGAAAGGGAACATACAGTGCAGAAATAATGTGTCTCATTGTCCTTTTCTGCATCAGGTAACTCATCCATCTGTTTGTTTGAATGCATGTTTTCCAGCAGGTGCTGATGACGATGCTCTGAGTGGGCTGCCTCCTCACTGAAGGTTTCTCTACAAGTCTCTGGACCGCAGAAAACCCCATCCCCTAGAAACAGAAATGGGAAAATAGGAGGTCAAAGCCACTCCTGTTTTCAGAGAAGAAAAGGAAAATAAAACTTCACAAAAACATTGGTGCAAACTATGTCTTTTATTTTAAGTTAAAAAGTTTGTATTTACAGTTACCATGTGACAGTATAATTTTCAAATAGGACAAATTCTGGAATGAGATTCCATTTCACATTCAAGCAATACAATCTTTCAGACATTTTAAACAGACATATAAACAATATTTATACAACAGTTAGTTCCAACCAAGCAATTTGATGGACAATAGGGATTCCAGGAATTACTATATTTCACGATAATGGCACTCCAACATTTTACGGAATATGTATCACTCCACTTCAAAGGTGTTCATGTAACCGTTATTTACTAACAGTAATTTACTGTCAACTCTCAGTGGGAATTATAATACTGTGTTAATACCTTAATTTCCACAGTGAGGCGCTGTTTGAAAAGATTTCTCACCTGACCAGGAAGTCCCACCCTTTTGAAAAAAAAAAAAAAACTTTATTCAATTTACACAGTCTGCCCTTCTATAAACATCGTTAAGCCATTTCACGTCTGTTTAACAAAAAAATAGGCAGTGTTAGAGTTAGATTTATTGTCTTAACAAACCCCAATACCTTTGTAGTAATGGACTCTTTGTTTCATCTGAAAATGCAATAGTGAGCATCGCAATAATATAGCGTTCAAAGTTTTTTCACCTTATTCAACCTCAAATCATGTCCCAAAGTAAAACTGTTGACATCTCTTTCATATAACAAAGTATTCTTAGGACTTCATTTTCCACGGAAACACATCTCTACACACAGGAAGGGCAGTAGACGGTGTTTGGAATAGATTCCCACTCTAGCTATGTTTATCTGACTGTGGACTCTTTTTAAAAGGCAGATGAAAACTTTTTTGTTTGGGGAGGCTTTCCGTTGAGTTTCAATTCAACTGCTTTTTAATGGTAACTGATATTTTTAAATTACTTTAATCTTGTGTTTTAAAGACCTCGGATAGTCACATTTTTTTATTGAACCAATCAACCGATTGTATGAAAATATTCCATTCTGCCGATTCCCGCGATTTAATATGCGTCACCAGCCTCCACAAATGACCTTATTTGGTCATAGCCCAGCCTTCACTTAGTGAGGCTGCACTACCGCCATCTGTCGATAGGTGCGGGCATTAGTGACGTCACCCCAGGATTACAAAGAAAATGGCAGAACGAGAGCAAAGTGATTCGGACAGTGATTATTTTGTCGAGTTTGACGACCTCAATATAAATGATGAGATTGAAAATGAAGAATCGGATGATGAAGAAGTTTTGGGTGGTACTGAGGGGGGTATTCAGCCTTATTTGTTCGAGCCAGAGGGAGAGGAGGAAGACGAAACAGAGATGGGAACAGACCAAGTTGACGACGATCGGCTCAAAGATTTATATTGGTAAAAGATGCTTAGAAATATTTTTTTTGGCGACATGCATGGTCACACACTTAATTTTCAAACTAAAACTACCAATTGGTCACTCGCTGCCTTATTTGGCGACTTGGAAACATTTTCATTCGAAATAAATGGATAATCTATGTGAACATTATAGTCCCACATACCTATTCTGTGGATTTTTATTTGGCGGCAGCCAGCGGTGACGAGCAGCAGTGGTGGAGAAGAAAAGTCTTTTGAAAGCAGAAACGGAGCCAAAACCTTCTCCGGGTCAGCTTAGTTGTCATCTTACATATATATATTTTTTACACTTCTTGATGACTGGGAAAAATCTTTCCAACAGTTTTACACAAATTCTTGTTGTTGTTCTCCTTTGTCGTGTTTACAAATCACTGGATTGAGAATGTAATTGTACAGATTGGATCCTGGGGTCCACTTGGGGTGCTCACTTGGTCAGGGGTCCACTTGACCTGGATCCCATGAAACTACCTTGCGAAGGGAGGAGATGGCTCAGAATGCTGCCTTCAATCAAGCGTTCCTTGGTGTGCTGGGCCACTTTGTGAAGGCGAGGAGTCAGTGTGTGTGGCCGGCGTGTGTTACCCTTTCTGAGTTTTTTTTACAGTTTAAAGTTTGAATTTTGCACATTTTAAATAATCTGGATTTTGCTGGTGATTGTAATAAACAATTTAGTGACTTATGTGTTTGCTTCATGATTTTCTATTTGTCTGTCAAGACACCGGTGGGAAGAGTCAACAGTACAAACCAAACACTTATCAATGGCGTTGAAAATAATGGCTCATTTTTAAGAAAAAGTAACCAAAAACAATTGAATTGGTGAATTCAAAAAGGGCCCAAGTCCCCACTGAAAAAGTGTGGACTTGGGCCCTTTATGAATTCACCGATTCAATTATTTTATTTACTGAAGACTGTATTGTTGGATGTGCGAGTGCAGAAGATGCTGCACACTTTAGTGATAGTACCAGTATATGGAGGAATTCTGGGCCATATTAGCATCTGTATTTCATAATAATGAGTTCGGGTTTAATGGGATTTAACATGTTTTAACACAAACTACTTTATGGTTCATAATTCTGTTGACAGACTTACACCAAACCAAAAGTGATTTCTCAAACTGCTTGATTATTTAGATAGCTTTTCCAATCTTTTAGCATTTAATTTATGTCACTAAATCTTGGTAACCTTCACAAATAAAACAAACAAAAGTGGACACATATCGGCAAAAGGCACAAAAGTTTATTGTAAAAATTCCTAGTGCAATACAAAAGGAGTACATAGTACATTAGTCACACATAGAATATATATTTATACAGTATCTACATGTATATATCCAGTAAATCCATGTATTTTCCATGTAACCTTGTGACTGTATTATTTTAATTGCTTTTAATCCTAGATGAAGTTTGTTTTGGGTTAAAAATACATCATAATTGTTAAATATATTCTATTATACCTAACAGTACTGTTTACCTGTTGAAATATATAGTTTATGGCTAATATAACCCCATAACTACAATATGGCACCTGGCGATCAATTTTTGGCAGCTGATCACTTTTTGCCACGACACCACAGACTGGAGCAGTTACATCCCATGACGTCTCAGCAGTCTCTCCATGATTTTTACACAGATCAGAGCAGTTTGTAGCATAGGAAGCTAAAAGTTTCTACAGACATTCTGAAGCTCTGCAATCACTGCAGTTTGTGAAGCTGGGGTGACATCCCACCACTGAGAGGCTGTGTTGAATGCCCAGACCGACGGTTTGAAGCAGTTATTTTGCCACAAGAGAGCCATCTGAAACACACACACACACGGCATACATATTTTAGCAACCAATAGCAATAACTTGCCATGATTACAATGTAGTACGTGGGACTTACTAGCACAAGTATTCCGAGAAATATCCGTAATCGCCGTTTTTAAGACGTAAACATCAAGTGTTGCATGAAGCAAAACACAGCAATGTCCGCCGACCACGTGCGCATGTTTGCCTGGGGTGATGTCACACAGTCAGTGGCCTACTTAGCCGCTGATCGCTTGGCTGGGTCCGCCCGCTCTCGACGACAGCAGACTTCAAGAGCGCATTGTCACCTTATGCAACATTCGTTGACACCAAAACATGTGCGGTTCGCCTTAGCTCGTCTCAGACAACAATTTGAGATATGAATTAGCGATATCGAATTTTCGTCTGTCCGAGGTCTTTAACCACTTGCACTCCGGGCAATTTTCCTAAAAATGCCAAAAAATAACGTGCCCAAAGTAAATCGAAAGCTGTTATTCAACCCTTTGCAGCATCTTCATGGGGTTGGTCTCATTTAAAAGAAAACACTTTGAATTTTTTGGCAAAAAAAACATAATCTCTCTACGTGCTCCGGCCACTGAGTTACAGTCATCTAAACATACTGAACTTGAAGAAAATAAATTTGGACACAATGTTTTTTTGGATGCAAATGCTTACAAATAACACACAGCTGTCCGATCCGGCTGGAAAATGCAACAGAAATGTAGAACCAAGTGTTATCAAGCTGAGATCCAAATTTGGTAACAATACCACAAAAAATGAATATTTTACACAGCTTTGTTCTCAGGTAGTTCCCAGGCGTTTTGGAACTGTGCCAAATGGCACAGTTTGGAAAAACATCTGTAACTTTTGAATAATTCAATGTAGAATCTTCATTTTGGGCTCTAATGAAAGGTCACACTCAGGGCTGTGTCTGTGTGTGTGTGTGTGTGTGTGGGGGGGGGGGGGTTGTCCCCCCCCCCCCGCTAAAAAAGACGGGAGTTCGGCCCTCGCCACATGATGGATTACACTCCTTGCATGTTTTCACAGCGCCCCCCCCCCCTCGCTACTGTGTGTGTGTGTGTGGGGTTGTCTCCCCCCCCCCCTCGCTGCAGAAGACGGCCATCGCTACATGAAGGAATAGACTCATACGCTTCCCCCCGCGGACCGGGGGCGTTCGGACAGTGAACGCCCCCCCCGCTCCTCTTCTGCAGCGGGGGGGGGGGGGGGCCTTCACGGTCCGAACATGGCAAATGAACCGTTTATCGCGGCGCACGCACTTCGTACTTCGTGCGCAGTACAGTTGTAATTTACCGATCGGTCAAAAGTCATTTTTGGATTACAGTTTTCAGGGAGAAATAATAATTTAGCTTATAACACCTTACCTCTTCACAGCAGCAGAGTCGTGGCGAACTTCTCTTCCCCATTGTAAGACGAACGCGACGCTGCTCGGCTCGTGGATCCCGATCAAAACATAATTCCATTATTGCGGTTTTGGTGAATGATTTACGACCTTTGTCGTCGGTCTATGATGACGGAAGAGAATCCTAAACGTCTATTCTGCTGGAATGAGTGCAGGTCCCACTTGTGGGTGGTCTCCATGCTGCGGGGTCTGTAGTAGATTCGTCCAGCGTCCTTTGTTTTCATCTGTTGCAACAGTAAATCTCTCTTCACCCAGCCTGAATTTCTGTGCTTCAATTGGCTCCTGCGTTCACAGTAGGCGGGTCCTCCTTCCTAGATTTTCATTCATTGGCTCTTCAAGGTTTCAGAAACCCAATTCAAGGCTCTTATTAGTCGAATGAGAGGTCAGTCAGATGAACTAATCTGTTCGCGGCTGTCTCTACAGTTTTTTTTTGAGTGGCGCTTGGACGCCACTACATCACCATCACCACCATCATGCGTCATGCGTCCAAGCGCGCACGAGGGCGCTCTCGTGCGCCCTAGAACGCAGAGACTTGCCTGCCCGCGGAACAACGGAGTGCAAGTGGTTAACCCTTTGAGTGTGTGAATTTGCATGCCCCTAGTGGCAGAGCGTGGCACTACACCTGTCGTTTCACACTCACATGATCGCCTGCATTGGGGCCTGCATTGGGGATTTGTACTGATTTGCCAGTTTCAAAAGGTAGCAGACATCCGTTGGAGGACTCAGAGGATGACATGTAATACACCAGAGAAGAAGAACTCCTCATTTCCTTTTCCTGTTTTTAGCATTTTAGCCCAGAAAGCTAGTATGTCCGCGATCGGTCACTGTCACTTTTATAGGCTTTGTACATGGAAAATAGCCATGGGATACAAGCAAAATTTATGTGGGATAATTATAAGACTTTGTAGATGTGGTAGAGACTTTACCATGACTGACAGAATGCAAAATAACAACCATGAAGGGTGAAAATGCAGCGGCCACGCCAGCCAGCCAGCCCCCCTTTGTCAAAAGTGAGAATTTTTTTTTTTTTTTTTAATATTGTACTGATTTCTTGTTCATATACTTGGAAGATAAGATGATGAGGTACCTCTGTACAAAAAACGGTGTCAAAAGACTGAACTGTTCTTTTTGTAAATACATCCAAAGTCCAGTTTTGACTGAGTTATGGAATTTAAAGAGGTGCCGCGACATTATGCAAATTAGATGCATAAATTTATTCCTATCTGAAACTTTGGATCATATTTTACATCTTTCTAATTGACAGAAAGCCATTATCTCTTACCACTTTCAAGTTATAGCCTTGGAAATCTGAACTACTTTATTGACGAAAAATATTTACCACTCTTGACCACTAGGGGTTATGTTGCAATTCGGCGACAAACACACTCAAAGAGTTAATTTGTTTTGTATTTTTTTAAAATTATTTTTATCTATCAAATTCCTTTTATTCTATTTTATTGTACAGCACTTTGTGACTATATGTCTCTGAAAAGTACTTCATAAATAAACATTAATTTTTCTCCAGCACTGCTCGCAAGCTCCATGCTGGTGTGTTTTTAGCTTAGTTATTGCTAACGCTGCTCCGAGACGTGTACTGGCCTGCGTGTTTTTTTTTTTAATTGTTGTTTTATTTTGCTTCTTGCGGGTGGTGTGTCATGTCAAGGTCCTTCCTTCCATCTTTGTTATAAAATCCAAAAAATGGCAGACATTTGCGCTAACTGCTGCCTAACTTTCAAAGCTAGCTGCAAATTTCGCAAGACAAGATATGACTTCACTTGACTGGGTGCTTGCTAGGGGTGTGCCATATCGTACTGTTCGCAATAATACCGGAATCAATTTTTGACACCAGTGTAAAAATGAATATCATGATATTTGGGGTCTGCTGCATGACAATGTCATACCGCATAGAAAAGGCAAAACAAACATGGTGGGAAGCTGCAACTCTGAACCTGGACCGTCTCCAGTTGAGTGGAAATATTTTAAGTTTTACTTTGTTTCAGACTGCTGTCATGTTTAAAAAACAAACAAACAAAAAAAAAACAGTGCAGCAGTGTGGATGCATTTTTTCCGCATGTCAACAATACTGCTGCAGTGGTATTAACGTTGGACAATGTGCAACTCGAAGTGGCTGTAGATTTTTACTTCCATTTTGGCCACTTCATCTTGATGGACTGCAGGGAATACTTTGTGTTCTGTGGCGGAGGGGGATGCGTTATGTTTGCACTTTTGCAATGTGAAACACTTGGTGGAATGATATTGGTGCTCTTACATTTCTGAATTGTGCAATAAAGGCATTTTTTTAAAACTCAAACTCTTGAGTTTATTCAATCACCCGAAGAGAGAGAGAGAGAGAGAGAGAGAGAGAGAGAGAGAGAGAGAGAGAGAGAGAGAGAGAGAGAGAGAGAGAGAGAGAACCATTCAGTGCAACGAGAGCCAAAAAGCTTACCAGCTTACCCTCGGCCGGGGGATCGCAGGGATCATGAGATCGTGGGTTCGATCCCAGCCCCCGACCAACAGTGAGCTGCGTGGAGTTTGCATGTTCTCCCTGTGTTGCGCGGGTTTACTCCGGGATTTCTCCGGTTTCCTCCCGCATACCAAAAACATGTAGGTTTAGGGCGCTCGCGCACGCAGCGACCGGCAGCCGGTGGCTTGTCACCAGACTGCAAACCAAATCTACCTACGGGTACAAATAAGTAACAAAAAAAAAAGTGATTCAGCATAAAACCTGGCCTCTGTGTCAGTTAAGATGTAACTGTTTGTATTATTTTCTTGGAATATTTGATGCAGAACTAAAAAATATTTTAAACTAAATCTGAGATGCTGTTTATAAAATGGAGAAATAAGTTTTTTGTTTTTCCTGAATATGTTGAAGGTAAATAATGCTGTTGAGAAACTGCCCTTTTTGCATAAATTAAAAAAAACAAACATTCTGCAACATCGTGAAAAATATAGTTGTGAAAATTCACAGAAATATTGTGATATCATTTTTAGGCCATATTGCCCACCCCTAGTGTTTGCTTTGCACCATCTAATAGACTGAAAATGGAATTGGTTGAAGACCCAAGAGAGTATGCAATGTTTACATGAGTATACATACAGTCACGTGAAAATTAGGACACCCCATTAAGTATTCAGTTCTTTATTAAGAAATGTTCACATATTGATGTCTAATCTTGTTTTTATTTATCTCTGGCAAAGAAGGTGATTTAATTGCAGGTAAATAACAAAAATTAACCTTGCTTTACTCATTAAACAAAAGATAAAAATGCATATTCTAACTGAGGAAAAGTTAGGACACCCTACCACCTAATAGCTAGTTACCCCCTTTGGCTGCAATAGCTTCAATGACACGCTTCTCGTAGCCATCTACCAGTCTCTGACATTGGTCTGAGGAAAGTTTGCCCCACTCCTCAACGCAGAATTCTTTCAGCTGTGAGATGTTTTAGGGGTTTCTTGCATGTACAGTCCGTTTCAAGTCACCCCACAGCATCTCAATGGGATTAAGATCTGGGCTTTGACTCAGCCATTCCAGGACTCTCCATTTCTTAGCTTTTAGCCAGTCCTTGGTGGATTTACTTGTATGTTTTGGGTCATTGTCATATTGCAGGGTTCAGTTCCGCTTCAGCTTTAATCTTTTAACAGATGGTCTCACGTGGTCCTTAAGCACCCTCTGATACATGGTAGAATTCATGATGGATTCTATGATGGTGAGATGATCAGGTCCTGCTGCAGCAAAGCATCCGCAAACCATGACACTTCCACCTCCACGCTTCACAGTTGGGATGAGGTTCTTTTCCTGGAATGCTGTATTTGGTCTACGCCAAAAATGTCCTCTGTTCCGGTGCCCAAATAATTCAACTTTAGACTCATCTGTCTAAAGAACATTATTCCAGAAGTCCTGGTCTTTGTCTGCATTCTCTCTGGCAAACTTCAGTCTGGCCTTCATGTCTCTCTTTGACAGCAAAGGTTTCCTCCTTGCACGCCTCCCATGCAAGTTAAACTTGTACAGTCTCTTTCTGATTTTAGAAGCATGCACTTTCACATCAACAATAGCAAGAGCCTGCTGTAGGTCCCATGATGACATTTAGGGTTTTTGGAGACTTCTTTTAGTATCTTGAGGTCTGCTCTTGGGGTGAACTTGCTTGGACGGTCAGACCTGGGCATGTTGGCAGTTGTTTTGAATGTCTTTCACTTATAGACTGTTTTCCAGACAGTGGAATGGCTGATTTCAAATTCTTTTGAGATCTTTTTATATCCCTTACCAGACTCATAAGCTGCTACAATCTTCTTTCTGAAGGCCTAAAACAGTTCTTTCGATCTCACCATGGTGTTCACTCTCACTTCAACAGTCAGAAGCACACCAAACTAAATGTCTGAGGTTTAAATCGGACAAGCCTCCTTCAAAATTCCCTTCCTACTCCCCTTCCTACTTCTGGCTTTTCTGTTCTTTTTGCTCAGCAATGGTTTTCATCTTGGAATTTTGCCATGCAGGCCATTTTTGCCCAGTCTCTTTCTTTGGACGTTGTGGGATCTTTTGTGACCTCTGAGATGAGCCGTCGCTGCGCTCTTGGGGTAATTTTGGTCGGCTGGCCACTCCTGGGAAGGTTCACCACTATTTCATGTTTTCGCCATTTGTGGATAATGGCTCTCACTGTGGTTCGCAGGAGCCCCAAAGCTTTAGAAATGACTTTATAACCTTTTCCAGATCTCAAATACTTTGTTTTTCATTTATTCCTGAATTTCTTTGGATCGTAGCATGATATCTAGCTTTTGAGGATCTTCTGGTCTACTGTACTTCACTTTGTCAGGCAGGTCCTATTTAAGTGATTTCTTGATTGAGAACAGGTGTGGCAGTGATCAGGCCTGGGTGTGGCTCGAGAAACTGCACTCAGCTTTCCAAAGATGTGATAAACCAGTTAATTTATGGTTTAACGGGGGAAGGGGGAATCACTTTTTCCACACAGGGCCATGTAGGTTTGGATTTTATTTTACCCTTAATAATGAACACCTTCATTTAAAAACTGCATTTTGTGTTAACTTGTGTTATCTTTGTCTAATATTTAATTTGTTTGATGATCTGAAACATTTAAATGTGACAAAAATACAAATGAATAAGAAATCAGGAAGGGGGCAAACACTTTTTCATGCCACTAATCTCACTGTATTTCAGTCCCTCCAGGATTTCAGTAGCTGCTTTTGTGATTGTTACAGCCCAAATAGCCTTAATTTGTGGGAGCTTTTCCAAAAAATTGCGATAAGTTGTGACAGTTTTAGAGGTTTCTCGCACTGAAAGTTGTGTGAGGAAGTACAGATTTTAAAGTAGCTGTTTTTTCCGCAGTTTACAGTGATGCTATTCTGTGCAACACCACAAGAACAGCACAGAATTGCCAATAATTTACGTGATTTATTTAGAATTACATTCCTTCATTCATTCATCTTCTTCCGCTTAATCCTTTTCGGGTCGCGGGGGGCTGGAGCCTATCCCAGCGTCTTTGGGCGAGAGGCAGAGCTTCCTACTACCCTTCCTACTTCCGGCTACTAGAGAGAGCAGTCGCATTTTTTCCACCTCCTCCTACCCTGCCTTCCTGACCTAAATCCCAGCTGGCTGTCTGAGTGATTGTCTGTACCTGTTCTCCTTCTCGCTGATCTCAACCCAAACGAAAAAACGAAAATGGATCTTATTAGCTGGGCTTTAAATGCAATTGACACAATCTTTTCAACCAGGAAATCGGGCCCGGGGGAGCCCAAATGTCCCGCAGGCACTTCGGCTGAGGGTTATGTGAGAGATTCATGGGACAATTGGAAACTCATGTGTCTGTGTGATCTTTCCATCGAAGATGCGGAAGATCTATACTTATTCGACTTCATGGTCGCAGGATACCTTTTGATTGGCCTGGGGGTCTTCCTTGTGTACCGCAAATCTAAAAAACTGGAAGGAGCTAATTAAAAAGCGGACCCGGCTAAGCTTCTCCATCAATTTGACCAGATTGGAAGAGCGCTGATGGCGGTGAATGCTGAACTAAATCGAAAGGTTGGTTACATCTCGGAGTCGCTGAATGTTCTTCAAGGAATGAACTTAAAGCCAGTGAATGTTAATTGGAATTATGATGCACAGAATCGAAGAGAAGAAAATCCTACACTCTAAGTTTCTGTGCAGATTCGACCTTGATCGGCGCCCCTGGACAACACTCCTCCAGAGCTGAGATAAGCAGATGTGTGAGCTGGTTCTGTTACCCAAACACTACTGCTGCTGTGCGATAAACAGAACTCTCCAAGGACAGCTTCAACTATGTTTATAAACAAGAAAATATAACATCCTTCGTTGCCTAGGAGACTATCTTTGTTGTACTTCAGTAACTGATACACTCAACACTGCACACACACTGACTCCATCATACTGATTTTTTTCACACACTGCCTTCTCTCTGCTGTCTTGTTTTTGTGAGGTTTGTTTGCCTGCTTTGTGCCATAGAGAGGTTTTTTTCTCTATAATCAAAATTTGGCTTACAATTATAAGCTGTATTCTGATGATGAAGTTTTTTTCTCTCACCCATTGTGTCTTTTTTCCCTCCCCCTATCTTCCCTTATCCCCCATCTTTTTGAGTAGGCGCCATGATGGCTGCCGTGTCGTTGTGATACGCTTACATAGCGTGCCAATGTCAGGTCAAATTCCTCGTGTGTTTTCTACATGCTTGGCAATAAAGCTTTTTCTGATTCTGAAAATGCGGAGAAACGATTATCTAATCATGTGCACCTGATGTAATACACCTGTGTGTGATTTTAGCCATTTTAAGTGGGAATAAATGTGGTGGTATCCTAATTTATTCCTCACCAGAAATTGCATGTTTTTAGAATGACATTTTATAGAAAATTTGATATAAATAAAAAGTATTTTCTTGAGTTTTAATCTCACAGTATTGTTAAAATTGATATTAAATATTTATATGCCTAAATGTGTTTAAAAAAAATTCACAGGCTTTCATAGGGTGTCCTAATTTTTCACATGACTGTAATTAATATCCCATATCAATAGTATATCAAACCATGGTACCAAGTTTCAAAACATTTGGAATAAAACTATAGGAGTTGATTTCACAAGACCGTTACGGTCTATGAAGTGAGATGAAATAAAGGTTATAGATCAGGGGTAGGGCTGGGACTCACCAATTTCCAGAATTGATTCGATTCCAATTCTTGAGGTTCTAAATCGATTTAATTCAATCCCGATTCAGGGGAATAACCATTTTAATAGCTATTTTATCACAAAGAACTCACCCCAAATCAGTTAAAATAATGCACTTTTTATCAATTAACGAATGATTTCACAAAGTGCTAACAAGTGCTTTCTTTTGTGCAAAGGGTGTATAGTGTCAATGTACCACCCAAAGTAATGAAATTCAGTGCATGAAGCATGTATACATACAGTGGTGTGAGAAAGTGTGTGCCCCTTTTCTGATTTCTCAGTTTTTTGTATGCTTGTCATATTTAAATGTTACCGATTATCAAACAAATTTAAATATTAGACAAAGATAACACAAGTAAACACATGGAGTTTTTAAATGAAGGTGTTTATTATTAAGGGGAAAAAAATCCAAACCTACACGGCCCTGTGTGAAAAAGTGATGGCCCCCTAAACCTAATAACTGGTTGAGCCACCCTTAGCAGCAACAACTGCAATCAAGCGTTTGTGATAACTGGCAATGAATCTTTTACAGCACTGTCGAGGAATTTTGGCCCACTCATCTTTGCAGAGTTGTTGTAACTCAGCCACACTGGAGAGTTTTCCAGCACAAACTGCCTTTTTAAGGTTGTGCCACAGCATCTCAATCGGATTCAGATCAGGACTTTGACTAGGCCACTCCAAAGTCTTCATTTTGTTTTTCTTAAGCCATTCAGAGGTGGACTTGCTGGTGTGTTTTGGATCATTGTCCTGCTGCAGAACCCAAGTGCACTTCAGCTTGAGGTCACAAACAGATGGCCGGATATTTTCCTTCAGGATTTTTTGGTAGACAGCAGAATTCATGGTTCCATTTACCACAGCAAGTTTTCCAGGTCCTGAAGCAGCAAAACAGCCCCAGACCATCATATTACCACCACCATATTTTACTGTTGGTATGATGTTCCTTTTCTGAAATGCTGTGTTACTTTTACACCGGATGTAATGGGACACACACCTTCCAAAAAGTTCAACTTTTGTCTCATCAGTCCACAGAGTATTTTCCCAAAAGTCTTGGAGATCATCAAGATGCTTTCTGGCAAAACTGAGATGAGCTTTTCTGTTCTTTTTGCTCAGCAGTGGTTTTCATCTTGGAATTTTGCCATGCAGGCCATTTTTGCCCAGTCTCTTTCTTTGGACGTTGTGGGATCTTTTGTGACCTCTGAGATGAGCTGTCGCTGCGCTCTTGGGGTAATTTTGGTCGGCTGGCCACTCCTGGGAAGGTTCACCACTATTTCATGTTTTCGCCATTTGTGGATAATGGCTCTCACTGTGGTTCGCAGGAGCCCCAAAGCTTTAGAAATGACTTTATAACCTTTTCCAGATCTCAAATACTTTGTTTTTCATTTATTCCTGAATTTCTTTGGATCGTAGCATGATATCTAGCTTTTGAGGATCTTTTGGTCTACTTCACTTTGTCAGGCAGGTCCTATTTAAGTGATTTCTTGATTGAGAACAGGTGTGGCAGTGATCAGGCCTGGGTGTGGCTCGAGAAACTGCACTCAGCTTTCCAAAGATGTGATAAACCAGTTAATTTATGGTTTAACGGGGGAAGGGGGAATCACTTTTTCCACACAGGGCCATGTAGGTTTGGATTTTATTTTACCCTTAATAATGAACACCTTCATTTAAAAACTGCATTTTGTGTTAACTTGTGTTATCTTTGTCTAATATTTAAATTTGTTTGATGATCTGAAACATTTAAATGTGACAAAAATACAAATGAATAAGAAATCAGGAAGGGGGCAAACACTTTTTCATGCCACTAATCTCACTGTATTTCAGTCCCTCCAGGATTTCGGTAGCTGCTTTTGTGATTGTTACAGCCCAAATAGCCTTAATTTGTGGGAGCTTTTCCCAAAAATTGCGATAAGTTGTGACAGTTTTAGAGGTTTCTCGCACTGAAAGTTGTGTGAGGAAGTACAGATTTTAAAGTAGCTGTTTTTTTTCACAGTTTACAGTGATGCTATTCTGTGCAACACCACAAGAACAGCACAGAATTGCCAATAATTTACGGTTAAACAGTGATTTATTTAGAATTACATTCATTCCGCTTCCGCTTCTGAGAGAGAGCAGACGCTTTTCTTCCCTCTCCCTCCTAGTCCTCTCCCTTCTGATCCCAGCTTGCAATGTCACTCTTCTCCTGGCTGAATCTTAATCCAAATGGAAATTATGGATCTGGAAAGCGGCTTATATGCGATTGTCACCTTTAAAAGAAGAAGCGGGTCAGGGGGAACCCAAGGGAGACTCATGGCATTGGAATTCATGTGTCTGTGTGATTCGACTGAGATTGAACTGATCACAGGATCTTCTGTTTTGGCCCCTGGAGTTTTCCTAGTGTATCGAAATTATCTGGGTGAGCTAACCAAATGCGGACCCCGGCGTAGCTCCCTTAACAAATTCAACAATTCGTCCAGCTGGGGGGAGCACTGACTGTCAGCGGCAGGATTAACATGGAATTTACCACCTGGCATGCATTGAAGAGAGAACGAACTCTCTGGACATGTTTTACCTATGTTTCGGTAGGTGGATAACATCTGTGGATCGCTGAGTGCTCTCCAGAGAATGATCTAAAGTATGATTCAAGCCTGTATGAAATTGAAGCACAGAATCGAAGAGAGAGAAATTTTTTTATTCTCTGAGTGCACTGTGCAGATTTGACCTTGTGTTTTGGTACTCTTGTTTACATTCCTCCTCGATAAGATAACGCCGGAGAAGTGGCTTATGTCTACCCATACATCAACAATCAGTTGTTGTCGTCAGCGGATTGGTCTCTCAAGGACAATGCCCATGTGCCTTCTGCAAGGAAGAGGAAAAGAGAGATAGACTCTGATCTCTGGTCTTGTTTATAAGTCACATGATTATAACATCTATCCAATGCCTGGAGGCGCCCTCTGCTGCCCACTAACAACTGTTACACTCACACTACACAATGACATGCATATATACACACACTGCTCTCCCTCTCTCTGCTGTGTGATTGTATCTATTGTCTGCTAATGCATGAGGGTTTTTTTCTGTGTAGTCAAAATTTGGCTCATATACGAGCGTTTATTCTGATTACTATGTTTTTTCTCTCTCCTATTGTGTTTTCCTCCCCCTCCCCTCCCCTCTTTACCTCCACTGTTGACAGGCGCCTTGTATGGCGACGCGTCATTGGATGCGCCTAACGTGCGCGTCCAATGTCAAGTCAAATTCCTCGTGTGTTTACTTGTAAATATACTTGGCAATAAAGCTGATTCTGATTCTGATTCATCTTCTTCCGCTTAATCCTTTTCAGGTCGCGCGGGGGGGCTGGAGCCTATCCCAGCGTCTTTGGGCGAGAGGCAGGGTACACCCTGGACAGATCGCCAGTCCATCACAGGGCCAACACAGAGAGACAACCATTCACTCTCACAGTTGTCTATTTAGAATTACATGCTCAGTAAAATTGTCAAAAAAAATGACCGTTGTATTCTTGCTGAGAACTTAAATAAAAAAGATAATAAAAGAATTAGCCATGACAACAGCTAAACTGCATTGAATGCATGTGAAGAGTAAGGAGCAAATTGGCAAAATGGCAGCACCTTCTTGAATCTTGAATTTGAAAACTAAGACCCCTGAAAAATTTCATGTCTTCTTCTATGTTGAAATCCACAACTAACGAGGGATGGCTCCTCCACTGACAACCTCTTCCCTTCAGAACGTCTCAGTGCAGTATGGATCTTGGAGTGGAAACCTAGTATTTACAGATCTTAAGGTAATAAGAACGGGAAAATATATTTGAGAGTAAAATTAATAAACATATTTTGAGATCCCCACAGCACAGTAGGGTTAAATAATTTAGTTTTTTAGTTTTTGTTTATATTTTAACTACAAATTGACTTTCAATTTTTGAAAAGGGTTTCAATTAATTTCCTGGAAAATTAGGTGATTTCAGTTCTATTGAGTAAAAATGGCTTCTTGTACTGCAGCTTTTATTAATTCTGCCATTTTAATTTTATTGTAATCATTATCCTCAAATCTCTCACTTAAGTGCTAGAAGTCCAAAATTAAATGTGCCATTCAACAGAAACGTTACATGAAGGTAGCTGCCTCCGTCATAAAGTCCTGACG
Source organism: Pholidichthys leucotaenia (assembly GCA_020510985.1). Lineage (NCBI taxonomy): Eukaryota > Metazoa > Chordata > Actinopteri > Cichliformes > Pholidichthyidae > Pholidichthys > Pholidichthys leucotaenia. The sequence goes on along the minus strand of CM035849.1, from coordinate 173,676,191 downwards.
AAAAATATGCCTTTATTCTGCATTTATTTACAGCACTTAACAGACAGGTAACTACTGTATCCAGAGTTTGTAAAACGCAATCACACTGGATGAATTATTAATTTATGAAACAAATGTTAAAAAACCCCCCAATATTTCACTTACCCACAGCAGCTGCAACAGTCTCTCTCTCTGGTATGTTGTCTGTTCTCCGTAGGGCTGTCGCTATAACTGCAATTATGTAGTACCACACTATGGACAAGCCTACCGCGGAGGATAAAGAGCAACCGCAACAACTGCAGTATTCACTTTTTTGTGTGGCTAAATCTTGCTGTTCACTAATGTGCCCCTATTGATTATTAAATAAATTGTTGAATGTTAAGTGTATTTTTATTGCCAACAGCACGTTTGCACCTGGTACTGTGGAAGCTTCTACAAACCTAGCCACAGGGGGTACACAAGCCAGTGTACCCCTAGTGCTAGTCCCAAGCCCGGGTAAAACAAGTAGAAAAGGTCCCTGCCTTCCGGTTCCTGGGCCCCCACATCTCCTCTGACCTCTCCTGGACTGTCAACACCAAGGCCCTGGTGAAGAAAGCCCAGCAGCGGCTGCACTTCCTCCGTGTCCTGGGGAAACACAACCTGGACCAGAAGCTGCTGCTGGCCTTCTATTGCTGCTCAGTGGAGAGCTTGCTCATCTACTGCCTGGGTGTGTGGTACGCTGGCTCTACGGCCGAGAACAGGAAGGCTGTGTAGACAGTCATCAAAACCACCCCAAAAAATTATCAGCGGTCCTCTGCCCTCCCTGGAAGACATCTCCAGATCCTCCTGTCTCAGGAGGATCAAGGCCATCACAGGTGACCCCTCACATCCCACCCATCACCTGTTTGACCTACTTCCCTCTGGACGACGGTTCAGATCGACCAGGTCCCACACCTCCAGACTGACATACAGTTTCTTCCCTTGGGCCATCCAAACTGCAAACATTCAAAGGCCCCAACTCCCTCCCTCCAAATGCTCACATACACAGAACCTTTTAATTATCACAATAACTTACCTGTCTTTGCACTCAGCACTTTCATGTATACTGACCCATCTGTGAAATCACTACTGTGCATGTTTTCCATAATCCTTGGGCCATTTTATTCAATTGTGTGTTCTGCACTCCGCACTCTTATGTACATAGTTCCATTCATGAAGCCACTACCATACCCGTATACAGTGGGGAAAAAAAGTATTTAGTCAGCCACCAATTGTGCAAGTTCTCCCACTTAAAAGATGACAGAGGTCTCCAATTTTCATCATAGGTATACCTCAACTATGAGAGACAAAATGAGAAAAAAAAAATCCAGAAAATCACATTGAATGATTTTTAATGAATTAATTGGTAAATTCCTCAGTAAAATAAGTATTTGGTCACCAACAAACAAGCAAGATTTCTGGCTCTCACAGACCTGTAACTTCTTCTTTAAGAGGCTCCTCTGTCCTCCATTCGTTACCTGTATTAATGGCACCTGTTTGAACTCATTATCAGTATAAAAGACACCTGTCCACAACCTCAAACAGTCAGACTCCAAACTCCACTATGGCCAAGACCAAAGAGCTGTCAAAGGACACCACAAACAAAATTGTAGACCTGCACCAGGCTGGGAAGACTGAATCTGCAATAGGTAAGCAGCTTGGTGTGAAGAAATCAACTGTGGAAGCAATTATTAGAAAATGGAGGACATACAAGACCACTGATAATCTCCCTTGATCTGGGGCTCCACTCAAGATCTCACCCCGTGAGGTCAAAATGATCACGAGAACGGTGAGCAAAAATCCCAGAACCACATGGGGGGACCTAGTGAATGACCTGCAGAGAGCTGGGACCAATGTAACAAAGGCTACCATCAGAAACACACTACGCCGCCAGGGACTCAAATCCTGCAGTGCCAGACGTGTCCCCCTGCTTAAGCCAGTACATGTCCAGGCCCGTCTGAAGTTTGCTTGAGAGCATTTGGATGATCCAGAAGAGGATTGGGAGAATGTCATATGGTCAGATGAAACCAAAATAGAACTTTTTGGTAAAAACTCAACTTGTTGTGTTTGGAGGAGAAAGAACACCATACCTACTGTGAAGCATGGGGGTGGAAACATCATACTTTGGGGCTGTTTTTCTGCAAAGGAACCAGGACGACTGATCCGTGTAAAGGAAAGAATGAACGGGTCCATGTATCGTGAGATTTTGAGTGAAAACCTCCTTCCACCACACCAGCAAGGGCATTGAAGATGAAACGTGGCTGGGTCTTTCAGCATGACAATGATCCCAAACACACCGCCCGGGCAACGAAGGAGTGGCTTCGTAAGAAGCATTTCAAGGTCCTGGAGTGGCCTAGCCAGTCTCCAGATCTCAACCCCATAGAAAATCTTTGGAGGGAGTTGAAAGTCTGTGTTGCCCAGCGACAGCCCCAAAACATCACTGCTCTAGAGGAGATCTGCATGGAGGAATGGGCCAAAATACCAGCAAAAGTGGGTGAAAACCTTGTGAAAACTTACAGAAAACGTTTGACCTCTGTCATTGCCAACAAAGGGTATATAACAAAGTATTGAGATGAACTTTTGTTATTGACCAAATACTTATTTTACCGAGGAATTCACCAATTAATTCATTAAAAATCCTTCAATGTGATTTTCTGGATTTTTTTTTTCTTATTTTGTCTCTCATAGTTGAGGTATACTTATGATGAAAATTGGAGACCTCTCTCATCTTTTAAGTGGGAGAACTCGCACAATTGGTGGCTGACTAAATACTTTTTTACCCCACTGTATATCACAATATGGATTTTCTGTAAATTCTACAGTTTCGATAATCACATACGGAGTGAGACTGGACATCCTGGCAGATAAGCACATCTGTCGCAAGGTCTGTGGTGAACTTCTGCCAGTCGGTGCATTGTGACATGCACTACACAACAGTGATTCCTCTGGCTTCAAGAGCTTGGCGCGGTGGTGGTGGTGGGGGGGTACATTACTACATTTGAGGGGATTTATACCATTTATTTCTTTTTAAAATTTTACACAGTAACGCTGCATATGGAACTTACCATTTGAAGTATTGTACAACCGAGGTTTGAATATTGGGCCAGTTGGAGTCCCACCCAGACATCCTGTGTTTAGACTTTCTAGTGGTGTTATACTTCTCTCCTTCCTCTGCCTGAACACTTTCCTCTCCTTGGCTCCTCTCTTGTCTCATCTTGCCCTCTCTGAGCTCTGTCTAATTCAGGTTCTCTCTCTGGCTATGGTGGTATACAAGCAGGTTAGAAAATATTAAGTGTCACGTTTTGTCCTGCGGGATTTTTTTTGTCATGGTTTACATAAATGACAAAAATGTGTATTTTTTCTATTTTTATTCTAGTTTCTTTTTTCCATTGAGAGAGTAGGGAAGGGAAAGAAACATTCATAGTAGTAATGTACTCAAGCATACTTAAATTATATGATCAGGAGGGTATAGTAATCAGAAATTCTACTCATGTAAAAGCAGTGCTTTGAAATTAATAATTAAAAGTAGACAACCAAACATTTCTAGTTGAGTTAAGGATACAAAGAGCACCCACTTAAAAACTTGAGTAATGACTTCAGTCTTGAAGGTTTGAGGTTTTGCTCAAAAATGTACTAACAATTTTCGTATAGTTTTCTACTTTTCTCTGTAAATCTAAAGTTGAAACCATGTTCTTCAAATTTGTAATTTTATCTTGTAAAATTGACTTTTCTTGTACATTTGAAACTTTATTATAAATTTGTGGATTATTTGATGACTAATTTTTGTCTGTTTTTTAAAATAAAATTGCTGGGTTTTTTTAGATAATTTGAAACAGACTGTTAATTTTTTTTACTTTTTCCTTATAACAATTTACATTTTTGACCATAACTGTGCAGTCAGAACAGAACAATAATTTAACTCTGACTACAAAGAAAAAATATTAATAAAATTGTATTGAATGAAATAAATTAACTTAAATGACCAAGGATGCTGTTATTTCTGTTATAATATTTCTTTATAGTTTTTTTTTTTTTTTTAGAACTCTCCTCACCACCCAGACAGCAGGAAAATCCTCCCTTATTTTGAAATCAAATGTTGGCACATTTACTTTGTCTGAAGGCTGCTGACAGATTTAAGTCACTGACTTTGTGAATTTCAGTCATCTTAACCTACCAGGTACATAACAGGGAACTGCAGCGGCCTCTAAAGACATAATTCACCACTATATGTGTTCATGTACAGAATGATCTGTTTAGGCAGTTATAGTTGCGCTCTCAGGCTTTCTCATCAGGCACCTCTCTAGGCAGCCGCTGAAGGACCTCAGTTTAGAGTGAAGAGAGCTAGCGTTTTTAGCTGTTGCTTTTTGTCACTGCCGCTGGAGAATAAAAACGGCACGCCTGCTCGTGCGAGAAAAGAGAGAAATTGCCAGTCTCTTTATTCCTGCAATTCCTACAGAACATAACTTAATATTGTAGTGGCTGGTGAAATATATCCTCAGCAATTCATCAGTCCCCCTTGCCTTTCCCTTCATATGAAGCCAGCTGCATATGAAATCTAACCACATCTGTTAGCCAAGCGACTCTTCCATTATTGCTTCTGTTTCTAGCGGGTTAAAGCCATGATAAACTCCTCCAGTGCTTACATACCTCTAATGATTTCTTCCGTGTTTAAAGTACTTTAACAAACTCATGTTTCTGTCAGACAGTCACGCTTAGCGAGACACTTGTTTGCTGACTGACTGGAAAACTCGTGTGAGCGGAGCGCTTCTAAAATCTGCATGGATGACGGCCACGCACATTGTTCGTGTGTGCGCTTGCGGAAAGTCATTGCTTCATATATTTTTCTTAATAAATTCTTATCTCCTTGGCGAGGTGGTAAAATTTCTGGTGCGGTGGCCCGCCACCAAGAAATGTTACCAGAGGAAACCTTGCACAAAGAGCAGAGATAAACAAACCTATCATCTGGTCAGTCACTGCAACAGATACTGAAGTCAGTTGGTCTTGGCTTGTCCTTGCCACTGATAATACCTCTATCTGCCAAGAATATGCTGCTAGTCCAGCAAAAGCTAGCAGTACTCAAATACTTTGCAAGCAGTTTCATGAAATGGTCAGTCAGAGGGCAACTCATGCCGGCTCGGACGTCGCCCGGGTTGATGAGGCCAGGACTTCCTGGTGGCGGAGGGCAAGGGACAGAGCTGCATGGAAGAATCTGATCAGACCTAAATGAAACAGTCATTGTTGCCCCCGACAGAAATGCTATGATGAGATAATCACATAAAAGGGAAATCTTTTTTTTTTTTTTTTACATGTACCGTTTCCCCTCATAATTTTGCAGTGTTGCTATAAAATATTTTTTTAATGTGCATTTGAGACTTGATTCCCATAAATTTCAGGTTTTTATTCTAAATCATATATGAATAAAATTAAACATCAGTAAGTTAAATATTTCCTGAGCCAGAGGAGAAAAGCAAAACAGATGACATTAAAAAAATGTCTGAAAATCAGAAAATTACCCATGGCTGTCACCTACAGATATAAATTAGCTTTAAATCGGTGAAAATTTAAGTGTAGACCTGCAGCCTGCCATTCTGGCCTGATTTAACCTTTTTGCTTCTTAGTAAAAATATTTCAGACTGATCATGATCTGAAAATCAAAGACACAAAAGGTAATGTAGTAAAATACATGTGATGACTAACTTTATTCATTATCAATGCTTGACTAATTAAAATGATTAGAAATCAAATAAATTACATTAAGAGCCAACTTGCTCCTCCAATCCGTTTTAATGTATTTATTATTTATTTTGCGTGTATGTGCCACCATCCTGCACTTTTGCAGCTTTAATAATTTTTTTCAGACAAAACTGAGAAACTCGGTGTGCTGTTGTTCATAGGACGTATTATTGTGTGACACGGGTGGTGGCTCCACCTTTCCGGTTCCACTGCCACCCGAGGTACAAGAAGGCTGTGAGGAAGTGGGCGGTCTCTTTGACCACCTCTCAGCCTAGCGGGAGCACTTCTGTATAACCCGTGAGTCTATAATAAAGTCTTGTTCAGTTCCACCTTAAGTCTCGTCATTCACCCTCAATTACAGATATAACATTTGGCGATGAGGGTAAAAAAACATGGACGCGGGAGTCACTACCATTCGGCCATTTCTGGAGCTTCCCGGCGAGCCACCAGTCCCTTGGGTGAGATTGTTTGCTGCATTCCAAAATTACTTGGTGGCTCTGAACCTTGGTGGACTGAAGAAGATACGGGCTCGGGCAATACTGGTTCATAGTTTGGGTATGGAAGGACAGCGTATCCTTGCTACCTTGGGCGCTAGCGATAGCTTTGAGGATGTTGTTGAGCTCATCGTCCGGAGGATCCAGTTTCGACAGTGCCGCCAGCGGATCAGTGAGTCAGTACAACGATATGTCGCTGACCTGCGTCTGTTGGCCGGGGACTGTCGGTTTGGAGCACTGGAAGAAGAGATGGTCCGTGACCAGTTGGTGGAGCACACGCTCGTTAGCCATGGCTATCAAGATAGCTCAGCAGTGTGAAGCAGCGGACAGGCTGTCACGTGACCTCGGTGAGAGAGCTATGCTGCACCGCTCTGAATTACAATCAACGACGCAGGCTGTGGACCCAGACAGCAATGATAGCGAGCAGGAGAAGGAGGAATGCGCTACGGATGTGAAGATAAGTCCGGCCCAGGATCGCCCAGATGTTTGGACTGTGGGTCCACTAAGCACCGCTATTAGGCAAGAGAGTGTCCAGTGAGAGGAAAACGCTGCAGCAAGTGCGGACTTCTGCATCATTTTGCCAGGGTCTGTAATAGGTTTGAGCGAGGGGAACGGCAACACAAAGCGAACATCTCTGCTCCAACTCCTACAGTTATCCACACCGTCTCTCCAAACACCGATGGCCGTACATACTGTATGGTGAAGCTGGACGGAGTGGAAGTGCCGCTGCTGATTGACATGGGTGCAGTGAGGTCTGTGTTGAGTTGGCCTACCATAAGGAGTTTCTTCCCATACTACCAAGTGAGAGGTCATTTAGCGCCATTGTGTGGGTATGGAGAAAAATGGCTAGCCATTGTGGGTTTGGTGGAACTGACAGCTAGGTACAAATCGGCGGAGGTGTCCGACCTGCAGTTTGTGGTGACCGCCGATGGTGAGAATATTCTGGGCTGTGACCTTTTTTATAGACTAGGCTTTTCGATCACCACCGGTGTTGGAGAAGAGCAGTTGGGCTGTGGCTTGTGGGACCGGCCGGTTCCGCGAGTGCTGGACAACACAGTATGGGACGAACCTTGGCCTAGTATTCTGGAAGATGAGCAGAACCAAACTTATGTTTGGTTCCCCTCCATCGCGGGAGGGTCTCGGTGTCAGTGCCCCAGTAACCCTAGCTGAGGGAACTGGGCGACGCAGTGGGACGCCCATGACGGCGGATGGAGCTGAGTGGCTGACCCACTCTTCTTCCTGAGTTTGGCTGGGAGGTACAGAGAAGCAAGGGGTCACAACGACTTCACTAGCATCTGAAATGAAAGTGAGTGGGGCAGTACTGGCTGGCACGGTAAAACGACATGCCACACAGGGACACTGGAAGCCAAGTCGGACTCCTCTAGGGGTCACTGATGTGGTCTGACCCAGAGAGGAAGCCTGGTCAAGAGGGGTTCGTAGAAAGTGCAAGCAACAGGAGGACCAGGGGCGGCTGCAGGTGGTGGCCATTCGGGAGGATGGCTACCTTAAGCTGTCTGGCTCATGGAGGCATCCTGACGAGCTGCGGCACCCCAAGCAGGAGAAGGAGGTGTTTGGACAGCAGCACAGGCCATTCCTGTGCGTGAAGAGAAGAAAGTGCTCCAGAGGGGAACCGTCTGATGGTTTTCCCCGGGGAGGCGGGGGGGGGGTCCTCTACTGGGGCAGGCTGATATTTGGGGTGATGTGTTTATTGCATGGTGCTGGTATGAATAGTAACAAAGTTGTTTATTGGATCTATTAATGGGGGGTATAACCTGTTTGTATATATGTTTGTTCTAATAAGGGGATTGTTTTTAATTATTTATTTTACGAACACGGCAATTTTCTGTTTAATGGACTGTGTTTTCGCAACGACGGCAAAATATGCTCTGCACTGTGTGTCTATATATATATATATATATATACAGTATATATATATACACAGTATATTTATATGTACATATGTATACTTGCTGCTCTTGTTTCTTTTATTTTTTTTTTTCCTCTTGCCTTCTGATTGTTGCTCTGAGTGTTGCTATCCCTGTGCTGTTGCAATCCTGGAATTTCCCCATTGTGGGACTAATAAAGGCTTATCTTATAATCCATCTAGCCATGTGGGGGTGGGACGGCAGTCTACTTGTCTCCCCCTAGTCTTAGTTGTTTTGTATGAATGTGGTAGGCCCTGACATTTCTGTTCACTTTTAGCACATGATTCGGGTTCTAAATTGGGAGGGTCTGGATTGTATTTGTGTGATTTGGACCCTTTTGAAGGGGGGGGGGTGATGTTGCTCGTAGGACGTATTACTGTGTGACATGGGTGGTGGCTCCACCTTTCCGGTCTTGCCACCACCCGGAGTATAAGAGGGCTGTGAGGAGGGGGGGGGGGGGTCTCTTTGACCACCTCTCAGCCTAGCGGGAGCGCTTCTGCACAACCCGTGAGTCTATAATAAAGTCTTGTTCAATTCCACCTAAAGTCTAGTCATTCACCCTCAATTACAGACATAACACTCGGCAGTAATTTAAACCAAAAAAAAAAACCCAATGGTCCGCTATGGTTTCCAGTCAGCACAACTTAGCGTCGCCATTTACATTTTAGACATGGTGTTCACATTACTTTCCTCCTGTTAAAATGAGGTTAGCAAACTATCCTCTTTGAGGCAGCACGATGAAAAACAGTCCCACATCACTGGCAAACAGGAGTAGCAGCTATCTGAACCGGTAGTTTGGAGTTAGCATTAGCATCGACCGGACTGAAGCCTAGCCACCTACGACACACCTGCTCCACTGTGCGCACTGCAGAGGAGAGACGGGGCACTCACAAGTAGTGGTGAGGAACTTTACTCAATAAACGGGACTATATGTATTTTAAATAACGATATAAACGATGGAGTATTCTATGAAACAACAGACATTTTAATACTGTCATCCGATGTACACTACCGTTCAAAAGTTTGGGGTCATATTCATGTAATATATTGCAATATATTGCAAAATATACAAATGATTGCCGCTTTCCATATTGCAATATATTAAACATGAATGAATAATATATGTGTTTATATATCCCAAAATATATGTAATTTTATATTTATAAATATCCACCATCATGTATTGCGATTTATATGGGAAAATGTATGGGTAATATACACTACCGTTCAAAAGTTTGGGGTCACTTAGAAATTTTCTTATTTTTGAAAGAAAAGCACTTTTTTTCAATGAAGATAACTTTAAACTAATCAGAAATACACTCTATACATTGCTAATGTGGTAAATGACTATTCTAGCTGCAAATGTCTGGTTTTTGGTGCAATATCTACATAGGTGTATAGAGGCCCATTTCCAGCAACTATCACTCCAGTGTTCTAATGGTACAATGTGTTTGCTCATTGCGTCAGAAGGCTAATGGATGATTAGAAAACCCTTGTGCAATCATGTTAGGTCTGCAATGCTGTAATTGCTGCAAATGGAGGATTCTTTGACGAAAGCAAAGTTTGAAGGAAAAAAATATTATTTCAAATACAAATCATTATTTCTAACCTTGTCAATGTCTTGACTATATTTTCTATTCATTTTACAACTCATGGTGGTAAATAAGTGTGACTTTTCATGGAAAACACAAAATAATTGTCCAGGTGACCCCAAACTTTTGAACGGTAGTGTATATCGTCATATCGCACAGCTCTACCCTGTAGTTGAAATGCTGGAGTTACCGCCACTGCTTTATGAAAATGATCAACTTTTTTTTTTTTTAAACAGAATCAGCAGCTCATACCAGTAGGAAGACCGGAGCGCCGCACAATTGTCACACACGCACATATGTTGAGAGCGGAGCTGCAGCGAGTTTCTCACAGCTTCCATCGTTTGCCACATAAGTTATGAACCCTGTTTAAATTATGAGACCACAGGGTCCTAAAAACATTTGCAATAATACCGCAAATTGGGGTGTTGAGCTATCCACAGTCACCGCAGGGGAAATTCCTCCACCGTGACAGCCCTAGTAAAAACTGTTTATCACTGACTTATGTTCCAACACAGCACTGCATGTAGTACAAAACGTTTATCCCCGTTTTATGAAAAATATTTGGGAACTGTTGAGCACAGTCTTTAGCTGTGAGTTTTGTTGATAAATTAACATTGTCAAGTCCGCTCTGTTGATGTCAAATGTAAAGACCGAAGTAATGTGAATATGCAGCAAATGGAAATCTGGCGCGATTATTCATCACGCGAGAGTTCAGCCGGCTGCTTGCGTTTTGTGTTTCACAGACTGTAAAAGGATTATATTAAAAGATCGATCTGCGGATTATGTGGATCAATATCAGCTCAGTCAAACATGGATTGATTCGAATAGCTGGATTGATCTTTTGAACCCATCCCTAATTATAATACAGCTGGACATGAAATACTAATCAAGTCATATGATAAGCCCAAGGCTCGTGCACCGAAAAAATTACTGGTATAATTAGCTGCTATGAAAACCTACTAAATCAGGAGAGTGATGTTTTTATAGTCACCTGAAAGAGGAGAAGCTGCTGAATCTAACAATACCAAATATTCTATGGACTTCAGTCCCCAGCTGATATTAAATCTATGCATAATAAGGCTGCAACAATTACTCGAATAATTCAATTACAAAAACTTATCGATTCAAATTTTATGCTTTGACGTGTTGTTTAATGTATAGCACTTCCGGTCTATATGACCTTCTTCCAGTCACGCTACGAAACAAGATTCAATCTTGTTTGATGGCACCATATCAGAGGGACATATAACGACAGGCCAACAAAGATGAAGAAAGCCAGGAAAAAAAACAAACACAAAAGCACCTCAAGTCTGGGACCATCCCAAGTCCAAACGGAAGGAAAACACTGCGCAGCGTGCATATGGCAAAGCCGAGTGGTGAGCTACTGTAGCATCCCACAACATCCAACACCATAGCACCCCGGCAGAAAGCAATCCCACATCATGCACAGCCAACGCACCCGAGACAAGTTATGTGATTGAGATTTTAAATTAAGATGAATAGAATGTAGTCAGCTATTCTAATTATGCTCATGACCAAAAGTTAGCAACTCCACGCACATACAAGTAATCTTTACATGTGTTTAAATCACAACTTATCTTCATGAAAATGCTGTAAACACACGACCATGTGTGCAGGAATATTATCAAAGCCGATGTCTTTTCTTCTGATTGCGGCAATCCAGTCCATCCAACCCCTCTTTGTTAACTCAGAGACCCGATTCTCTCCACTTTTCTTCCAAGTCAGAAAGTTAAAAGAGCATACGCTGTTATCAATCATTTCCCCATGCCAACCGTGACAGTGGTTGTTGCATTTGACAATGCAGCAAAGCTTCCCCATTCTAACGTTGCATGGTATTCAGATGAACAACAACACGCTGAAGCAACCCTCTCAAAAACTTCAGCTTAACCGCTTTCATTGCTCACGACAAAACAAAGACAGGCAGACCACTTTTCCCACAATTCCTTGTGATTTTTTCCCATCGGGTGATGTTGCGCACCCATTCGCTATATAAAAGAACGCCATTTTATTACTATTATTATTATTATTTTTTTTTTATTATTTTTTTTACACGAGATGGAATTTAGAATCCTAAACGGTCATTAAGAGGATAGCCTTTAGGATTTACGAAAGAGTAATGTTAAAAAGGTAATAAATAGATATTATTCACATATTGATATCTGCGTTTGTTTTTAAACTTGACCCATGAGTTCGTTTGGGGAAACATCTTCCATATCTGCAGACCATAGAGGCTGGAGTTATGGAAATTGAAGGCTTTTATCAACAACTGAAGAAAGGCATTTCTCATGTTAATGTAGGACCTCAAATGTGTGTAGTGAGGTTTTGGCGGAATGTAAAGAGGAGAATAAAGAGAAGTTATCAAAACGAGCTGGTATGATCCTGCAGTACTGTATTACACAACGACCCCCTGAAGAAACAACACAATAAAACAGAAGTGTTACATTAACCCACATTTTGTTTCAATTTTTAAAAGAAAAGCCTTTATTAGTCCCACAGTGGAGAAATTCCAGGATTGCAGCAGCAAAGGGATAGCAGCACTCAGAGCAATAGTAAATAAGATAAGCACTGGTTAGCCAAAGCAGTAGATGAATATACATATGTATACAATTATACACACAGTGCAGGAGCATTGCAGCTCGATGGTATAAACTAGGGCTGCAGCTAATGATTATTTTACAGCTTGGGTAATCACCCACTCTAATCGAAGATTACTCAAGTAATGTGATACTTTTTTTTTTTTTCTAAAGAAACTTGATTGACTAACATTTGCGGAACTTTCTTTCCTAAAGAGCAGGAATAATTGTACCAAACTCAATAGAACAGGTACACATTTATTGCAATGCTTATTGCAATGTTTATTTCATAGAACGTAACTTTAAACGGTACGTTACACCATAACGTTCCTTTCCCTAGCCGTTAGCATCTGTTAGTCTCTGCCAGGGTTTCCTCTGGTAACATTTCCCGGTGGCAGCCCGCAAACGTCTGAAAAATCTCCATTATTCCAACAGGAAACATAAATTTCAGAAAAATTTATGAAGGAAAGACGATCCGCAAGCACGCACACGAACAACACGCGTGACCGCCATCCACGTTCAAAAGCGCCCCTCCTGCATGTTCCAGTCGCCAGGCAGTCTCGCTACTAGTGTGACTGTCCAAGAGAAACATGAGGTTAAAGTACTTTAAAGGCGGAAAAAAATCAGAAGAGGTATGCAAGCACTGGAGGCATTTATTTTGGTTTTAACCCGCTAGTAATGGGAGCAATAATGGAAGAGTCACTTAGCTAACAGATGGGGTTAAGAGCTTGAGTTGGCTCATTTTATCTTCTTTTTAATTATTAGTTTTTTGTTTTTCTTATTTCAGAAGAGAATGAAAAGGAGCTGGTTTTAACCTTTACCTTAGTTAACATTAACTAATTTATGTTCACTATTTATGTACCTGGAAAGTTAAGATGACCGAAATTCATAGTCAGTGACTTTAATCTGTCAGCAGCCTTCAGACAAACTAAACGTGTCAGCATTTGGATTTCAAAATAAGGGTGGTTGTTCCCGCTGTGTAGGTGGTGAGATTTCTAAAAAAAAAAAAAAAAACCAAACCAACCTATAAATATATAGAAATATTATAACAGAAATAACTGCATCTTTGGTCATTTAAGTTAATTTATTTCATTCAATACAGTTTTATTAATTTTTTTTCTTTGAAATGAGAATTAATTTATTGTTCTGTTCTGGCTCTGCAAAATTATGGTCAAAAATGTATATTGTTATAAGGAAAAAGTTAAAAAAAAAATTACCACAGTCTGTTTCAAATTTATTAAAAAAAACAGTAATTTTATTTTAAAAAATAGACAAAAATTAGCCATAAAATAATCCACAAATATATAATAAAGTCTCAAATGTACAAGAAAACTCAATTTTACAAGAGGAAATTACAAATTTGAAGAAAACTGTTTCAAATTTAGATACATTTACAGAGAAAAGTAGAAAACTAAGAAGATTGTTATAAATTTTGGAGATAAACCTCAAACCTTCAAGACTGAAGTCATTACTCAAGTTTTTAAGTAGGTGCTCTTTGTACCCTTAACTCAACCAGAAATTTTTGGTTGTCTACTTTTAATTATTAATTTCAAAGCACTGCTTTTACATGAGCAGAATTTCTGGCTACTATACCCACCTCTGATCATATAATTTAAGTATGCATGAGTAAATTACTATTATGAATGCTTTTTTCCCCCCTTCCCTTCCCTACTCTCTCAATGGAAAAAAGAAACGCTCGAATAAAAATACAAAAAATACACATATTTTTGTCATTTATGTAAACCGTGACAAAAAAAAATCCTGCAGGACAAAACGTGACACTTGATATTTTCTAACCTGTTTGTATACCGCCATAGACAGAGAGAGAACCTGAATTAAACAGGGCTCAGAGAGGGCAAGTTGAGAAAGAAGAGAGAAGCCAAGGAGAGGAAAGTGTTCAGGCAGAGGGTCCGGGAGAGGTGAGAGCAGAGGGAGGAGAGACGGATGACACCACTAAAAAGTACAAACATAGGACTTCCGGGAAGATGGTGGAGAGGCATAACGCTTAAACAGAGAGCTCTCCCTAGTTGGATTAAAAATCTTTGGTAAATGGCCAACTCGACATAAATAGGTCAATAAACCAAGGGATGAAAACACGAAGAACCCGGGCACATGGAAAAAAGCAGGGTAAAACTAAAGAATCCCTCTTCAACAACACTGGAGAAATCGCTGAACATGAGGCCAACAAAAACGAGGAGACTTCAGAGAAAATAGAGGACGCCAACCTCGATGTTATGAACACTGGCTTCGCCAATATAAGTAAGGACATAAAAGACCTCAAGCGACAACTCCAACAGGATTTAACGGCTCTTAAGGGAGAACTGAAAAAAGAGATGAAGGAGGAAATTATGGGTCTCCGAAAAGAAATGGACCGCAAGCTAGCAGAAAACATGGAGGAGCTGCGCACTCAACGGGCGTGTATGGCAGAAGCACAGGCTCGAATATCAGAGTTGGAAGACTGGAAGACCGAGGCAAGTGAGCTGCTACAGACTCTGATGGCACAAACACAGAGGATGCAGGAAAAAATAACCGACCTGGAGAGCAGGTTCAGACGGAGCAATATACGCATCTTGGGGATTCCAGAGGGCACTGAAGGCAACTCGATGACGAAATTCATAGATCAATTCTTAAAAAAAAGAGCTTGAACTGCCCAATGAAACAGACCTGCAGATCCAACGTGCGCACAGAGCCTTGGAACAGAGCCCGAACTCAAACTCTGCACCCAGGTCAGTTGTGGTAAACTTTTTAAAATACGACGTAAAGGAAAGAATCCTGACACAAGCGTGGAAAAAAAAAAGATACAAGTTGGCGACAAGCAGATATTCTTTGACCATGACTACCCGACAGAAACTGTGCAGCAGCCAAAGAAATATGCCAACATTAAAAAAATGCTGAAAGAGAAAAAAATTAGATTCTAAACGCCACTAACGAAGATGAGAATTCATTGGGATGACGGCGTGAAAACCTATAACACGGCCAGGGAGGCAGCGCGGGACATGAAGTTGCGAGGCTTTGTGGTGAGCGTACCCGAGGAAGCGGCTGGAGCAGCGGCGGCATGGAGCGCATCGAGACAGCCGGAGTGGAGGCGAGTGAGCGGCAGAGGGCGGGAGACGGATGTGGCGCACCGAGCCCAAGAAAAACTGCAAGGTTTTCAACGGAAAGCTTAGATTATAACAAAGATTAAGAAGGGCATAGAAGAAATGAAGGCCAAGAAGACAAGGTAAAAGAAAAACAAACGGCTAGGAGAGGCTAAAGTGATTTTGTTGGACATTTCTAGACTAATGACTATTACTTGGATAGTAACTACAGGTCTAGGGAGGGCCCCTCACTCGGTGAGGACATTCCCTCCACCCTCCAACAGGGACCAATGGGCAGAAGAAAGACCCAAAATGCGGAGGTCGAGGTTCGTTAATGTGTTTTTGTACATACTGTATATGTGTTAGTTTTGTTGTTAAAGGGGCTAGGAGCACAAGTTAAAAAAATGGAAAAACATGAATATGGTTAAAAATCTTAAGATAATGACATTAAACGTGAATGGTCTCAACTCACCTGTTAAAAGGGAAAGAATAATAAGAAAATTCAAGAAGGAAAAAGCTGAAATTATATTTATGCAAGAGACACATCTGAACAAGACAGAACATGAGAAACTAAAGAGATTTGGCTATAAGAACTCCTACTACAGTTCATTTAAGAGAGGAACTAAAAGGGGGGTTATGATACTAATTTCAAATAAAATACAATTTGAATGTGAACAAGAAATCCAGGATAAAGAAGGCAGAATATGTAATAGTAAAGGGAAGAATAGATGGTATGCAGATCACATTAGTGAACATCTATGCTCCACCAGAAAGTGACAAGGGCTTTTTTCAACATCTGTTTGATCTCATAGCAACACACAGTGAAGGAGTCCTAATTTGTGGAGGAGACTTAAATGTCGTCATGGATCATGAAGTTGACACAAATGTTAAAAAGACAAAAAAACATGTAACAAAGTTCATAAGAACCTCACTGGCAGAAATGGGTATGGTAGACATATGGAGGGACCTGCACCCACTCGAAAAAGACTATACACATTATTCAGCAGTCCATAAAGTACACTCTAGAATAGATTACTTCCTTATGAATGAAGGTGACAGACACAGGGTGAGAAATTGTCGGATTGGAGGGGCAGAAATATCAGATCATAATCCTATATACATGGAAATATATTTAAACAATAGAAAACGACAAACAACATGGAAACTTAATGTAGGACTATTAAATGATGAGAAAATGAAAGAGAGAATAAAGTTAAACATAAATGAGTATATCGAGGAGAATGATAATGGAGAAGTGGACCCAACAATACTATGGGACGCACTAAAAACCGTGTTAAGAGGTAAATTAATTGTTGAATCAGGAAAAGCCAAAAAGTCTAAACTGGAATCATATGAACAAAGATGTGAGAGACTGAGGGAATTAGAACGTAAACATCAAAACACAAATGACCCAAAAATATATCAAGAAATTAAGGAAGAAAAATAAAGATATCGTCGTCGGCCTCCGTCAGTCTATGATGACCATGGAAGAGAATCCTAAACGTCTACTCTGCTGGAACAGCACCGCCTGTGGCTGAACAGGCCGATGCGCGAATGGCAGTCCCTGTCACACAGGTCGCACTTGTGGGTGGTCTCCGTGCTGCTGGGTCTGTGGCGGTTCTTCCTGCGGGTCCTTTTTTCATCTGCAGCAGCAGTCAGTCTCTCTTCACCCGCCTTGAGCTGTCTGGTCAGGGTGCCTCTCCATTTGGAGCGGTCCGTTGCAAGGTCCTCCCAGCGCTCTGTGTTGATCTCCAGGGCCTTCATGTCTCTCTTGCAGACGTCTCTAAAACGCAGCTGTGGGCGGCCAACGTCTCTCTTGCCAGTTGCCAGTTCTCCATAGAGGACGTCTTTGGGGATTCTGCCATCCTCCATACGGTGAACGTGGCCTAGCCAGCAGAGCCTGCACTGTCTGAGTAGAGTGAACATGGAGGGAAGGCCGGCGCGGGACAGAACTTCTGTGTTGGGCACTTTGTCCTGCCAGGATATGTCCAGGATGTGGCGAATGCAGCGCAAGTGGAAGGAGTTCAGTCTCTTTTCCTGCCGGGTGTATGTTGTCCACGTCTCACTCCCATAGAGCAGTGTGCTGATGACGCAGGCGTTGTACACTGCCATCTTTGTCTTGACAGAGAGTTTGGGATTCTCCCACACTCGTGTGGTGAGGCGAGCGGGTGTGAAGGCTGATTTTCCAATCCTCTTGTTGATCTCTGTATCAAGGGAGAGGTTGTTGCTGATCGTGGACCCCAGGTACGTGAACTGATTCACGACCTCCAGCTCGTAGTCGTCAATGGTGATGGTTGGTGGTGCTTCCGTGCCTTGCGCCAAGACGTTAGACTTCTTCAGGCTGATGGTAAGCCCGAAGTCCTTGCATGCCTGGGAGAAGCAGTCCATAAGGGTCTGAAGCTCCTGCTGTGTGTGGGTTGCGACTGCAGCGTCGTCTGCGAACAGCATGTCTCTGATTAGAGCCTCGCGTACTTTGGTTCTGGCTTTCAGGCGGGCGAGGTTGAAAAGCCTGCCGTCAGATCTTGTGTGCAGGTAGATTCCCTCTGTTGCTGTGCTGAAGGCATGCCTCAGGAGCATAGCAAAGAAAATCCCAAAGAGGGTTGGCGCAAGTACACAGCCCTGTTTCACTCCACTGCGTATGTTGAAAGGCAAAAATATATCAAGAAATTAAGGAAGAAAAATAAAGATAAAAGAAATACAAATAGGTGAAATTGAAAGGAAAAATAGATATTTAAAACAAAAATATTATGAAACGGGGCCAAAGGCCACAAAACTGTTGGCAAAACGGTTAAGAAAACAACAAACAGTGAATAATGTATATAAGATTAAGGACCCCATCACAAATAAATTCACAGTTACCCCAGAAAACATCGAAGAAATATTCCATAAATTCTATCAAGAACTATACTCACAACCTGAAGAGACAAATGTTAAGGATATTAAAAAATTTCTATACACATTGGACTTACCATCAATAGGAAACCAACAAAATGAAAAGCTAACAGCAGAAATAACAACACAAGAGATTAAAGATGTGATTAAGTCACTAAAAAATGGTAAATCACCAGGTAGTGACGGATACCCGTCTGAGTTTGATAAACTGTTTATACAGGGATGAGAATGGGGTTTGGGGAAAAAAGAGGAAACTAAGCCGGGGGTCTTAGTTAGGCCTGCGTCCCCCAAGCCGGATCCAAGGCGGAGCCTTGGTGGGGGGTCTAGGGGGCAACGCCCCCAGAAGCTAACGAAATCTGGTGTTTTAGAATGCTCAAATGTGGTCTTATATTTAAAGTAAGAAGTACAAATGCATTTATAGTTTACCTTTTTAATCTGCTGCTGCATCACATGTGTAAATTTATGATATCTGAATGGTATGTTGATGTAATAATACTAAATTATATTTTACTACTATTTAATATGTTTAGAATGGTAAATGGCGTTCACTTATATAGCGCTTTTTCTCATCTCTAGATGACCAAAGCGCTTTACAGATCCTGCTATCCACCCATTCACGCACACATTCACACACTGATGGCGGCAGAGCTGCCATACACACACAGGCACCAGCCTGGCCACCAGGAGCAACTGGGGGTTCAGTGTCTTGCTCAAGGACACTTTGACAAGCAGACTTCAGACAGAGTGGGAATCGAACCCATGACCCTCCGATCAGTAGTCAGTCACACTATACCTGCGCCACAGCCGCCCCCTAAACTGCCGCCCCTAGAACTGACACAGAATTACATTTACATAGTTCTAGAACAGACAAAATAATTTAATCAAGCAAAATAAATTATAAATATTAACAAAATTGCATCACCAAGTCCATCACCCATTTATTAAAATATACTGACATTCTGCAAGCATTTTGATTTATTAATGTGTGCATTTGTTAGTGTTACTAGGAATATAAAAAAGTTGCATATTAGTATATTTTAATATTTGAAAGATAATCTAAGAAAGTAAAACCTAAAAGATGTTTAATTAGTGTTTCAAATGATCAATTACTGTTTCAAAACAGGCATGACGTCACAACTTACACATGCTATTTCATAACAAATTCATTACGCGAAAATTCTCAAGTACATTACTTATAACGAGAAAAAAATCTTACCTTGGAATGTGTCTTCCGATCACTAATTGCTGTAATCGGGGCCGATTCTGATGAACTTTGACTGGCATCTGAATTTGACCGTGTCCATCGATCGTTTTGAACGCAGCACGAGCGAGTAATTCGATCTCCTTGTAGCCACAATTTTGAGATGTTTCTGTTTTGAACAGTGTTCAACTAAGGAAACACAACCACGAGATCCATAACTCAAGAAATCGTTGCAATAAACACACTGGGTTTTCACTGGTACTTCGCATTTCGCTATGAAGTCGGCCATTTTTTCAACCACAACTTCGGTATTTTTACCGATCTTTACAGTCATTGACAGTTTTTTCGAGCCATTCCCAACGAAACTTGTTCCTTATCCCTTTGTCGATTTCTAAAATTCTTGCTTTGTTGTCTTTCGTGAGT
The DNA here is from genome assembly GCA_020510985.1 of Pholidichthys leucotaenia. Lineage (NCBI taxonomy): Eukaryota > Metazoa > Chordata > Actinopteri > Cichliformes > Pholidichthyidae > Pholidichthys > Pholidichthys leucotaenia. The sequence continues at coordinate 173,656,263 of CM035849.1, read as the reverse complement.
TTTAGGTTCACCATTTTCACGAAATCGGGAAAACTCGGTTGATTGAATTGTCCGCCATTTGCATTTCGCTCCGCGTGTGGGATATGACAAAGGAATAACCAAAATCGTCGATTGGTTACTTCAATAAGTATCAGCCAAACAGTGGCCTTGTTACATTACATTACTGATCTCGCTGGGTAGCGCGTTCTGCGTGGTGGATTTGAGCAGCCTATCGAAAATACGACTCGCCGCTCATAACAGACCTCACCCCCCACCCCCGCTAAAATTTTCTCCTTGAATTTAGACGATTAACGAGAATGACCGTAGACATGATCAAATCCGAGGAATTCCTCGGATCTGCGGAGGATTCTCATCCCTGTTTATAGAAGAACTCACGCCACAGCTCCTAAAGTCATTTAATTGGACATTAAACAACAACAAAATACCTCCATCATGGAACAAAGCCATTATTTCAGTTATTTTAAAGCCAGGGAAAGCTATGGAACAATGCGGAAACTATAGGCCAATCTCTTTATTAAATGTGGATTATAAAATATAAACAACAATTATCTGTAAACGAATAAAGGCATTCTTGACGGAATTGATAGAGGATGATCAAACTGGTTTCATAGAGGGACGCCAAACACATGATAATATCAGGAGAACAATACACATAATTAATCAAATACATAAAGAAAAGAAAAGCGCAGTAATAACGAGTTTAGACGCAGAAAAAGCATTTGATAGAGTTAACTGGATGTTTCTATATAATGTGCTGGAATGCTTTGGATTTAATGAAAAGTCAGTGCAATGCATAAAGACACTATCAAAAACCTGTGGCAAGAATCAAGATAAACGGTAGCTTAACAGACAAAGTAAATATACAAAGATCAACTAGGCAGGGATGCTGCCTATCGCTCACCTTGTTTGCTCTGTTCATAGAGCCACTGGCTCAAGCGATGCGACAAAATAAGAAATTAAAAGGTGTAACAATAAAGGGAGCGGAACACAAGATTGGGCTGTTTTACCTTGAACAACCAGATGAATCAATAATGGAAATGATGGACTTGATAGAAAATTTTGGAAAATTATCAGGATACAAGATAAACATACCAAAAACACAAATACTGACATTCCACTATAACCCTTTAAACCAGATAACTGATAAGATCAAACTAAACTGGAAACAAAAAGAAATAAAATACCTTGGAGTGAACATATCCAAAGATTTAAGCAAAATCTATAAAGCAAACTATGATAGGTTGGATCAAGAAATAAAAAAGGATACTGATAGTCAATCTTAAACATGGATCTGAATTCAAAAATTAAGACAGTCAAAATCAGCATACAACCTAGACTGCTTTACCTCTTCCAGGCTCTACGAACAGAGATTCCTGGTGCCCAGTTCTCAAAGTGGGACAGGATGATATCGAGATTTGTTTGGGGAAGTAAAAAGCCAAGAGTGAAATATAAAACTCTCCAATTACCAAAACAGAAAGGCGGCATGGGTCTACCGAGTCTAAAGGAATATTACTACTCAGCACAAATAAGATATATCATATGTTGGTGCGACAGAGGATACGAGGCAAAATGGAAAGAAATGGAAAAGGAAACTGAGGGACTCCCAGTGCAAAGCATAATAGGAGATAAGGATGCATATAAGCGAATCAAACAAATAGACCCAACCACTAAATTTACTTTGAAACTGTGGAATAAAATAGTATAAAAGTATAATATAAAGGAGGACATAAAACTATTGAAATGGGTAGCATTTGACAGTCAGTTTGAACCGGCAAAAACCAGAAGAATTTAGAGATGGAAACTAAAAACTTGATGCTCCAATATTTGTCCCCCCCCCTTTTTTTCCTCTTTTTTTCTTCTTCTTCTCTCTCTTTTTGGCTGTATGGTTAGCTCCTTTTTTTAAATATAGAGACTGTGAGCTGAATGTAATATGTATGATGAAAAATGAATAAAAATCAAAGTTACAAAAAAAAAGTATAAACATAGGACGTCTGGGAGGGACCCCAAGTGGCCCATTATTCCAACATTCAAGCCTCGGCTGTACAATACTTCAGATGGTATCATGTGTTTTCTGCTCCCCCCCAAGAAAAATATGTTGCCACTGCGCCAAGGTCTTTAAACCAGAGGAAACACTGTCTGCCGTTAGCCTCCGGATGCTAACGGTGGTGGTTATATGTTCTTTGGTCATATAAGCATAATTAGCGTAGCTGACTACATTTTATTTATCTTAATTTTAAATCCCAATCAGGTACTTTGTCTTGGGTGCGCTGGCTGTGCATGATGTGGGATGCTTTCTGCCGAGACACTAACATCCGATGTTGTAGTATGCTAGCTTCTCACTCGGCTTTACCATATACACACTGCACAATGTTTTCTTTCAATGTGAGCTTGAAATCATTCCAGACTTGAGATACTTTGGCCATTTTTTAAAATTTTCTCTCTCTTTATCAACCCATCGCTATGCCACTCTGCCATGGCGCCATTAAACAAATCTGCGTTTTGTTTAGGTTGCATGACCGGAAGGAGGTCACACCAGGAGGAGGTCATATAGGCCGGAAGTGCTACATTGAACGACACGCTGATGCATAGATTTTGGATCAAGAATGTTTTGTTCAATTCAGTTCAGCTTTATTTATAATGCGCCACATCACAACAAAAGCCGTCTCGTGGCGCCACAGTGCAGAAAAAAAACCAACACACAGCCACAGAAAGACCCAGCAATCAGACGATCCCCTATGAGCAAGCACTAAGCGACAGTGGAGAGGAAAAACTCCCATTTGGAAGGAAGAAACCTCTAGCAGAACCAGACTCAGGGAGGGGCAGTCGTCTGCTGCGACTGGCTGGGGATGAGGGGATAGGGAGGATGGAAAGGACAGACATAAAGAACATAACAGTAAGATGTAATAGATGTAATTTTGGAGGTCAACCAGCAGTATAGATCACATAACAATAGAACAAGAGTGGGGTTAAAAGACACAAAAACCCTGCTTAAACGAAAGCTATATTGACTTCCGGTCTGGACGCCATGGCGACTGCAGCTTAACACTGAAGCTCTCAGACCCAATCCAGGATAACACCTTGAAAATCAAACTTAACGGATTTTTGGAGGAGTGAAAATCAAAAGACAAAATCATCATGTCTAAAGGAAAACAGAAGAAACTGAAATTCTCCAGGCCAGGACACGTATCGGACGGAGAATCTGAACTGGAAGATCTCCGTTCAGAAGACGAGGAACTGGTGATAGCTAACAAAAGGGTTAGCCTGAAATCACTATTTGAGGAGCTACGACGATTTCGCCGAGATGTTACGGCCGAATTTCGGGAATTCAGAGAAGAATTGAAAAGGACAAACAGCAGAGTGGACCAGGCCGAGAACCGAATCTTGGAAACAGAGGATCGAATAAAAGTGCTCGAAGATTCTGTGCTAGACCTACGCAAAAGACAAGCAGCTATAGAAGCTAAGCTAACCGACCAAGAAGGAAAACAAAGAAGAGACAACATAAGAATTCATGGTCTGATAGAAGGAACCGAAAATGGTTTTAACTCAATGGCAGAATGCGTGGAATCCTTACTAAGAGAGAAATTGGATATTCCACAAACCACCGACTTGAAGATAGAAAAGGCACATCGTTCATTAGCCGCTAGGCCGGCGGCGGAAGCGCCCTCACGTTCGGTGTTGGTAAGATTTTCCAATTTCAAAATAAAACAAGAGGTTGTAAGACTGGCCTGGCAGAAAAAAGGATTTATGCACCAGGAGAGAAAAGTCTACGTGGAACACGATTACGCCCCGGAGGTCCTTAAAAAGCGCAGGGAATACAATGACGCGAAAAAGGTGTTAAGAGACAAGAAATTGCGCTTTCAGACACCATTTCCTGCGAAGTTAAGGGTCTTCTACGGCGATGAAACGTGTCTCTATAATTCGGCAGAAGAAGCAACAGCTGACATGGCGAAAAGAGGGCTCCCGGTAACGGTATTTAAACCCGCAGCAGACCCGAGTGAGAAGATCAAAGCGCAAACATGGACAACACAAAGACCCTCAAAATCCACGGACCAGCAGCGGGAAACCCAGCACCAGAGCGTCGCGGATAAACTATCCGTTTTCAGGTTAGAATAGCGACCTTTTTTTTTTTTTTTTTCTTTTCTCTTGAATCAATCCGCACATCCAACCCCCCTCATACAAGGTAACAAACATTAAAGGAGATGCATGTTCAGCATGTGGTAAAACATTTCATGGAACAATCATATTATTTGAAACAAATAAGTCTTTGTAATAAAAAAAAAAAACTTGTTAAAATAGAAATGTGACAATAATCCACATGTTCTCCTCAGAATCAGAATCAGAATCAGAATCAGGTTTATTGCCATTGTTCATGTAGTACACAAACTAGGAATTTGTCTCGGTACAATGCTGCAACATTAAACATGATAAGATAAGAGAAATAAACTATACATGTAATAAAGTGTAGGATAAGATTAAGTGATACTGGTCAACAGTTAAAATATATATTAGCCAGCAGCAGATACTGTGGAGAACTATATAGTGCAGTCGGTAATGCAGGAAGAAAACAGTGATGATTGACATGAGTCTGGTTGAGCTGCTGTACATGGTGCACGAGAGTCACTTAGTGTTCAGCAGTCTAATGGCAGAGGGGAAGAAGCTGTTCATGTGACGGGAGGTTTTAGTCTGGATGGACCGAAGTCTTCTACCAGAGGGGAGGGGGGCAAACAGTACGTGACCAGGGTGTGAGGGATCGGCTATGATCCGGCCAGCACGCCTCCGGGTCCTGGAGATGTACAGATCCTGGAGAGAAGGGAGCTTGCAGCCGATCACCTTCTCAGCAGTGCGCACGACGCGCTGCAGCCTTAGTCTGTCCCTGGCAGTGGCTCCTGCGTACCACACGGTTATGGAGGTGGTGAGGATGGACTCGATGATGGCTGTGTAGAACTGCACTAACATCTTGGTGGGTAGCTTGAGCTTCCTCAGCTGCCGCAGGAAGAACATCCTCTGCTGGGCTTTTTTGATGAGTGAGCTGATGGTCAGCTCCCATTTGAGGTCCCTGGTGATGGTAGTGCCTAGGAAGCGGAAGGAATCAGCAGTGGTGATGGGAGAGCCTGAGAGGGTGAGGGGGGGCAGAGGAGTAGTGACTTTCCTGAAGTCTACAATCATCTCCACTGTCTTCAGAGCGTTCAGCTGCAGGTTGTTATTGCTGCACCAGGACGCCAGCTGGGCCACCTCTCTCCTGTAGGCGGACTCGTCGCCGTTGGAGATGAGCCCGATGAGGGTGGTGTCGTCCGCAAACTTGATCAACTTGACAGACTGGTGGCTGGAGGTGCAGGAGTTGGTGTAAAGGGAGAAGAGTAGGGGGGAAAGTACACAGCCCTGGGGTGATCCGGTGCTGATGCTAGTATAGTCTGAGACAGTCTTTCCCAGCCGCACATGCTGCCTCCGGTCCGTCAGGAAGTCGATGATCCACCTGCAGAGGGAGTCAGGCACGTTGAGCAGGGACAGCTTGTCCCGGAGCAGAGCGGGGCGGATGGTGTTGAATGCGGAGCTGAAGTCCACAAACAGGATCCTGGCGTAGGTTCCCCGGGAGTCCAGGTGCTGCAGGATGGAGTGGAGGGCCAGGTTGACTGCATCGTCTACAGACCTGTTGGCTCGGTAGGCAAACTGCAGCGGGTCCAGGAGAGGGGTGGTGATGGACTTGAGGTGGGACAGGACCAGGCGCTCAAAGGACTTCATGACTACAGAGGTGAGCGCTACAGGTCTGCAGTCATTAAGTCCAGTGATCCGTGGCTTCTTGGGGACAGGGATGATGGTGGAGGATTTGAGGCAGGATGGCACGTGGCATAACTTAAGGGAGGTGTTAAAAATGTCTGTGAATACAGGAGCCAGCTGTTTCGCACAGAGTCTCAGGGTGGAGGGAGACACGCCGTCTGGGCCGGGGGCCTTGCGCGGGTTCAGTCTGGAGAACTGTTTGAGCACATCCTGCTCACTGATGATAAGGGGAGGGGGGGAGGTGGGGGGGGGGGTGCCTTAAATGAAGTAGGGAATGTGGAGGCTGTGGAGCTGGAGGGAGGGGGGGAGTTGGACACAGATGACGAGGTGTCAAAACGGGCATAGTGTTGGGACAGTCTCTGACAAAGGGCTTTGTCATCCTGACCTTTAGGAGCCTGAGGCCGATAGTTGGTGATCTGCCTCAGTCCTCTCCACACGGAAGCCGAATCATTAGCAGTGAACTGCTGCTGGAGTCTCTCTGAGTATAGAGATTTGGCCCTCTTCAGCTCTCTGTTAAACCGGTATTTAACCTCCCTGTAGCAGTCCCTGTCTCCACTTTTCAGCGCTGCTTCCTTCTCAGCGCTGAAAAGTGCTGAGAAGGAGTATTTGTTGTCATACTAACAAATACTGTTTTTGCGTGAATGTTTGATGTGATGGGGGTGGGAGGGTGCACACAATTTCACAGGGTTTAGGCATAAAAGGAAAAAAAAAAAATCATTACAAGTTTGGATTGGGTTCTGAAACTCACGTTAAAAGCATGGGACTACTTTCAGTGGTAAGAGAGGGCCCTCAACACGTAACAGAGTTTGAGGAATTTCCCTCAGAGCCTTCACTCCATCAAGGCTCTTACAGGGTCTTTAAAAAGACCTCAGCTCAGGAAGTTCTTATGACAGCTTTTTGTTTTAAAGTTTTTTACACTATGTTCTTAATGTTTTTCTTGTTTTTAATGTTCTTTCAGTTTCTGAGTAGCACAAAAGAGGGCCACCACACAGTTATACTAAACAAAACAACACAATGGAGAAACAGGGTGTAACCAAAATAATTTCATATAATGTAAAAGGAATCCTGAATCCAGTTAAAAGATCCAAGATTCTAGGCAAAATGAAAAAAGACAAAGCAGGAATAATACTTTTACAAGAAACCCACCTAACAGACGTGGAACACAATAAACTCAGTAGACAAGGGTTTAAAATGATCTCTTCATCTTCATATAAATCAGGGAGGAGGAGGGGAGTAGCGACATTGATATCAACCAAAATTACATTTGAAAAAAAATCAGAACACAAAGATAAAGAAGGGAGATACAGTTTGGTAACTGGGCGGCTAGAGGGAGAAGATATCACCCTGCTGAATGTGTATGCTCCCCCAGGGGCTAACTGGAAATTTTATAAAAATGTATTCGACCTAATGATAACTAAAGCTCAAGGTTTAGTGATATGTGGTGGGGACTTCAATCTTAGACTGAATCCATACTGGGATGCTTCTGGTAATTCCCCACATCAAAATAACACCCAAAACAGGAAGACTCGGATGCTACTAAAAGAATTGGGAATCTGTGACGTGTGGAGGGAACTCAACCCCAGTGTAAAAGACTATACATTTTACTCAACTCCACATTCATCTTACTCAAGGATTGACTATTTTTTTATGTTTAATAGAGACATTGGAAGAGTAAAAACATGTAAAATAGGACTGATGGATCTCTCCGACCACAGTCCGATCTACATGGACTTAAATATCCAAAAATACACAAATAATACATTTTCTTGGAGGTTAAATTCAAATGTCCTGAAAGGACCATTGAAAGATGAATTGGAATCAGATATTCTCAGATATTTGGAAGATAACGATAATGGAGAAGTATCCCCTTTAATACTGTGGGATGCATGTAAAGCTGTAATAAGAGGAAAGATTATTGCAAAACTGGCAACCCAAAAGAAACTAAGACAAGAAAAACTATCCACATTAGAGTCAGAACTTAGGAACCTAGAAAAAGAACACAAAGGCAACACTCATTCTACTGACTCGCTCAAGATTAAGGAAATTAAAAACCAAATAAATGAGATCTACACAATAGAAATCCAGAAGAAACTTACATTTCTGAAACAAAAATACTATGAAGCAGGCAGTAAATCGGCAAAATTGCTAGCCTATAAATTGAGGAAACATCAAACAGAAAGAGCAATCTACAAAATCAGAGACCCAGTATCAAAGGAAATAAAATTTAGAATTCAGGATATTCTTAAAAACTTTGAGAATTACTATAAGAACTTATACTCCCACAAAAAACATAAAAACGCATCCGAGGCATTCCTAAACACATTAAACCTTCCCCAACTTACGGAGTCACAAAATAAAACACTACTGTCAGAAATACATCCTAAAGAATTGGAAAAAGCAATTATGAAACTTAAAGCTAACAAATCCCCAGGAGCTGATGGCTATACAGCAGAGTGGTACAAAACCTTTAAACAGCAACTATCTCCTCTCCTCCTGAAAACATTTAATTATGTCCTCCACACAGGGGAAATCCCCCCCTCCTGGAGAGAAGGGGTCATTGCAGTTATACCTAAACCTGAAAAGGATAAACTAGAGTGCTCCAACTACAGACCAATCAGTGTACTAAATCAGGACTATAAGCTTTTTACCATTATCCTTGCCAAAAGGTTAGAAAATATACTGACAGACCTAATTCATTTAGACCAAACAGGTTTTATAAGACAAAGACAGACACAAGACAACATTCGACGCACTTTACACATAATTCATCATATAAAAAAATATAACTTAAATGCAGTCATATTGGGATTAGATGCTGAAAAAGCATTCGATTCGGTTGACTGGTCTTTTCTATATAGAATCTTATCCAGTTTCAATTTTCATAACAACTTCATTAGAACTATACAGGCATTATATAAAAAACCAACAGCTAAAATAAGGATTAACGGTAATTTATCATCATCTTTTGAACTGGAAAGAGGATGTCGTCAGGGCTGCCCCCTGTCTCCACTGCTCTTTGCAATCTTCATAGAACCTCTGAGCCAATGGATAAGACAAAACCAAAAAATTCAAGGTATTACACTTGGTCAGAAGGAACATAAAATAGCACTCTTTGCTGATGACATTTTAATATACCTAGGGCAGCCGGACACTTCTTTACCAGAACTAACCTCAGTTTTTTCAGAGTATGGAGATTTATCGGGGTACAAATTAAATATGCATAAAACCCAAGTTTTAACATTCAACTATGACCCAAATCATTATTCACTAAGCAAACTCAAAACTAACTGGGAGTCGGAATCTATGAAATATCTGGGGGTCAATATCCCGAAACAACTCAACAAAATTATATCACTAAACTATGATCCACTGGTGACAAAAATAAAATCTGACCTAGCAAGATGGAATATGATACCATTCTTGGGTACTGCACAAAGAATTGAAGCAGTCAAAATGAATATACTTCCACGTCTTCTATACCTTTTCCAAACAATACCGGTAGAACCTCCCAAAAAAACATGGCAGGAGCTGGACAGAAGGATCTCAAGATTCATATGGCAGGGCAAGAGACCTAGAATCAGATATAGAACCCTACAGCTAAACAAAGACAAAGGTGGGCTCGCGCTGCCAAATATCAGGGACTACTTTAAAGCCGCACAAATTAAAACTTTAGTAGAGATATGTAACCCAGTCTACACTGCACAATGGAAGGAGATCGAATGCCAAATAACAAGTGACATCCCCCTACAGGCGATAATAGGGAACAATGCCTTACCTAAGCTTTTGAATAACACTAACCCGTGGATAGAGACCCCGCTAAAAATTTGGTTTAAGATAGTCAGAGAGAATCAAACTAAAGAGCCCTATCGACTTCTGCAATGGATCGCCTATGATCAGGACTTTACTCCTAATAAAACAGACACCAGATTTAAAAAGTGGAAGGAGAAAGGGCTGATAAAATATTACGATTTTTTTAAAGGGCAAATCTTAAGAAGTTTTGAAGATTTGAAAAAACAAGGCCTAATAAATCAAGACCTTTACAGGTTCTTCCAGCTTAGACACCACATAAACAATATACTTAAAAAGGAGGTTTTGGAAAGGGCCCAGTCAGGTGTTCTGAAGGTCTTCTTAATGGCATATAAAGGGATCCCAGGGATCAGATACATTTCTAAAATATACCAAGGTCTTCAAGACTTAAAAGGGGACAACACATCTTATATAAAAGAGAGATGGGAAAAAGAGGGGAATTTCACTTTACAACTGGAAATATGGGAAAAGCTAAATAAACAGCAATGGAAAAGTACCTCATCCCTGCAGTGGAGAGAATTTGGATGGAAAAACTTGGCAAGATTTTTCAGAACACCTGCACAAAACAAATTTACCCATAAGGGATTGGACTGTTGGCGCTTGTGTGGTGAAAAGACTGCAAATCATTTTCATGTGTTTTGGTCATGCCCAGTTATCCACCAATATTGGACCAAGGTACAGACAATATTGGGGAAAATATTCAAAATTACAGTTCCCTTTTCTTTTGTAACTTTGTATTTGGGTTTACTACCGGACTCACTGGAAAGACGAGGAGAAAAATACTTATTCAATGTTTTAATATTGGCAAGCAAAAAAGCTCTAACTAAAAAATGGATGTTGAAGGACTGTCCTACACCTGAAGATTGGACTAACGTGATCCAAGACATTTACTCGATGGAAAAGTTGACATTCGCACTGAGACAGGACATGGATGGGTTCATGAACTTTTGGCAACCCTGGACCGCATATGTGTCTTCCATTAGATCTAATCTTTGACAAATACCATTTCAATAATGGTTCCGCTCTTTGTTCCAACGCTACTCAGATGCTCTTTTATCTTTATTTACTTACTTTTTCTTTTTGTTTGTTTTTTACTGGTTTGTTTGTTTTTTTTGTTATTTGTTTTTTGTTTTTTTTTCTCTTTAATTTCACTTTTTCTTTCACTTTAAAAAAAAAAAAAAAAAAGGGTGTTGTAAGAATTAATCTTCCAATGTTGTCAGATATCAGAAAATAAGGGAACATGTGATGAAAATGTAAACACTGCATTGCTGTAACGACCTGTATACCCTTTACAAAAACTTAAATAAAAAAAAAAAAAACGAAAGCTATATTAAAAAGGAAGGATTTTACCCTGTTCTTAAACACAGAGACCGAGTCTGACTCCCGGACCCAGAGTGGTAACTGGTTCCAGAGAAAAGGAGCTTGGTAGCAGAAGGCTCTGCCTCCCACAGTACTTTTGGGACGGTGGGAGGCAGACCCCTTTATCCGCAAACCGGATATCTGCAAACCCCTTTATCCGGGGTTTGTGGACATGAACCGCCGCTGAAGGAGAGGAGGGAGGATAAGGGGCGTCCACAGACGGGCGGCCAGTGTCCAGGTGTGGAAAATCCTCCAGGGAAAGGATATCAAATCTGTTATCCAAGGACACCGGAAGAGAAGAGGCACAGCCCATTCCGGTCGAACGACGATGGCCATTAGCTGGTCGAACCAAGGTCCACAGCGCAGATGGAGGATGAGAGGGACCAAGCGAAGCTTTTGGTTTAGCCCCGAGATGAAACCAGTGTTTGTTGCTGAGGCCATGGTCAGCTGCGCAGGCTGGAGCAGGTGTGGAGGTAGGTGGAGACGCGCTGAGCTCACCCAAATAAGTAGCAGTTTCCGCCAGCTGCGAGGCAGTAGCCGGAGCTGATGATCGCCTGAGAATGATGGTGTCGATGTGGTCTTGGGCCTCCCGAATCTTGTAAAGATTGGAGAGCCTCGTTTCCAGCTCAGAGACCTTATCGAGGAGCGATAAACAGCGGGAACATGACGGAGATGGAGCCATGGCGTTCCAGGCGCTGAGATGGGTAGCCCGCAGCTAGCCAAAAACAGCTACTTGTGCGTCTGAACGGACTTTTAGGCGAGGCCAATACAGAGGTAATAGTAAATAAAAACTAATAACAAACAGGGATAAAAAAAACAATAAAATCGATAAAAACAATCAATAAAAACAAACAAAAACAGAGAAAAAAGTACTCTGACACGATGAATGTCAGTGTCAGACGCAGCTGTCATCACAGCTGTCAACGTCAAATCCCCAACGTATATTGTAACCGAATTATTCAAGTAATCGTTGCAGCCCTAGCATAAACAGCATTACAGTTTGTTAAATTACCCTGCAGAATATGAATATGAACCCAGACAGTATATTTCCCATTTGCATTAACAGTGTTGTTGCCACCCTCAATAATAACTGTTATTTTCCTAGTTGTATATTGGAGGGGACGATCTCTATTGTGCAAAGTTGTTATTTTTAGTACATTTAATACGACCTCTATGAGCAGCCCTGGTTAGGTTATAAAGTTATAAAATTAATATCTACTATCTTTTTAACATTACCTTTTCCTAAATCCTAAACGCCAACCTCTTAATGTTAATTTAGGATTCTAAGTTCCATCGCATGTACAAGAAAAATGGCATTCGTTTATATAGCTCTTCTTTTTTTTACTGTCTGGATGACCAAAGCACTTAACAGATTTGGCTATCTACCCATTCAAACATACACACGTGGACAAAATTGTTGGTACCCCTCTGTTAATGAAAGAAAAACCCACAATGGTCACAGAAATAACTTGAATCTGACAAAAGTGGTAATAAATAAAAATTCTATGAAAATTAACCAATTAAAATCAGACAATGCTTTTGAATTGTGGTTCAACAGAATTACTTTAAAAAACAAACTCATAAAACAGGCCTGGACAAAAATGATGGCACCCCTAGAAAAGAATGAAAATAATGTGACCATAGGGACATGTTCAACCAAGATGTGTCCTCTAATTAACATCACAGGTGTCTACAAACTTGTAATCAGTCAGTCGGCCTATTTAAAGGGTGACAAGTAGTCACTGTGCTGTTTGGTGACATGATGTGTACCACACTAAACATGGACCAGAGGAATCAAAGGAGAGAGTTGTCTCAGGAGATTAGAAAGAAAATTATAGACAAGCATGTTAAAGGTAAAGGCTATAAGACCATCTCCAAGCAGCTTGATGTTCCTGTGACTACAGTTGCACATATTATTCAGAAATTTAAGATCCACGGGACTGTAGCCAACCTCCCTGGACGTGGCCGCAGGAGGAAACTTGATGAAAAATGGAAGAGACGGATAATACGAATGGTAACAAAAGAGCCCAGAACAACCTCTGAATACAATCATGGTGGACTCCAAGGTCAAGGTACATCAGTGTCAGATCACACCATCCGTCATTGTTTGAGCCAAAGTGGACTTCATGGGAGACAACCAAGGAGGACACCACTGTTGAAAACAAATGATAAAAAAGCCAGACTGGAATTTGCTAAACTGCATGTTGACAAGCCACAAAGCTTCTGGGAGAATGTCCTTTGGACAGACGAGACAAAATTGGAACTTTTTGGCAAGGCACATCAGCTCTATGTTCACAGACGCAAAAATGAAGCATACCAAGAAAAGAACACTGTCCCTACTGTGAAACCTGGAGGAGGTTCTGTTATGTTCTGGGGCTACTTTGCTTCTTCAAGAAGCAAAGCAGCCCCTGTGCATCTGGCACAGGGTACAATGAAATCTCAAGACTATCAAGGTATTCTAGAGAGAAATGTGCTGCCCAGTGTCAGACAGCTTGGTCTCAGTCACAGGTCATGGGTCTTGCAACAGGATAATGACCCAAAACACACAGCTAAAAACACCCAAGAATGGCTATGAGCGAAACATTGGACTATTCTAAAGTGGCCTTCTATGAGCCCTGATCTAAATCCTATTGAACATCTGTGGAAGGAGCTGAAACATGCAGTCTGGAGAAGGCACCCTTCAAACCTGAGACAACTGGAGCAGTTTGCTCATGAGGAGTGGGCCAAAATACCTGCTGAGAGGTGCAGAAGTCTCACTGACAGTTACAGAAATCATTTGATTGCAGTAATTGCCTCAAAAGGTTGTGCAACAAAATATTAAGTTAAGGGTACCATCAGTGGGAGACTGATGAAAAAATTCAATGTTATACTGAGTTATATGAATTTTTTATGAATGTGAATTTTTCTTTATAAAGCTTAATGTGTACACCTAGGATATCATGTTACCATATTTGGAGTTGTTGAGTAGTGAAAAAAAGATTGAAGGATGCTGATGTGACTGTGAACGTTCAGTTCTATCACTGACTGTTCAGCTTATCACTAGTGTTTTCTGCATGGACCCAGCAGATACAATCTTAGTGATGAATGAAATAATCAAGAAGTGACCTCAACCCGACGGCCCCTTGGATATACAATGGGGCAAAAAAGTATTTAGTAGGCCACCAATTGTGCAAGTTCTCCCACTTAAAAGATGAGAGAGGTCTCCAATTTTCATCATAGGTATACCTCAACTATGAGAGACAAAATGAGAAAAAAAGATGCAGAAAATCACATTGTCTGATTTTTAAAGAATTTATTTGCAAATTATGGTGGAAAATAAGTATTTGGTCAATAACAAAAGTTCATCTCAATACTTTGTTATATACCCTTTGTTGGCAATGACAGAGGTCAAACGTTTTCTGTAAGTCTTCACAAGGTTTTCACACACTGTTGCTGGTATTTTGGCCCATTCCTCCATGCAGATCTCCTCTACAGCAGTGATGTTTTGGGGCTGTCGTTGGGCAACACAGACTTTCAACTCCCTCCAAAGATTTTCTGTGGGGTTGAGATCTGGAGACTGGCTAGGCCACTCCAGGACCTTGAAATGCTTCTTACGAAGCCACTCCTTCGTTGCCCAGGTGGTGTGTTTGGGATCACTGTCATGCTGAAAGACCCAGCAACATTTCATCTTCAATGCCCTTGCTGATGGAAGGAGGTTTTCACTCAAAATCTCACGATACATGGCCCCATTCATTCTTTCCTTTACACGCATCAGTCGTCCTGGTCCCTTTGCAGAAAAACAGCACCAATGCATGATGTTTCCATCCCCATGCTTCACAGTAGGTATGGTGTTCTTTGGATGCAATTCAGCATTCTTTCTCCTCCAAACACGACAAGTTGAGTTTTTACCAAAAAGTTCTATTTTGGTTTCATCTGACCATATGACATTCTCCCAATCCTTTTCTGGATCATCCAAATGCTCTCTAGCAGACTTCAGACGGGCCTGGACATGTACTGGCTTAAGCAGGGGGACACGTCTGGCACTGCAGGATTTGAGTCCCTGGCGGTGTAGTGTGTTTCTGATGGCAGCCTTTGTGACTTTGGTCCCAGCTCTCTGCAGGTCATTCACTAGGTCCCCCCATGTGGTTCTGGGATTTTTGCTCACCGTTCTCGTGATCATTTTGACCCCACGGGGTGAGATCTTGCATGGAGCCCCAGATCAAGGGAGATTATCAGTGGTCTTGTATGCCTTCCATTTTCTAATAATTGCTCCCACAGTTGATTTCTTCACACCATGCTGCTTACCTATTGCAGATTCAGTCTTCCCAGCCTGGTGCAGGTCTACAATTTTGTTTGTGGTGTCCTTTGACAGCTCTTTGGTCTTGGCCATAGTGGAGTTTGGAGTCTGACTGTTTGAGGTTGTGGACAGGTGTCTTTTATACTGATAATGAGTTCAAACAGGTGCCATTAATACAGGTGGACAGTGGAGGACAGAGGAGCCTCTTAAAGAAGAAGTTACAGGTCTGTGAGAGCCAGAAATCTTGCTCGTTTGTAGCTGACCAAATACTTATTTTCCACCATAATTTGCAAATAAATTCTTTAAAAATCAGACAATGTGATTTTCTGGATTTTTTTTTCTCATTTTGTCTCTCATAGTTGAGGTATACCTATGATGAAAATTGGAGACCTCCCTCATCTTTTAAGTGGGAGAACTTGCACAATTGGTGGCTGACTAAATACTTTTTTGCCCCACTGTAAAAATATGAGGCAAAAATATGGTGATGAGGTGTCTGACTGGTGCCTATCTGGTATGAAATGGGTTTTCCAGATGGAGGATCATTTAGTCTCCATCAATTACATTATCTGAAAGAAAAGTTAGATGAGAAAAAGGAGAAAATAAGAATTATGATAAATAAGAGAGCTCCTTCCATCTACATAAATTATGACATGTACATGAAAAGTAAATTAGTTTCAAAGTACATCGTGTGAGAATGTGTTTGTATGAAAATGTGTGAGAACATGTACACAAGAAGTTACAAAAGTGAAAACAAAAGCCTATTTGCTAACTATATAGTTGATATTTATTTTGCCAAGTGCTCTTATGACCCCAAGCATTAGAGCAAAGTCAGAAGGACTTGAAATTTAAAAAAAAACAAAACAAAAAACTGAAACTAGGGCCCTATGGATGTATTTTTCTTTAAATAAATGTTTTCTTTTGATTTTTGTCTTCTCAACATACCTTTTTGATGGTTTTTAATTTTTAATAATAATTCTGTGGCTCACATTTTATTTCCACTTTTTGTTGAACTTGTTATGTCCATAACCAATACTCCAATAATGAGGCTGAAGATGCAGTTGAACGGTACTTTATTAAACAGACTCACAGAACCTAAGGCACTCCCGTCAAGGCAGAGGCACTGGTCATAAAGAGACCATGCCTCTTCCGGGTAGGCTTTTTATACCTTTTTATACCGACCTATCAGGTCGATGATCGATTTTGTTATCGTATCATCAGACCTGCGACCGTATGTCTTGGACACCCGAGTAAAGAAAGGTGCAGAGCTGTCAACTGATCACCACCTGGTGGTGAGTTGGATCCGATGGCAGGGGAGGAAGCCATTCAGACCTGGTAGACCCAAACGTATAGTGAGGGTGTGCTGGGAGCGTCTGGCTGAGCCCCCTGTCCGGGAGGTCTTCAACTCCCACCTCCGGAAGAACTTCAACCACATTCCGAGGGAGTCTGGAGACATGGAGTCTGAATGGGCCATGTTCTCCACCTCTGTTGTTGAAGCGGTGGCCCAGAGCTGCGGCCGCAAGGTGGCAAGGTGGTGCAAGCGGCTCAGGAGGGGAAAGCAGCTCCCCGTCAACACTGTGTATGGTGCGGATGGGACACTGTTGACTTCGACTGGGGATATCATCGGGTGGTGGAAGGAATACTTCGAGGATCTCCTCAATCCCACGGATACGCCTTCCACGGAGGAAGCAGGGTTTGGGGACGAGGGAGATGACTCGCCTATCACAGGGTCTGAGGTCGCCAAGGTGGTTAAAAATCTCCTTGGTGGCCGGGCCCCGGGGGTGGACGAGATTCGCCCTGAGTACCTCAAGGCCCTGGATGTTGTTGGGTTGTCATGGCTGACACGCCTCTGCAACATTGCGTGGAGGCCGGGGGCAGTGCCTTTGGCATGGCAAACCGGGGTGGTGGTTCCTCTCTTCAAAAAAGGGGACCGGAGGGTGTGCTCCAACTTTAGAGGGATCACACTCCTCAGCCTCCCTGGGAAGGTCTATGCCAAGGTACTGGACAGGAGAGTCCGGCCGTTGGTCGAACCTCGGATTCAGGAAGAGCAATGTGGTTTTCGTCCTGGCTGTGGCACATCGGACCAGCTCTTTACCCTCTTGAGAATTCTTGAGGGTTCGTGGAAGTTTGCCCAACCAGTTTACATATGTTTTGTGGACTTGGAGAAGGCATTTGACCGTGTCCCTCGTGGATTTTTGTGGGGGGGGTGCTTCGGGAGTATGGGGTATCAGGCTTCTTGTTACGAGCTATTCGGTCTCTGTACGACCGTTGTGAGAGTTTGGTTCGTATTGCCAACACTCGGTCGGAGTCATTCCCAGTGAGAGTTGGACTCCGCCAGGGCTGCCCTTTGTCACTGATCCTGTTCATAATTTTTATGGACAGGATTTCTAGGTGCAGCCAGGGAATGGAGGGTGTCATGCTTGGTGACCACAGGATCTCATCTGTTGTTTGCAGATGATGTTGTCCTGCTGGCTTCATCCAGCAATGACCTACAGCTCTTGCTGGTACGGTTTGCCGCTGAGTGTGAAGCGGCTGGGATGAGAATCAGCACCTCAAAGTCCGAGTCCATGGTCCTCAGCCGGAAAAAGGTGGATTGTCCTCTCCGGGTTGGGGACAGGCTCCTGCCCCAAGTGGAGGAGTTTAAGTATCTTGGGGTCTTGTTCATAAGTGAGGGGAAAATGGAGCGAGAGATCGACAGACGGATTGGAGCAGCATCTGCAGTGATGCGGACGTTGTACCGGTCTGTTGTGGTGAAGAGGGAGCTTAGTTTTAAGGCAAAGCTGAAGATTTACCAGTCAATCTACACTCACCGGCCACTTTATTAGGTACACCATGCTAGTAACGGGTTGGACCCCCTTTTGCCTTCAGAACTGCCTCAATTCTTCGAGGCATAGATTCAACAAGGTGCTGGAAGCATTCCTCAGAGAGTTTGGTCCATATTGACATGATGGCATCACACAGTTGGCGCAGATTTGTCGGCTGCACATCCATGATGCGAATCTCCCGTTCCACCACATCCCAAAGACGCTCTATTGGATTGAGATCTGGTGACTGTGGAGGCCATTTGAGTACAGTGAACTCATTGTCATGTTCAAGAAACCAGTCTGAGATGATTCCAGCTTTATGACATGGCGCATTATCCTGCTGAAAGTAGCCATCAGAAGTTGGGTACATTGTGGTCATAAAGGGATGGACATGGTCAGCAACAATACTCAGGTAGGCTGTAGCGTTGCAACGATGCTCAATTGGTACCAAAGAGTGCCAAAAAAATATTCCCCACACCATTACACCACCACCACCAGCCTGAACCATTGATACAAGGCAGGATGGATCCATGCTTTCATGTTGTTGACGCCAAATTCTGACCCTACCATCCGAATATCGCAGCAGAAATCGAGACTCATCAGAGCAGGCAACGTTTTTCCAATCTTCTATTGTCCAATTTCGATGAGCTTGTGCAAATTGTAGCCTCAGTTTCCTGTTCTTAGCTGAAAGGAGTGGCACCCGGCGTGGTCTTCTGCTGCTGTAGCCCATCTGCCTCAAAGTTCGACGTACTGTGCGTTCAGAGATGCTCTTCTGCCTACCTTGGTTGTAACGGGTGGTTATTTGAGTCACTGTTGCCTTTCTATCAGCTCGAACCAGTCTGGCCATTCTCCTCTGACCTCTGGCATCAACAAGGCATTTCCGCCCACAGAACTGCCGCTCACTGGATATTTTTTCTTTTTCGGACCATTCTCTGTAAACCCTAGAGATGGTTGTGCGTGAAAATCCCAGTAGATCAGCAGTTTCTGAAATACTCAGACCAGCCCTTCTGGCACCAAGAACCATGCCACGTTCAAAGTCACTCAAATCACCTTTCTTCCCCATACTGATGCTCGGTTTGAACTGCAGGAGATTGTCTTGACCATGTCTACATGCCTAAATGCACTGAGTTGCCGCCATGTGATTGGCTGATTAGAAATTAAGTGTTAACGAGCAGTTGGACAGGTGTACCTAATAAAGTGGCCGGTGAGTGTACGTTCCTACTCTCACCTATGGTCACGAGCTTTGGGTAATGACCGAAAGAACGAGATCGTGGATACAAGCGGCTGAAATGAGCTTTCTCCGTAGGATTGCTGGACTCACCCTCAGAGATAGGGTGAGGAGCTCAGTCATTCATGAGAGGCTCAGAGTAGAACCGCTGCTCCTCCACATTGAAAGGAGTCAGTTGAGGTGGTATGGGCATCTGATTAGTATCCCTCCTGGACGCCTCCCACCTGAGGTGTTTCAGGCACGTCCCACTGGGAGGAGACCCCGGGGCAGACCCAGGACTCGGTGGAGAGACTATGTCTCCCAGCTGGTCTGGGAACGCCTTGGTATCCCTTCTGAAGAGCTGGAGCAGGTGGCTGGGGAGAGGGAAGTCTGGGCTTCTCTGCTTGAACTGCTGCCTCCGCGACCCGGACCTCCGGAAAAGCGGTAGAAGATGGATGGATGGATGAATTCTGCGGCTCACTTTTTGTTGAACTTGTTGTTATGTCCATAACCAATACTCCAATAATGAGGCTGAAGATGCAGTTGAACGGTACTTTATTAAACAGACTCACAGAACCTAAGGCACTCCCGTCAAGGCAGAGGCACTGGTCATAAAGAGACCGTGCCTCTTCCGGGTAGGCTTTTTATACCCTGGGTGATGGAAGGACCGGAAAGGTGTAGCCATCACCCATAACACACACAATCATAATAATCATCATAATTAATACATCACATTTCCCTCCCCTCGTAGAAAAGTCCAAGACACACACCATTACACCCACCCAAATTTAACCCGAACCACACACTAACGGTAAATACATTAACAGGGCCTATCCATGCACACAAATAACTAAAACTCGAGGGGGGCAGGTGGACTACTGCCCCACCTCCACACGGTCAGACGAGTTATTCTATGCCGTCTCTATACTAGAGACGGCAGAATAACCTAGTATATAGTCTCGTATAACAGTCCATAGGAATGTAACATGCAAAAATAATCCCAAAACATAAATACAATCAAAACCTTTCAAAACACTCCATAAACAATCAATATGTACATCCAAACCCCACTGTGCCAGCCCCCCACCCAACATCCTCATCCCACAACTCGGGCAAATCACATATACATGCAATTGAATGCAACAATACAAACCGTGTTGAGCCGCCTTTTTTTTTTTTTTTAAACACACACACACACACACACACACATCTGCATTGTTTAAGGAAACTCGCACACTTCCAAATTGACCGAACCATAATGACAATGTTTTTTCAGGCTTTTATTGAATCTGTTTTATCCTTTTCTTTGGTGTCATGGTTTGGTCAGATAAAACTGAAACAGAGGAAATCCCTAGACCAAGTAGTTAGATGGTCCAGTCATTTTCTTGGTGAGTCACAGCTGAGCCTGACACCCTGTACACCAGACAGGTACAGAGGATTGCTCCCTCCATTTAAAATGATGACTCCCACCCTTTGCACTGCCACTTTCAGCTTCTTCCCTCCAGACGGAGGTTTGTTGTCCCAAAATGTAAAGCCCAGCGCTACAAAAACAGCTTTGTTCCTGCTGCTGTTAAAGAGTTGAACAAGATGTAGCAATATATTGCACATAATTTAGTCATTTATTTATGGATTTTATTTTATATTTATTTCTGTAGGTTTTTTATTTGGATTTTAAATCTTTTATTGGGTTTTAGACTTTTGAGTTTTTAATCTCTTTGACTTAGTTTTTTAACTTTTTTAATATGACCCTTCTCTCTTATCTCTTTGTTTTTCTCTTATCTCTTTGTCTTATGTCCTGATTGGTGGAGCCTTGAGTACTTTTATCGTGTTTATAGTCAGCTTCATGTGTGCCTGTGTTTGTGTTCATGTTGAATATAATTGTGGTTTGTAAATATGTGTCTAAAAGGATGTCACCTGACTGCAAAACAAATCTACCTACGGGTACAAATAAAGTAACCTGAACCTGAACACAGGGCAATCCCACAGAGAGTAAGTGTGAAACATATGACCTCCATGGCTCGGGCATTACACACCTATTAACAAATCCTCCTTCCCCCCAATAAAAGTAGTCCACACTCTTCCTTTTTTTTAAAAAAAAAAAAGAGCACTCAACCCAGCCACCTTTATGCATATACTGTGGAGGAATAAATT
Source organism: Pholidichthys leucotaenia (assembly GCA_020510985.1). Taxonomy (NCBI): domain Eukaryota; kingdom Metazoa; phylum Chordata; class Actinopteri; order Cichliformes; family Pholidichthyidae; genus Pholidichthys; species Pholidichthys leucotaenia. Next base: position 173,634,887 of record CM035849.1, on the reverse strand, counting down.
CAGGCGAGGTATGACGAGCTGGAAGGTTGCAGAGTTTTATTTCCTCCATCAAAATGAGACGCACTTGTAGCGCTTTGCGCTACTGTGCTGTACTGTGTGTGCTGCGTTGTGCTGTCACACCAGCTCTTTTATCAGCGATACAGGAAGAGAGAATGCATGGCACATTAGCATAACAGTCAATACACATGATTAGCATGACACTGGTTGGCTCTTTGTCCATCTGTGCATTGTCCTCTGTATGCAATTGTGTTCCAGACCTTTTGAGTGTTAGGATGAATGTCCCTGTAGATTATGGTGGGTCACCACAGAGCTCCCCCCAGAACACTCAGAAGGGGCTGTGTGACCCCCCCCCCCCCCGGTCATTTGGCTCCAGCTCCTGTAGAACTGTCGGAGGGCATGTCCGTCAGTGGGGGGGACAGGGGAGGGGTGGAAAGGACAGTGTGCTCCGCTCCGAGTTCCAGCACACTGAACGGCCGTGGATCGTGGGCACCGGAGCCGGTGTGCAGTCGCGCGTAATGGAACCAGATGGCGATCGGCCAGCTTTAGGGAGTGAGGTGTGGGAAGAGCGCTGTGGAGGAGGAGGGGGAGGGGGGTGGGAGTAAGTGAGTGCTGGCCCAGGACGTCAAAGGTGTCTGGGCCGCGCAAAAATTGCGTGTGGATCTGCGATGGTGAGGAACTTTCCCGTTATACCTGGTGATCCACAGTGGCTGTGAAAAAAATTATGTCTCTGACTCCTCTCGCGGCTCGATCCCGCGAGGATGTGGGGAAGGCGAGTGGCCAAATTCCCCGAGGATGCGTAGCAGCTGTGAAACAACTGCAGCTGTGTGAGGGACCTGGCGGTTTGGCTTTTAGGTTCAGAAGCAGCCCTAAAGCCATCGGGGACAGCAATCGGCTAAATTCCCCTTGTGCACCGTGGCTGAGAAACCCACACAAAGTTCTGTGTGCGGGCTGCACGTCTGCTTCAGGTGCGTGAGCAGCCCTGAAGGTTCCGAGGGTGGCGATCGGCCATGTTTCTCGGGCATGTGCAGCGGCGGAGGACGCTGTATCAGTCTGTGGAGCCGGTTTTGTCCCGTGCGTGGTGCACGCTTGGCGCAGTGACCACATAACTGGCAGTTGCGCTGTCCTCGTAATCATGCGGTGTGCGTGCGGGGCTTCGCTGTCGCAAGCTGAGTCAGGGTCGGGGAGCTTGGTGGAAATCAACGCAGACGACGTCGATGTCCTTCCCCGTTCAGGCTGCTTCCTTCGGTTTGTTCATGTCGCCATTCATGGTGCGTGTCAGTCCAAGCGCTGCCCATTCCGGGGAGTGCGCTCCAGTAAGGATGAAGAGGTTGCAGGCGTTCTCTGGTCCTCAGAGATCCACAGCATGGTGAGAGGGAGCAGACGGTCATTCTCTCTCGTCAGGTCACCAGTGTGGAGGGAAAAGATCAGGCGAGGGGCACACCATGACACGTCGGGTCACCAGTGTGGAGGGATAATAAGTTCAGGCGAGATAAGACGAGCTGGAAGGTTGCAGAGTTTTATTTCCTCCATCAAAATGAGATGCATTTGTAGCGCTGTGCGCTACTGTGCTGTACTGTGTGTGTTGCGTTGTGCTGTCACACCAGCTCTTTTATCAGTGATACAGGAAGAGAGAATGCATGGCACATTAGCATAACAGTCAATACACATGATTAGCATGACACTGGTTGGCTCTTTGTCCGTCTGTGCATTGTCCTCTGTATGCAAATTGTGTTCTGGACTTTTTGAGTGTGAGGATGAATGTCCCTGTAGACTGTGGTGGGTCACCACAATACCACGTTAACACAACAATAACGCAGCCCTGGTAGTGCACACATCACCATTTCATACATTAGCATGTAAATATGTCAACCTCAAAACACATCGCCCCCCTTGCCACCACACAGTCTCAATGAGGAGACCACCCCCCGGAGACCTGTCTGGCGGGTTCCGAAAAGAGCTTCTTCGACGCTTCGCCCCCTGGAGATGAACCACGTCGGCGCTCCGACACCTCCTTCTCCTCACCGGCACATCTCAGCTCGTTGAGGTGTCTCCACGACCCACTGAACATCTGAAGATAACCGTCCTCCCCGACGGCCACCACGTACAGTCGTTCCTGGTCCTCTCGTCATTTCCTCTTGCCGTGAAGTCCTCATAGCCAAGCCTCCACCCTGGGTCGAATGCTGTCAGCAACCCGCAGGGGAGCTTGACTCTGCTTCAAACGTCCACAACGTCTAGACTGGGCTTCCTCTCTCTATAACTTTATCCTCGTCGCCAAATGTTATGTCCATTACCAATACTCCCAATAATGAGGCTGAAGATGCAGTTGAACACAACTTTATTAACTCTTTGAGTGTGTCTGTCGCCAAATTGCGACATAACCAACATAATCCCTAGTGGTCAAGAGTAGTAAATATTTTTTGTCAATAAAATAGTTCAGATTTCCAAGGCTATAACTTGAAAGTGGTAAGAGATAATGGCTTTCTGTCAATTAGAAAGATGTAAAATATGATCCAAAGTTTAAGATAGGAATAAATTTACACATCTAATTTGCATAATATCATGGCACCTCTTTAAATTCCATAACTCAGTCAAAACTGGACTTTGGACGTATTTACACAAAGAATGGTTCAGTTTTTTGACACCGTTTTTTGTACAGAGGTACCTCATCATCTTATCTTCAAAGTATATGAACAAGAAATCAGTACATAAAAAAAACATAACAGAAATTCCTCACTTACTTTTGACAAAGGGGGGCTGGCTGGCTGGCTGGCGTGGTCGCTGCGTTTTCACCCATCATGGTCCTTACTTATGATTATCCCACATAAATTTTGCTTGTATCCCGTGGCTATTTTCCGCATACAAAGCCCACAAAGTGACGGTGACTGATCACGGCCATATTAGCTTTCTGGGCTAAAATGCTAAAAACAGGAAAAGGAAATGAGGAGCTCTTCTTTGGTGTATTACGTGTCATCCATTGAGTCCTCCAACGGATGTCTGCCACCTTTTGAAATTGGCAAATCAGTACAAATCCCCAATGCAGCCGATCACGTCAGAGTGAGACGACAGGCACAGTGCCACGCTCTGCCACTAGGGGCATGCAAATTCACACACTCAGAGGGTTAAACAGACTCACAGAACCTAAGGCGCTCCCATCAAGGTAGAGGTGCTGTTCGTAACGAGACCGTGCGTCTTCCGGGTACGCCTTTTATACCCTGGGAGACTGCAGAACCGGAAAGGTGTAGCCGTCACCCATAACACACACAATCATAATAATAATCATAATTAATACATCACACTTGTGACTTTATTTTAAGTCCAAGGATGCAAAAATTCATATGGCCCTACATATCGAAGCAGAAAACATGTTTTATTTTATTTTGGTTTATTTTAGGTTCAGTTTAGTTCATTGTGGTTCATAAAGCAAACATAATAATATAATTATCAAGGTATATATTACAACCTAATTTACCCTTTTCATTGTACTCAATAATCTTATAATTCTACACATTTTGTTTTTTCAGGGAATCACATATTTTAATTGTATCAAGATATTAACTTCACAGACTGACACCCAAAACACGGAAACAGTGACATTTTATTTAAGTCCTAGTTTTAATTTCCATGTGGATGATATATGAACAGAATATACGTCTCGGGAATCTTTTTCTCCTTTGTATTTTTTTTTTTTTTTTAGGGGTGAACTGAACCATGGCAGACCAGCGCCATCTTTACTGTCTCATTGCCTCCCTCACCCCAGCGTCATCACCAAATCCATCCATCAACCAGCACTACAGCATGCACGCTTCCTGAATGAGCAGCTCTCTAGCACAACGGCGTAAGAACTGTCTTGCTAGTCACCAGCGGGTGGCTGAAGACAACAACAGGCCAGTATTGCTTTGCCTGCGGCAATTGTCTGTAACCAAGAACTGCTGAGTGACAAACATGACTCCACCGCTGTGTACTCTCTGTCACAGTATTTTGACAACATGGCCATAAACTGAAATAAGCAAATTATAATTTGGTTTGTAAAGCAAAGATTAATCTGAACTATGTGATTACACACAAAATTTAAAAGAAAACCATTATTAAATGGCTGTATTAAAAATCTTTAAGATAGATAAAATTATGTCACAATAACAACAACAAATATGACACTTGGATACAATAATATATTTTTTTCTCTTTTTTTTCTTTTTGAGACACAGACCTTAGTTTTATTAGAATTCATGTCCTAAGTGACAGTGATATTCACTGTTTCACAAGATGTTTTGACACCATGGTTAAGTAAAGATAATATTGATGAAGGATCCTTTCTATCAGCACGTTTAATCAAAATGCAAGCACCCCTGATGACACACTGTCAGTGGGAGAAGGCCTCAAGACCTCACTGAAATATACAGTGATCCCTCACTTATCGCGGTTAATGGGTTCCAGAACCGACCGCGAAAAGTGAAAAACCGCGAAGTAGCGTCACCCCAATGACGTCACTCATAAATAATACGTACGTTCATTCTCTCACTCTCTCTCTCATATGATACGTGTGTGTGTGTGTAAGTGTACATACATACGTAGATGTAAATAAAGTGTACATAAATGTTTTTAGAACTCTTTTATTCTTTTTACAAGATACGTAACTCAAGATGAAGATGATTTACTGCACAGGTTAATGAGAGCTTTACTGCTCCTCAGGTGACGCCTCATCGTCAGGTGCTAGAGGCGCAGGATCGTTGAGGGCAGCTTCTGATAGAGCTGGAGAAGCTGCAGGAGGCGGCGTAGTGGCTCGACGGGAAGACTATTTCGCACAAAATGGCACAAGAGAACAGCAAGAAGTTCCACGCGGCGAGACTAAGCAACACGAGCGATAAAGAGCAATGAATGCGGTCTTCCTTCGCTGGGTGGGCGCTCGGCAGGGAGAGAAGCTGGGTAAAACGTCTCGGCCAATCAGCTTGCGAGATTCCCGAGCCGAGCCAACACGAGAACAGCGAACAGAGAGGTGGATTTTGAGTTGTGCGGGCTCTCCATGTTGATACCTGATGTTCTAATGTCGGCTCCCTGCCTTCTGCTAGCGCCCGCCCATTATTTCTCAATTTTGAATTTTTGATGAATATTTTTGAAAAATCTGCGATGCACTGAGGGCGCGAAAGGTGAAGCGCGAAGTAGCGAGGGATCACTGTAGTTTGATTCTAAAGTAAACTATTGATGTTTTGAAGCTTGACATTTAAGCCCCTTTTCCACTAGTATCACTTCGGCCCATTTCGGATCATACAACACAGTAATGTCGGCAGGTTATCGCTATTAGGTACTAAAATATGTATTCTGTGTGTGTGGGTTTTAGATGGCTCTCTTGTGGCAAAAATATCACTTCAAACCGTCATGGACGTTCAACACAGTGATTAGACGTCACCCCAGCGTCACAAACGCGAAGTGGTTATAGAACTTCAAAATGTCTGTAGAAAAGTTTAGCTTCCTGTGCAACAAATTGCTCTGTGTCAAAATCATGGAGAGACTGTTGAGACGTCATAGGGTTTATCTGCTCCAGCCAGTGACATTGTGGGAAAAACATGATCAGCTGCCAAACTTGGATCGCCAGGTGCCATATTGTAGTATATGAGCCAGAAAATATATATTTCAACAGGTAAACAGTACTGAGTTAGGTATATTAAGATATATTTAACAATTATGATGCATTTTAAGCCAAAACAAATGGATATAGGATTAAAAGCAATTAAAATAACGCAGTCACAAGGTTACATGTAGAAATACATGTATTAACTGGATACATATCATATTGAGTATTGCTGACTACATGTAGATACTGTGTAAATATATAGTCTCTGTATCAACAGTGAACTATACATGTATTCATGCAGTATTGCTCTGGGAATTTTGACAATAAACTTTTGTACGTTTTGCAGATCTGTCTCCACTTTTATGTGTGAAGGTTACCACCAAGTGACATAAATTAAATACAAAGAGACTGGAAAAGCTGTCTAAGAACAATCCAGCAGTTTGAGAAATCACTTTTGGTTTGGTGTAAGTCCGCCAACAGAATTATGAACCATAAAGCAGTTTGTGTTAAAATGTTAAATCCCATTAAACCCTAACTCGGGGGTGTCCAATCATGTGACATGGAGGGCCAAGACCCTGCAGGTTCTCTCTTCTACCCAGTCTCTTCAGCAGGTGTTTTCACTGATCTGCAATCAGTGGAATCTGCTGATGAAGACACTCTTTGCAGGTAAAGCCTGCGGGGTCTTGGCCCTCCAAGGCACATGATTTGACACCCCTGCCTTAACCCATTATTAGGAAATCCAGATGCTAATATGGCCCTGAATTCCTCCATATACTGGTACTATCACGAAAGTGTGCAGTGTCTTCTGCACTAGCACATCCAACAATACAGTCTTCAGTTAATAAAATAATTGTTTTGGGTTATTTTTCTTAAAAATGAGCCATTATTTTCAAAGTCACTGATAAATGGTTTGTACTGTTGACTCTTTTCCCACTGGTATCTTAACAGACAAAATAGAAAATCATGATGCAAACACATAAGTCACTAAATTGTTTATTACAATCAGCAGCAAATTCCAGATTGTTTAGAATGTGCAAAATTCAACCTAAAAAAATGAAATTAGAATGGGTCACACACACCGGCCACGCTGCCTCACTGAGAAGCAACTGGGATGTGCTGCTCACACTGGTCCCGGTTCAGCAGATCTTCAGCCTGCATCTCTGTAAATAGTGAGGCAAAGGTCCAATTTGAGGTGGATCATTTTCCTGTTGCCTAGATGAAAGACAGAAATGGGTGGTGGTTAATTAAAGCAAGTTTAAAACATATTTGAGAAATAAAGTTGTTACCAATAAAAGTTTAGCCACCGCTGCGTCAGCCTGGTTTCAAGTGTGGGTGGTTTTTGTGCTTGTATTGGTAAAATATAAAATGAAGGACTACAATGGGTCTCCAATATTTGTAAAGTGTCCTTTTACTTCACGAGTTTAAAGATGAAAGACTATAAACTACACATATAAACTAAATTATAATGGTGACTGAACAACTCCTATTCCCCAAAGTGCAACATACACTATTATGACTATAACTCATAAAGGATCACAGAAGTGATCTGATAAAAAAAATAAATAAACAAGCAGTTTATTTTACAGTGGCTACTATTGGATGTGCCATTCATTTTCAATTATTCTGTAGTTAATATTCACACAATCAAATAAATCTCAGTTCAGTCCCTTTCCTATTAAGTGGAAATTGTGCTACTTTACCTATACTTTAACTTAAAAAGCAAAAGATTTGACTATGAATAACAAGGTGTGCAACTTACCAGTCATGCTGAGTCGTGCCAAACGTAGCCATTGTCAGAGCAGATCCTGGTCTGACTCTACAACGAAAATACACACAACTTAAGTACATACACAGCATGAAAGTGCAACATGTAAAAAAAACAAACAAAAAAAAAAAAACACAAAACACCTTTTTAACCAGGATTACAACTAGCTTATTTCATCAGATATTGTCAACACAAGTGCAAAATACAAGCAAAGCACGACGTTAGCATTGACGGCTAACTAGCTAGCTCATTATCTGCACACAAGCGACGTTGCTGAGGTCTGTTCAAAGTGAACTTTCCACTGCTGGGATAAATAACGTAAAAGATGCATAATATCACATCATATCACATCACTCACCATCCTCTACATCCTAATATCATGGCTTCAACTGCTGAAGTTGGATGCTTCCGCAGCCGCACATTCAGTTCGGGTGGCGCTGTCTACTTCCCAGGGCAGATCCTCTCATCAGTCGAAACGCACAGAAAACTCTGCTGGACTGCGGTGTTGATTTCTGTGGGTCTGATTTCTGTGAAGCCATTCTATCATTGTTGTTTATATTATCATTTGCTGGCTGGCTCATGGACGAATCTTTGCAAATGGCGGCTCACGATTCTGTAAACTCAGCCTCACGTGATTCTCCTTCCTCTCTTGCGGAGTGTGGAAGGAGACTGAGGCAGATAAGGAGGGGCCCAGATTGCCATCGTGGGGACATTGTGAAGATACTGATGGCTTCATTTCAACGAGCAATAATTCAAGTGTGACCATACAATGGAAAAGGGATCATCTGCCTGAAACCACACCACAGAGGTCCTGTGGATGGCCTTCACAGCTGTCAAAGTTGTAGAAAGATCCACAGCGGGGAACCAACCATTGCAAAAAGGTCCTGAATCCAGGACTCATCAACAGTGCTCACTAACCACTAGTGAACTCTTTTGCTGGTCACCTGGCGAGGTGATTGAAGCAGTGGGACAAAGAATTGTTAAAAACAGTTTTCAACGTCATATCTTGTAACCACTTTTCTTTTATGATGCCTTTTGGACATCAAGGGGGTGGGATGATGGAAAAATTCTATATTATACTGAGTTATATGAACTTTTATGAATATGAATTTTTCTTTATAATGTGTATAGCTAGGAAATCCTGTTACCATATTTGGAGTTGACGAGTCGTGGAAAAAAACAGATTGAAAGATACTGATGTGACTGTATGTTCAGTTCTATCACTGACTGTTCAGCTTATCACTCGTGTTTTCTGCATAGACCCAGCAGATACAATCTTAGTCATGAATGAAATAATCAAGAGGCTCAGCAAACTTTATCAATCGAGTCATAAATAGACTATAAAGAAGTGACCTCACCCCGACGGCCCCTTGGATATATATAGCCAGAATCACTCTGTTAGTGGGACAAAGAAAAATTAAAAACACGGTTTTCAACGTTATAACTTGCAGATGCACTGCAGCATTCTGTGAAAGCTGTACTCCGTATTGTCTTTCGCTGAGCAGTGCATATTAAATTTGCTGAAACTTTGATCCTGCCTGATTTCTGATAAGGAATTTTTCCAACAAGACGAACCCCTCACCTTTGCTGGTACCAAGGAATTTACCAATTAATTCATTAAAAATCCTTCAATGTGATTTTCTGGATTTTTTTTTTCTTATTTTGTCTCTCATAGTTGAGGTATACCTATGATGAAAATTGGAGACCTCTCTCATCTTTTAAGCGGGAGAACTTGCACAATTGGTGGCTGACTAAATACTTTTTTACCCCACTGTATAAATCGGAGTTGGAAAGCAAGATGGCAACAAACAAGCTTGGTTCAGCCTGGGCCAGTATGAAAACTATTGCAGGCCTTCAGCGCACAGAGTGCAGTAATCATGTGTTTTTAGATGGTTTTAATTCAGACACAGAGCTGGCTAATGCTCTTCATTGCTTTTATGGTTGTTTTGATTCTTTTGATTTTAGCACAGAAACCCAAGATTTGAAACAGAAACTCAAAGACAACCAGCACTTTAATATTGAGGTGCAGGATGTTAAAAGGGCGTTCTGTGTTGTAAAAGTGAACAAAAGTCAGGGCTCTGATAATACATGTGGGCGCTTGGTAAAGTCCTGTGCACATGAATTGAGTCCTGTGTTTCACTACATTTTCAATAAGTCCTTACAGACACAACATGTGCCTAAGATCTGGAAAGATGCTGTGGTTATCCCCGTTCCAAAATCCAGCCGTCCTAAAACGGCAAATGATTTTAGACCAGTTGCTTTGACTTCAATTTTAATGAAAATTTTTGAAAAACTGGTCAGATTTGAGGTCCTAAAGCAGACTAAGCATGCAGTGGATCCTTTGCAGTTTGCCTATAGGCCTCACAGAGGAGTGGAGGATGCCACTGTCACTCTGTTTAACATGCTTTTTAAACACCTGGATTTTAATGGGACACACACCAGACTTTTATTTGTGGACTTTTCTTCCGCCTTTAATACAATCCAACCTCATATTTTAGTTGAAAGGCTCCTGCAACAATTTGATTTGAGTAATAATCTGGTGGGTTGGATTCTGGATTTTTTTTTTTTAAATTTTATTTAAGTTTTTATAAAGGGTATACACGTCATTACAGCATTGCATTGTTTACATTTTCATCACATGTTCCCTTTATTTTGTTTTTTGACAACATTGGAAGAATAATTATTACAACACCCCTTTTTTTTAAGTGAAAGAAAAAGAGAAATTAAAGAAAGAACAAAAAACCCCAAGAAAATACAAAAAAGAACAAAAACAAAATAAAAGAGCAAAAAACAAACAAACAAAAATAAAATAATAAAAATAAATAAATAAATAAAAATAAAAGAGCATCTGAGTAGGTTCTACTGGTATTGTTTGGAAAAGGTATAGAAGACATGGAAGTATATTCATTTTGACTGCTTCAATTCTTTGTGCAGTACCCAAGAATGGTATCATATTCCATCTTGCTAGATCAGATTTTATTTTTGCCACCAGTGGATCATAGTTTAGTGTTATAATTTTGTTGAGTTGTTTCGGGATATTGACCCCCAGATATTTCATAGATTCCATCTCCCAGTTAGTTTTGAGTTTGCTTAGTAAATATTGATTTGGGTCATAGTTGAATGTTAAAACTTGGGTTTTATGCATGTTTAGTTCGTACCCCGATAAATCTCCATACTCTGAAAAAACTGAGATTAGTTCTGGAAAAGAGGTGTCTGGCTGCCCCAGGTGTATTAAAATGTCATCAGCAAAGAGTGCTATTTTATGTTCCTTCTGACCAAGTGTAATACCTTGAATTTTTTGATTCCGTCTTATCCATTGGCTCAGAGGTTCTATGAAGATTGCAAAGAGCAGTGGAGACAAGGGGCAGCCCTGACGACATCCTCTTTCCAGCTCAAAAGATGATGATAATTTACCGTTAATCCTTATTTTAGCTGTTGGTTTTTTTTATATAATGCCTGGATAGTTCTAATGAAGTTGTTATGAAAATTGAAACTGGATAAGATTCTATATAGGAAAGACCAGTTAACCGAATCACAAGCTTTTTCAGCATCTAATCCCAATATGGCTGCATTTAAGTTATATTTTTTTATATGATGAATTATGTGTAAAGTGCATCTAATGTTGTCTTGTGTTTGTCTTTGTCTTATAAAACCTGGTCTAAATGAATTAAGCCTGTCAGTATATTTTCTAACCTTTTGGCAAGGATAGTGGTAAAAAGCTTATAGTCCTGATTTAACACACTGATTGGTCTGTAGTTGGAGCAGTCTAGTTTATCCTTTTCAGGTTTAGGTATGACTGCAATGACCCCTTCTCTCCAGGAGGGGGGGGGGGAATTTCCCCTGTGTGGAGGACATGGTTAAATGTTTTCAGGAGGAGAGGAGATAGTTGCTGTTTAAAGGTTTAGTACCACTCTGCTGTATAGCCATCTGCTCCTGGGGATTTGTTACCTTTAAGTTTCATAATTGCTTTTTCTAATTCTTTAGGTTGTATTTCTGACAGTAGTGTTTTATTTTGTGACTCAAGTAAGTTGGGGAAGGTTTAATGTGTTTAGGAATGTTTCGGATGCGTTTTTATGTTTTTTGAGGGAGTACAAGTTCTTGTAGTAGTTCTCAAAGCTTTTAAGAATATCCTGAATTCTGAATTTTATTTCCTTTGATACTGGGTCTCTGATTTTGTAGACTGCTCTCTCCGTTTGTCGTTTCCTCAATTTATAGGCTAGTAATTTTGCCGATTTGCTGCCTGCTTCATAGTATTTTTGTTTCAGAAATGTAAGTTTCTTCTGGATTTCTATTGTGTAGATCTCATTTATTTGTTTTTTAATTTCCTTAATTTTGAGCGAGTCATTAGAATGAGTGTTGTCTTTGTGCTCTTTCTCTAGGTTCTTAAGTTCTGACTCTAATGTGGTTAGTTTTTCTTGTCTCAGTTTCTTTTGGAATGCCAGTTTTGCAATAATCTTTCCCCTTTTACAGCTTTGCATGCGTCCCACAGTATTAAAGGGGATACTTCTCCATTATCATTTTCTTCCAAATATCTGAGAATATCTGATTCCAATTCATCTTTCAGTAGTCCTTTCAGGACATTTGAATTTAACCTCCAAGAAAATATATTATTTGTGTGTTTTTGGATACTTAGGTCCATATAGATCGGACTGTGGTCAGAGAGATCCATCAGTCCTATTTTACATGTTTTTACTCTTCCAATGTCTCTATTAAACATTAAAAAAATAGTCAATCCTTGAGTATGATGAATGTGGTGCTGAGCAAAATGTATAATCTTTTACACTGGGGTTGAATTCCCTCCACACATCACAGATTCCCATTTCTTTTAGTAGCATCCGAGTTTTCCTACTTTGAGTGTTATTTTGATGTGGAGAATTACCTGATGCACCCCAGTATGGATTCAGTCTTAGACTGAAGTCTCCACCACATATCACTAAACCTTGGGCTTTAGTTATCATTAGGTCAAATACATTTTTATAAAATTTCCAGTTAGCCCCTGGAGGTGCATATACATTCAGCAGGGTGATATCTTCTCCCTCTAGCCGCCCAAGTACCAAACTGTATCTCCCTCTTTATCTTTGTGTTCTGATTTTTTTTCAAATATAATTTTGGTTGAGATCAATGTCGCTACTCCCCTCCTCCTCCCTGACTTATATGAAGATGAAGAGATCATTTTAAACCCTTGTCTATTGAGTTTAGTGTGCTCCACATCTGTTAGGTGGCTTTCTTGTAAAAATATTATTCCTGCTTTGTCTTTTTTCCATTTTGCCTAGAATCTTGGATCTTTTAACTGGATTCAGGATCCCTTTTACATTATATGAGATTATTTTGGTTGAACCCTGTTTCTCCATTGTGTTGTCTTATTTAGTATAACAGTGTGGTGGCCCTCTTTTATGCTACTCAGAAACTGAAAGAACATTAAGAACATAAAAAACATTGAAGAACATAGTATATAAAACTTTAAAACAAGAAACTGACAAAAGAACTTCCTGAGCTGAGGTCTTTTTAGTGACCTTAGAAGAGCCATGTTGGCGTATTGGCTCTGAGGGAAATTCCTCAGATTCCGTTACGTGCTGAGGGCCCTCTCTTACCCCTGTAAGTTGTCCCATGTTTTTAACGTGAATTTCAGATCCCAATCCGAACTTGTAATGATTTTTTTTTTTTTTAAATGTCTATACCCTATGAAATTGTGTGCACCCTCCCATCACCATCACAGCAAACATTCACGTTAATACAGTATTTGTTAGTGTGGAGAGATCATGTGGTTCATTGTCACATTTCTATTTTAACAAGTTTTTTTTTTTTTTAAAGACTTATTTGTTTCTAATATTATGACTGTTCCATGAAATGTTTTACCACTTGCTGATTCTGCATCTCCTTTAATGTTTGTTACCTTATAGGAGGGGGGTTGGATGTGCAGATTGACTAAAAATATCATTATTCCCTCCTGTAAACGGCCAGTTTTTCCTTGTAGCTCTGGCGCTGGGTTTCCCGCTGCTGGCCCGTGGATTTTGAGGGTCTCTGTGTGGACCATGTTTGAGCCTTGATTCTTTCGATCGGGTCTGCTGCGGGTTTAAACACCGTTACCGGGAGCCCTCTTCTAGCCATATCCGCTGTTGCTTCTTCCGCCAAATTGTAGAGACACGTCTCATCGCCGTAGAAGACCCGCAGCTTCGCCGGAAATGGTGTCTGGAAGCGCAGTTTTTTCTCTCGTAATACCTTTTTAGCGTTGTTGTATTCCCGACGCTTTTTAAGGACCTCCGGGGCGTAATCGTGTTCCACAAAAACTTTTCTCTCTTGGTGCGTAAATCCTTTTTTCTGCCAAGCCAGTCTTACAACCTCTTCTTTTATTTTGGAGTTGGAAAACTTCACCACCACCGATCGTGGAGGCGCTTCCGCTGCCGGCCTAGGGGCTAATGTACGGTGCGCCCTTTCTATATTCAAGTCGGTGGTTTGGGGAATATCCAACTTCTCTCTCAGTAAGGATTCCACGCATGCCGCCATTGTGGTGAAACTATCCTCGACTCCTTCTTTCAGACCATGAATTCTTATGTTGTCTCTTCTCAGTCTTCCTTCTTGGTCGGTTAGCTTAGCCTCCAGTCTTGACTGTCTTTTGTGCAGATCCAGCACGGTATCTTCCAGCCCTTTTATTCTTTCCTCTGCTTCCAAGATTCGGTCCTCGGCCTGGTCCACTCTGCTGTTTGTCCTTTTTAATTCTTTGATTTCACGAAATTCGGCCCAACACTCTCGGCGAAATCGTCTTAATTCTTTAAGTACCATTTTTAAGCTAACCTTTTTGCTAGCTTCATTCAGCTCCTCGTCTTCTGAATGGAAATCCTCCGGATCAGATTCTTCGGCCGATGCGTGTCCTGGCCTGGTAAATGTCGATTCCTTCCGTTTTCCTTTAGGCATGATGACTTTGTCTTTTGATTTTCACTCTTCCAAAAATCCGTTAAATCTGATTTTCAAGGTATTTTCCTGGATTGGGTCTGGGAGCTTCAGCGTTAAGCTGCTATCACCATGGTGTCCAGACCGGAAGTCCGGATTCTGGATTTTTTAACCAACAGGACACAGAGAGTAAGGGTCAATGGTACATTGTCTGACCAAAAGTGTTCTTCTACTGGCTCTCCTCAGGAGTGTGTGTTGTCACCACTACTCTTCATCCTGTACACAAACATGTGTTGGAGCAGACATGACAACAGACACATTATAAAGTATGCTGATGATTCAGTTGTTGTCAGTCTCCTCCAGGATGGCGAGAGTGGCCACGGCCAAGTAGTTGATGATTTTGTTCACTGGTGTAAGGATTTCTACCTGCAGCTGAATACAACAAAAACTAAAGATATGACTATTGACTTTAGGAGGAAAACTCCCAGGCACGAAGTCACTGTACTAAAAGGCCAGACCACTGAATGTGTACAATCCTACAAATATCTTGGGACGATTATTGATAGTAATTTAAACTTTAAAGAGAACTGTGCAAGGGTGTGCAAAAAGGGTCAGCAACATTTGCATTGTTTAAGGAAACTTGCAGGCTTCCAAAGTGACCGAACCATAATGACAATGTTTTATCGGGCTTTTATTGAATCTGTTTTATCCTTTTCTTTAGTGTCATGGTTTGATCAGATAAAACTGAAACAGAGGAAATCCTTGGATAAGGTTGTTAGATGGTCCAGTTGCTTGCTTGGTGAGTCACAGCTGAGCCTGACATCCCTGTACACCAGACAGGTACAGAGGATTGCTACCTCCATTTTAACCCCTTGCATTCTGGTCAATTTCCCTAAAAACGCCAAAAAATAACGTACCCAAAGTAAATCAAAAGCTGTTCTTCAACCCTTTGCAGCATCTTCATGGGGTTGGTCTCATTTAAAAGAAAACACTTTGAATTTTTTGGCAAAACAGTCATAATCTCTCTAAGTGCACCTGCCACTGAGTAACAGTCATCTAAACATACTGAACTTGAAGAAAATAAATTTCGCCTGGGTGTTTTTTTGGATACAAATGCTTGCAAATAACACACAGCTGTCAGATCCGGGCTGGAAAATGCAACCGAAATGTAGAACCAAGTGTTATTCAGCTGAGGTCAAAATTTTGTAACAATACCACAAAAAAATGAATATATTACACAGCTTTTTTCTTAGGTTGTTCCCAGGCGTTTTTGAACTGTGCCAAATTGTGCCAAATGGCACAGTTTGGAAAAACGTCTAACTTTTGAATGATTCAATATAGAAGCTTCATCTTGGCCTCTAATGAAAGGTGAAGGGCTGTGTGTGTGGGGGGGTTTGTTCATTCATTCATGAATGAATGAACAAACAAGCCCCCCACAGACACAAAGAAGCATGCCACGTAAAAAATGTGTGGCTTTTTTTTTTTTTTTTTTTTTAATTTAAGTTTTTGTAAAGGGTATACAGGTCGTTACAGCAATGCAGTGTTTACATTTTCATCACATGTTCCCTTATTTTCTGATATCTGACAACATTGGAAGATTAATTCTTACAACACCCCTTTTTTTTTTTAAAGTGAAAGAAAAAGTGAAATTAAAGAGAAAAAAAAACAAGAAACAAATAACAAAAAAAAACAAACAAACCAGTAAAAAACAAACAAAAAGAAAAAGTAAGTAAATAAAGATAAAAGAGCATCTGAGTAGCGTTGGAACAAAGAGCGGAACCATTATTGAAATGGTATTTGTCAAAGATTAGATCTAATGGAAGACACATATGCGGTCCAGGGTTGCCAAAAGTTCATGAACACATCCATGTCCTGTCTCAGTGCGAATGTCAACTTTTCCATCGAGTAAATGTCTTGGATCACGTTAGTCCAATCTTCAGGTGTAGGACAGTCCTTCAACATCCATTTTTTAGTTAGAGCTTTTTTGCTTGCCAATATTAAAACATTGAATAAGTATTTTTCTCCTCGTCTTTCCAGTGAGTCCGGTAGTAAACCCAAATACAAAGTTACAAAAGAAAAGGGAACTGTAATTTTGAATATTTTCCCCAATATTGTCTGTACCTTGGTCCAATATTGGTGGATAACTGGGCATGACCAAAACACATGAAAATGATTTGCAGTCTTTTCACCACACAAGCGCCAACAGTTCAATCCCTTATGGGTAAATTTGTTTTGTGCAGGTGTTCTGAAAAATCTTGCCAAGTTTTTCCATCCAAATTCTCTCCACTGCAGGGATGAGGTACTTTTCCATTGCTGTTTATTTAGCTTTTCCCATATTTCCAGTTGTAAAGTGAAATTCCCCTCTTTTTCCCATCTCTCTTTTATATAAGATGTGTTGTCTCCTTTTAAGTCTTGAAGACCTTGGTATATTTTAGAAATGTATCTGATCCCTGGGATCCCTTTATATGCCATTAAGAAGACCTTCAGAACACCTGACTGGGCCCTTTCCAAAACCTCCTTTTTAAGTATATTGTTTATGTGGTGTCTAAGCTGGAAGAACCTGTAAAGGTCTTGATTTATTAGGCCTTGTTTTTTCAAATCTTCAAAACTTCTTAAGATTTGCCCTTTAAAAAAATCGTAATATTTTATCAGCCCTTTCTCCTTCCACTTTTTAAATCTGGTGTCTGTTTTATTAGGAGTAAAGTCCTGATCATAGGCGATCCATTGCAGAAGTCGATAGGGCTCTTTAGTTTGATTCTCTCTGACTATCTTAAACCAAATTTTTAGCGGGGTCTCTATCCACGGGTTAGTGTTATTCAAAAGCTTAGGTAAGACATTGTTCCCTATTATCGCCTGTAGGGGGATGTCACTTGTTATTTGGCATTCGATCTCCTTCCATTGTGCAGTGTAGACTGGGTTACATATCTCTACTAAAGTTTTAATTTGTGCGGCTTTAAAGTAGTCCCTGATATTTGGCAGCGCGAGCCCACCTTTGTCTTTGTTTAGCTGTAGGGTTCTATATCTGATTCTAGGTCTCTTGCCCTGCCATATGAATCTTGAGATCCTTCTGTCCAGCTCCTGCCATGTTTTTTTGGGAGGTTCTACCGGTATTGTTTGGAAAAGGTATAGAAGACGTGGAAGTATATTCATTTTGACTGCTTCAATTCTTTGTGCAGTACCCAAGAATGGTATCATATTCCATCTTGCTAGGTCAGATTTTATTTTTGTCACCAGTGGATCATAGTTTAGTGATATAATTTTGTTGAGTTGTTTCGGGATATTGACCCCCAGATATTT
The DNA here is from genome assembly GCA_020510985.1 of Pholidichthys leucotaenia. Classification (NCBI taxonomy): domain Eukaryota; kingdom Metazoa; phylum Chordata; class Actinopteri; order Cichliformes; family Pholidichthyidae; genus Pholidichthys; species Pholidichthys leucotaenia. Next base: position 173,617,368 of record CM035849.1, on the reverse strand, counting down.
CATAGATTCCGACTCCCAGTTAGTTTTGAGTTTGCTTAGTGAATAATGATTTGGGTCATAGTTGAATGTTAAAACTTGGGTTTTATGCATATTTAATTTGTACCCCGATAAATCTCCATACTCTGAAAAAACTGAGGTTAGTTCTGGTAAAGAAGTGTCCGGCTGCCCTAGGTATATTAAAATGTCATCAGCAAAGAGTGCTATTTTATGTTCCTTCTGACCAAGTGTAATACCTTGAATTTTTTGGTTTTGTCTTATCCATTGGCTCAGAGGTTCTATGAAGATTGCAAAGAGCAGTGGAGACAGGGGGCAGCCCTGACGACATCCTCTTTCCAGTTCAAAAGATGATGATAAATTACCGTTAATCCTTATTTTAGCTGTTGGTTTTTTATATAATGCCTGTATAGTTCTAATGAAGTTGTTATGAAAATTGAAACTGGATAAGATTCTATATAGAAAAGACCAGTCAACCGAATCGAATGCTTTTTCAGCATCTTTAATCCCAATATGACTGCATTTAAGTTATATTTTTTTATATGATGAATTATGTGTAAAGTGCGTCGAATGTTGTCTTGTGTCTGTCTTTGTCTTATAAAACCTGTTTGGTCTAAATGAATTAGGTCTGTCAGTATATTTTCTAACCTTTTGGCAAGGATAATGGTAAAAAGCTTATAGTCCTGATTTAGTACACTGATTGGTCTGTAGTTGGAGCAGTCTAGTTTATCCTTTTCAGGTTTAGGTATAACTGCAATGACCCCTTCTCTCCAGGAGGGGGGGATTTCCCCTGTGTGGAGGACATAATTAAATGTTTTCAGGAGGAGAGGAGATAGTTGCTGTTTAAAGGTTTTGTACCACTCTGCTGTATAGCCATCAGCTCCTGGGGATTTGTTAGCTTTAAGTTTCATAATTGCTTTTTCCAATTCTTTAGGATGTATTTCTGACAGTAGTGTTTTATTTTGTGACTCCGTAAGTTGGGGAAGGTTTAATGTGTTTAGGAATGCCTTGGATGCGTTTTTATGTTTTTTGTGGGAGTATAAGTTCTTATAGTAATTCTCGAAGTTTTTAAGAATATCCTGAATTCTGAATTTTATTTCCTTTGATACTGGGTCTCTGATTTTGTAGATTGCTCTTTCTGTTTGATGTTTCCTCAATTTATAGGCTAGCAATTTTGCCGATTTACTGCCTGCTTCATAGTATTTTTGTTTCAGAAATGTAAGTTTCTTCTGGATTTCTATTGTGTAGATCTCATTTATTTGGTTTTTAATTTCCTTAATCTTGAGCGAGTCAGTAGAATGAGTGTTGCCTTTGTGTTCTTTTTCTAGGTTCCTAAGTTCTGACTCTAATGTGGATAGTTTTTCTTGTCTTAGTTTCTTTTGGGTTGCCAGTTTTGCAATAATCTTTCCTCTTATTACAGCTTTACATGCATCCCACAGTATTAAAGGGGATACTTCTCCATTATCGTTATCTTCCAAATATCTGAGAATATCTGATTCCAATTCATCTTTCAATGGTCCTTTCTGGACATTTGAATTTAACCTCCAAGAAAATGTATTATTTGTGTATTTTTGGATATTTAAGTCCATGTAGATCGGACTGTGGTCGGAGAGATCCATCAGTCCTATTTTACATGTTTTTACTCTTCCAATGTCTCTATTAAACATAAAAAATAGTCAATCCTTGAGTAAGATGAATGTGGAGTTGAGTAAAATGTATAGTCTTTTACACTGGGGTTGAGTTCCCTCCACACGTCACAGATTCCCAATTCTTTTAGTAGCATCCGAGTCTTCCTGTTTTGGGTGTTATTTTGATGTGGGGAATTACCAGAAGCATCCCAGTATGGATTCAGTCTAAGATTGAAGTCCCCACCACATATCACTAAACCTTGAGCTTTAGTTATCATTAGGTCGAATACATTTTTATAAAATTTCCAGTTAGCCCCTGGGGGAGCATACACATTCAGCAGGGTGATATCTTCTCCCTCTAGCCGCCCAGTTACCAAACTGTATCTCCCTTCTTTATCTTTGTGTTCTGATTTTTTTTCAAATGTAATTTTGGTTGATATCAATGTCGCTACTCCCCTCCTCCTCCCTGATTTATATGAAGATGAAGAGATCATTTTAAACCCTTGTCTACTGAGTTTATTGTGTTCCACGTCTGTTAGGTGGGTTTCTTGTAAAAGTATTATTCCTGCTTTGTCTTTTTTCATTTTGCCTAGAATCTTGGATCTTTTAACTGGATTCAGGATTCCTTTTACATTATATGAAATTATTTTGGTTACACCCTGTTTCTCCATTGTGTTGTTTTGTTTAGTATAACTGTGTGGTGGCCCTCTTTTGTGCTACTCAGAAACTGAAAGAACATTAAAAACAAGAAAAACATTAAGAACATAGTGTAAAAAACTTTAAAACAAAAAGCTGTCATAAGAACTTCCTGAGCTGAGGTCTTTTTAAAGACCCTGTAAGAGCCTTGATGGAGTGAAGGCTCTGAGGGAAATTCCTCAAACTCTGTTACGTGTTGAGGGCCCTCTCTTACCACTGAAAGTAGTCCCATGCTTTTAACGTGAGTTTCAGAACCCAATCCAAACTTGTAATGATTTTTTTTTTTCCTTTTATGCCTAAACCCTGTGAAATTGTGTGCACCCTCCCACCCCCATCACATCAAACATTCACGCAAAAACAGTATTTGTTAGTATGAGGAGAACATGTGGATTATTGTCACATTTCTATTTTAACAAGGTTTTTTTTTTTTTATTACAAAGACTTATTTGTTTCAAATAATATGATTGTTCCATGAAATGTTTTACCACATGCTGAATATGCATCTCCTTTAATGTTTGTTACCTTGTATGAGGGGGGTTGGATGTGCGGATTGATTCAAGAGAAAAAAAAAAAAAAAAAGGTCGCTATTCCAACCTGAAAACGGATAGTTTATCCGCGACGCTCTGGTGCTGGGTTTCCCGTTGCTGGTCCGTGGATTTTGAAGGTCTTTGTGTTGTCCATGTTTGCGCTTTGATCTTCTCACTCGGGTCTGCTGGGGGTTTAAATACCGTTACCGGGAGGCCTCTTTTCGCCATGTCAGCTGTTGCTTCTTCCGCCGAATTATAGAGACACGTTTCATCGCCGTAGAAGACCCTTAACTTCGCAGGAAATGGTGTCTGAAAGCGCAATTTCTTCTCTCTTAACACCTTTTTCGCGTCATTGTATTCCCTGCGCTTTTTAAGGACCTCCGGGGCGTAATCGTGTTCCACGTAGACTTTTCTCTCCTGGTGCATAAATCCTTTTTTCTGCCAGGCCAGTCTTACAACCTCTTGTTTTATTTTGAAATTGGAAAATCTTACCAACACCGAACGTGGGGGCGCTTCCGCCGCCGGCCTAGCGGCTAATGAACGATGTGCCTTTTCTATCTTCAAGTCGGTGGTTTGTGGAATATCCAATTTCTCTCTTAGTAAGGATTCCACGCATTCTGCCATTGAGTTAAAACCATTTTCGGTTCCTTCTATCAGACCATGAATTCTTATGTTGTCTCTTCTTTGTTTTCCTTCTTGGTCGGTTAGCTTAGCCTCTATAGCTGCTTGTCTTTTGCGTAGGTCTAGCACAGAATCTTCGAGCACTTTTATTCGATCCTCTGTTTCCAAGATTCGGTTCTCGGCCTGGTCCACTCTGCTGTTTGTCCTTTTCAATTCTTCTCTGAATTCCCGAAATTCGGCCGTAACATCTCGGCGAAATCGTCGTAGCTCCTCAAATAGTGATTTCAGGCTAACCCTTTTGTTAGCTATCACCAGTTCCTCGTCTTCTGAACGGAGATCTTCCAGTTCGGATTCTCCGGCCGATACGTGTCCTGGCCTGGAGAATTTCAGTTTCTTCTGTTTTCCTTTAGACATGATGATTTTGTCTTTTGATTTTCACTCCTCCAAAAATCCGTTAAGTTGGATTTTCAAGGTGTTATCCTGGATTGGGTCTGAGAACTTCAGTGTTAAGCTGCAGTCGCCATGGCGTCCAGACCGGAAGTCCGGCTTTTTTTTTTTTTACAAAAAAAAAATAACCTACAGTGCAATAAAAATTATACTAAAATATCTGTAATGTAGAAGATAACAACTCCCCCCCCCCCCCGCTACAGAAGACGGACATCGTCCATCGACACATTACGGACTGTGGCCGTGCGCCGCGGTCTAATACGCACAGTTGTACTAAAATATCTGCAATAATATCTGCAATCCGCTACAGAAGAGTAGCGGGGGGGGGTTCACGGTCCGGACGCAGCACACGGACCGTGTCCAGTCTGTGCGCCGCGGTCTACTACGCACAGTTGTACTAAAATATCTAAAATAATATCTGCAATCCGCTACAGAAGAGTAGCGGGGGGGGGGGGCGTTCACGGTCCGGATGCGGCACAGCGCCGCGGTCTACTATTCACAGTTGTACTAAAATATCTGCAATCCACTACAGAAGAGTAGCCGGGGGGGGGGGGGAGCCTTCACGGTCCGGACGCGGCTCACGGACCGTGTCCAGTCCGTGCGCCGCAGTCTTCATGTTGCGATGACGCACAGTTGTAATTTACCGATCGGTCAAAAGTTATTTTGATTACAATTTTCAGGGATAAAGAATAATTTAGCTTATCACACTTACCTGTCCACAACAGCAGTGTCGCTGGCGAACTTCTCTTCCTCATTGTCAGACGAACATGACGCTGGTCCGCTTGTTACGGACTCGTGGTTCTGGTCACGTGACCCGGTCAAACCATAATTCCATTATTGCGGTTTTGCGCTTCCATGATTGCGGTTTTGGCGAACGATTTTTCAAAACAAATAAGAACAGTAGTAAGAAAAAAAGACTGGCGAACGCATGTGTGTCACCCAGCGGCTTACACAAAACAGATTTTATGCAAGGGACGCACGCTTTCGAACTTCTGTGCTTCAATTGGCTCGCTGTACTCGCAGCCGTTGGTAGGCGGGTCCTTCTTGCTAGGTTTTCAGTCATTGGTTCTTCAAGGTTTCAGAAACCCAATTCAAGGCTCTTATTAGTCGAATGAGAGGTCAATCACATCTAAACCAATCAAAGCACTCCTTTGGCTTTCTGTTCGCCGCTGTGTCTGTAGTGGAAGAACGGAAATGAAGCTTTTTTTTTTTTCAGTGCGCACTAGGACGCACAGTGTGCGTCCTAGAGTGCCCTCGTGCGCCCTAGGACGCAGAGACGTGACCGCCCGCGGTACACCGGAGTGCAAGAGGTTAAATGATGACTCCCACCCTTTGCACTACCACTTTTAGCTTCTTCCCTCCACACGGAGGTTTGCTGTCCCAAAAAGAAAAATCCAGCACTACAAAAACAGCTTTGTTCCTGCTGCTGTTAAAGAGTTGAACAAGATGTAACAATATATTGCACATAGTTTAGTTACCTATTTATTAATTTGATTTTATATTTACTTATTTTTGTAGGTTTTTTATTGGGGTTCTAAATCTTTTGTTGGGTTTTAGACTTTTTTGAGTTTTTAACCTCTTTGACTAGTCTTTAACTTTTTAATATGACCCTTCTCTCTTATCTCCTTGTTTTTTCTCTGATCTCTTTGTCCTATGTCCTGATTGGTGGAGCCTTGAGTACTTTTATCATGTTTATAGTCAGCTTCATGTGTGCCTGTGTTTGTGTTCATGTTGAATGTAATTGTGGTTTGTAAATATGGATGTCACCTGACTGCAAAACAAATCTACCTACGGGTACAAATAAAGTAACCTGATCCTGCTGCTTCATTGTGGAGCGGAATGGCCAGTTCAACTGCATATCATATGTGGACACATATGTACACTTTGACTAAACAACAAGATGCAAAAATGCTCAAATAATGAAATAAATCATTTTTTCTTCAATATTTACAGACAAATGGGCAACACTGATGCAAAAGTTGCAGCCAGACGAGTTATTGTGCTCTGTGTGTGTGTGATTGATGAAGGGATTGGCGCCGTACATGGATGCCCTGAATTTCCCTCTGGGGATCAATTATACAAAATACAAATACAAAAAAAATAACGTTTGGTGTTTTGTACTTAGAATATTGCTAAAATATAAAAGGATGCACTACAGTGGGTCTCAAATATTTGTAAATGTGTCCTGTTATAGTACTGCATGAGTTTATTGACGAAAGACTATAAACTACACATATAAACTAAATTATAAAGGTGACTGAACAACTTCCATTCCCAAAAGTGCAAGATACAACATTTATGAATAAAGGATCATACAAATAAGGCTGCGTGTCCACCAAATGCGTTTTTTCCACTCTGGGCGGCTATTTTCCATTCATTCTCTATGTAGACCAGCGTTTACAGCACTGAGCGCCTTTGGCGTAGAAACGCTCTTGGCGGTAGGCATTTTTTGTTGCGGCGCTCAGAGCTGAAAAAAGTTCAACTTTTCAGAGACTGCAGCTGAGCTTGTCAATGCCAGACCAAGCAGCCAATAGGCACTTTTCCACTAGGGTCAGTATGGTATGGTTCGGTACGGGACGGGACGGTACAGTTCGGTCTGCTTTGTGTTTCCACTGAACTAGGTCCCATTTGAAGTGGGTGGGAAATAGTTACAGGGAGGCGGCGCAACCCTCTCCCTCCCGCTACGTAAAACAAGCGTAACTGGCGTAAATCAAGCGTAACGTTACGCAAAACACAAGTTGGCAGGATATGAGGCGTCTGCGTTCTCTGGCTGCTTTTGCCAGAATAAAGGCAAAAACAGAACAGTACTGGAGCATTTAGGAAACCGTAGAGCAGTATAAAGGGGAAGACATGAGGATGCAAACTACATTACGTATGACGGTAAGCTAATGATTGCTAATGCTACTTTGCTTTTAAGTCCACCGTACAACATTGTAATGTCAGCAAGTTATCGATATTAGGTACTGAAATATGTATTCTCTGTGTGTGTGTTTCAGATGGCTCTCTTGTGGCAAAAATATCACTTCAAACCATCGGTCTGAACGTTCAACAGTGATGTGACCCCAACTTCACAAGCGCAAAGTGGTTAGAAACTGCAGAATGGACTTCCGGGAAGATGGCGGAGAGACATAACACTTAAACAAAGAGCTCTCCCTAGCCGGATTAAAAATCATCGGTAAATGGCCAACTCGACATAAACGAATCAATAAACTAAGGGATGAAAACACGAAGGAACCGGGCACAAGGACAAAAACAGGGTAAAATTGAAGAATTCCTCTCCAACAACGCAGGAAAAACCGCTGTACGCAAAGCCCAAAAAAACGAGATGTCCACAGCAGAGAAAATGGAGGACACCAGACTCGACAACATGAACGCTGGCATCGCCAGTTTGGGTGAAGAGTTGAGAGAATTCAAGCGACAGCTACAACAGGATTTAGCGGCTCTTAAGGAGGAACTGAAAAAAGAAATTAAGGAGGAAATCATGGACCTCCGAAGAGAAATGGAGCGTAAATTAACGGAAAACATGGAAGAGCTGCGCTCCCAGCGGGCGTGTATGACAGAAGCGCAGACCCGAATTTCGGAACTAGAAGATTGGAAAAGCGAGGCAAACGAACAACTACAGACTCTGACGACGCAAACGCAGAGGATGCAGGAGAAAATAAACGACTTGGAGAGCAGATCCCGACGAAGCAATATGCGCATCTTTGGAATTCCGGAGGGCATTGAAGGCAACTCGATGACAAAATTCATGGATCAGTTCTTAAAAAAAGAACTGGAAATACCCGGAGAAACGGATCTGCAGATTCAACGGGCGCACAGAACACTGGCACAGAACCCGAAAACAAACTCTCCACCCAGGTCAGTTGTGGTAAACTTTGTGAAATATGACATAAAGGAAAGAATCCTGACGCAAGCATGGAAAAAAAAGATACGAATCGGCGACAAACAGGTATTTTTTGACCATGACTACCCGACAGAAATCATGCAGCAGCGGAAGAAATATGCCAATATTAAAAAAACGCTGAAAGAGAAAAAAATTAGATTCCAAACGCCGCTAACGAAAATGAGGATTCATTGGGAGGAAGGCACAAGAACCTACAACACGGCCGAAGAGGCAGCGCGGGATATGATGGAGCGGGGCCTTGAGGTGAGCGTGCCGAAGGAGACGGCTGGAGCAGCGGCGGCCCTGAACGCACCACGACAGACGGAGTGGAGACGAGTGAACGGCGGAAGAAGGGGGAGAGACGTAGAGCAGCGGGCCCAGGACAAGCTACAAGGCTTTCAACTGAAAGCCTAGATCATAACAAAGATTAAGAAAGGCACAGAAGAAATGAAGGCCAAGAAGACAAGGTAAAAGAGAAACAGACGGCTAGGAGAGGTTTAAGTGATATTTGTTGGACATTTCTAGACTTATGACTATTACTTTGATAGTAATTAGAAGTCTAGGGAGGGCCCTTCACTCTGTGAAGACAAACCCCCCACCCACCAACAGGGATCAGTGGGCAGAAGAAAGGCCCAAAGTACGGAGGTCGAGTTTTTTTAATGTGTTTTTATATAAATATGTGTTATTTTTGTTGTTAAAGGGGCTAGGAGCACAAGTTAAAAAAATGGAAAAACATGAATATGGGTAAAAATCTTAAGATAATAACACTAAACGTGAATGGTCTGAACTCACCTGTTAAAAGGGAAAGAATAATAAGAAAATTCAAGAAGGAAAAAGCTGAAATTATATTTATGCAAGAGACACATTTGAGCAAGGCAGAACATGTGAAACTAAAGAGATTTGGCTATAAGAACTCCTACTACAGTTCATTTAAGGGAGGAGCAAAAAGGGGGGTTATGATACTAATCTCAAACAAAATACAATTTGAAAGTGAACAGGAAATCCAGGATAAAGAAGGCAGGTATGTAATAATAAAGGGAAGAATAGATGGTATGCAGATCACATTAGTGAACATCTATGCCCCACCAGAAAGTGACAAGGGTTTTTTTCAACATCTGTTTGATCTCATAGCAACACACAGTGAAGGAGTCCTAATTTGTGGAGGAGACTTAAATGCTGTCATGGATCATGAAGTTGACACAACAAGTGTTAAGAAGACAAAAAAACATGTAACAAAGTTCATAAGAACCTCACTGGCAGAAATGGGTATGGTAGACATATGGAGGGACCTACACCCACTCGAAAAAGACTATACACATTATTCAGCAGCCCATAAAGTACACTCTAGAATAGATTACTTCCTTATGAATGAAGGTGACAGACACAGGGTGAGAAATTGTTGGATTGGAGGGGCAGAAATATCAGATCATAATCCTATATACATGGAAATATATTTAAACAATAGAAAACGACAAACAACATGGAAACTTAACGTAGGACTGTTAAATGATGAGAAAATGAAAGAAAGAATAAAAATAAACATAAACGAATATATCCAAGAGAATGACAATGAAGAAGTGGACCCAACAATACTATGGGACGCACTAAAAGCCGTGTTAAGGGGTAAATTAATTGTTGAAACAGGAAAAGCAAATAAGACTAAACTGGAAGCGTATGAACAAAGATGTGAGAGACTGAGGGAATTAGAACGTAAACATCAAAGCACAAATGATCCAAAAATATATCAAGAAATTAAAGAAGAAAAAACAAAGATAAAAGAAACACAAATGGATGAAATTGAAAGGAAAAATAGATATCTAAAGCAAAAATATTATGAAACGGGGCCAAAAGCCACAAAACTGCTGGCAAAACGGTTAAGAAAACAACAAACAATGAATAATGTGTACAAGATTAAAGACCCCACCACAAATAAAACCACAGTTAACCCAGAAAACATCGAAGAAATTTTCCATAATTTCTACCAAGAACTATACTCGCAACCTGAAGAAACAAATACTAAAGATATCAAAAAATTTCTAGACACATTGGACTTGCCATCAATAGGAAATCAACAAAATGAAAAACTAACAGCAGAAATAACAACACAAGAGATCAGAGATGTGATTAAGTCACTTAAAAACGGTAAATCACCAGGTAGTGATGGATACTCATCTGAGTTTTATAAACTGTTTATAGAAGAACTCACGCCACAACTCCTAAAGTCATTTAATTGGACGCTGAACAACAACAAAATACCTCCAACATGGAACGAAGCAATCATTTCAGTTATTTTAAAACCAGGGAAAGATAAAGAACAATGCGGAAACTATAGACCAATCTCTTTATTAAATGTAGATTATAAAATATACACAACAATTATATGTAAACGAATAAAGACATTCTTGACGGAATTGATAGAAGATGATCAAACTGGATTCATAGAGGGACGCCAAACACATGACAATATCAGGAGAACAATACATATAATTAACCAAATACATAAAGAAAAGAAAAGCGCAGTAATAATGAGTTTAGATGCAGAAAAAGCATTTGACAGGGTTAACTGGAAATTCCTATATAGTGTACTGGAGCGCTTTGGATTTAACGAAAAATCAGTACAATGCATAAGGACGCTATATCAAGAACCTGTGGCAAGAATCAAGATAAACGGTAGCTTAACAGACAAAGTAAATATACAAAGATCAACTAGGCAGGGATGCTGCTTATCGCCCACCTTGTTTGCTCTGTTCATAGAACCATTGGCTCAAGCGATACGACAAAATAAGAAATTAAAAGGTGTAACAATAAAGGGGGCGGAACACAAGATTGGGCTATTTGCAGACGATATTATAGTTTACCTTGAACAACCAGACAAATCAATAATGGAAATGATGAACTTGATAGAAAATTTTGGAAAATTATCAGGATACAAGATAAACATAACAAAAACACAAATACTGACATTCCACTATAACCCTCTAAACCAGATAACTGATAAGATCAAACTAAACTGGAAGCAAAAAGAAATAAAATACCTTGGAGTGAACATACCTAAAGACCTAAGCAAAATATATAAAGCAAACTATGATAGGTTGGAACAAGAAATAAAAAAAGATATTGATAGATGGTCAATCTTAAATATGGATCTGAATTCAAAAATTGAGACCGTCAAAATCAGCATACAACCTAGATTACTTTACCTCTTCCAGGCTATACCAACAGAGATTCCAGATGCCCATTTCTCAAAGTGGGACAGGATGATATCGAGATTTGTTTGGGGAGGTAAAAAACCAAGAGTGAAATATAAAACCCTCCAATTACCAAAAGAGAAAGGAGGCATGGGCCTACCGAGTCTAAAGGAATATTACTACTCAGCACAAATAAGATATATCATATGTTGGTGCGACGAGGGATATGAGGCAAAATGGAAAGAAATGGAAAAGGAAATTGAGGGACTCCCAGTACAAAGCATAATAGGGGATAAAGATGCATATAAGCAAATCAAACAAATAGACTCAATCACTAAATTTACTTTAGAACTGTGGTATAAAATAGTACAAAAATATAATATAAGGGAAGACATAAAACTATTGAAATGGGTAGCATTTGACAGTCAGTTTGAACCGGCAAAACAAGATAGGGGATACAAAAATCTGGTGAACAAGGGAATCACAGCATGGGGCAATATCGGAAAAAAAGATCTCGGGAGCTTTGTAAATATCAGGAGAAAATTTAAATTAGAAAGATCGGAATTTTTCAGATATCTGCAGATGAGAGATTACTATATGAAGAAGATTAGGCATAACCTCCAAACAGATGTGAACGAGATTATACAACTTATTTTAAGCTCATATGCAGGAAATAAAATAAGAATTATTTCAAAACTATATCAGAAACTTATGACAAACAATCATACAAGTAACTATATAAAGGAGAAATGGGAGAAAGAGCTCAATTTAAACATAACAGAAGAAAGCTGGCAGGAAATATGGAAAACACAACACACATCAACAAATTCAAGGGCATGGAGGGAATTTGGATGGAAAAACCTGATTCGCTTTTTCATTACACCACAGATTCAAGGAAAATATTCAAATACCCAATCTTTATGCTGGAGGGGATGTAGGGCTCAAAATGCAGACCACTCACATATGTTTTGGAAATGCTACAAAATATCATCATTTTGGAAATCTATGCATGTGACAATACAGAGGATATTAGGATATAATATACCAATGAACTGTAACCTGATGTACTTATGTGATCTTAAAAAAGACAGTGTTATACAGGCTGAGGACAGATATCTAGTTAAAATCTTGTTGATTGCATGTAAAAAAACTATCACAAAAAAATGGCGATCAGAAGTTCTTCCTGACCAAGAACAATGGACTGACATTGTTGAGGACATACGTATGATGGAAAAACTAACATATCGACGAAGAATGCAAGAAGGAATATGGGAGAAAAAATGGCGGAAATGGACACACTACAAAGTGCAACAACGAGGCAGAAATTGAAAGAATAACCAAAGACACTGAAAAAACCAGAAGAATTAAGAGATGGAAACTAAAAACTTGATGCTCCAACATTTGTCCCCCCCCCCTTTTATTTTTTATTTTTTATTTTTTTTATTTTTTTTTATTTTTCCCTACCCTAACCCCTTTGTTTTTTAAATGTAGAATGTGATCTGAATGCATTATATATGATGAAAAATGAATAAAAATCTAAGTTACAAAAAAAAAAAAAAAAAAAAAGAAACTGCAGAATGTCTGTAGAAATGTTTAGCTTCCTGTGCAACAAACTGCTCTGATTTTTGTCAAAATCATGGAGAGACTGTTGAGACGTCATGGGATTTACCTGCTCCAGCCAGTGGCGTCGTGGCAAAACATGATCCATATGGCACATGAGGTGCCATATTGTAGTATATGAGCCGTTCAATATATATTTCAACAGGTAAACAGTACTGAGTTAGGCATACAATATATTTAACAATTATGATGCATTTTAAGCCAAAACAAATGGATCAAGGATTAAAAGTAATTAAAATAATGCAGTCACAAGGTTACATGGAGAAATACGTGGATTAACTGGAAACATATCGTATTGAGTATTGCTGACTACATATAGGTACTGTATAAACAGAGATGAGAATGGGGTTTTGGAAAAAAAGAGGAAACTTAGCCAGGGGTCTTGGAGGACGCAGGCCCCCAAGGCGTTGCCCCCCAGAAGCTAACAAAATCTGGTGTTTTAGAATGCTCAAATGTGGTCTTATATTTAAAGTTAGAAGTAAGTACAAATGCATTTATAGTTTATCTTTTTAATCTTCTGCTGCATCACATGTGTAATCATGTTCAATACTGTTTTGATTCAGTGTCACTTTCCCTGGTACTTTGCATTTCGCTATGAAGTCGGCCATTTTTTCAACCACAAAATAAAGTGAAACACAGTACATATGTATTAAATTTATGATATCTGAATAGTATGTTGATGTAATAATACTAAATTATATTTTACTACTATCTAATATGTTTAGAACTGACACAATTACATTTACATAGTTCTAGAACAGAAAATAATTTAACCAAGTAAAATAAATTATAAATATTAACAAAATTCCATCACCAAGACCATCACCCATTTATTAAAATATACTGACATTCTGCAAACATTTTGATTTATTAATGTGTGCATTTGTTAGTGTTACTAGGAATATAAAAAAGTTGCATATCAGTATATTTTAACCCCTTGAACTCTTGTGAATTCAGCGGGCGGTCACGTCTCTGCATCTCAGTGCGCACTGAAAAAAAAAAAGCTGTATTTCCGGTCTTCCAGTACAGACACAGCCTTGTTACAACCTCAGAAAAAAGCTGTGTAATATATATTCATTTTTTGTGGTATTTTTACAAAATTTTGACCTGAGCTTGAAAACACTTGGTTCTACATTTCTGTTGTGTTTTCCAGCCAGTATCTGACAGCTGTATGTTATTTGCAAGCATCTGTATCTAAAAAACACCCAGGTGAACTTTCCTGTTACTCAGTGGCAGGAGCACTTAGAGAGATTATGACTGTTTTGCCAAAAAAATTCTGAGTATTTTCTTTTAAATGAGACCAACCCCATGAAGATGCTGCAAAGGGTTGAAGAACAGCTTTTGATTTGGGCATTTTATTTTTAGGCGTTTTTAGGGAAGTTGAACAGAGTTCAACAGGTTAATATTTGAAAGATAATCTAAGAAAGTAAGTAAAACCTAAAAGATGTTTAATATTTTTATGCAATGACCATAAAGAAATTATGTTTACTAATAAAAGCAAAGATATCTTAGGAAAGGCAACCCATCACCACATGACAAAAAAACTTACACATGCATTATGTAACTCCTCCTAGTGAAACAAAAAATGATAAATTATATTCAAAATTCAAATTGTGAGAAAATATGTAATAACATAACAATCGATAATCAGCATTCAAATGCAATTAGTGTTTCAGAACAGGCATGCCATCACAACTTACACATGCTATTTCATAACAAATTCATTACGCGAAAATTCTCAAGTACATTACTTTAACGAGAAAAAAAAATCTTACCTCGGAATGTGTCTTCCGATCACTAATTGCTGTAATCGGGGGCGACTGTGATGAACTTTGATTGACTGGCATCTGAGTTTGACCGTGTCCATCGATCGTTTTGAACGCAGCACCGAGTGAGTAGTTCGATCTCCTTGTAGCCACAATTTTGAGATGTTTCTGTTTTGAACAGTGCTCAACTAAGGCAACACAACCACGAGATCCATAACTCAAGAAATCGTTGCAATAAACACACTGGGCTTTCTCTGGTACTTCGCATTTCGCTATGAAGTCGGCCATTTTTTCAATCACAACTTCGGTATTTTTACCGATCTTTACAATCATTGACACAGTTTTTTCAAGCCATTCCCAACGAAACTTGTTCTTTATCCCTTTGTCGATTTCTAAAATTCTTGCTTTGTTGTCTTTCGTGAGTTTTAGGTTCACCATTTTGACGAAATCGGGAAAACTCAGTTGACTGAACTGATTGAACCGTCCGCCACTTGCATTTCGCTCTGCGTGTTATCCGGATATGACATAGGAAATCTAACAACATCGCCGACTGGTTGCTTCAATAAGTATCAGCCTATCAGTGGCCTTGTTACATTACATTACTGATCTCGCTGGGTAGCGCGTTCTGCGCGGTGGATTTTCACAGCCGATCGAAAATACGACTCGCCGCCAGACCCCCCCCCCCCCTAAAATTTTCTCCTCGAATTTAGACGATTCACGAGAATGATCCTAGACATGATCAAATCCGAGGAATTCCTCGGATCCGCGGAGGATTCTCATCCCTATATAAATATACGTATATTCCCTGCATCAACAGTGAACTATACTTATATTCATATAGTATTGCCCTGGGAATTTTGACAATAAACCTTTGTACCTTTGCAATTGTCTCTATTTTGTTTTTTGATTTTGATTTTGTATACTTTATAGATCCCCAGAGGGGAAATTTGTGTGTGAAGGTTACCACCAAGTGTCATAAATTAAATATAGAGATTAGAAAAGCTGTCTAAGAACAATCCAGCAGTTTGACAAATCACTTTTGGTTTGGTGTAAGTCTGCCAACAGAATTATGAACCATAAAGCAGTTTGTGTTAAAATGTTAAATCCCATTAAACCTGAACACAGGGGTGTCTAATCATGTGGCATGGAGGGCCAAGACCCTGCAGGTTCTCTCTTCTATCCCATTATTAGGAAATACAGATGCTAATATGGCCCAGAATTCCTCCATATACTGGTACTATCACTAAAGTGTGCAGTATCTTCCGCACTGGCACATTCAACAATACAGTCTTCAGTAAATAATTGTTTTGGTTACTTTTCTTAAAAATAAGATAAGATAAGATAAGATAAGCCTTTATTAGTCCCACAACGGGGAAATTCCAGGATTGCAACAGCACAGGGAACAGCATAGGGAAATGAACCATTATTTTCAAAGTCACTGATAAATGGTTCGTACTGTTGACTCTTACCACCGGTTTCTTAACAGACAAAAATAGAAAATCATGATGCAAACATGTACAGTAAATCACTAAATTGTTTATTACAATCAGCAGCAAATTACAGATTATTTAGAATGTGCAAAATTCAAACTGTAAAAAAAAAAAAAAAAAAAAGAAATTGGAATGGGTCACACACACTGGCCACGCTGCCTCACTGAGAAGCAACTGGATCAGCCCCTTGTACTGGTCCTGGTTCAGCAGATCTTCAGCCTGCATCTCTGTAAATAGTGAGGCAAGGTCCAGTTTGGGTGGATCGCTGTCCCCTTGCCTAGATGAAAGACAGAAATGGGTGGTGGATAATTAAAGCAAGTTTAAAACATATTTGAGAAATGAATGAATCTTTATTTCGGATAGATTAGATTAAAAGAAAGGAACACAATAATAGAACAAAGGAAAAAATCCAACAAGTTCAAACTAAACAGGAACTCCTCAGATTATACAATTCAACATAAGTTATCCGAAATGGGTAATGGCTGAAGCCGCAGCTTATATTGCCCACCCATGTTCCATCTAAGAATTCAAAAATAAAATAAAATAAGAGTGATTACAAATCAGAACAAAGCCAAGACAAAACCTGACAAAAACTAAGCAACAGAACAACAGACTGAATATGATAATCCTTATGTAATTTTACATGTCACCTTGTATATAAGTTTGGAGTATTTCTTCCTTTAGTTTTTGTTTAAATTGTCCAAGCATTGTACATGATTTTAATTCAGGTCCAAAAGCGTTCCACAGTCTGACTCCCTGCACTAAGACACAGTGTTGCTTGGTGGTAGTTCTCACTGAAGGTTTTGGAAACATACATGTTCCTCTGAAATGATATTGTTTCTCCCTTATTTGGAACAACTTTGGATATTTGCGGGCAGTGATGATTCTTAGCTTTAAATATTATTACTGCAGTTTTAGAGTCAACCAGATCTTTCAACTTGAGAGCTTTTAATTTAAGAAAAAGTGGGTTTGTTGGTTCCCTGCGAGCAGCTTTGTTTATTATTCTAACAGCTCTCTTCTGAAGCATAAAGACTGGATATATGTTTTATATGTGTTTTCCCATACTTCAGTACAATATGTCATGTATGGGAGTATTAATGAATGATACAAAGTCTATAGTGTGGGTTGATTCAGCAAATATTTCACTCTGTGTAGTATTGCGATTGATTTGCATATTTTACCTTTAATATAATTAATATGTGACTTCCAACACAGTTTATTATCGATTATTACGCCAAGGATTTTAATTTTGGATACCCTTTCAATCTCTGCACCATTTACACTGAGTTTAGATACTGAGTTTTTGTGATGTTGTGCGATAACGTTATCAGTAAAAGTTTAGCCACCGCTGTGTCGCCCTGGTTTCAAGTGTGGGTGGTGTTTTGTGCTTGTATTGCTAAAATATAAAAGGAAGCACTACAATGGGTCTCAAATATTTGTAATGTGTTCTTTTACTGGATGAGTTTAAAGATGAAATACTATAGACTACACATATAAACTAAATTCTAATGGTGACTGAACAACTCCCACTCCCCAAGGTGCAAGATACACTATTATGACTATAACTCAAAGGATCACAGAAATGATCTGATAAAAAATGAATAAACAAAAAAAATAAACAAGCGGTTTACCTATACTTTAACTTAAAAAGCAAAAGATTTGACTATAAATATGATGTGTTGTTTACCTGTCACAATACTGATGTCAAAACGTCGCCATTCCGAGCAGATCCTGTTTGGACTCTACAATCAAAATACACACACCTTAAGTTCATACACAGCATGAAAGTGCAACATGTAAAAAACACCTTTTTAACCAGGATTACAACTAGCTTATTTCATCAGATATTGTCAACACAAGGCAACATACAAGGACGGACGTAGCATTGAGCTAGGTCATCGTTTAAACACGATTAAGTTTCCGTCTGTCCACAGTGAACTTTCCACTGCTGGGAAATATAACATAAAACATGAATATCACATTACTCACCGTCCTGTATATCACAATATCACGGCTTCAACTGCTGAAGTTGGGTGTTGTCGCGGCCGTACATTCAATTCAATTCGGGTGGCTGGGTCTAATTCCTGGTGCGTCTCTGTGTATTTTCCAGTAGGTCTGTTTGTGCTCCCCACTGCAAGCTCAGTCTGCTTCCCTCTGCATTCTCTCATCAGCCGAAACGCACAGAAAACTCTGCTGGACCGCTGTGTTGATTTCTGCTGATTTCTGTTAAGCCATTCTATCGTTGTTTATAATATCACTTGTTGGCGGCCTCACGGACAAAAAATTGCAAATGGCGGCCAGCCAGCGATTCTGGAACGTCAGCGTAACGCCCACTCTCATGACGCTACGTCCGGACCAATCAGTGGCCAGCAGTGGGTTGACGTAACAATGCCGGTACGCTTCAGACCTGCTCTGGAGCAGTGCCAAAAAAATAGGGACAGTTCTAAAAAAACAGAACTGTCAGGACATCCGGTCATCAATGGAAAAGCGGACAAAGCGTGCCGTACCGTACCGAACCATACCATACTGACCCTAGTGGAAAAGCGCCTAATCAGAACTGCTGTGTGGGTGGGACATAGGACGCGGATACTAGTATATACTCAGACTCATAGATAGATAGCTAGATAGCTAGATGTACTTTATTGATCCAAAACTGGGGAAATTACAGTTTCTCCTGCTTTCCGCGTCATCATATTTTACATCCAGAGCTGCTAGAAAACGTTTCCTGTCCATTGTTATTTAGAGACTGATATTAAAAAAATCAGTAGAAAGTCTGACAACAGGAAACGCAGAAGTGCTGAGCTGAGTGTGACAAGCTGTTGCTGGGATACAGGGCACAGACTTTTTTTTTCTAGGGCACAGCGCACAAGTGCTGAAAAAAAAAAAAACCAAAAAAAAAAACAAAAAAAAAAACAAAGCTCAGGGCAGTCGGGCGACAAAAAACATGTTTGGTAGGCACACAGCCTAAGTGATCTGACAAAAAAATAAACAAGCGGTTCTTAAATAGTGGCTAATATTGGATGCCCCATTCATTTTTAATTATTCTGTAATTAATATTCACACAAATAAATCTTAGTTCAGCCTCTTTCATATCTGTCAAAGTCTAACGTGTGATTGCCTACATATAGGCTACACCTCTGTATTCCACTTTCAAACACAGCCTACGTTGGGGCCTGGAAAGCCTGATTGGGCTACCTGTTTCAGACAGGAATACTTGTTTTCTACAGGCATGCACTAGTATTTATGATTCAGGGTCTCCCATTTGAATCTAAAACGATTCTCATTGCTTTTTTGTTTGTTTTTGTTTTGTTTTCAGGATTTTGTTTTTCCCCTCACTGCGTGACAACTTGGTACTTTTAAAGCACTTAAAGTGTTTGTAGTGGTCCATGAATTTACTTCAAACATCTTTTAATAAAAGAAATGGAAGAGAAATGTGACAAGTCACATGGACAAATTCATCTGAAAATGTGCTTTTAATAACTCATCTTTTCATGGACATTCTTTCAGAAGACCACAGCTGCCTCCAGCAGGCCAATATTATTTGCTTTTACACATTAAGCAGATGTTTTAGCTGCTTTTAGCTTTGTGGGGGTTTTTTTAAACAAAAAAATCTAAGAAATTCTTTGCTCAATTTCAAACAAAATGTAACAATTTAATCATAATAATACAGAACACTAAAGGTGTTTTTGACTCCAAATAGCTCTAAGTTCTACAACTTGCATTCTAAAAATGTAAAGTTTTACAGGAGAACACAAACTAAATTACATACATTTAAAAAAGATTAATATCTAAAAAACAAAATGTCACAAAAAGTCCGCCTCTATACAATATTTTCAGTAGGAAAAAAAAATGTTTTAAACTCTAAGCCTAAAAAAACGGACAGAAAATATAATTGCACACTACAGAATTTTTGTGATTTTTTTGTCAACAATGTTCTTATCTTTTTACCCTTGTCTGTGTCTGTTTGGGTTAACACTCAACAGAGAGAGAGAGAGAGAGAGGAGGTGGATGTGTGTGGAACTTTTCATGTTCAGTGACACACACAGCAAATTACTGTTTTTACTTGATATCAGAGGGTCACGGAAATTACCTCCATAACCAACGTCATGCCGGCTCAATGGGGACGCGGTCCTGAGGGAGATGTGGAGGAGGCGCGTGGGACCTTCCGTCAACAAACTCCCAGGTGGACACGTACCATCGGAGGCACACAGAATGGCGGTGGATACACAATTTCACAACAGCGCTTCATTCAATGGGTAAACACTGGGAAGGCGGCGTGACTGTCTGCCTCATGTGACGCCCGCAGCGAACGGTGATTTTGCCTCCCGCTGCATCCCAGCTCTGCGGAGAACGGCCAAGATCTCACGTCATAAAACATCCGGGTGGCCACCGATACAGCGTTTAAGTTCTGCTTGTTTGTTCCATTAAAACAAAACAGTATCACTTTTCCCCAAATTATATTAAACGGCTTTGGGGTCCGGATGGAGGACTATCAGGGTCCAGATCTTGACCGGAGTCCGCCAGTTGGTGATCCATGCAATAGACAATGCATCTCAGGCTACAGCTTCTGTATCCACAGCCAGTAGAAGGTCACTATCAAAGCAACCTGGACCTTCATAACACCTCAGCAGTGCCACAGGCTGATCACCTCCATGCCACGCCACACTGATACAGTAATTAATCCAAAAGGAGCCCCGACCAACTACTGAGTGTGTACATGGACATACTTTTCAGTCGGCCAGCATTTCTATTACAAAATTATTTTTTTTTAACTTAATTGTATGTAATATTCTAATTTTTTTGAGAAACTGAATTTGGGGTTTTCATGAGCTGTAAGCAATCCAGTGATTTGTAAACACGAAGGAGGAGAACAACAACAAGAATTTGTGTAAAACTGTTAGACTTTTCCTGATCACCAAGAAGTGTAAAAACCACATGTAAGATAAGATGACAACTATGCTGACCCAGAGAAGGTTCTGGCTCAGTTTTCTGCTTCCAAAAGACTTTTCTTCTCCACCGCTGCTGCCCCCAGATGAAAATCCACAGGACAGGTATGTGGGACTAGAATGTTGTGAAAGAGGCGTCAGAAAGCTCTGACTCTGGCTGTAAATCACTGGATTGAAAATATACTTGTACATGTACAGACTGGACCCCTGGGTCCACTTGACCTGCATCCGTTGAAACCTTATGGCTACAGAAATTTTGTAATGAAGAAATTAATCAAGTTTTGTTTTGAAGAAATCCTACTTTTTTAAGATTTAGACAACCCTTAAGGCATTTTAGATATACTAGCCCTAGTACATTTATCACTGCCTACTCGGCTTTTTCCTTTTGTTTACTGGTTAAGACGCAAGTCATTTAGAAACACGTGACACACTCGTGCAGTATTGAGAGGACTACGGCTATAAATGCCGTTATGACAAGCTCACCATCGGTTGTGTCTCCCGTAAATGGGCCTACGCTGTCTCCAGATGTCCCCTCATCATTCTGCGCTGACTGTAGAGCTTCGTCCTCTCTGCTTGCCTCACCAGCGGGTTCCTCCATCTTGGCGTGGCCGCTAACAGCGCTAGCTCACTCTAGCTAGTGCTAGCACCTTAGCAGCACAACGACTGGTTTCAAGCCGTTGTTACAGTTCAATAAAATATTATTAGTGCGATAATCTAGGTGGCAAATAACAGTGTCCAGTACTGTTTGTTTTGTTTTAAACCAATGCAACTCTGATGATAAACAACTAACACGCCCCTGTTCGCCACCACGTCCTTTCCCGGAAGTATTACCTTCTACTACTGTTCGTTTCCTGGCGTCAGCGCCAAGACCATAGCGTTGTTTTGTTTTTACTTTATTCCACAAAACTAAGCACATTCGTTATCAAGACAGAACAAATTAAATCTGAGGAGAAATTCATGGAGGAGCAGCAGCAATACAATGCACGACTTAAGTAGATACATATAACTTTTGACGGGCCACACTGGATGGTTTTCTTGGATTTAATAATTTTCAAATAATATAAATGAAGGATTTTTTTTTTTTTTTTTTTTTAATTGTGAAACGCTGGTTATTATATTTCAAGGATGTACTCCTTGGCGAGTACAGTACTGTGCAAAAGTTTTAGGCACCCCCGCCAAGGTGGTTTTAGCCAGCACTTGTCTGTTGGATTATGCAAAAACCGCTGGACGGATTCTAATGAAATTTTCACCAAAAGTGGGCCTTGGCCTGAGGCTCGTTAGATTCTGGTCATGGTCAGAGAGAGCGCATACTTCCGTCAAGGCCCTTGTTGTGCAGGATTACACTGAAACTACTGGATGGATTTTGATGAAATTTTAACCAGAGGTGGTCCTTGGGCTACAGAGGAACCAGTTAGATTTGATGATCTGAGAGCACACACCTCCACCAAGGCCCTATCTTCTCACAATCTGCAAGATTATTCCAAAACTACTGCACAGATGAAATTTTCACCAGACGTGCCTCGTGGCCAACACACGAGCCAGTTATTTTAAAGGATATAAACGTGGCATGGGATATGACAGCATATTTTAGCTATAAAGTTTTGACAATAAAGTAGCCTTGTATTGAAGTCTCACGCTTTAAAAATTCTTAAAACAAGACTAAGATTTTCTCCTTAAAATAATGTTTTCAAAATTGTTTTGATGGTACTTATATCTTAAACTGGATTTGGACGCAGTATCCCCCTGCGTCGCCCGACACGCACCTCTCTAGATCGCAGGGCATAACTTGAGCCCCCAACTAAATATCTCATGAATGGCTGTTGGGACTGAGGCCATAGTCACCATATGTAGTGTTTTCAGTGTTCCTACCTGAACAAGTTATATAGTGCTGCTTTAACTGGTTAAAACTAAATTGTTATTCCATTATTTAACTCGAAATTTTCATCAATAAAGGTAATGGAAATGTGTATCAGTTCTCGTTATGTTATTGGTCTTGATTAATAATATGTATATACTGTATATCAAATTTTCCACTCCTAATGTTAAAAAAAAATACATCCATAATTCACAATAATGTCCAAAACAGGATTTCCCCCTTTAGTTTCTTAAATTGACCCTGAATGCATTATTCATGAAATACTACAGCACACAGTTATATAGTCAAAGGCAGGTTTATTTAATCCAATATGTAGACATTGTGGGGGGTGGGGAGGGGGGAATCTTCCATGCTAAAACAGTGGATAGAGGTAGAAGGGCACATTTTTTGAATTGGTGAATGTTGAAATGCACAGAGACATCCATGTTTTCTTCTTTTCTTACAAATTAATTCTTATTTTTACAGCAGTAATGAAGACTTTCAGTCATTCAGTGGCTAATGCTAGCTAAAATGCCCATTTTTTTTTATAACAGAGGAAATTAGATTATGTACTTTGCTAAATCTAGAGTTACATCATGGAATCAGTCGTTATTCACAAAAATACATTTACTCAAGAAGTGAATTTAAAGATGGTTGCGTTCCAATCAGAAATAATATTCCAAATTTTGCCAAGTGGACAAATTGATGCAAAACATTTCTTTTAGATCAATTTTGTGTATTTCTTACCATTATGGAGATGCTAAAACACCATATATATTTAGGTTGTGTTTATTGCAAAATCTACCACTTGACAGCAGTGCCAAAAAATAAAATATCAAAAGGTGCCAAATATCCCTATTCCCAACAATAACTGTAGTGTTAAATTGACAGAAACTACAATAACATTACCAACTCAGTTTAGCTCGAAACGGAATTGCCATTAATAGCTCACTCATCAGACATTTGGGTCTGGCCAAATTGCACAGTGAATATGTTTCCTGGAAGGGTTATACTGCATGTGTAGTTTTTGTTGCTTTGACAAATTTAACCACTTTCAAATCTTCAAAAGCAAAAACAAACATTTGTTTAGAGTATCTTTGTTATTCTGCATTTTGGGAGTGAGGTAACATTATTGAGCCTACTTTAATAAGCACAAACTAGGCCTAGGATACCAAGACAGCAGACATGCAGACCGTACTCATAAAAAGGCACACAGTATACTTTACAGAAAGAAACACAGTACAAATGGTTTTTAGGACGTATGACCATAACTATAAAAGTACTATTATCTAAATCTAGTCTAATTTGGAATAAATGAAATATAGACCACAGAACCTCATTAATCTGCACCTACAGAAGCATTTGATTTTAAAAAGATAGTGAAGCCAACATGGTAAATGTACACACACACACACACACACTACCGCAAACACTTCAAATGTGCATCAAGTGTGCAAACTGAATCAAGTTTTCTTTTTGTCTCAAGCTCATCCCCACCATTCTTATAACCACACAAATGAGTGTCAGAAAATTGAGGCTCCCTACCAGAAAATATATATAAAAAAACTAACTAAATGTTGCTAGTGTAGAAATGTCAAATCTCTCCTTGTGCATGTTGCAAGTAATGCATCTGTAGATCCAGCTCCCGAGGAAGAGAGCACCCGCATATCATGCATTGGAGAAGCCGTTCTGGGCCAAAAGGCAAACGGGATCCGAGTTTGTGAGGTTCTGTCCGCTGGGAAAGTTGAGGTAGGGGCAGACTCTGTGGCATGTGGGGTCTCTCGTTCATGACTGCCTGTGGTGTGAAAAAAATATTTGGGTGTGGAGGTCTTGGAAGTGCACCAACTGCCACAGAGTGAAGAGGATGAGGACCAGGCAAAGCAAGAGGAGGAAGAGGAGCGAGTGGAGGTGAGAAAAAAGGAGAAGGCTGATTTATGATTATTTGAGTGCCCGTTACCATTGGCTGTTGTTGCAGCTCTTGTCCATTCCCTGGTTTGAGCTGCCCACTAAGCAGTGCTTGAGGACCCACGGGATTACCCTGGAAGCCCCATACTGGATTTCCCATCCCCTGGCCAAAACGATGAGGCTCGTACTGGATGGAGATGGGAACCTTTTGTGTTGCTGTCTGTACATTGGCCCAGCTGGGTGGCACCTGCTTATGCTGAAACTGAAAATCTTGGTTATTTATTAACTTCTCGGTGGAGTTCATTGTCTTTGGAATTCCTGGTGGACTCTGTAAATCCCACAAAGTGCTACTGGCCCCATGAGAGGCAGGAGTAGAAATTGGCATAGCACTGCTTTGGTCTAGTTGAAGTGAGGTGGATGCCCCCGGTAAGCCTGAAACCCACGGCTTTTGCAGATCACAGCCATTCCATGGCTTCTCTGGTTGGCTAACAGTCGACATAACTTGAGGATTACTGAAGTCCCACACTCTTTCATCTTTTTTAGGTGTGGACAGCTCCTTTTGAGAAGACACTGGGGCACCTGGCCATCTTGGCAGCTGAAGCTCTTGACCAAGTTTATTTGGAGAGCTCTGTGAATTTGCTAGTGGAGCTGGCCTAACGCTCCACAGGGCTGCCCCATCAATGTAGGAGGATGGAACAGAAAAGTCCTGCTGTGAGGTGGAAGCGAGTATTGTGGATGTGGGTGTGTTACTCCAAGTAATAGGCTTGTGTTGCCTTTGCTGCACCATCTCACTCATTGCTAATGGACTGGATTTTTTTGGCACAGACACCTGGTGAGAGCTAACAACAGAAGATATGCTCTCTTTAGAGTACAATGGGTCCAAACTCTTAATGGATGTGGAACCTGACTGAGTGATATCTGCCCAAATGGAACTTCTGTGATGCTGCTGCTGTATTCCTGGCTGCACTGGGCTGTCAAACAGATTCTGCTGTGATGATGGGATAGGCATTATTTCTCCACCATCCACCTTCCACTTCACTGGTTGACTGGGCAGCTCAGACATCCACAGCTCCTTCTGCTGCTTGCTGCTTTCTAAATCCATGCGAGATGAAAGCATAGAAGACTGCTGCTGTACTGCTCTTCTTTGCAACTCAGCATCCCTTACTGCCGAAACTGGATACTGAGGCGGCTGAGGGTTAACCATAGCAGAGCCTCCTGACGGCCTAGGCCAGCCCCACATTAACCTCCCTCCCCTTCTCCCCCTACCTCTCATCCTAGAATTTACCGAGTATGAACTGTACTGGTTGAGACTCTGCCGCTTGCGAGCATGTATCTTTTGGTGTACAAGCAGGCTGCTAAACCATGAAAATGTTTTGTGACACTCTTCACAGCGATGAGGTCTTTCACCTGTGTGTGTATTCATGTGATCACGGAGCAGATAAGCTAACCCAAAACTCTTGTCACACAGGTCACACTTATGAGGCTTGTCGCCATTATGCGATAGCATGTGGTGCTGCAGTTGGGTCTCATCACTGTAGCCTTTACGGCAGTGGGTGCAGCGGAACGGCTTTTCCTGATGCAGCTTTTGATGCGTTCTCATATTCTGCAGGAAGGCAAAGTCTTTCCCACAATCTGAGCATTTATATGGCTTTTTGCCAGTATGGATGATGAGATGTTGTTGCAAATAGCTACCAAATCTAAAGCTCTTGTTGCACACTTTGCACTTGTAAGGCTTGTCCTTGGAATGTATGCGCATATGCAACTCTAACACTGATCGATGGCGGAAAGTTTTTCCACACTCAGAACACTTGTATGACTTAATACTTAAGCTTTCACTTTTCCATTTTTCCTGCACATTATCATTGCTTAACGAAGTAAGTTGGTTTTTAGGTGGCGTACCTATCTTATCTAAATACTGTGGAACAGACTTATGAACACTTGACACATGTACATTTAAACTGGACTCATCGCGATAAATAGCTGGACAGTGTGGGCATGTGTGTCCCTTTTCCCAAACCTTGTTCGTCTCCTTTGGGGTGCGAGGTGATCTGTCCAGCTTCTCATACTCAGCTTCGTGAATGAGCATGTGGGCTCGCAGATTAGATGCTAGACAGAAAGTCTGGGGACAAAGGGGGCAGTTGAATGTGCGATTTGTTTCTTCACTTTTTGTGTTTTCTTTTCCTGGGGCTCTAACGGCTTCCTGGTCTGACACAGGGGCCTGCTTACTGGGCTGTTCCCTAAAGGAGTTGGTTTCACGCAGTCTATGCTGGCGGCAATGCGCTTTCATGTTTTGGGCAAAAGCAAATTTTTTGCCACATTCTGGACAGCGAAAGGGCTTCTCACCTGTGTGCAGGTACTGATGTTGATGGAGGAGACTGCTGTACTTGAAAGCCTTATTGCAGATGTTGCAAATATGACAGCGACTGTTGTCTGTGTGCTTGCGACGGTGGTCCTCCATGACGGAGTAGTGTTTGAAAACCATGCCACATTCTGGGCACTCGTAGGGTTTCAGGGCGGTGTGACATCGCTGGTGGAAGCGCAGAGCCATAGTGTTTGGGAAAGTTTGATTGCACTCTTGGCATGTAAAACAGCTCTCCTGGGAATGGGTCACCATGTGTTTAGTAACGGACACCCTAAACTGGAAGTCTTGGCGGCAGAGGGGACAGTGGTAAGGCTTTTCTGTTGCACTGCTGCAGTTGTGGTCCCTCAGTTTTCCAACTACGCTGAAGATCTTTTTGCATTCGGCACACTGAAATTTTCCCTCCTCCACCTCCTTCTTGGGAGTGACAAGCTGCTCCTCCTTGTCTTTATGTTCATTTCTGTGTTTAATGAGGCTGCTGCGGTGCTGAAAGGTAAGGCCGCACTCTTTACAGGTGAGGGGCGTGAGCTCCTCCTCATGTGCATGAAAGTGGCGGTGAAGATTAAACATCTCACGGCGGTCAAACTGCTTCCCACAGTCCTTGCACACCAGGCACCACTTTTTGTGTTTCCCCATTGAATCAGCCTCCTCACCTTGGTCAGCCTCATCATCTTCAGCCGTATCCTGTACGCCATCCACTTTGGACACCAAACCCTCAACTAGGGGGTTTTCTGCACTTTTAACTGCTTGCTGTGATTTTTTCTCCTCATGTGCCTCTTCTGCAATAGCAGGAATGTTATCAGCCTTCTGTGTGTTTTGTTTCGCCTCAGAATACTCACTATCATTATTAAGTTCTGCAAGAGAAAAGCACATAATGAAAAATTAAATTATTATTTATTCTTTTTTTTTTAAACCTCAAATAACCTCACTCTAACACACTGCATGCAGCCAACACACCTGTCATCCTACATGTCTCCTGCAGTCTATGGAGCGTGGTTCGAGCATTATTGTTTGGTTTATTTGCGTCTGCAGAACTCCTAATGTATGTACTGAACCGGTAGGGAAGGCTATAGTAAAGTTAGCCCCGGGGCTAAAGCTAATTGTAAAATACATCAACAATGTTAGCATACCACACTTGTTATTCTCCTCCGCGTGCTTTTTAGCTTCTCCGTCATCTTCAGGCTCCGACCAGTCGAAAGGACCCAGCTCGCTTCCAGCGGTGGCTTCGGCCATTTTTTCAGGCGTTGCTGGTTTCTTTGGGGAAACACTCGTCATTTTGTCGGTTCCAGCCCCGGACTCGCCACTAACCTCCGAATGGCTGGAAACACAAGCGCCGCCGACATCATCTCCCCGCTCGTCGTCGGGGCTCTCCGTGGCTTCGTTGCACATTTTCTCGTCGTTCTCGGTGGAGCTGCACACCGGCGTCGCCGCCTCGGTCGTCCTCCCAGATGTTTCCACATCCTCCGCGGTTATTTCCAGACGTGGTGGCGACTTCGCAGGGTCTACGGCGGCCATGTTTCACCCATGCACCCCCTTGTCCAAGACCAGAGAGCGAGCACAAGGATGGCGAGCCAGGAATTACATTTCCGCTCGGATTTTTCAAAATAAAATGATCATCATTAACAAACCGACGCTGTTCATTTTTTAAGTAAACATCTTTTGAAACCTTTAATTATACATTTCCCCTTTTCTACTGTTGTGATTTAGTTGTTCTACATAGTAAACATTTCCACAACTTAATTTCAAACTTCGGTATTGCCATTGAGAATACATTTTTTTTTGCAAGATGGAACAAATTCACACGTGATCCGCTGCTTCAATTTGCAGTCCATCTCTGTCTTTTATTAAGTTTAGATACATTTCACCAGAATAGTGGCCATCTACAAAATATATAGCTTGTGCAAATCAACTTAGGTGATAGCCATATGCCGTTTCTTTACAACTATTTACAAACACATCCGTGATAACGCATGCAAGATTATCATAGACAGCCTTACATACTTAGTATGTTTTTTTTAATTGCACCATGACTCAAAGTCTGAAGCATACTGTAATCTCTGTGCATGTTTTTCTTCACAATGTTCAAAAATTCATTGACTCTAAAATACAACATTTTTTTGTCTCAAAATGCACTGAACAGAACACACCCTAGTTTTAGTCTCCAACCAATAGCTGGAGAAATATGTACCATTAAACTGTTAAAATGCACAAGCATACATTAGCAGGTACTTACAATGGCTGTGTAACTACAATATATGGTAACAACAGCAGATTAACAGGTACTTTATGACAAAGTAGTAAGTGTATTAGATGAACTGAATCAGTACTGAACTTATAAGAGAATAACTGAGCCTTGTAGTTTTTTTTTTTCTTCCAGCAAATCATGTACAGAGACATGCATACGGTACATCAGGACTGTGTGTGTGTTGTTCTTCCTGTGAATGAAAAGCCTCCTACATGAAGTTGTCACTCCACAGAATCAGTTTTTCAGAAAGTCATTTAGCACTAGAATATGTACACAACTATGAAGATCCAAACTAATGTTAAGGCAGCCCAATGGTCTCGAGTCTAACTCTCTTATCCACTTCAGTCCTTTCTAAATTGAAACTTTGTGAAGTTCAAGATGGATTATAATTTTGGAGTGGTGCATAAAACTCCAAATAACTAATTTTCGGTAGCATACTGTATAAAAAGAGCACAATTTTTTTGTCACTGTTTGGGACATTAAATATGCAGTTTAATTTTTAAATACATTCGCCTCAGCGCCGTCTTCTGCGCCTGTGATCACCAGCTCTTCCTCGCCGTGGCCGCTGCATTATTCCATTTGTGTCTGTGGGTGGGTCAGAAGGGAAAGTACCATGTATGTCCGGAGAAGATGGTGCAGGTATCCCTGCAATACCTGACTGGTTATTAGAGTGCTGGGTGACCTGCACCTTTTGCTGCATTTGTGTTTGGTGTTGCTGTGATTGTTGTGGCGTTTCTATCCGGTGCTGCTGTTGTGCCGGTTCCATGTGTTGCAACTGCTGATGAACTGCCTGTGGCTGTAAGTGCTGCTGCGATGTCTGTGACTGGTGCACTGGTTGTACTCGAGGTTGTGGCTGCTGCTGCTGGGCCTCAAGCACTCCCAACAGCCTTTGTAATAGGATGTTGTTTTGTTGCAGGCTGACTACTAATGCTTCTTGTGAAGCAACAAGTGTTCTCATGTCCTGTCTGAAACCTTCACCAAACTCTCGAAGACTCTTCTCCACCCGATTTCCCAGCTGAACTGCAGCTTCGCTTAACCCCCGCAATTCATCCTCAAGCCAGGAGCTCCGTGGAGGTGCTTCAAGAGGACCCTGCTGTGTTCCAAGTGAAGGCTGAGGACTGCTAGGCTGAGGGCTTCCATTGAGGAAAGGAGCACTGTAAAAGGGGGAAGGAGGCAGCCATCTTTCTGATGATGGAGGCGGTGGTCCTATTCCCAGACCCAGTCCTAATCCCAGTTTGTCCTCCATACTGTTCTCTACTGGTTCACAATCAGGTTCTCCCATGTCTCTCTCACGCTCAGAATTGTCCTCATCTTTCTCCATACCGTCTCGCTCTGATCCTTCAATTCCTGCACCTGCAAAAAAAGGACACAAAAACTATAGACGTATGCTGCATCAACAGACTGTACAAATGCCAAACCCCAATTCCAATGAAGTTGGGATGTTGTGTAAAATGTTTAAAGTAGAATACAATGATTTGCAAATCCTTTTCAACCTATATTCAATTACATACACTACAAAGACAAGATATTTAAAGGAGTCATTGAATGCACTTTTTCCACATTTTTATTAGCTCCCACATGTCTTAATGAAATGTTTGTGATATATTTTGTTCACATTTTCTTTAATTTTTTTTAATTATTGAAGGAAATTTGTTTTGTGGTTTTCCTGGCTTTCTTGAAACACTGATTTAAAGCCTGTCACTTTACGAACCATCCTTGACCTATTCAACTCCGCTCTCCCTCTTATGTCAGTTAGCCATTAGCTGACTAGCTTCTAGCCTCCTAGCTCGGATGAGCAGCACTGTGGTTCACTGAGCCACAGTCGATGGTGTATCTCACGTCAGTCCGGCCTATCTCCCAATAATTTTGCCGTGATTCCACAACAAATCACTAGCACTGCACACCAGACGGCCCCCCCCAATCGCCACAACTGAGACCTGGCCTGTGACCCGAGGCTGCTGGCTGAGCCAAGCTACCAATATAAGATGCACTTACAGTGAGCGTCCTGGTACCAGTGTTAGTTCGGGGTTTAATAAGTTACCTTTAGCCTTTAGCTGGCCATATGAGCCAGCAGCCTCCGGTACAGACGATTCGCCATGGAATCACGACGAAACCACTAGGAGATGGGCCTGAGTGACACAAAGCACACTGGCAAACCAGGTGGTAACAGGGATGGCTATTAGGGTGACTAAGATCTGAAAAAAAAAAAAAAATATAAGCTGCGCTTTGTGCAAGGCTCCTAGTACCTGTGTTAGCTCAGGGGCTAATAAGCTACCTTTAGCCTCCCCTTCCATCTACATAACAGACAGCTAGGCGGGCCAATGATAGAGCAGTGGGCGGGTCTCAAAGATGGCAGTGGGTTAGCTTTTTCTAATCTTGACATATAAGATTTACCTTTAAGAGTCAAAAACATTTCTGGCATTTCTTGGGAGAGAAAAATGAAATAAAGGATGTGTGGTTTGTTTGTTTTTTCAGAGAATTGACTGTTTTGAAAATTTTTTGATAATTTACATGACCAGTAGACTCATTTCAGACAGTTAAAACCAACAAACACACCATTTTTCAGTCAATGACCCCTTTAATATTGATCTCGTTGAGCTTTATGGACTGTTGGAAGTAGTTTGCCTATATATCTTACTGTCCTTTGTTTTTGTTTTGTCAAAACCCTTTAATGACCCCTTTAATGTTCAAACTGATAAACTTTAAATGGTTTTTTTTTTAATTCATTCATTTTGAATTTGATGCCTGTAACACGTTCCAAAATAGTTGGGACAGGGGCATGTTTACCACTGTGTTACATCACCTTTCCTTTTAACAACACCCAACAAGCATTTAGGAACTGAGGACACTAACGAAGCTTTGTAGGTGGAATTCTTTTCCATTCTTGCTTGATGTATGACTTCAGCTGTTCAACAGTCTGTAATCTCCGTTGATCTATTTTGCATTTCATAATGTGCTACACATCTCAACAGAGACAGGTTTGGAATGCAGGCAGGCCAGTCTAGTACCCGCACTCTGAGTATGAAGCCACACTGTTGTAACGTGCAGGATGTGGCTAGGCTTTGTCTTGCTGAAATAAGCAGGGATGTCCCTGTAAAAGACGTTGGTGAGATGGCTGCATATGTTGCTCCAAAACCTGTATGTACCATTCAGCATTCATGGTGCCTTCGCAGATGGGCAAGTTATTCATGCCATGGGCACTGACACACCCCCGTACCATCACAGATGCTGACTTTCAAACTTAATGCTGTTAACAATCTGGATGGTCCGTTTCCTCTTTAGCCTCTGAAGAGGACACAATGTCCATGATTTCCAAAAACAATTTGAAATGTGGATTCATCAGACCACAGCACACTTTTCTGCTTTGTGTCAGACCATCTCAGGGCTTTGGCCCACAGCAACCAGTGATATTTCTGGGTGGTGTTGATATATGGCTTTTGCTTTGCATGTTAGAGTTTTAACTTGCACTTAGTAGATGTAGCAACGAACTGTTTTAACTGACAATGGTTTTCCGAAGTGTTCCTGAGCCCACGTGGTAATATCATTTACAGAATGTCAGATTTTAATGCAGTGTCGCCTGATGGATCAAAGGTCACAGGCATTTAATGACTGTTTTTGGCCTTGCAGCTTATGTACAGAAATTTCTCCAGATTCTCAGAATCTTTGGATGACATTATTGACTGCAGATGATGAAATCCCTAAATTCAATGCAACTGTATGTTGAGAAACGCTGTTCTTAAACTGTTGGGACTATTTGCCAATGCAGTTGTTAAAGTGGTGAACCTTGCCCCATCTTTGTTTTCGAACGACTGAGCCTTTCGACTGACGCTACATGTCCACTGGTCTGTTTTTTCCAGAAGGAATTGGTCACCGGAAGTGGTAAGTGTGGTCAGGGGGTGTGGGCATGGGGCCAGTAGAGTTCTTGGATAGATGGAGTCAGAGCAATGCAGGAGGAAATACTGGTTATTAACCATGAGCAGCTTGATAAGGCTGTTTTTAATAGTGCTGGTATATTTGTGCTACAAAAGGTGATTACTTCATCGTCATCACCACCGGTTTTGGGTTCACCCAATCCTACAGACCCGCAAAATGTGTGGCAAATTTCACCACCTGGTTCGTGAGCTAAAGTTGGATGAGCCCATGTTCCACTGCTCTCCATGCCTTGTTCCTTTGTATGTTGTTTCTATATGATGGCAAGGACTGGTCATATACGTAGTATTGGGTAGCCTGAAACAGCGATTAATTTCTCTTCCATGTCTTCACACTCTTCTCCGCCCCCTCCTCTCTCGTCTTCTCCTCCACCTGGCTGGTTCACTGGATTGGCTGATGGATCCATCCGTGGGCGGTCTTCAGCTCCCGACTGCTACTGGAGAATATGGCGTTGTTGGTCTCCATATATATAAAACAAACCAGCAAAAAATGTTTCTAACATCACTACATGTGAGAAATAGTAGGTTCAGTGAATGAATCTGTCATTATTTGACATAAAAAACCACTGGTTTAAAAGTTCAGGACAAGAGTGCTGCCTCTGGTGCATGACCGTACAGGAAAAAATCATGACAGATCGGAATGTTTATGCAAATGACCAGTAGGGGAACTCATGGGCTACTTGGCACACCGCAGTCCAGTTTTCACCATTCCAGACCCAAATGCATTCCATTGCGTTTCCAATACACAATGAATGAGAAGTGGAAAAAATGACAGAACCAGTGGACACACATAGCATGAGCCCAATCATGACTCACCTGTTTCCAATTAACTTGTTTACCTGTGGAATGTTCCAAAAAGGTGTTTTTGAGCATTCCTCAACTTTGCCAGTCTTTTCTTGCCCCCTGTCCGAGCGTTTTTGGAATGTGCTGCAGGCGTCAAATTCAAAATGAGTGAATATTTGGAAGAAAAAAATAAATAAAACAAAGTTGATCAGTTTGAACATTAAACATCTTGCCTTTGTTGTGTGTTCAGTTATTGCCCATAGAAAGCAAGTATTCCTGTAGAAAACTGGTAGCCCAATTAGCCTTTACATGCCCAAATATAGGCTGTCTTTGAGTGGGACACAAAGAGATGTACATTTACACAATCACACATGTAGTCACTAAAGCTGGGTTTATGCTGCACCTCTGCTTTGCGTCTGCTTGATCATAAAGCTTGTGTGACGAAAATTACATCATCGGCTCTACGGGCCCCCTCCGCAGCTGAGTGTGTGCAGCTCAAATTTTGTGCCTGGGTGCGTTGACTATGCATGCACAAGACTGAACCTCCCATTCAAGAGGTGGCTACCAGCACAACACACAAAGTAAAGGTAGACAAGGAAGACAAGAATAAACACATGAATCACTTAGCTGCAGCAGCAGCTTGAGTGGAGAAGAGCATTGAAAAATGGTAATTCAAGCAGCTTAACAGAAAATAGAATCAATATTTGAGAAGAAACTGTGAAGAACAACATCGTTATCTGCACTTGTACAATTTGTCCTTAAAACAACACAGCATTTCAGTGCATTGGCGGTACCTATAGGGCTGTGGTGAAACTACAAATGACAGCTTGCACGTGTCAAACACTTGGCCTAGTAGACGAAAAAAAATGAAGTATATGTACAACCGCGTCCACACCAGCCTCTTCCAAAGCGGACACACATCTCAGCACACCAGAGCGGAGGTGTAGCATAAACAAGACTTTCCAGCCAGACCACATATAAGCCCCGTTTCCACTACCAGGAACCAATTGAGGGGGCCAGGAACTTCTTAAGGGCCGTTCCTGTATCTGAGCCTCTCCATTGTATCTCCATTATGGGGGTAGGAACCATCGTTCTCCAGAGGATTTGTTGGTGATGGAATCATCTGACAGTTGCAGCCCTGATGCAGTGTGGGGAAGTAAAATAGGTTTAAAACATGGCGAAATCATTCAGAAATGATTATGATGGTTGAAAAGGACTGGCAAATCATTGTATTATGTTTTTATCTACGTTTTGCACAATGTCTGACTTCACTGGAATTGGATTTTTTAAAAGCAACTCAGTTGTCAACCAACTTATTTCTCACCTGTGTCAGAGTCAGGGAAGCATGGGAAACTAGGCTTTGGTCTGGTGCTTTGCTTCTGCCGTGCTTGCTGAAGCCGTGGACTTGGCTGAGAAGGACGTCCAAGCAGCGAGGCCCCTCTGCTGGATGGTAAGTAGCAGCTGCGGTGGCGGGCATCTGCCAGCCTGCCACCATTGCGCCTCTTTAAGTCATCCCAGCGCTTCTTCACTTCTCGCAGGGTTCGAGGGACTCTGGAAACGGCATTCACCCTTTCCAGGATTCCTGCCCAGATGCGCTCTCTTTCCCGCCGCCGGAGCCTCCCAGCAGGACCGAAGAGTTCTCCCTCACACCGGGTGACTTCTGACACCAACACTTCCAGTTC
The DNA here is from genome assembly GCA_020510985.1 of Pholidichthys leucotaenia. Classification (NCBI taxonomy): domain Eukaryota; kingdom Metazoa; phylum Chordata; class Actinopteri; order Cichliformes; family Pholidichthyidae; genus Pholidichthys; species Pholidichthys leucotaenia. The sequence goes on along the minus strand of CM035849.1, from coordinate 173,581,804 downwards.
TGCTCCACTGAAACGACTTTTTCTTTTTCCTGCGCCACCAGCAGCCAGTGCAGCTGACATAGCTCTATCTGTGGAAGAATGGAGAGAAAAACCCAAAGGGGAAAAAATTAAGTAAAATACAAAGAATGAGGTGAATACCCTGTTTAAATCTACTACCAATATACAATTTCCTTTAGATTTCTTTGTTCTCAATTATATTACAACAACATATTCACTGATAAAAATCGTATGAAAGTTTTATGACTTTCTTTTAAATAAACTTGTGTGTTTCCCGTTTCCCCATAAAGGCCATTACTGCATCAAGTCTTACTTTGTTCAATGGACAAGAGGTCATCTGAGGACATGCCAGGTGCCATGATGTTTGGATGCACCACTACCACGTTGAAGGGGAGTCCACCAGGTAATCCGGTGCTCTGGTCACAGCTGCCCTCCGAGTCCTCATCATCCCGGGGGAAGCCGTTCTCTGAAGCTCCCCCTCCAAAGGGTCCCTCCGGCGACTCCACTTTGATGTGCATGGGAGGTGATTGCTCGTACAGCAGCCCTCCCTCCTCGTAGTACTCAGTCATGGATCAGACCTGATTTACAGCAGAACAGACTGATGGGCCAATTCTGATACTGACAGCTTCTGCTCCATTTAACACAAGTAGAGAGTGCAACTGAACCTTCTGTGAGAAACAATACAACTCTTCTGTGTATACATAACAGGGAGTCAATCAATTACTGGGGCAGATATCTGGCTTTTTTCTACCTTTTTTTTACTAAACTGTAATAAATTCAGTGTTTCCTCTGGTAACATTTCTGGGTGGCGGCCCGCCTCGCCAGAAAAATTACCGCCAAGCTTTATGAATTTAAGAAAAATATATGAAGCAATGACTTTCCGCAAGCGCGCACATGAACAACATGCGTGGCCGTCATCTGTGCGGAGTTTAGAAGTGCCCTGCCCATGCCAGCTCTGCAGTCAGTCACCAGACAAGAGTCTCGCTAGTATGACTGTCCAACAGAAACATGGGTTTATTAAAATACTTTAACCACGGAAAAAATCAGAAGAGGTATGTAAGCACTAGAGGCATTTATCATGGTTTTAACCCGCTGGAAACGGGAGCAATAATGGAAGAGTGGCTTAGCTAAGAGACGTGGTTAGAATTCAAATGCAGCCGGCTTCATATGAAGGGAAAGGCAAGGAGGACTGATGAATTGCTGAGGATATATTTCACCAGCCACTACAATATTAAGTTATGTTCCCAGTTATGTACCTGGCAAGTTAGTTAGTTAGTTAGTTAATCCCTTCACACCTGAAGGTGTATATGGGCGGCGCCTATCTCCGTTTCTCTGACCCTAGGCCACACAGCTACTGTAAGTAGTGAAAGCTACAGCGGGGGGTCAGTCCTCTGGTAGCTCTGTGTGTAACTTTACATTCCCCATTCCATTATGCGGAGCACCACGCTAGAAGGCAGAAAGCACCATTTTTATATGGTCTTTGGTATGACCCGGCCGGGATTTGAACCCCTGCCTCCCGGGTGTGGGGCGGATGCTCTACCAACTGAGCCACCTGACAAGTTAAGATGACCGAAATTCACGAAGTCAATAGCCACGGTTACATGGGCAAAATTTCTTCAATCTGATTACAATTCCGATTAGAATTTTACTGTTTACATGGATCCTAAAAAAGCTGATCCGATTAGGATGTGCGTTTCCATGTGTCACACATTTGAACAGACTAAATCATTTTGACATGCGCACGTCAAAATTTCGACACTCCGAAAATAGTAGAAGAAGCAGTTTCCGGTGTAAACAAACCCCGCTTCAAGTCTTTCTCTTTTTGAAATGGACCTGTATTGTGTTATTCAGACTGTACTTTTGCTTCTGCTGGTCTCCGTAAAGAAGCTACAAGTACATACTTCTGCATATGACGAACAGAGGGGGACAGCAGGACGATACAGACCAGTTTTGTTTTACTCCTGCTATGTCTTCCACTAGCTGCTGTAAAGGCGGAAATACGTCACATCAATGTGTGGCTGACGTACAGACATGCATAGTAAACATATTTTCGACCCAAGTTTCGGAATAAGTATATGCGCACCATTCAGATTAACAATCGGCATAACCCACCCGTCTCAATTGGAATGAAATTTCGATCCGAATAAGTGTGATCAGGTCAGAATATTCAGATTGGCATGTTTACATGAAGCATTTTTATTCTGATCAGGCTTTTAATCCAGTTACTTGTGTCCATGTAAACATGGCTAATGACTTTAATCAGCAGCCTTCAGACAAACTAAACGTGCCAGCATTTGGATTTCAAATTAAGGGAGGTTTTTCTTGGTGGTGAGGAGATTTCTAAAAAAAATATATAAATATATAGACATATTACAACAGAAATAATGACATCCTTGGTCATCTAAATGAATTTATTTCATTAAACACAATTTTATTAATATTTTTTTCTTTGTAATCAGAGTTAAATTATTGTTCTGTTCTGACCGCAAAGTTATGGTCAAAAATGTAAACTGTTATAAGGAAAAAGTTAAAAAAAAATTACTACAGTCTGTTTCAAATTTATTAAAAAAAACTAATTTTATTTAAAAAAAAAGACAAAAATAAGCTATAAAATAACCCACAAATTTATAATAAAGTTTCAAATGTACAAGAAAAGTCAATTTTACAAGAGGAAATTACAAATTTGAGGAAAATGGTTTCAAATTTAGATAAATTTACAGAGAAAAGTAGAAAACTGTAAGAAAATTGTTATAATTTTTTGAGAAAAACCTCAAACCTTCAAGACTGAAGTCATTACTCAAGTTTTTAAGTGGGTGCTCTTTGTACCCTTAACTCAAATAGAAATTTTTGGTTGCCTACTTTTAATTATTAATTTCAAAGCACTGCTTTTACATGAGTAGAATTTCTGGTTACTATACCCACCTGATCATATAATTTAAGTATGCATGAGTACATTACTATTATGAATGTTTTTTCCCCTTCCCTACTCTCTCAATGAAAAAAAGAAACACTAGAATAAAAATACAAAAAAAATACACATATTTTTGTCATTTATGTAAACCATGACAAAAAAATCCTGCAAGACAAAACATGACACTTGATATTTTCTAACCTGTTTGTATACCACCATAGACAGAGAGAGAACCTGAATTAGACAGAGCTCAGAGAGGGCAAGATGAGACAGAAGAGAGGAGCCAAGGAGAGGAAAGTGTTCAGGCAGAGGGTCCAGGAGAGGTGAGAGCAGAGGAAGGAGAGAAGGATGACACCAGTAAAAAGTCTAAACACAGGACGTCTGGGTGGGACGCCAACTGGCCCAATATTCCAGTATTCAAGCCTCAGTTGTACAATACTTCAAATGGTAAGTTCCATATGCAAAGTTACTGTGCAAAATTAAAACTGTATAAAATTAACATATTCCGGTAACAATCGTGTCATATGTTTACTGCCCCACCTACCCACCCGGAAAAATATGTTGCCACTGCGCCAAGGTCTTTCAGCCAGAGGAAACACTGAAATTAATTTTAAAACACACTGCTCCTGCTCTGATGCAGCCACCTATGTGTTTTATTTTTACCTCCAAGGAGATCATGTAATCATTGCTGTTTGTCTGCCTGCCTGTTAGCAGAATCACTCAAAAACTACTATATGAATTTTGATGAAACTTTCATCAGAGGTGACCCTTGGCCCATAGATGAACCCAACAGATTATGTAGATTGTAGGGAAAGATCTGAATTAGTATGTGAATTCACTTAAAAAAAAACAAACAAACTGTGATTTGTGGATTTTTTCTCCCCCGCCAGTTGAAGACCAAAAGTGGATTATATTGTAGCGATGTCTCTCTGTCCGTATGTCCTACAAAAGGTATCAGTTTAGTGAAATCAACACGGCCTCCCACAGCTTTGTTCCAAATGTTTTGAAACTTGGTACCAGATATACCCTGATGATGTGCATGGAAAAGTTGAAAAATGCTCCCCTTCAGTAAGATATTGGGACTTCAAAGAAAAGAGAAGTGGGGGATATTGCACTCGCCTCAGCGTGCTCTTTTTGCTTATGTCATGCCATTTTTGCTAATGTTGTTATATTAATAATAGATTGATCAAACTGAAATCACACAGAGACAACTTATGACATTAAGTCAATTGGAACATTTTAATTTTAAATTTTTTTGTGTACTTTATTGATCCCCAGAGGGGAAATTCAGGGCATCCATGGTACGGCGCCATGCCTTCACCATTCACACCTAGGGCCACTTTAGAGTCTCCAATTAAGCCAACTTGCATGTTTTTGGCCTGTGGGAGGAAACTGGAGCACCCGGGGTAAACCCACACAGACACAGGGAGAGCATGCAAACCCCACACAGAAGGGTCACTGATGGTCAGGGGGTGGATCGAACCCACGATGGTCAGGAGTGGACTCGATCTCTTACGGTGCTGCCACTGTGCTAACAACTGCGCCACCATGCTGCGGTGGTGAACAGCCTTAGAGGAGGTTGCACTCCTTTTCCCCCTTCTTTTTCTACTGAACCACAATAAGTCTTATGTTACTAGGAAGGAACAACTCATATTGCATATCAATTCTGCTTTCCATACAACAATCTGCTTCATTAGGACAACCAAGGCTTAAATTTTAGTTTGGAAATTCAGTTCCTGAAATCGTTGAGTTTTTTGTTTGCATATTAGAAATAATGCTGGAAGCTCAGTTCCATTCTTTAAAACAAATGCTTCAGCACGTTGAGTTAACTGGTGATTTTTAAGTTGGCCAGACCAGCTGATGTGACATTGGGAAAGCATACACTTGAAAACGTTTTTAAAGAGCATTCTTTAAACCAAGTCGTAGTATCAGAGACAGACTTTTTATTTTCTGATTTATACCAAAGTTAAGACACCAAAATTAATTTCTGCAGTATTCGTTATCACTGACATATAACTGACAGCGTGACACCTGCATGTAAACGTCCACTTGTTTCACACTGAGATGAATCATCCGAGAGTCAGAGCTAAATTATAACAAAACGCTTCCCCAGAGCTCGACAGATTATTTCAACAACTATGCTCACTTCCCCCGCAGGCGTTGACTTTTTTAACTGTCGCATCGATGCGCATTTTTTTTCTGCACCACATCCGCAACGGTTGCGCATTCCGCATACATCAGGGTGCCGATCTTTTAACTGAGGTAGCTGTTAGCTAATAGGCTGCCGATGCTAGAAGCAGCAGCTCTGCGCGGACAGGCCGGAGACAAATGAGCGGGCACCATTAAAGAAAACACGCTGTTGGGTTTCTTACCGCATGATAAAGGCACATGGGAGGCAAAACCAAACCAAAACACAATCAGTGCAGCTGTTAGCTCAGCTGGCGACAGACCGAGGACAGTCGCGCAGAGTTGACGTCACTGAAAAAAAAGTCTACGAGACCCAATCAGAAGAAGCGATTTGATTTGGAGTGAAAGTAGGATTATATTATTTTATTTATATAGCCTAAGGCCAGGGTGCTGATAAACCTCACTCTCTCACTGTTTTAAAACTTTAATCTTTCCACAGTGCTTATTTTTAAAATCTTTACAGCATCGTTTGTAATCACAAGCTAGTAGTTTTTAAAAGTTGGTAGCCTCTCAGCATTTTCATCACAAGGTAAGAGGTTTGGCAACCTTTATTATGGAAATAATAATGTTGCACATGCATGCATACATACAAACATTCACTGGCCACTTTAATAGATCCTCCTGACCACCATGTGTTGTGAGCGTAGTGTGTGTATGATGCCATACTCACCCACAGGGTGACGTCAGGCGGGCACGGCCACAGGTGTATATAATTCTGTGTTCTGATAATAAAGAGTAGTTCGCTGTTCAGTTCAGCACAGCTCCTGTATCATTATTCATACATAACATGTTGGCGACAAGGATAATTATGGCAGCGTATGAGCTACCTCAACCCCTAGTGCCGTTTCTGGAGTACACGGGAGAGCCGGTGATCCTGTGGCCGAAGAGGAGAGCCATGTTTGAGGGTTACATCGGGGCGCTGGGCCTAGGTGGACTCGACGGGAGAAGATGACGAGCGCTCCTGGCCCATCATCTCAGCGTGGAGAGCTGAAAAATTCTCGGTACGTTGGGAGAGACGGAGTGCTATGAGGATGCTGTTGAGCGGTTGGCCGATTTTTTCGCTGGGCAGACGAGGACCATGATGCTGTGGGTGGCGGGAGTGTTGGCATCAAACAAGGCTAAGCTAGTTAGCTGGGAGAAGCTAACGACACAGTCAGTGTCTACGGACGGACTAGCCACGAAGCTAACTGCGCGCCAAAAGAGGGCTCCAAGCTACCAGCTGGGCATCGAGGTGGGACCGGGGGAGTGCCCGGTCACTGAAGACGATGGGCCAGCCGCGAAGTGCAGGAAGGTGGAGAACTGGAGCGCTGATGAGTTGGACGGCGGGGTGTGCAACGACAGCAGAGAGGGAGAGCAGCAGGAGTCAACCCCGCAGCTGGAGGCTAGGCAGCAAGTGAGCGGGACCATGGAGGCTGAGAGCCCTGGGAAGAGCAGCGACAGCCAGGCATGGAGACGACACAGCGGAGCGTCTGGGACGAGGGTGCCAAGACCAGCGACGAAACGCCCGGGTTGGAGAGTGACGCCGACGAGAGCAAAGCTGAGAGCTCTGGGAGAGAGGAGCTACGGCTGGGCATGGAGACAACGCAGCAGAGTGCCTGGGACGAGAGTGCTGAAAGCAGCGATGAAGCACCTGGGTCGGTGAACGACGCCGGCAAGAGTGATGCTGTGGACCCTGGGAGTGAGCAGCAGCACCCGTGTGCCACGGAGGTTGGGCAGTGTCCCAGTGCCGGAGCTCCGTGCGCCTTGGACGAGGGCGCTGGGTGTACGGCGAGGCACCCAAAGCAGCAAGCGGCGCCGACGAGCAGGCTTCGGTTTTCCCCAGAGTGCGGCCATGGGGGACCAGAGTGTTTGGAGCCATGACGGCGGTGTTGAAGGCGGTCGGGAGCGGACTGATGGGCATGGAGGGATGGCATGCCGGACAGCAGCACTGCGGGGCAAGACAGGAGAAGCAGTTGATGGCAAGAGGAGACATTTTCGCCGGCGAGGGTGGCTTTGATCCTGGGGGCAGATGGCGGCCAAGGGCGTGCATGCCGTGGGGTTGCCCTGGGCCTCCAAGCCAGTTTTGTTCATGGCTGTCCAGGGACTGTGGAGTAACATAAAAATATCAAATGTAAATACATGTACATAGTGCTGGTGTGCATGAGAGTATGTATGTGGTGTGTTATGGGATTATTTTACGTATTTTTAGAGACTTGGTGCAATTTTAGTTGTTTTGTGTGAATGTGGTAGGTTATTTTATTACAGTTAATTGTTCCCCTGTTTTCTTAGTGCAAATTGGGGAGGGTCTCGATTGTGTGTGTGGTTTTGCATTTTGTAAGGGGGAGGAGAAGTGAGGAGAAGTGTGGTGTCGTGAGTGTAGTGTGTGTGTGATTCCCTACCCACCCACAGGGTGACGTCAGGTGGGCATGGCCACTGGTGTACATAATTCTGTGTTCTGATAATAAAGAGTAGTTCACTGTTCAGTGCAGCATGGCTCTTGTCTCATTACTCATACGTAACAGACCAGTAGTTCAAATTTGTGCTCTGTGGAAGACATTTGTAAACCTGAATATCTCCCACCCAGTGCATACTACTGAGTTAACTCCTTTTGTCGTCTAAAGAGGACATTTAGGGCTTTTCAGTGATACCAAATGTGAAGGGGTGGGGCTTTGGTACCTTTCTTTTTCTCAACAAGGAAGATGGCATCCATTAGTTCAAGCACATTTTATGGAAAGAGGAAAAGTGAGTGCATAATACTTTTTATTAAGCAAATTTTGTCTTGAAATGCTGTTGGCATGTTTTATATAAATCTCTTGAGAACACATTAAAATATTTTCTGAATTACTTTAACTGTATTTTACCATAATATTCAAGTGTTTAAAAAATGTCTTTTGTAGTGGACATTTGTAGTTATTTCCTCAATTTTGTTCTGTGTTTTTTCAAATGACAAGAAGGGGATTCACACTCAGAGGAGTCAGCGCAAGCAGAACAGTTTACATCTAAGTCCAGTCGGCGCCCACTGTGGAGCAAGAATACAAAGTAAGATAAGTCTTTATTGTCATTGTCATTTTGTAAAGGACAGCAATAAAACTGACAAATACACCTTGAGTTTGTATTCTAAAAAAAATAACTTTTTTTCTTAAACAATTGAGACTCATTTAATTTTTTTCCCCCATTTATTGCTTTTCTTGAGATTCAGATTCCAGCTGGATGATCCTCCCATTACTCAGAGCAATGATGCCATGACACGGCAAAACTGAACCCCGATGAATTATTTTAAACAATACATCGATGACTCCGTGTTTGAAGAAATGGCTGTGTGCACAAATCAGCATGAAGTCCTTTTGTCTGGAGCAACACTAAATTGCTACAGCATCTTCAACTCAACTTCATTGAGTTGAAGATGCTGTCATCTACCTGCTGCAACGAGCCCATCTGCACCTGGATGGTGAAGTTGATACTGTGAGAATCATTTTTTTTTTTATTTCTCCAGTGCCTTTAACACTATCCAGCCACTGCTGCTGGGTGAGAAGCTGTGGGTGATGGGGGTTGACAGCTCTGTGATCTCCTGGATTACTGACTACCTGACAGGCAGACCACAGTTTGTCCGGCTGGGCAATGTTTTGTCTGGAGTGGTGGCTAATGATACGGGAGCTCCACAGGGGACTGTGCTCTCTTCTTTTCTCTTTACCTTATACACCACTGACTTTCAGTACAACACTGAGTCATGCCACCTGCAGAAATTCTCTGACAACTCAGTTGTTGTGGGGTGTATAAGAGGAGGAGAGGAGGAGGAGTACAGGGCACTGGTAGACAGATTTGTGGAGTGGACGGAGCAGAATGACCTGAGGTTGAATGTCAGCAAGACCAGAGAGATGGTGATTGACTTCAGGAAGAGGAAGACGCCTTCTCAGGCACTGCAGATTAAGGGGGAGGGTGTGGGAGTGGTTGAGGACTACAAATATCTGGGTGTCAGGATCAGCAGTGGGTTGGACTGGAGATCCAACACCAATGCTGCGCGCAAGAAGGGGATGAGCAGACTCTACTTCCTGAGGAAGCTGAGATCCGTCAACATGTGCAGCAGGATGCTGGAGCTTTTCTACCAGACCGTTGTCGCCAGTGCCATCTTCTTTGCTGCTGCCTGTTGGGGTAGCAGTATCAGGGCCAGAGACACCAACAGACTTGACAAGATTATCAAGAGGGCTGGCTCTGTAATTGGTCTCAGACTGGAGACCTTTGAGACAGTGGTGGAGAGGAGAACACTAAATAAACTGCGATCCATCATGGACAATCCTGATCACCCCCTCCACCATACACTAGACAGACAGCGAAGCACTTTCTCCAGTAGACTACGACAGCTTTGCTGTCGAACAGCCAGGTACAGGAAATCTTTCCTGCCACATGCAATTTTGCTGTACAATAACTTACTATGATGTTGTATTCTGGTCATAACAATGCTGCCACACTGCACCTTACAGACTAACTGGTATCTCACATTTCACTCTGCTCCTGATAGTCCTTCTTTGTGCAATGGGATGATTCATATGTTTATACGGGTCATCATATATTAAGCTATGATGTATATAGGTTTTATAGTCGTGTTGTGGCACACATATTTAAGATGCTTAGACTGCATATGTATAGCACATTGATTGAGATGCTCAGACTGCATATGTATATTGTGTTACCTCACGTCTTAGAAGGAACAATAAGTCTGGACCTCCTGGGGATAACAGCAGGAGGTGGAGGTGCCTTTAGAAATGACTCTGAAAGGACTTCCTAACCTCCAGGGGTCAGGTGGAGGAAGAAGAGACCTGGGGGAGATGTATTGTCTATGGGGGGTTGGATGACAATGTGTTTCTGTACTTTGATGTCCCGGGTATAAAAGGAGGGGATTGGAGAAGTTGGTCCTCTTTTCTGTTTGAGAGGACGTTGGAGATGTGAGATGATTAATAAACCTGAATTGAGAAATAAATTCAGCATCTTCATTTCACGCTCTCCACAGTGTTAGTTTTTACTTTCCACGGGTAATCCCTTTGTCTGTCATGTGTGTGATTCTGTTGTTTGGTTGTCTACTGTCATGCTGCTGTTACACTGTAATTTCCCAGTTTGGGATCAATAAAGTCTATCTATCTATCTATCTATCTATCTATCTATCTATCTATCTATCTATCTATCTATCTATCTATCTATCTATCTATCTATCTATCTATCTATCTATCTATCTATCTATCTATCTATCTATCTACCACTCCTGAAGAGCTGAAGACATCCCTTGGGAATTCTATTTACATGGTCTGTCTAGGATATCCAAACATTCAAATGTATTGGGCCTCAAATACCACAGTTCAAATTGTGGCAGAGTCTATGACCACAAATCGGTTTTACAAGCTAAGAAATTCCATTAAGATTGCCAACGACCTTGATGTTTCAGATGATGGAAAAAGAAGAGATCTCTTGGGGAGAATCAGGCCCCTCCTGACCAAAGTAAGGCAAGGATGTCTGAGTCTGCCTGGAACAGGAAAATTGTGCATTGATGAGCAAATGGTTCCATTTACTGGTCGCTACCCAGTGCGCCAGTATGTACCAGGCAAACCATACCCCACTGGATTGAAAGTATTTGTCTTGGGTGCACCAACTGGTCTGGTCTTAGACTTTGTGGTCTACCAAGGCAAGACTGCCTTCAGCGTTACAGGAGGACAGGGCGTTGGAGAACAAGCTGTTCTTCATTTGGCCGAGTCTGTTCCCTAAGGAACCCCGTTCTTTGAGAAGTTCTTTACAACTGTCAACCTCCTCAACACCCTGATTACAAAAGGGCTGGGAGGGACTGGAACCCTCATGAATAACAGGATTCCAAAGGAGCGCAAGATCATAGGGGATAAGCCCTTCAAAAAGAAAGGAAGAGGGGCATCAGAGATGGTAGTCAGATGAAGCCCTCCTGAAATTGCTGTCATAAAGTGGTTGGACAACAAGCCAGTTGTCATTGCATCCTCTGCCTATGGCACTGAACCTCAGGACACACACAGAAGATGGTCTAAGAAAGACAAAAGGTTTGTCCAGGTGTCAAGGCCACTGGCAACTGCTGAGTACAACACCAACATGGGTGGCGTGGACTTGGTTGACCGAATGTTGAGTTTCTACAGGATGGCCTCTCGCACTCAGAAATGGACAGTGCGTGCAGTTTTTCACTTTTTTGATCTGGCAATCACCAACTCATCGCTTCAGTATAAGAATGACTGCCAGTTTCTGGGGAAGAACCCATCGAAGTTCCTTGACTTCAAACTGCTCTTTGGTGAAGAGTTGATTACTCAGGCCCAAGTAGGAATCGCAAGTGACAGCGAGGATGACTACACTCCCCCACGTCAAAAGTGGAAACTGCAGCCAAATGCAGCTCTGAGACACTATGGTGCCATCCATCTTCCAGAGATGGTGGACAAAACACATGCATCAAGGTGTCGCAGATCCAGTTGCAAGAGCAAAATATATGTGATGTGCATGAAGTGCAAGGTATTCCTTTGTGTTTCAAAGAAGGGGAATTGCTTTTTGAAGTATCATACCAACTAAGCACAACAAAGCAGTGATGGTGGAGTTTCATTCAAAGTGCTTATGTTTACTTTTTTGCATGTTCATACACTAGAAAACAAATACGTGGAAGTTAAACTCATTCTTGTGTTGACTTTTTGGTATTTTCTTTGGGCCTAACTGATTGCCATTAAGGTTCAGTTTCACATATATGGCGTTCCTTGTGTCAGGTCAGGCATTGGCTTGCTTGCTACTGGATAGCCATGAAAACCGGTACTACCTGTCTCATGGGTCGGGCCGTTGGTGACTCAACCGGCATCCCCGCCCTTCCGAGGGCGTGAGGGTGAAACAGGGCATCCTGGCAGAACTAAAAACAATATCTGCCATAGGTCTGTGGTGGACCACTCCCAGTTACACGGGGTGAGACTGGACATCCTGGCAGATAAACACATCTGCCGCAAGGTCTGTGGTGGACTGTGCCAGTCGGTGCATTGTGACATGCACTACACAAAGAGCAGAGATAAACAAACCTATCATCTGGTCAGTCACTGCAACAGATACTGGAGTCAGTTTGTCTTGGCTTGTCCTTGCCACTGATAATACCTTTATCTAACTAACCTGCACTTATATAGCGCTTTTCTAGTCACAAAGACCACTCAAAGCTCTTTCACTAATACTAACCCTCTATTCTAAGGGCCTATAGGAAACAGATATCTAGGGACAATTTAGAACAGCCAATTAACCTAACATGCATGTCTTTGGATTGTGGGAGGAAACCGGAGCCCCCGGAGTAAACCCACGCAGCACAGGGAGAACATGCAAACTCCACACAGAAAGGTTCCAACCCCTGCCAACCTGGGGATTCGAACCAGGAACCTTCTAGCTGTAAGGCAACAGTGCTAACCACTGCACCACCGTGCTGCCCCAATTCTGCCCCATTCTGCCAAGAATGTGCTGCTAGTCCAGCAAAAGCTAGCAGTTGTCACGCCGCGCCGTTCATCAGCGGCGCCACCTGCTCACACACCTGATCCTCATCAGCGGCGAGGGATAAAAGCCGCCTCGCCCGGAGGCTCGGCCTGAAGCCGTCAGACTTCGTTTCCTCACCGCTGTGAGCATACCTTTCTTCAGCATCGCTATTTTGGGTAAGAACCCTTACCTCCTTCTCCAGTCTGCTCCCCTGTGCACAGGTGGATTCCCCGGCGGCGGACATCTCCGTTCCATCGCCCATCCTTCGCCGCTGCACGGAGCTCTCCAGGTGGCTGTCTCCCGGGCTACGTTCCCCTTGCTGTGCCAGCTATCCTGACAACTCAAGTAAGATCTTCTCTTGCCATAATTCATCCTGTGTTGGTGTATGCCCGTCACCCTCTCCCTGTGCTCTCTCCATAGGGTTGCTCGGCCGAACGGTCATCTGCCTCTGTGCCTGAAGCAGACGCCACCACCAACACATCTGCATCCCGCAGACACACACTCATTCACTCCTGCTGTTAATAAACTCTTTGAACTACTCTAAGCCTGTGTGTGTGCGTCTCCTGAGCCGTGCGTTATGTCAGCAGTACTCAAATACTTTGCAAGCAGTTTCATGAAATGGTCAATCAGAAAGCAACTCATACCGGCTCGGACGTCGCCCGGGCTTACAAGGTCCGCGTTGATTTGTTCACACTCCGACAGGCAGCGAAAAATAAGCTAGGAGCAGGAAGACAAAAGAAGAGGAAAACAGCGGTCTTGTGTGTAGCAGAATGGAATGTATGCACTCTGTTGGACAGAACAACATCACAGCGCCCAGAAAGGCAGACCGCACTTGTGACCCTGGAAATGAACAGGTACAATGTAGACATAGCTGCACTTAGTGAAACAAGATTGCCTGGATATGACAGCCTGGAAGACCATGGGTACATCTTCTTTTGGAGTGGGAGATCAACTCAAGAAAGGAGAGAAGCACGAGTGGGCTTTGCAGTTAGAAAGGAGATAGCAGCAATGCTTGATGAGGAACCGGTGCCAATCAATGACAGGATAATGACTATGAGACTCCCACTACAGCGGAAGATGTATGCCACACTCATCAGTGTATATGCCCCAACAATGATCAACACAGAGGAGGTGAAGGAAGAGTTCTACAGTGATTTACGTGAGACTATCAGGCATGTACCAACTGATGACAGGCTGATACTCGTTGGAGATTTTAATGCCAGAGTTGGTTCGGACACTGAGAAATGGAAAGGAGTGCTAGGCAGTCATGGAGTAGGCAAGTGCAATGCTAATGGAGAACTTCTACTTGCACTATGTTCGGAGTACAACCTTGTGATAACCAACACTCTATTTAAGCACAAGGACACACACAAGAAGACATGGATGCACCCAAGATCCAAGCACTGGCACTTATTAGACTACATCATAGTCAGGCAGAGACAGAAGGGATGTATTGGACACCAGAGCAATGAGAGGCACGGACTGTGGTACTGATCATGTTATGCTGAGATCTAGATTAAGGATTTGCAGACGAAAACAGCACTGCAGGACGGGTGCGAAGCCACCACGGAGGCTAAACACTAGTGCACTGAAAGGCCAAAAGAAGCAGGAAGAACTTACACAGGAAATGGATGAAAACTGAAGGATACGGTGTATCAGACTGCAAGTGATGTATTAGGCTACCCTGAGAGGAAACATCAAGATTGGATTGATGAGCATGATGAACACCTGAAGAAACTATTAGAAGCGAGGAATACAGCTAGGCAGGAAAACCTACAGTGTAACACAAGGTCGAGGAAGAAGAAATACTCAGAGGCTCAGAGTGAGCTACAGAAGTACACCAGAGAGATGAAGTCCAACTGATGGGATGAAAAAGTGGAGAAACTTCAAACTGCAGCAGACAGGAAGGACATGAAAACATTCTTCACAGGTTTGAGAGAAATCTACGGCCCTAAATCAAGAGGATTGATCCAACTAAAGGCTATGGATGGTGAAACGGTCTTGCAGGAGAAAGACAAGATCCTGAACAGATTTTCAGACCACTTTGACCAACTACTAAACAACCCTGGAGATCTCACTGAAGAGGCTAAAGAAGCTCTAGCGCAGCGACCAGCTGTATCAAGTCTGGATGAACCACCAAATTTTGATGAACTAATGGCAGCTATCAGGACAACACAGGATGGTAAAGCTCCATGAAGGGATGGAATTCCAGCAGAAGTGTGGAAATTTGGTGGTGTTCAGCTGACCAGCTTCCTGCACAAGCTCATCCAAGAGATATGGGATGCCTAGAAAGTACCTCAAGACTGCAAGGATGCAAGTATTGTGCCTTTGTTTAAGAAAGGTGACAGGAAAGATTGTGGAAATTACCGAGGTATATCACTGCTAGCCACTGTTGGTAAGATTGTCTCACGTGTACTACTTAACAGACTCAGTGAACACATCTTGCAGAATGTACTACTGGAAACCCAGTGTGGCTTTAGAAGTGGAAGAAGCACAATGGACATGATTTTCTGCTTGAAACAGGTTCAAGAAAAGTGTATCGAACAGAACATGCCATTTTATGTAGTCTTCATAGACTTCAGTAAAGCCTTCGAAACTGTTTGGCGACAAGGACTTTGGCAGGTATTCAAGAAATATGGTTGTACAGAGAAGTTTGTCAGCCTGATCGAGGCACTCCATACAGGTGTGCAAGCAAATGTGGCAGTGAGTGGTTCAGTATCTAAAGACTTTTCAGTAAGCAACGGGGTGAGACAAGGGCGTGTGCTGGCACCTACACTCTTCTTGCTATATCTGGCAGTCATGCTTGAGGTGGCCTTCAAAGACACTTCAGAAGGAGTATACATTCAAACAAGGAAAGAAGCAGATTTGTTCAATGTGGCACAGTTTAAAGCCAAGAGTAAGACATCGATAAAGGTAGTAAGAGAAATGCTCTTTGCCGACGACAGTGCTCTAGTTGCACACAGCGTGGAAGATATGCAATCTTTAGTGGAGAAATTTGCAAGAGTACCTAGCCAATTCAGCCTCCAAATCAACATCAAGAAGACAGAGTGCCTTTATCAACCACCAAAGTTCCAATTATCAACATCACTACCAGAAGAGATCAGCATTGGTACAGAGCCACTAGTCAAGTGCAAGACTTTCAAGTACCTAGGGAGTACTGTTTCAGAGAATGCTAGGCTGGAGGATGAACTATCTCTCAGAATGGGAAGAGCGAGCGCTGTGTTTGGAAACTTGAGGGAGAGACTGTGAAACAATCGACATGTGACTATCCGTGTGAAATGCAAAGTGTACAGAGCGACAGTACTGGCTACTCTATTGTACGGTGCTGAAACTTGGACTGTCTACAGAGTGCAGGTGAAGAAACTCCACGCGTACATGATGAGACACCTTCGAGCCACAATGAACATCTCATGGAAAGACAAGATAACCAACATAGAAGTGTTGAAACGAGCTGGTCTACCATCAATGGAGGACATGCTAATACAGATGAACCTGAGATGGCTCGGACATGTTGAGAGGATGGACCACCAGCATCTCCCTCGGCAGTTACTCTACTCACAGTTATGCGAGGGCAAACGCAATCAGGGTAGACCAAGGCTCAGATTTAAAGACGCTGTAAAAAGAAACTTGAAGAAGTTGGACATAGACAGGAGTTCCTGGCAGCAGAGGGCTAAGAACAGAGCTGTGTGGAGGAATCTGATCAGACCTAAATGAAACAGTCATTGTTGCCCACGACAGACTGCTATGATGATGATGATGATGATATGGCGTTCCAATGTCCACTGTAGTAGACACATGATATCTCTAAAATAAAAACTTTTTTTTTTTCAAAAACATCTTTTCAGTGTTGTAATTACCTTATAAAGATTGGGGAAGTTTAAAAAAATGTGATTGGACAATATTTTTTCCCTCATATTCAGGAATAGGTACACCAGTTCAGCTTAATGCACGTACTGTATCTAATCAGCCTATCACACTGCAACAACTCAATGAATTTAGTTATGTAGACATGGTTGGTAGGAGTTGCTGAAACTCAAATTGAGCATCAGAATAGGGAATAAAGATGACTTTGAATGTGGCATGGTTATTGGTGACAGATGGACTGGTCTGAATATTTCATAAACTGCTGATCTGCTTTGATTTTCTCACACAACCACAGCTTGGGTATACAGAGAATGGTCTGAAAAAGAGAAAATATGAAGTGAGCAGGAGGTCTTTGGGCCCCAAAGCCTTGTTCATGGCATAGATTGGAGGAGAATGGCTAGACAGGTGACAGCTGACAGAAAGGCAACAGTAACTCAACCAGTCATTACAAGCACAGTACACAGGTGAGCACCTCTGAAGGCACGGTGAATACACTGACCCTTTTAGCAGATGGGCAGCAGCAGAAGACCTCAACTGGTGTCACTCCTGTCAGCTAAAAACACGAAACTGAAGCTACAATTCACACAGGCTCATCAAAATTGGACATTAGAAGATGGGGGATTGGGTGGGGCTTAGCCTGGCCTGAGTCTTCATTTTTCCTGCAACATTCGATGGTGGAGTCAGAATTTGGCATAAACCACCGCCATCGGTGTGTGAATGTGTGCGTGTGTGTGAATGGGTAGATATCAGGATCTGTAAAAGTGTTAGGCCATCCAGAGATGAGTAAAAAAGTGCTACATAAGTAAATGCCATTTACCATTTAAAACAACATGAAAGAATGGATGCATGCATGGAGTGTCATGGATGTGCGGTCAACAAATGAGTAGCAACTCTGATGCCAGAATATAAGTATGGGGCCGCACAGCAACTCACCCTTGGCCGGGGGATCCTGGGTTCGATCCCAGGCCCCGACCAACAGTGATCTGTGTGGAGTTTGCATGTTCTCCCCATGTCTGCGTGGGTTTACTCTGGGATTTCTCCGGTTTCCTCCCACATGCCAAAAACATGCAAGTTAGGTCAGTTGGCATCAAACTGGGGATTCTAAATTGTCCTTGGGTATGACTGTGAGAGTGAATGGTTGTCTGTCTCTCTGTGTTGGGCCTGTGATGGACTGGCGATCTGTCCAGGGTGTACCCTGCCTCTCGCCCAAAGGTGCTGGGATAGGCTCCAGTCCCCCGCGACCCAAAAAGGATTAAGCAGAAGAAGATGGATGGATGGATCTCTGAATAATATTTCCAGCACTTTGTTGAATGTACACATGTGGACAAAAATGTTGGTACCCTTCTGTTAATGAAAGAAAAACCCACAATGGTCACAGAAATAACTTGAATCTGACAAAAGTGGTAATAAATAAAAATTCTATGAAAATTAACCAATGAAAATCAGACAGTGCTTTTGAATTGTGGTTCAACAGAATTACTTTAAAAAACAAACTCATGAAACAGGCCTGGACAAAAATTATGGTACCCTTAACTTAATATTTTGTTGCACAAACTTTTTTTTAATTTTTTTTTTTTTATTACTTATTTTGTACCCGTAGGTAGATTTGTTTTGCAGTCTGGTGACAAACCACCAGCTGCCGGTCGCTGCGTGCGCAAGCGCCCCTTAACTCCCTAACCTGCATGTTTTTGACATGTGGGAGGAAACCGGAGAAATCCCGGAGTAAACCCACGCAAACACGGGGAGAACATACAAACTCCACACAGATCACTGTTGGCCGGGGGCAGGGGTCGAACCCACGATCTCACGGTCCCCGCGATCCCCCGGCCGAGGGTAAAACTGTGCTGCCACAGTGCTAACCACTGCGCCACCGTGCAGCCTCAGAATGGGAATCGCCGTGCTGCCTTTTGAGGCAATCACTGCAATCAAACAATTTCTGTAACTGTCAATGAGACTTCTGCACCTCTCAGCAGGTATTTTGGCCCACTCCTCATGAGCAAACTGCTCCAGTTTGACATAATATTTGGTCAAGGAAACACGCACGCAGGCTCAGGTAGATTTGAAAGCTTTATTTTCAATCAATGTGACGTGTTTGGATGCGTGTGTGAGATATATGAATGTGTTGAGGGTGGAGGATGTAGGCCAGGACAGAGCAGCATGCCGTGCAGCCAGGCAACCCTATGAATGAGATGAGAGGAGAAGGTTAGCTGGGCAAACCACATAGGAGAGTAACCAGGTAATATGCTTACTTGCAGTAACTGTGGTGGCTGGCGTTGGCAAGATCCCAAGCCTGGAAGACAGCGTCCTGCTGTGCGTCCTAGGAGGAGCAGTGTAGTAGAGGAGGAATGAAGACGAGGGAGAGGATGTCCGCCGCCGGGGAATCCACCTGTGCACAGGGGAGGGCTGAGAGGACAGGTGAGACAAAATAGACAGCTTACGTGTCCTGAGGAAGATCAGCAGGCCTGGAGGAAGGAATCCGCTGAGGGTTAGAGCACGAAGGAATGCAGACGGCTCCAGGCCGATGCTCAGGGCGAGGTGGAATAAGTAGCTGTGCACTAACGAGGAGCAGGTGTGCACGCAGCTGAGGTGGATGCCCGTGAGCGGCGAGTGGTGACAGTACTCCCCCCCCAGCAGCGCCACCTGGCGCTGGCTTACCTGGGTGCGCCCGGTGAAACTCCGCGATGAGATCTTAATCCAACACCCACGAAGAGCGCACCCAGGACCTCCACTCTGGTCCATAACCTTCCCAATCCACCAGGTATTGTAGCCCGTGACCTCAGCGCCGGGAGTCCAAGATGGAGGTAACACCCCACGCTGGGTCACCGTCGATCATCCTAGGAGCAGGAGGTGACCTAGTAGGGGGGCAGAGTGGATTGGAGAGGACAGGTTTAACCTTAGACACGTGGAAAGTGGGACACACACGTAGGGAGGGGGGGAGGGCCAAACGCACAGCCACCGGGTTGACAATTTTAGTGATCACAAAGGGACCGAGAAACCGCGGATCCAGCTTCCTCTTCTCAGCTTTGAGGTTGATATCTTGAGACGAGAGCCAGACCCGCTGACCCACCTGGTAATCCAGAGCTGGCCTCCTGTGGCGATTAGCAGTGGAGCTGTTGCGCGCTGCCGTGCGTAAAAGCGCAGCCCTCATCTTGGTCCACACACTCCGGCAGCGTCTCATGTGTGCCTGGACAGATGGAACAGCCAGCTCACCCTCCTGCTCAGGGAACAAGGGGGGATCGTACCCCAAGGACGCCTTGAAAGGGGACACTCCCGTAGCTGAAGACTGCGCCGTGTTGTGGGCATACTCCACCCAGGCCAAGTAGGAGCTCCAGGAGGATGGATTGGAGGAGGTCACGCAGCGCAGAGCAGCCTCCAACTCCTGGTTAGTGCGCTCGCATTGTCCATTGGACTGGGGGTGGTGACCAGAGGAGAGACTAACCGTGGCCCCCAAAGCGTTGCAGAAGCACCTCCATACCTGGGAGACAAACTGAGGGCCTCGATCTGATACCACGTCCAACGGGATCCCGTGCAGTCTGACAACATGCTGGACGAGAAGGTCAGCCGTCTCACATGCCAAAGGGAGACCCCGAAGAGGCACAAAATGGGCGGCCTTAGAAAACCGATCCACAATTGTCAGGACTGTGTCATAGGTGTTAGAGACCGGGAGGCCGGTGACGAAGTCAAGGGCGATGTGAGACCAGGGCCTGCCCAAGACCGGCAGGGGCTGGAGTAGACCCGCAGGCGGGGAGTTTTGGGACTTGCCGGTAGCGCACTGAGGGCAAGCCCGGACGTAGTTGGTGACGTCCTTCTGGAGACCCGGCCACCAGAACGAGCGTTGCAGCAGATTCACCAGACGGGAGATGCCAGGGTGACAGGCGAGCTTGGAGGTATGGACCCAGTGAATCACCTCTCCTCGAACCGCCGAAGAAACGAAGAGCCTCCCCTCTGGGCCACCGCCAGGGTCCGGTTCCGTCTCCTGAGCCCTACGGATCTTGTCTTTGATGGACCAGGAAACCGCCCCCACAATGCACGAGCTGGGAAGGATGGTGTGGGCCGACTCCTCCGGATCTTCAGGGGCGAACTGCCTGGATAAAGCGTCGGGCAACCCATTCTTCGAGCCTGGACAGTACGTGATGGTAAATTGAAAGTGAGCAAAGAACAGAGACCAGCGCGCCTGGCGGGCATTCAGGCGCCGCGCTGACCTCAAATACTCGAGGTTCTTGTGGTCCGTCCAGACCACAAAAGGCTGAGCTGCCCCCTCCAACCAGTGATGCCACTCCTGCAGCGCGAGCTTGACAGCAAGGAGCTCCCTGTCGCCGACGTCATAGTTGCGCTTCGCCGCAGATAATCATCGTGAGAAGAAGGCGCAGGGCCGCTTGACTCCATCCACTGGCGAGCGCTGAGAGAGCACCGCCCCCACCCCCGTGTCAGACGCGTCAACCTCCACCAGGCACTGCAGCACGGGGTCGACCTGGGTCAGGACCCGGGAGGACGAGAACTCCGTCTGGAGGGTCTTGAAGGCAGCGGCTGCCTCCTCGGACCACTGGAAGGGCACCTTTGATGAAGTGAGGCGAGTCAGGGGGGTGACAATGGCGCCGAAGTTGGGAACAAAGCGGCGGTAGAAGTTTGCGAAGCCAATAAACTGCTGCACCTGCTTCCTGGAAGTAGGCGTGGGCCACTCGACCACCGCTTTGACCTTAGCGGGGTCGGGGAGAATCTGGTTGTGCGAGATGATGAACCCCAAGAAGGAGGTAGTCCGGGCGTAGAACTCGCACTTCTCCGCCTTGATGTACAGTCTATTCTCCAGCAGCCTTTGCAGGACCCGCCTCACATGAGCTTGGTGCTCCTCCCGTGACTTGGAGAAGATGAGTATGTCGTCCAAATATACGAAGACAAAGACCCCCAGGAAATCTCGTAGGACGTCGTTTATGAGACGCTGGAAAACGACAGGTGTGTTGGTGAGCCCGAACGGCATCACAAGATACTCGAAATGACCGCTGGGCGTCCTGAAGGCCGTTTTCCATTCGTCTCCCTCCCGGATCCGAACGAGATGGTAAGCGCTGCGGAGGTCTAGCTTCGTGAACCAGGTCGCCCTCTGGAGGGAGTGGAAGGCGGTGTCCATGAGCGGCAAGGTGTAGCGATCTTTGATGGTGATATCATTCAGCGCTCTGAAGTCAATGCAGGGACGCAGGGACCCATCCTTCTTGGACATGAAGAAGAAGCCCGCGCTGAGCGGAGATGAGGAGGGGCGGATAATCCCAGCGCTAAGCGACTCCTTGATATAGGTGTCCATCGCCTCACGTTCAGGTGCAGAGAGGCTGTACAGGCGGCCAGATGGCAAGGGGGCCCCTGGACGGAGGTTGATCGCGCAGTCATATGGCCGGTGAGGGGGAAGGGACATGGCTCTGGACTTACTAAAGGCTACTCACAAGTCGTGGAACTCCTGCGGCACCAGGGTGAGGTCCGGAGGCTCGGAGACCGGCGCCGGCGGAGGAGAGGTCAGAGCACAAGCCGCAGACTGGAGGCAGGTGCCCAGGCAAAAGGAGCTCCATGAGAGGACACTGCCGGTTCTCCAATCCAGGACAGGGTTGTGCAACCGCAGCCACGGGTAGCCCAGGATGACACGGTCCGAAGAGGAGGGCAGGACAAACAGGGTCAGATCCTCTCGGTGGTTGCCAGAGATGATGATGGGAACCGGCTTGGTGCGATGCGTAACTACCCCCAGGGGAGAGCGAGAGAGAGTGACCAAGTTCAGGGGAGTAGACAGTGGCTGACAGGGAATGCCCAAATGGGTTGCCAGGCTCTTAGAAATAAAACTCTGCTCTGCCCCTGAATCCACCAGTGTGTGCGTGAAATGCCCGGTGGAGTTGTGGCAGAGTCGTATGGGCAGCGTGCAACAGGATAGGGGATTTGACCGGTTAGAGTCCGCGAGGCCCCCTACGGTGACTCGCGGACCTCCCCGTTTGGCTTAACCGGGCACAGCTCCACGGGATGCTGGTCATCTCCGCAATACATGCAGAGACCCCGTTCCCGCCAGCGTTGTCTCTCCGCAAGAGGGAGCCTAGTGCGCCCGATCGCCATGGCCTCTGGCTCATCGGTGGACTCCGGAGCAGGTAACGCCAGGGGGCAAGACTGAGGAGAGCGGACGGAAGCGCCGCGTGAGCGGCTGACTGACTTCGGCTCCGCGGCCTGCTCTCGCAGCCTATTGTCCAGGCTAATTGTAAGAGAAATTAGCTCGGACAGCCGCCCTGGGAGATCCCGACTGGCTAGCTCGTCCCTCAGACCAGAACTGAGGCTACGGAGGAAGATACTGCAGAGAGAAGCCTCTCCCCAGCCCACCTCCTCCGCTGCCACCCGGAAGTCAACAGCGTGCTCCACTGCCGACTGGCTTCCTTGTTGAAGACTAAGGAGCCGATCGGCGAGGACGCTGTCATGACGCGAGTGGTCAAACACCTCTAAAAAGTCTTGCACGAACCGGTCATAAGAGAGGGTCACGTAGCTGGGCTTCGTCATAACGGCGTAAGCCCAAGCTAACGCTCGCCCCTCTAAGAGATTAGCCATGTACCCAATTCGGCTATGGTCTGAGGGGAAATCCCCGGGAACGCGCAGGAACATCGATTCACACTGCAAGATAAAACCCCCTCACTCCACCGAGTTTCCCGTTGAAGCGAGCGGGGGTTGGAATGGGTGTGAGCCGGGTCGGCATTCCCGAGCTAGGCTGGCCAGCCGTGGAAGCGACCGGAGCCAAGGCGCCTTGAGGACCCGGGAGGAACGCCTGCTGGGGATCCAGGCGGTCTAACCGGTGAGTAATTCTGGTTAACTGATTGAAAATAACCTGCTGTTGATGTGCAATCATATCCACCCGAGCCTCAAGGGTGAAAAAACAGCGTGCGAGCCCGCTGTCCGCTGGGACGCTCTGCTGGAGCCGTACTGACATAATATTCAGCCCAGGAAACACGCACGCAGGCTCAGGTAGATTTGAAAGCTTTATTTTCAATCAATGTGACGTGTTTGGATGCGTGTGTGAGATATATGAATGTGTTGAGGGTGGAGGATGTAGGCCGGGACAGAGCAGCACGCCGTGCAGCCAGGCAACCCTATGAATGAGATGAGAGGAGAAGGTTAGCTGGGCAAACCACACAGGAGAGTAACCAGGTAATATGCTTACTTGCAGTAACTGTGGTGGCTGGCGTTGGCAAGATCCCAAGCCTGGGAGACAGCGTCCTGCTGTGCGTCCTAGGAGGAGCAGTGTAGTAGAGGAGGAATGAAGACGAGGGAGAGGATGTCCGCCGCTGGGGAATCCACCTGTGCACAGGGGAAGGCTGAGAGGACAGGTGAGACAAAATAGACAGCTTACGTGTCCTGAGGAAGATCAGCAGGCCTGGAGGAAGGAATCCGCTGAGGGTTAGAGCACGAAGGAATGCAGACGGCTCCAGGCCGATGCTCAGGGCAAGGTGGAATAAGTAGCTGTGCACTAACGAGGAGCAGGTGTGCGCGCAGCTGAGGTGGATGCCCATGAGCGGCGAGTGGTGACACAGTTGTCTCAGGTTTGAAAGGTGCCTTCTCCAGACGGCATGTTTCAGCTCCTTCCACAGATGTTCAATAGGATTTAGATCAGGGCTCATAGAAGGTCACTTTAGAATAGTCCAATGTTTCGCTCTTAGCCATTCGTGGGCATTTTTAGCTGTGTGTTTTGGGTCATTATCCTGTTGCAAGACCCATGACCTGCGACTGAGACCAAGCTGTCTGACACTGGGCAGCACATTTCTCTCTAGAATACCCTGATAGTCTTGAGATTTCATTGTACCCTGCACAGATTCAAGACACCCTGTGCCAGATGCAGCAAAGCAGCCCCAGAACATAACAGAACCTCCTCCATGTTTCACAGTAGGGACAGTGTTCTTTTCTTGGTATGCTTCATTTTTGCGTCTGTGAACATACAGTGGGGTAAAAAAGTATTTAGTCAGCCACCAATTGTGCAAGTTCTCCCACTTAAAAGATGAGAGAGGTCTCCAATTTTCATCATTGGTATACCTCAACTATGAGAGACAAAATGAGAAAAAAAAATCCAGAAAATCACATTGAAGGATTTTTAATGAATTAATTGGTAAATTCCTCTGTAAAATAAGTATTTGGTCACCTACAAACAAGCAATATTTCTGGCTCTCACAGACCTGTAACTTCTTCTTTAAGAGGCTCATCTGTCCTCCACTTGTTACCTGTATTAATGGCACCTGTTTGAACTCGTTATCAGTATAAAAGACACCTGTCCACAACCTCAAACAGTCAGACTCCAAACTCCACTATGGCCAAGACCAAAGAGCTGTCAAAGGACACCAGAAACAAAATTGTAGACCTGCACCAGGCTGGGAAGACTGAATCTGCAATAGGTAAGCAGCTTGGTGTGAAGAAATCAACTGTGGGAGCAATTATTAGAAAATGGAAGACATACAAGACCACTGATAATCTCCCTCGATCTGGTGCTCCACGCAAGATCTCACCCCGTGGGGTCAAAATTATCACAAGAACGGTGAGCAAAAATCCCAGAACCACATGGGGGGACCTAGTGAATGACCTGCAGAGAGCTGGGACCAAAGTAACAAAGGCTACATCAGAAACACACTACGCCGCCAGGGACTCAAATCCTGCAGTGCCAGACGTGTCCCCCTGGTTAAGCCAGTACATGTCCAGGCCCGTCTGAAGTTTGCTAGAGAGCATTTGGATGATCCAGAAGAGGATTGGGAGAATGTCATATGGTCAGATTAAACCAAAATAGAACTTTTTGGTAAAAACTCAACTTGTTGTGTTTGGAGGAGAAAGAACACTATACCTACTGTAAAGCATAGGAGTGGAAACATCATACTTTGGAGCTGTTTTTCTGCAAAGGGACCAGGACGACTGATCCGTGTAAAGGAAAGGATGAATGGAGCCATGAATCATGAGATTTTGAGTGAAAACCTCCTTCCACCAGCAAGGGCACTGAAGATGAAACATGGCTGGGTCTTTCAGCATGACAATGATCCCAAACACACCACCCGGGCAACGAAGGAGTGGCTTCATAAGAAGCATTTCAAGGTCCTGGAGTGGTCTAGCGAGTCTCCAGATCTCAACCCCATAGAAAATCTTTGGAGGGAGTTGAAAGTCGGTGTTGCCCAGCGACAGCCCCAAAACATCACTGCTCTAGAGGAGATCTGCATGGAGGAATGGGCCAAAATACCAGCAACAGTGTGTGAAAACCTTGTGAAGACTTACAGAAAATGTTTGACCTCTGTCATTGCCAACAAAGGGTATATAACAAAGTACTGAAATGAACTTTTGTTACTGATCAAATACTTATTTTACCGAGGAATTTACCAATTAATTCATTAAAAATCCTTCAATGTGATTTTTCTGTTTTTTTTTCTTCTTATTTTGTCTCTCATAGTTGAGGTATACCTATGATGAAAATTGGAGACCTCTTTCATCTTTTAAGTGGGAGAACTTGCACAATTGGTGGCCGACTAAATACTTTTTTACCCCACTGTAGAGCTGATGTGCCTTGCCAAAACGTTCCAGTTTTGTCTCGTCTGTCCATAGAACATTCTCCCAGAAGCTTTGTGGCTTGTCAACATGCAGTTTGGCAAATTTAAGTCTGGCTTTTTTATCATTTGTTTTCAACAGTGGTGTCCTCCTTAGTTGTCTCCCATGAAGTCCACTTTGGCTCAAACAACGACGGATGGTGCGATCTGACACTGATGTACCTTGACCTTGGAGTTCACCATGAATGTGTTTAGAGGTTGTTCTGGGCTCTTTTGTTACCATTCGTATTATCCATCTCCTCCTGCAGCCACGTCCAGGGAGGTTGGCTACAGTCCCGTGGATCTTAAATTTCTGAATAATATGTGCAACTGTAGTCACAGGAACATCAAGCTGCTTGGAGATGGTCTTATAGCCTTTACCTTTAACATGGTTGTCTATAATTTTCTTTCTAATCTCCTGAGACAACTCTCTCCTTTGCTTTCTCTGGTCCATGTTTAGTGTGGTACACACCATTGTCACCAAACAGCACAGTGACTACCTGTCACCCTTTAAATTGGCCGACTGACTGATTACAAGTTTGTAGACACCTGTGATGTTAATTAGAGGACACATCTTGGGTGAACATGTCCCTATGGTCACATTATTTTCAATTTTTTCTAGGGGTACCATCATTTTTGTCCAAGCCTGTTTCATGAGTTTGTTTTTTAAAGTAATTCTGTTGAACCACAATTCAAAAACATTGTCTGATTTTCATTGGTTAATTTTCATAGAATTTTTATTTATTACCACTTTCGTCAGATTCAAGTTATTTCTGTGACCATTGTGGGTTTTTCTTTCATTAATAGTAGAGTCATTTTGGGGGGTTTCGTGACCAACCTCCCAGGACCTTTTTTTCTCACTGGATTTAGCATTCTAGACCCATTTTAATGAAAATAAGCTCCCATGTACCTCCCAAAAATTACGGGAAACCTTTTTTTTGCCCAAAATTCAAAATGGCCACCAAAATGCATACCACCACCTATATCTCAGTAACTAATTCAGCTAGGAGGTTGATTTTGGTGTCTAGACATAGGTTTTTGGGGTCAAGCATTCCATTAATGCTATTAGTTTACTTGTGAAACAAACCCATCACGATGAAATCCAATATGGCCACCAATATGGCCACCGATTAACATTTTTTTTGTTTCTTGACTACTAAGGCACCTAGAAAGCTGATGTTGGTGTCAAAACAGAGGTTTAAGGGGTCATACTATCTGTTTATTCCAATAAAAGTGTGTTTAAATGATTACATAATCGAGAAATCCAAGATGGCGGCCGGCTGTCATTTTCACATGCAATGGACTTTTTCATATCCGTCACCAAATGAGCTAAAAATGTCAAATGAGGTATCCTTACATTCATTTTTAATAATTATTAGAAAGCTCCTGCATTGATTCAGTGATTTCACTGAGGAACACTTGGGTAATCCCCTTAGGATTCTCGGAATCCTATGCTTGATTCATTGATTCCTTTTTGCATAGCAAGAGAGAGGATGCAGTGATTTTGTAACGTCTGTGCTGCCATAATATGTAGTCCTAATCTTTCCAATTTAACTAAGGTTGCCAGGTATGTATAAATTTAGCTTTAAACTTATCTGGAGAGGTTAGAATTCTGAATCTTGTTCCATACTGTATAGTCAGGTAATGTTAGCATATTGACCATGCTGCTTGCTTAATGCTACCGTAATGACAGTAGACAGTACAAGGGCCTTTGACTCTAGGTCTTGTCATCCCTCCTTTTTCTCTCCTCTGTTCTGATAATGACAAATTTGTTTTTGTTTTCAGACACTTATTCATATAAAGTGAGGGATAAAATGGATACTGCAAGTGACAACGATGAATTACCATCAATGTCTTCCGGTGAACACGAATGCATTCTACGTTGTGGTCAACCATGTACCAAAAGTGACTCTTTGGATAATACCAAGGACCAAAAATGGAATTCAATTCGTGAAAAAACTCTACGATGGAAAGGACTTGATCGGTTTCAATGTGGGAATATTGATTGGGCCAAAGGGCCAAAAGGGCATTATATGCACCAGACATGTTACACCACGTTATCTAACAAGCGCTGTCTATCTCAAGCCGAGAAACGTAAGCATAAATTAGAGGTAGATCTTGAAAGAGACAATCAATCAGTTCAGGGGGATCCATCTCAATCTGCTTCTCTCTTTTCACCGAAGAGGCTCCGGTCCAGCATTGGATTGGATTACCCAAGTGTTCCTCAGTGAAATCACTGAATCAATGCAGGAGCTTTCTAATAATTATTAAAAATGAATGTAAGGGAGCTGTTCCGGTCTGGACGCCATGGCGACTGCAGCTTAACACTGAAGTTCTCAGACCCAATCCAGGATAACACCTTGAAAATCCAACTTAACGGATTTTTGGAGGAGTGAAAATCAAAAGACAAAATCATCATGTCTAAAGGAAAACAGAAGAAACTGAAATTCTCCAGGCCAGGACACGTATCGGCCGGAGAATCCGAACTGGAAGATCTCCGTTCAGAAGACGAGGAACTGGTGATAGCTAACAAAAGGGTTAGCCTGAAATCACTATTTGAGGAGCTACGACGATTTCGCCGAGATGTTACGGCCGAATTTCGGGAATTCAGAGAAGAATTGAAAAGGACAAACAGCAGAGTGGACCAGGCCGAGAACCGAATCTTGGAAACAGAGGATCGAATAAAAGTGCTCGAAGATTCTGTGCTAGACCTACGCAAAAGACAAGCAGCTATAGAGGCTAAGCTAACCGACCAAGAAGGAAAACAAAGAAGAGACAACATAAGAATTCATGGTCTGATAGAAGGAACCGAAAATGGTTTTAACTCAATGGCAGAATGCGTGGAATCCTTACTAAGAGAGAAATTGGATATTCCACAAACCACCGACTTGAAGATAGAAAAGGCACATCGTTCATTAGCCGCTAGGCCGGCGGCGGAAGCGCCCCCACGTTCGGTGTTGGTAAGATTTTCCAATTTCAAAATAAAACAAGAGGTTGTAAGACTGGCCTGGCAGAAAAAAGGATTTATGCACCAGGAGAGAAAAGTCTACGTGGAACACGATTACGCCCCGGAGGTCCTTAAAAAGCGCAGGGAATACAATGACGCGAAAAAGGTGTTAAGAGAGAAGAAATTGCGCTTTCAGACACCATTTCCTGCGAAGTTAAGGGTCTTCTACGGCGATGAAACGTGTCTCTATAATTCGGCGGAAGAAGCAACAGCTGACATGGGGAAAAGAGGCCTCCCGGTAACGGTATTTAAACCCGCAGCAGACCCGAGTGAGAAGATCAAAACGCAAACATGGACAACACAAAGACCTTCAAAATCCACGGACCAGCAGCGGGAAACCCAGCACCAGAGCGTCGCGGATAAACTATCCGTTTTCAGGTTGGAATAGCGACCTTTTTTTTTTTTTTTTTTCTCTTGAATCAATCCGCACATCCAACCCCCCTCATACAAGGTAACAAACATTAAAGGAGATGCATATTCAGCATGTGGTAAAACATTTCATGGAACAATCATATTATTTGAAACAAATAAGTCTTTGTAATAAAAAAAAAAAAACTTGTTAAAATAGAAATGTGACAATAATCCACATGTTCTCCTCATACTAACAAATACTGTTTTTGCGTGAATGTTTGATGTGAGGGGGGTGGGAGGGTGCACACAATTTCACAGGGTTTAGGCATAAAAGGAAAAAAAAAAAAATCATTACAAGTTTGGATTGGGTTCTGAAACTCACGTTAAAAGCATGGGACTACTTTCAGTGGTAAGAGAGGGCCCTCAACACGTAACAGAGTTTGAGGAATTTCCCTCAGAGCCTTCACTCCATCAAGGCTCTTACAGGGTCTTTAAAAAGACCTCAGCTCAGGAAGTTCTTATGACAGCTTTTTGTTTTAAAGTTTTTTACACTATGTTCTTAATGTTTTTCTTGTTTTTAATGTTCTTTCAGTTTCTGAGTAGCACAAAAGAGGGCCACCACACAGTTATACTAAACAAAACAACACAATGGAGAAACAGGGTGTAACCAAAATAATTTCATATAATGTAAAAGGAATCCTGAATCCAGTTAAAAGATCCAAGATTCTAGGCAAAATGAAAAAAGACAAAGCAGGAATAATACTTTTACAAGAAACCCACCTAACAGACGTGGAACACAATAAACTCAGTAGACAAGGGTTTAAAATGATCTCTTCATCTTCATATAAATCAGGGAGGAGGAGGGGAGTAGCGACATTGATATCAACCAAAATTACATTTGAAAAAAAATCAGAACACAAAGATAAAGAAGGGAGATACAGTTTGGTAACTGGGCGGCTAGAGGGAGAAGATATCACCCTGCTGAATGTGTATGCTCCCCCAGGGGCTAACTGGAAATTTTATAAAAATGTATTCGACCTAATGATAACTAAAGCTCAAGGTTTAGTGATATGTGGTGGGGACTTCAATCTTAGACTGAATCCATACTGGGATGCTTCTGGTAATTCCCCACATCAAAATAACACCCAAAACAGGAAGACTCGGATGCTACTAAAAGAATTGGGAATCTGTGACGTGTGGAGGGAACTCAACCCCAGTGTAAAAGACTATACATTTTACTCAACTCCACATTCATCTTACTCAAGGATTGACTATTTTTTTATGTTTAATAGAGACATTGGAAGAGTAAAAACATGTAAAATAGGACTGATGGATCTCTCCGACCACAGTCCGATCTACATGGACTTAAATATCCAAAAATACACAAATAATACATTTTCTTGGAGGTTAAATTCAAATGTCCTGAAAGGACCATTGAAAGATGAATTGGAATCAGATATTCTCAGATATTTGGAAGATAACGATAATGGAGAAGTATCCCCTTTAATACTGTGGGATGCATGTAAAGCTGTAATAAGAGGAAAGATTATTGCAAAACTGGCAACCCAAAAGAAACTAAGACAAGAAAAACTATCCACATTAGAGTCAGAACTTAGGAACCTAGAAAAAGAACACAAAGGCAACACTCATTCTACTGACTCGCTCAAGATTAAGGAAATTAAAAACCAAATAAATGAGATCTACACAATAGAAATCCAGAAGAAACTTACATTTCTGAAACAAAAATACTATGAAGCAGGCAGTAAATCGGCAAAATTGCTAGCCTATAAATTGAGGAAACATCAAACAGAAAGAGCAATCTACAAAATCAGAGACCCAGTATCAAAGGAAATAAAATTCAGAATTCAGGATATTCTTAAAAACTTCGAGAATTACTATAAGAACTTATACTCCCACAAAAAACATAAAAACGCATCCGAGGCATTCCTAAACACATTAAACCTTCCCCAACTTACGGAGTCACAAAATAAAACACTACTGTCAGAAATACATCCTAAAGAATTGGAAAAAGCAATTATGAAACTTAAAGCTAACAAATCCCCAGGAGCTGATGGCTATACAGCAGAGTGGTACAAAACCTTTAAACAGCAACTATCTCCTCTCCTCCTGAAAACATTTAATTATGTCCTCCACACAGGGGAAATCCCCCCCTCCTGGAGAGAAGGGGTCATTGCAGTTATACCTAAACCTGAAAAGGATAAACTAGAGTGCTCCAACTACAGACCAATCAGTGTACTAAATCAGGACTATAAGCTTTTTACCATTATCCTTGCCAAAAGGTTAGAAAATATACTGACAGACCTAATTCATTTAGACCAAACAGGTTTTATAAGACAAAGACAGACACAAGACAACATTCGACGCACTTTACACATAATTCATCATATAAAAAAATATAACTTAAATGCAGTCATATTGGGATTAGATGCTGAAAAAGCATTCGATTCGGTTGACTGGTCTTTTCTATATAGAATCTTATCCAGTTTCAATTTTCATAACAACTTCATTAGAACTATACAGGCATTATATAAAAAACCAACAGCTAAAATAAGGATTAACGGTAATTTATCATCATCTTTTGAACTGGAAAGAGGATGTCGTCAGGGCTGCCCCCTGTCTCCACTGCTCTTTGCAATCTTCATAGAACCTCTGAGCCAATGGATAAGACAAAACCAAAAAATTCAAGGTATTACACTTGGTCAGAAGGAACATAAAATAGCACTCTTTGCTGATGACATTTTAATATACCTAGGGCAGCCGGACACTTCTTTACCAGAACTAACCTCAGTTTTTTCAGAGTATGGAGATTTATCGGGGTACAAATTAAATATGCATAAAACCCAAGTTTTAACATTCAACTATGACCCAAATCATTATTCACTAAGCAAACTCAAAACTAACTGGGAGTCGGAATCTATGAAATATCTGGGGGTCAATATCCCGAAACAACTCAACAAAATTATATCACTAAACTATGATCCACTGGTGACAAAAATAAAATCTGACCTAGCAAGATGGAATATGATACCATTCTTGGGTACTGCACAAAGAATTGAAGCAGTCAAAATGAATATACTTCCACGTCTTCTATACCTTTTCCAAACAATACCGGTAGAACCTCCCAAAAAAACATGGCAGGAGCTGGACAGAAGGATCTCAAGATTCATATGGCAGGGCAAGAGACCTAGAATCAGATATAGAACCCTACAGCTAAACAAAGACAAAGGTGGGCTCGCGCTGCCAAATATCAGGGACTACTTTAAAGCCGCACAAATTAAAACTTTAGTAGAGATATGTAACCCAGTCTACACTGCACAATGGAAGGAGATCGAATGCCAAATAACAAGTGACATCCCCCTACAGGCGATAATAGGGAACAATGTCTTACCTAAGCTTTTGAATAACACTAACCCGTGGATAGAGACCCCGCTAAAAATTTGGTTTAAGATAGTCAGAGAGAATCAAACTAAAGAGCCCTATCGACTTCTGCAATGGATCGCCTATGATCAGGACTTTACTCCTAATAAAACAGACACCAGATTTAAAAAGTGGAAGGAGAAAGGGCTGATAAAATATTACGATTTTTTTAAAGGGCAAATCTTAAGAAGTTTTGAAGATTTGAAAAAACAAGGCCTAATAAATCAAGACCTTTACAGGTTCTTCCAGCTTAGACACCACATAAACAATATACTTAAAAAGGAGGTTTTGGAAAGGGCCCAGTCAGGTGTTCTGAAGGTCTTCTTAATGGCATATAAAGGGATCCCAGGGATCAGATACATTTCTAAAATATACCAAGGTCTTCAAGACTTAAAAGGGGACAACACATCTTATATAAAAGAGAGATGGGAAAAAGAGGGGAATTTCACTTTACAACTGGAAATATGGGAAAAGCTAAATAAACAGCAATGGAAAAGTACCTCATCCCTGCAGTGGAGAGAATTTGGATGGAAAAACTTGGCAAGATTTTTCAGAACACCTGCACAAAACAAATTTACCCATAAGGGATTGAACTGTTGGCGCTTGTGTGGTGAAAAGACTGCAAATCATTTTCATGTGTTTTGGTCATGCCCAGTTATCCACCAATATTGGACCAAGGTACAGACAATATTGGGGAAAATATTCAAAATTACAGTTCCCTTTTCTTTTGTAACTTTGTATTTGGGTTTACTACCGGACTCACTGGAAAGACGAGGAGAAAAATACTTATTCAATGTTTTAATATTGGCAAGCAAAAAAGCTCTAACTAAAAAATGGATGTTGAAGGACTGTCCTACACCTGAAGATTGGACTAACGTGATCCAAGACATTTACTCGATGGAAAAGTTGACATTCGCACTGAGACAGGACATGGATGTGTTCATGAACTTTTGGCAACCCTGGACCGCATATGTGTCTTCCATTAGATCTAATCTTTGACAAATACCATTTCAATAATGGTTCCGCTCTTTGTTCCAACGCTACTCAGATGCTCTTTTATCTTTACTTACTTACTTTTTCTTTTTGTTTGTTTTTTAAGGTTTGTTTGTTTTTTTTTTGTTATTTGTTTCTTGTTTTTTTTTCTCTTTAATTTCACTTTTTCTTTCACTTTAAAAAAAAAAAAAGGGGTGTTGTAAGAATTAATCTTCCAATGTTGTCAGATATCAGAAAATAAGGGAACATGTGATGAAAATGTAAACACTGCATTGCTGTAACGACCTGTATACCCTTTACAAAAACTTAAATAAAAAAAAAAAAAAAAATGAATGTAAGGATACCTCATTTGACATTTTTAGCTCTATTGGTGACGGAAAAAGTCCATTGCATGTGAAAATGACAGCTGGCCGCCATCTTGGATTTCTCGATTATGTAATCATTTAAACACACTTTTATTGGAATAAACAGATAGTATGACCCCTTAAACCTCTGTTTTGACACCAACATCAGCTTTCTAGGTGCCTTAGTAGTCAAGAAACAAAAAAAATGTTAATCGGTGGCCATATTGGCGGCCATATTGGATTTCATCGTGATGGGTTTGTTTCACAAGTAAACTAATAGCATTAATGGAATGCTTGACCCCAAAAACCTATGTCTAGACACCAAAATCAACCTCCTAGCTGAATTAGTTATTGAGATATAGGTGGTGGTATGCATTTTGGTGGCCATTTTGAATTTTGGGCAAAAAAAAGGTTTCCCGTAATTTTTGGGAGGTACATGGGAGCTTATTTTCATTAAAATGGGTCTAGAATGCTAAATCCAGTGAGAAAAAAAGGTCCTGGGAGGTTGGTCACGAAACCCCCAAAAATGACTCTACTATAACAGAGGGGTACCAACAATTTTGTCCACGGCTGTATGTCATGATGAATTAAGGCGGTTCTGAAGGAGATATGGATTCAACCCAGTAATAGCAAGGTATGCTTATTTAAGGGACCAGTGCGCATACATACGTGTACACACACACACACACTTAGGACACTTTCTATCACTTGGTTCTTGTGACCAACCCTTTAAAACATTAAGTGGAAGGTAAAAGTTTAAAATTTGAAAATAAGGGGGAGCAGTGAAGAAGCTTTTCTAAGGAACTGCTTATAGAAAACCCAGCAAGGCCTGAGAACTCCCCAGGATATTACTGGCAACCTTGGCCAGGCTACCGTACCTGCTCTTATTTGCCAGAGTCAAATTGCCAAATCAAGCCACAATGCATAAAATACAAGCATATTTGTTTGTGGGGTTTTTTTTTTTGGGGGGGGGGGTTGTATACATTATTAATCCCAGTAGGAAATTCAAGGGCATCCACTTGGATGAGGCAGCCACGGTGTAGCACCAATCCCTTCACCATTCACACACACACCGAGAGCCACATTAGAGTCTCCAGTTAACCCAACTTGCATGTTTTTGGAATGTGGATCCCCCACAGTAAACCCACATAAGCATGGGGCATGGGGAGAACATGCAAACTCCATACAGATAGGCCCTGCTGGCTGGTGCATTTGGACCATTTACCTTCTTACTGTGAGGTGATGGTGCTAACCACTATACCACCATGCTGCATATTCAATAAAACTTTGGTAAACTAGTCATCTTTTCAGTGGAGACATTAAACAATTGCATCTTTCTCAGAAAAAAATGCTGTTGTGGAGAATGTGTTCAAGGATGAGGCTGAGTTTGCTCCTCAGATTCAGCTTTATTCACAGAGCACATCTCCAACAAATCTCAAAGCAAATCAAGAGGAAGTTTTCATCTCACATCAGGGGTTTTATACCCCGGGCACGAAACAGCAGTCACATGGTGTTTAATCAAACATACAGTCATATGGTGCTTAATCTCAATCACAAAGTAACCCCTTTGATCTCACGCCATTGTCCTCTAGTCTCTGTGGCCCGGAAATCTTCCCCGGTCGTCTCCCGGAAACGAAGGCCGAATCTCACACTCCTCTGCTGAATCCCAGAGTCTCAGTCCTCTTTGTTCCATGAGACGTGAAGCACACAATAAACATACAGCAACACATTTGTGGGGAATATGTAACCAACATATGCGCCACAAGACACCCCCCCCCCCCAAACGTCTAAATGGGACAAACATAACCAGAGACACATGACATCATAACATTACTACACATCAATCCACCAGTTGCTTAACTCTCAGTCTCCTGCCGTATCTGCTGAAAGCCGGCTTTGCTGCTGTCTGCACCTGTGGATTAGAACTGTTAGTCAATCTCTGTGGGAGTCCTGTAGAATGCCCTCTAGGGGGTCTACCGCGACAGGGGGCTCTCGCCAACTGCACCTCTTCATTCGCCAAAACAAAAGCGGGTTTGAATCTGTTAATACAAATCAATTCTTTTCTGCCTCCCAAATCTAGCAAAAAATGCTTCTCCCCTGTTTCCAGCACGTTGTACGGCCCATCGTAAGGCGGGCGC
Organism: Pholidichthys leucotaenia; assembly: GCA_020510985.1. Lineage (NCBI taxonomy): Eukaryota > Metazoa > Chordata > Actinopteri > Cichliformes > Pholidichthyidae > Pholidichthys > Pholidichthys leucotaenia. The sequence goes on along the minus strand of CM035849.1, from coordinate 173,545,550 downwards.
AGGCTGGGGCGACAAGCATCATGTCTCACAAAAACAAACTCCGCATTTTTTAAAGCCTTCGGCACAAAAACGCGTGAGAAACTGTGATGAACCGGGCCAGGAAGCGTGTTTGATCCTGTGCCGCTCTGCAACAGCTGAGCGGGGGGGCAATTTGGGGCAGGATTATTGGGGAGAAATTCCCCTGGCAAACGGAGAGGCTGTGCAAAAACTAATTCCACTGGAGAGGCATGCAAATCCTCCTTAGGTGCAGAACGCAACCCCAATAAGACCCATGGTAACTTGTCAACCCAATTTGTATCCGTAAGTGATGCTCTGAGGGCCGCTTTCAATGACCTGTGAAAACGCTCGCATAAACCGTTAGCCTGGGGGTTGTACGCGGTGGTGAGGTGGATCTTTACCCCTAGGCTGCGGGCCATCGACGACCAGAGTTCGGAAACAAATTGAGGACCCCTGTCTGACGTTATGTCTGACGGAACTCCAAAACGCGCTAAACCGGGAGCGCGGGCTATGCTGCCAGAAGTCAGGCAGCCGGAGTGTGGAGGCAGCCATCAGGCTGGCTTCTGCCGAGCCCCGCTCGGGAGAATTATTTCTGCTCATTCTGAGTCGTAAGGTCACCAGTGTGGAGAATGTGTTCAAGGATGAGGCTGAGTTTGTTCCTCAGATTCAGCTTTATTCACAGAGCACATCTCCAACAAATCTCAAAGCAAATCAAGAGGAAGTTTTCATCTCACATCAGGGGTTTTATACCCCGGGCACGAAACAGCAGTCACATGGTGTTTAATCAAACATACAGTCACATGGTACTTAATCTCAATCACAAAGTAACCCCTTTGATCTCACGCCATTGTCCTCTAGTCTCTGTGGCCCGGAAATCTTCCCCGGTCGTCTCCCGGAAACAAAGGCCGAATCTCACACTCCTCTGCTGAATCCCAGAGTCTCAGTCTTCTTTGTTCCATGAGACGTGAAGCACACAATAAACATACAGCAACACATTTGTGGGGAATATGTAACCAACATATGCGCCACACTGTTGGAAACTTAATGTAGAATCGGTGTGTGAGTTTGCCAAAACGATGTCTGCCACTGTAGTATTCTCTGGGCCCCTCCCCAATCTGACCAGTGATGACATGTTTAGTTGCTCGTCATCCTTGAATTGCTGGCTGTCTGTGTGGTGTCCTAAAAAATGACGTGGGCTACATTGACAATTGGAGCTCTTTTTGGGGAAAACCTGGTCTTATGAGACGAGACAGCATTCATCCCACTTTGGATGGTGCTTCTCATTTATCTAACAATCTGGCATCTTTTTTATCCAAATTTCCAAAACCCTGACTACTCAGAGTTGGGACCAGGAAGCAGAGTCACAGTCTTACACGCCTCTCTGCAGCTCCTCTTCATCCGCCACCCCTCAGCTTAGCCCCTGTCTTCCCCATCAGAGAATCGTTGTCTGCTCCCTCCAAAGTAAATAAAAATATAATGTATAAGCATCCCAAAGTGATAAAGCAAAATATTGGTAAAACTCAAATTAAACATAAAGCCTCTAAATTGAATGATTTGGCCTCTGTTCCTCCTCATAATTTAAAAATTAAATGTGGTTTGTTAAATATTAGGTCTCTAACTCCCAAGTCTCTGTTAGTCCATGATCTGTTAATTGATCATCAGATTGATTTAATTTCCCTTACAGAGACTTGGTTAGGACAAGAGGATTATGTTGGTTTAAATGAATCAACCCCCTCTGGTTATTTAAACTGTCAAAATCCCAGAAGTTCTGGTCGTGGAGGAGGAGTAGCAACAATTTACCATTCCAAATTACTAGTTAATGTAAAGCAAAAAACATGTTATAATTCCTTTGAGGGCCTGGTCCTCAGTATTGGGCACTTTAGCAATTTCAGGTTAAACCCAATTTTATTTGCCATTGTTTATCGTCCCCCATCAACCTATTCAGAATTTTTATCCGAATTTGCTGATTTCTTAGCTGATTTAGTGTTGAAATCTGATAGAATAATTATAGTAGGGGACTTTAATATACATGTGGATGTAGATAGTGACTGCCTTAATGTGGCTTTTAATTCAATATTAGACTCGATTGGGTTTTCTCAGAAAGTAGGAAATTCTACTCATTACCTCCACCATACATTGGACCTTGTTCTGACATATGGCATAGAAATAGAAAATCTTGTAGTGTCTCCTCATAACCCTGTACTGTCAGACCATTGTCTGTTAACCTTTGATTTTACTATTTCTGACTATTTGGCTCCTAAAGAAAAATATTATCACAGTAGATGCCTCTCAGATGATGCTGTTTCCAAATTTATGCAGATTGTTTCCTCTATGCCATGTGTCAACACAACGGAAATAAGCTATAGACAGCTTGCTCCTTCTGTAATTGATAACATGGTGGATAGTGTTTCAGCTTCTCTGCATCAGGCTCTAGACTTGGTGGCCCCCTTAAAAAAGAAAAAGTCTAATCAGAGATTTTTAACTCCTTGGTTCAACACAGAAACTCGTAGCTTAAAACAGAAGACTCGTCAATTAGAAAGAAAATGGCGCTCTACTAATTTAGATGAAATCTATTTAGCTTGGAGAAATCATCTTTTAATTTATAAAAAATCTCTTAGAAAAGCTAGAACGAGTTATTACTCTGCATTAATAGAAGAGAACAAGAATAATCCCAGGTTTCTTTTCAGTACTGTAGCCAGGTTGACAAAGAGTCAGGACTCTGTCAATCCTAGCATCCCCTTAGAGCTTACTAGTCAGGGCTTTATGAACTTTTTCAATAATAAAATTTCATCCATCAGAGATAAAAATTAATCAGATTCTTCCCACAGTTAACTTAAATACTGTAACTACTACAACTCCTTCTATTGATGTCTGTCTTGATGAGTTTACTCCAATCGACCTTTGTGAGTTAGACAAAGTAGTTTCCTCATCCAAACCTTCAACTTGTCTTTTAGATCCTATTCCTACCAGGTTATTTAAAGAAGTCTTCCCACTTATTGGTAGCTTTATTCTTCATATAATCAATTCTTCATTAACTTTAGGCCATGTACCGCAGGCTTTTAAAACGGCTGTAATTAAACCCTTACTCAAAAAGCCAACGCTAGATCCAGGAGCTTTAGCTAACTATAGACCAATCTCTAATCTCCCTTTCATTTCAAAAATCTTAGAAAGAGTTGTTGCTACGCAATTATTTGACCACCTGCAGGGAAATGGTTTACTTGAAGAGTTTCAATCTGGGTTTAGAATCCATCATAGTACTGAAACAGCTTTAGCGAAGGTCACTAACGACCTCCTCATTGCATCTGATAATGGACTAGTTTCTGTACTTGTCCTTTTAGATCTTAGTGCAGCTTTTGATACTATTGATCATAATATTCTACTTGATAGATTAGAACACTATGTTGGACTTAATGGAACTTCGTTGCAGTGGTTTAGATCTTATTTATCTGATAGGTTCCAGTTTGTTCATGTAAATGATGAGTTTTCTTTCAGCTCAAAGCTTAGTCATGGAGTTCCACAGGGATCTGTGCTAGGCCCTACTCTTTTTAGTTTATATATGCTTCCGTTAGGCAACATTATTAGAAAGCACTGTATACATTTTCATTGTTATGCAGATGACACACAATTATACCTGTCAATGAAGCCAGATGATACTAATCAATTAGCCAAGTTAGAAGCCTGTCTTAAGGAAATCAAAGCTTGGATGACTTGTAATTTCCTGCTACTAAATTCAGATAAGACTGAAGTCATTCTTGTTGGTCCAAAAAACCTTAGAAATTCCTTTCCAAATCAAACTTTCAGTTTGGACGCAGTTACTCTTTCTCTTAATAGCTCTGTGAGGAACCTTGGAGTTATTTTTGATCAGGATTTGTCCTTCAATTCACATATTAAATTTGTTTCTAAGACTGCCTTCTATCATTTGCGTAATATTGCCAAGATTAGGAGCATCTTGTCTCAGAGTGATGCTGAGAAGCTGATCCACGCTTTTGTTAGCTCGAGATTAGATTATTGTAATTCTTTATTATCAGGCTGTCCTAAAACATCTTTAAAAAGTCTTCAGCTGATCCAAAATGCTGCAGCAAGAGTTTTAACAGGTACTAGAAAGAGAGATCATATCTCTCCGGTTCTGGCCTCCCTTCATTGGCTTCCCATAGAGTTTAGAATTAAGTTTAAAATCCTTCTTCTCACTTACAAAGCTCTAAACAATCAGGCTCCTTTTTATTTAAAAGATCTGATACTACCGTATTATCCTAACAGAGCACTACGCTCCCAAAATGCAGGATTACTTGTAATACCTAGAATCTCCAAAAGTACAATGGGAGGCAGAGCCTTCAGTTATCAAGCTCCTCTCCTGTGGAATCAGCTGCCAATCTGGATTCGGGAGTCAGACTCGATCTCTGTTTTTAAGAATAGGGCTAAAACCTACCTTTCTGATCTAGCCTACAATTAGGGAGGGATCATGTGTTTCTGAACCCTCCCTTAGTTATGCTGCTAATAGGTTTAGTCAGCCGGGGGACCTCCAGTAATGCACTGGGCCTCACTCCTTTCCTCACTCTCTATGAAATATTTTTTTTTGCTGGTCATTAACATTTGTTTGTTCTCTCCCATAGATTGAGTCCCCATCGTGCTGTTTGCTCTCTACATGTCTGTTCTTTTCTTCTTCTCTATCCCCTCACCCCCCAGCCAGTCGCAGCAGATGACTGCCCCTCCCTGAGCCTGGTTCTGCTGGAGGTTTCTTCCTGTTAAAAGGGAGTTTTTCCTCTCCACCGTCGCCAAGTGCTTGCTCACAGGGGATCGCCTGATTGCTGGGGTCTTTCTGCAACTGTGGGGGTCCCCCCTACAGTTGATAGTGCTATGAGATGACTGTTGTTGTGAAATGGCGCTATATAAATAAAGTTGAATTGAAATTGAATTCAAAGGGCACTCAGAGTGCATACCTTGTTTTTTGTATACTTTATTGATCCCCAGAGGGGAAATTGAGGGCATCCACCTGGATGGATGAAGCAACCACGGTACGGCGCTATCCCTTAACCATTCACACACACATTCACACCTAGGGCCACTTTAGAGTCTCCAGTTAACCTAACCTGCATGTTTTTGGCCTGTGGGAGGAAACCGGAGAAATCCCGGAGTAAACCCACACAGATATGCGGAGAAACATTCAAACTCCACACAGATCACTGTTGGTCAGGGGCTGGGATCGAACCAGGGATCCCATGGCCAAGGGTGAGTTGCTGTGCTGGTGCAGTGCTAACCACTGCGCCACCGCACCACCCACTGAGCTGTCTGTCTGTGAGCAGTATATGCAAAAACTACTGGACAGATTTTGATGAAATCTTCACAAAAGGTGACTGTCGTGGTTATTCCTGTTCCATGGTTCAGTTCTATAATCACTATAGTGACCGAGCAAAATGGTCTTGATGCTGCACACATCAAATAATCCAGGTCCACAAGAAATGTCCAAAAAAAGAAGAGCTATTTATTTTCGACTTTAAAATAACAAAATACTCAAAATGCCTCAGGCTGGCTAGAATATAAGATTGTAAAGATAAACTAGATTCAAAGATTTTTATTTGTCACTACTTCTATACGTACAGGACATACCAGAGACTTGAAATGCTGTTTGTCTCTCTCTTAGTAGTGTGTGCAACATATAAGAAAAGAAGGAATAAGGATGAAAAGTAACAACAGCAGTCTGTGTGCAGTAATGCTACCCGTAGTGTAAATAAGATAAAACTATGTACAGAAAAAAAGTAGAGCCGTAATACCCGTAATTGCAAGTTCAATGCAGTAGTGTAGGTGCAGACAGTGACAGATTGGACTGCATATGATCAGTACTGCAATAACAGACAGCAGCAGATATGGCATTTGTGCAAATGGTTGCAGTAAGGTGCTAAGACATATAGCAGCAGATGTATTACTGTTGGTGTGCCAAGTCTTTCTGTGCAAACAGCTGAGGTAGTTATTATGTGAGTGAGTGTATTACGGTCCGGGGGGGGGGGGGGTGGCAGAGTTCAGGGTCCTGATGGCCTGGTGAACAAAGCTATTTAGCAGTCTTGTGGAGCAGGCCCGGAGGCTCCGGTACCTTCTCCCCGAGGGCAGGGGGCTGAAGTGGGAGTTTGAGGGGTGGGAGGTGTCACCTACAGTGTTGATGGCTCTGCGGGTCAGGCGGGTGTGGTAGATGTCGGGGGGGGGGCAGAGGGGCACCGATGACCTTGCTGGCTGTTTTCACTGTGTGTTGTAGAGTCTTCTGGCAGGAGGCAGTGCAGCTACAGTGATGCAGCTGGTGAGGATGCTCTTAATAGTGCCCCTATAGGAGGGGGTTATGCAGCATCTTAGACAGACAAGGAATAAACATGGGAGAACAATACCCAGAGAGTTCCTGGAGATATAGCAGGAAGGAGTCAGAGGCATAGGGGGTTGAATGCTGTGTGATGTAAATGTCATGCTGTGTGAGAGGAAAACTCCATGAAACGTGTGAAGAGGATTTGAGGGGAGAGAGGAGAGCTTGTTGAATTCATTCATTCTGTTCTGTGCTTGTGAGATGTGAAGTGTGTAATAAACCGTCTGTCCATGGATCTGCCTCTTATTTGACACACTCCACACTGGTGACCCAAGACGTATTATGGAACACGAGGCAAGAACCCCAGAGCCAGCCCGGTCAGGAAGCCCCAGCGAGGCAGCAGCCATCCCACAGACAGCCCGGACTGGAACCCCCAGCCACGCGTGTGCGGTTTCAGTCAAGCTACCGGATTTCTGGCAGCACAACCCGCACTCTTTTTTTTTCCACAATATCTTTATTGAACCTTTTTTTTTTTTTTTTTTTTTAACAAACATGATACAAACAATCAAACACTAACACTAAAGTACTACAAAAAAAAAAAAATGCACTAAAAACACCAACAACCACCAACAAAATCAAGTCTTCAACAATGCTCCTCTGTTTAGTCTAGACAATCCAATACATAAGTATACATATTATGTTCACCAGTTTGGAATTTACAAGGTCCACACACATCATTCACCTTCTTCTTCAAGAGTTATGTTTAAATTTTTTACATAATCAATAAAAGGTCTCCATATATTCTCAAACACAATTTCCTTTGATTTTAGTATATATGTTATTCTTTCTAATGGAAGGTTTGTTAACATCTGTCTTAACCACTGAGTCACATCTGGTCTATGAGTCTTTTTCCATAATAGTGCAATACATTTTTTGGCATTAAGCAAACTGAGGTCTATGAATGTTCTTTCACTTTTATTAAAATTATGCTTTTCTGGGTACAGACCCAACAAAAACAGTTTAGGATTCAATATGATTTGTTTTGAGATTATTTTTTCAATTGTTACCCTCACCTCTTCCCAAAACATTCTTATTAATCTACATTCCCATAAACAATGAAATAGGGTTCCTTTACTTTCCATGCATTTTGTGCATGTATCTGGTATATTTTTGTTATATCTATTTAACTCCTCCGGTGTAACATACATCCGCATTAACCATTTGAAATGTATCAATTTAAGGCGTGCATTTATTGATTTGGTTTGAGCTTCTGTACAAGCCAATTCCCATTGTTCCTCTGAAATTTCAATTTGCAGATCTTCTTTCCAGTAGTTTAATCTTTTCAGTGAATTTTCACTTGAAGATAGTGTCAGTGAGTTATAAAACTCTGAAATAATACCCTTTCTTTTACTATCTTTCATCATCATTTTTTCCAAGGATGAATAAATAGGTCGAGTGAGAGCTTTATTTTGATTTGATCGAATAAAGTTTCTAAGTTGAAGATATTTAAAAAAATGTGTTCTATTGAGATTAAATTTGATCCTCAGCTCTTCAAAAGACATTATGTTGTCTGCACATGGCAAATATAAATCCTGAATCTTTTGTATCCCTTTTAAATTCCATACTTTAAATACAGCGTCCGCTCTCCCTGGTTTAAAATATTGATTACCCCATATTGGACTAAATTGTGACAATAACTGTGGTTCTTTTAAATAGTTTTTAGCTTCACACCATATTTTGATCATATGCTTTACAAATGGATTTTTAACTTGTTTTTGTAATTTTTTTGCCGAATCTGAGTATATGAATATGGGAAGAGGTAAAGGTAAATTGTATGATTCCATTTCAGTCCAGTGAGGGAGATCATTTGATGAAAAATAATATGTCATAGACCTCAGTTGTGCCGACCAATAATACAACATAAAATTTGGACATTTCAGACCTCCACGATCAAATGGTAAATATAATAAAGACAAACGTAATCTAGCCCTCCTGTTGTTCCATATAAATTCCACTAACTTTTTTTTTATTCTTGAGAATAGATCTAAAGGTGGTGATAAGGGAATGTATTGAAATAAATAAAGTATTTTAGGTAAAATATTACTTTTAAGTATATTGATTCTCCCGATCATCGACATTGGTAGTGACATCCATCTCTGAGTTAACTCATTGATATCTGACATTAAGGCTTCATAGTTGACACTGGCGACTGATTCTAGCTTAGGCATAATTTGGATTCCTAAATATTTAAACTGATTTACAACATTGAATTGATTTACCTCAGGGGCTGGGTAATTTCTCTGGGTCTCATTTAGCATTAATATTGAAGATTTAGTTTTATTTATTTTATATCCTGATATTTCCCCAAAATTCTTTATTAAATTCAACAAGGTTGGAATTGATTTTTTTAGATTCGACATAAACAAAATTATGTCATCGGCGTACAGGGAGATTTTATGTTCTGTTGGTCCAACTTTAATTCCATATATTTGTGAATGTAAACGTATCGCTATCGCTAAAGGTTCAATTGCCATAGTAAACAGTAAAGGTGAAAGTGGACAGCCTTGTCGACATCCTCTATTGATTTTTATTGGTTTTGAAATATTGTTATTTGTTAGGATTTCTGCTGTAGCATTATTGTATATTATTTGAACCCATTTTATGAAATTATTTCCAAGTCCAAACCTTTGTAGGACTTCAAAAAGAAAGGGCCATTCAACTCTATCAAAGGCCTTTTCGGCGTCCAATGATAGGAGAGCTGTATCCGGTGCTTCTTTATTAAAATAAATAATATTAAATAGTCTTCTTACATTATGGAAGCCTTGTCTACCCTTTATAAAGCCATTCTGATCTCGATTAATAATATTTGGTAAAATTTCTTGTATTCGTCTTGCTAAAATTTTACAGATTATCTTAAGGTCGGCGTTTAATAGGCTTATTGGTCTCATATTTTCACATTTATTAGAGGGCTTACCTGGTTTTGGCAGCAGTATAATTAAGGCATTATTTATGTATGATGGTAAATTATTATTTTGAAATGCTTCTAAAACCATTTCCAAAAAAGGTTTTATTAATTTATTCTTAAATTTTTTATAAAGGTCAACTGGAAGACCATCTGGTCCTGCACTTTTTCCTGATTTCATATTATCAATGGCTAGCCCAACTTCTTCTTGACTAATTTTAGACTCCAATATCTCCCTGTTTTCATTTGGAATACACGGTATAGGTAGTTCGTTCAAAAACCCATTTAGTTTTGTTAAATCAGGTTCATTTTTGGTATCATATAATTTTTCATAGTAATCTCTAAAGGCTCTATTAATTTCTAAAGGATCTATAACTACCTGTCCATTACTTATAATACTGGTAATTGGTGTTTTAATTTCCAATTGTTTAATCTGCCATGCTAATAATTTTCCTGATTTTTCACCTTGTTCATAAAAAGATTGTTTCAATCTTAGAAGACTCGAGGCAGCTCTATTCGCTGATTTTTTGTCGTATTCAGCTCTCAAAATCAGTAATTCATTCTCCAACCTTGGGTCACTTCCTGCATACACTTTTTCCTGAAGATTTTTTATTTTATGTTCCAATTTAGCTCTCTCCTCTCGAGTCTTCTTAGATTTTGATCCTGTATAACTAATAATATGTCCCCTAATAAAAGCTTTGAAAGCCTCCCACTTTACACATGCTGATGTTTGTGTAGTATTGATGTCAAAGAACTCGTCTATCTGTTTTTCTATATACTTGACAAATTCCTCATCCTGAAGCCATTTATGCTGAAATTGCCATCTACCTGATTCCTTTATCAATTTTTTATCTACATATATTAGACAACAGGGTGCATGATCAGAGATCACGATGTTATCATAAAAGCAGTTTTGAATCTTGGATCTTAATTCTGTGGAAATCAAAAAATAATCAATACGTGAGAATGTCTTGTAGGTACTGGAATAACAAGAATAGGCTTTAACTTGTGGTTTCATTTCTCTCCATATATCTAACAATCTCAATTCTTTCATAAAATGATTAATAGTCATCCTACATCCAATGTGCGTACAATCCAGTCCTGTTGATCTATCCACACCTGGATTCAATGTACAATTAAAATCCCCTGCTATTATATGTTGCCCTGTAAGTGATGATAAGATGAGAAATAAATTAGCAAAGAACTTCTGGTCATCTATATTGGGACCATATAAGTTCACAAGATTTATATTTTCTAATAGCAAAGAACCTTGAATGATTACATATCTTCCAAATTTGTCTCCAATTACATTTTTCACTTGAAAAGGAACTGATTTATGTATGAGAGTCATAACTCCCCTGGCTCGGGATGAAAATGAAGAGGTGAATACACTTCCCTGCCATCTACTCCTAATTCTTTTAACATCCTCCTCTATCAGATGAGTTTCTTGTAAAAACACAATTCTTGAACCCATGTCCTTTATTTTATTCATAACTTGTTTAAGTTTTTTTAAATTTTGTAGACCTCTGCAATTCCATGAAGTTAAATTAAGATTAACACTTTGGTCCATGATCAATAGAGAGTTTGGGATTACCTTGCAGTGTAAACATGCTCATACAGAGAAGCAAAAACATGAGTGGTTGAACATTCATCCTACAAACTACACACAAACAAATTTCCCCTTCCCACACTTGTGGCAAACCCCCCAAAATCAAAAGAAAAATTCTGTCTCCCGATATAGCCATCGACCGTTCCACACCCACGGGGAACAGCCTAAGCCACTCCTTCTTCATCCTCCCAATCACCCTAACTCTACTGCTTTTAATGACGTAACATTAACTCTCTTCTGTAGTTTTCCAACTTAACTCCAAAATTTTTAACAACTTTGTACATCATAGTTTTTTTTTTCTTTTGTTTGTTTTGTTTTTGTTTTGTTTTTTTTAATATATAATACAATCTATATTTTGTAAACTTACTATTTACTTCAAGTCAGTCAGATGCCTGTGCAAATGCTTAATTATTCTACCTTATATTTTGTTCATGCTTAGCTCCCACCAGTCTCTTCTTCTTCTTTGATCTTCTTGATGAACTCCTGCGCCTCCTCTGGGGTCTTGAAGATGTGGGTTCTGCCCTCATACGTGGTCAGCAGTCTCGCAGGATAGATTACACCATGACGAATCCCAAGGTTGCGCAGCTCCTTACGTACGGGATCAAACTGCTTCCTCAATTGCTGGATTCCTGTGGCCAAATCTGGGTAGAACCGCACCTGCTGGTCCTGGTGTTTAATCTCTCCTTTAGCACGTGCAGCGTTGAAGATCTTCATCCTGTCTCTGTTGCTAAGAAACTTCATAATTAAGGTCCTCGGCGGTCCCTTATCTCTCCGTGGGCCAATACGATGTGCTTTTTCCAGAACCACTGCTGATTGCAACTCCTCGCTGCCCAGCACCTCCGGAATCCACTTTTCCAGAAAGGAACATACGTCCCGACCTTCTGATTCCTCTGGAAGACCCACCAGCCTCAAATTATTCTGTCTCGACCGAGATTCCAAATCCAAAATATTATCTTCCAGAGATTTATTTTTTTTTTCCAAAGTGCGCACCTTTAATTGAAGACGGGTGACGTCATCTTCAGCACTAGCGAGACGGAGCTCCATCTGCGCCGTTCGTTCTACACAGTCACCCAATTCCTTTCTTATTCCTTCCAGCGCTGTCATAATCCCATCAAATCTAGAGGAAAAGTCCGCTCTCATTGAACTCATGGCAGCCATCAGCGCATCTGCGCCATTCCCCGCAGAAATCGCACCGCCGCCAGCCTCCTCCGCCATATATGGAGCCTTGTTTGCTGCGTCACAGACCTGAAAGTCCGTTAATTTGGACTGTTTCGGCGGCTCGCTTTTTCCTTTTCCTGGTTTTCCAGCCTTAGGCTTCGCCGACATATCCTCGCCCAAATGCTGGGATACGTTCTGTCCCAAATGAGAGAGTTATTTGCCGATTTTTTTCTCCAGGAGCAGAGCAGAGCGAGACACGTCCGTCCTACGTGGCAGCCATAACCGGAAGTCCCAACCCGCACTCTTGGTTCCACCACACCGAGGCCCAGTTCGCCCTCTGGGGAGCAACGGCAGATGACACCAGATTCTACCATGTGGTCGCAGCGCTGGACGCCAGCACAGCTCAGCAGGTAGCGAGCCAGCTCGATCAGCTGCCAGCCCGCAACAAATATGAGGTGCTCAAGGCTGCGCTCACCTGGCGCTACACGCTCTTGGAATGTGAGAGAGCGGAGAGGCTCCTGAGACGGACCGAGTTAGGAGATGGTTCGGCCGTCGACCTGATGGAGAAGATGCTGGCGTGTACGGACGACAGGCACTTTCTGTTTGCCCACCTCTTCCTCCGGAACCTTCCAACAGTGGCGAGAGCGGTTCTGGCCAATTCGCCATTGCTGGCCGCGCGTGACTACCGTGCACTAGCCCAGAAGGCAGACAGGATCATCCTCACCACCAGGGAGATCACAGTCAACGCGGCGGCGGCGGAGCCCCCGACGGTAGCAGCAGCGGGGGCCAAGGAGCGCCAGAGAGACACGCTCTGTTTCTACCACCGCCGCTTCGGAGAGAACGCACACAGATGTGCGCCACCGTGCCAATTCAAGCGCTCGGGAAAACGCCGAGGCCGGCGGTCGGTAGCAGCTGCGACCCTCGGTGAAGAGAACAAGCTGCTCTACATGACGGACGCACGCTCGGGGAGGCGTTTCCTCGTGGACACCGGAGCCCAGAAGAGCTTCATCCTGCCGACCTATGCTGACCGGCTGGCAGGACCTAGCGGCCCCGTGATGTTGGCAGCAAACGGCTCGGAAATTAAGACCTTTGGTGAGAGGACACTGATCTTATCTCTACACGGCCGTACATACGAGTGGACTTTTGTCGTAGCAGCACTGAATTACCATATACTGGGGGCTGATTTTCTGTGTGCACATGGTTTACTGGTTGATGTTGCTAACAGGCGCCTGGTTAATGCACTGTCCTTTGACTCTCTCCTCTGTATAGCTCGAGTGCCCCAGCCAACAGCACAAGCCAACGTCACAGCTCCAGGCGGTAAGTTCCACGCACTGCTCACTCAGTTCCCAGCACTCACGGTCCCAACGTTTTCGGCGGCCATCGCTAAACACGGGGTGGAGCACTTTATCACCACCACCAGGCCGCCCGTTTTTGCAAGACCTCGGCGCTTGGACGCAGCTAAACTGGCCATAGCGCGCGAGGAGTTCGCCAACCTGGAAAGGTTGGGCATCATCAGGCGTTCGAACAGCCCATGGGCATCCCCGCTACACATGGTCCCTAAGGCTGAGGGATCGTGGCGACCGTGCGGTGATTTCCGCAGGTTGAACAACGCCACAGCACACGACCGCTACCCGATTCCCCACATACAGGATTTTTCCGTCCACCTCGCCGGAGCACGCATTTTTTCCAAAGTAGACCTGGTCCGCGGTTACCATCAAGTCCCAGTGCGTGCTGAGGACGTACCCAAAACAGCGGTAATAACTCTGTTTGGTTTATTCAAGTTCTTGCGCATGCCATTCGGGTTAAAAGGCGCGGCACAGACGTTCCAGCGCATGATGGATGCAGTGCTGCGCGATCTCCCGTTCGTGTTCGTCTACCTGGATGATATCCTGGTAGCCACTGCGTCCGAAGACGAACACGAAACCCACCTCATGACGGTTTTCCAGAGGTTGGAGGAGCACGGGTTAATAATCAACCCGGCGAAATGCCAGTTCGGCGTGACGGAGATTGTTTTTTTGGGGCACCGCGTCTCTCCGGAAGGAGCGATCCCGCTGCCTGACAAAGTGCACGCTGTGGCGGATTTTCCCCGGCCTCAGACGGTCAGGGCGTTGCAGGAACTTTTGGGGATGGTGAACTTTTATAACCGTTTCTTTCCTCGCGCGGCGCAGCTCATGCAACCATTGTACGCCACGCTCAAGAGACAGAAACCCGCGGATAGGGTCAAATGGACCCCGGAGCGAGAGCGGGCGTTCTTGGAGGTTAAAGCAGCCCTGGCAAACACCGCACTGCTGGTGCATCCGGACCCGGCGGCCCGGATAGCGCTCACCACCGACGCTTCAGACGTGGCCATAGGGGCTGTCGTAGAGCAGCGCATCGCCGGGGCTTGGCAGCAGCTCGCTTTTTTCAGCAGAACTTTGCGTGACAGCGAACGTAAATACAGCGCGTTCGACAGGGAGTTGCTGGCCCTCCACCTGGCCATACGCCACTTCCAGTTCTGGCCTGAAGGGCACAGCTTCACCGCATTCGTGGATCACAAGCCACTAACGTTCGCGATGGCCAAGGTTTCAGAACCGTGGTCAGGCCGGCAGCAGAGACAGCTGGCCACGATCTCAGAGTTTACTACCGATATTCAGCATGTGTCGGGTAAACTGAATGTGGTGGCGGACTGCCTCTCGCGCGCCGTGGTGGCCCCGGTCTATGTGGGGATAGATTACGCAGCCATGGCTGTGGAGCAGATTACCGATGCAGACGTGCGCGCGCTCCAGTCTGGACCAACAGGGTTAAGGCTGGAGAGCAGGGTGCTGCAAGACGGCATGCCCCCCCTAATCTGCGATGTCTCCACGGGACGCCCGCGTCCGATGGTCCCGGTTGCGTGGCGCCGCCGCGTGTTTGAGTCGGTTCACACTCTGGCACTCACAGGAGTGCGTGCGTCAGTCAAAATGGTGGGAGAGAAGTTTGTGTGGCCGAGCCTACGCAAACAAGTAAAAGAGTGGGCTGCAGCCTGCGTGGCGTGCCAACGAGCCAAGGTACACAGACACACGAAGGCTCCCTTGGAGCTGTTTCGGGTACCGGCTAAGAGGTTGGACCACGTTCACGTGGACCTCGTGGGCCCCCTCCCGCCATCACAGGGGTGCACGCACCTCCTGACAGTGGTGGACCGCACCACGCGCTGGCCAGAAGCAGTCCCATTGGCGGCAACCACGTCCGCAGACGTAGCACGTGCTTTTTTAACAACATGGGTGGCGCGTTTTGGAGTCCCGTCGGACATTACGTCCGACAGGGGCCCTCAATTTGTTTCCGAACTCTGGTCCGCGATGGCCCGCAGCCTGGGTGTTACAATTCACCGCACAACCGCATACAACCCACAGGCCAATGGGTTATGCGAGTGTTTTCATAGGTCACTGAAAGCAGCACTCAGGGCTTCACTGACGGATGCAAATTGGGTGGACAGGTTGCTGTGGGTTTTATTGGGGTTGCGCTCCGCGCCAAAAGAGGATCTGGAAGCTTCCCCGGCAGAGCTGGTTTTTGCGCAGCCCCTACAGCTGCCCGGGGAATTTCTGCCAGATAATCCTGCGCCAGACAGCTGCCTGTCTCAGCTTTTGCAGCATAGCGCAAACACAGGCACACTGCCGGGCCCGGCCCATCACTGTTTTCCACGTGTTTTTGTGCCTAAAACTTTGAAGAACGCGGAGTTCGTGTTCATCAGACACGACGCCCACCGCCCTCCATTGCGCCCACCCTATGATGGACCGTTCAGAGTGTTGGAAACAGGGGATAAGCATTTTGTGCTAGACTTGGGGGGTAGACGGGAGAAAATTGGCATAGACAGACTTAAACCCGCCTTTGTAGCAGCGGACGAGCAGGTGCTGTTGGCTAGGGCCCCTCGGCGTGGAAGACCCCCACGGAGAGCTCCCCAGGGAAGCGATGCAACGGAGCAGCCACACGGACAGGGCGAAGTCCCCCCCCCCCCCCGCCACGTCCCACCCGCAGTCAGACACACTCCCAGCAGCCCCCCACCGGCACAGCAGCGCCACGGAGGCGGTAAACCACAGTTACAGCAGATATGGGAGGAGACTGAAGCCAAGAGAGCGTATGGACTAATGTTCTATCTTAGACGCTGGGGGGGGGGGGGCGCGGTATAGGAGGGGGTTATGCAGCATCTTAGACAGAGACAAGAAATAAACATGGGAGAACAATGCCCAGAGAGTTCCTGGAGATATAGCAGGAAGGAGTCAGAGGCATAGGGGGTTGAATGCTGTGTGATGTAAATGTCATGCTGTGTGAGAGGAAAACTCCATGAAACGTGTGAAGAGGATTTGAGGGGAGAGAGGAGAGCTTGTTGAATTCATTCATTCTGTTCTGTGCTTGTGAGATGTGACGTGTGTAATAAACCGTCTGTCCATGGATCTGCCTCTTATTTGACACACTCCACACCCTGGTAGAATGAGCACATGATGGGGGCGTGGGACTCGTGCTCTCCTCAGTTTGCGGAGGAAATAGAGGTGAGTTTGAGCCTTCTTGGCCAGTGATGTGGTGTTGTTGGACCAGGAGAGGTTCTCAGAGATGTGCACCCCCAGGAACTTGGTGCTGCTCACCCTCTCCACAGCTGCTCCATCGATGATCAGAGGGGGATGCTGTGTGTGTCCTCTCCTGAAGTCGACCATAATCTCCTTGGTTTTTCCCACGTTCAGAAAGAGATTATTGTCTTTACACCACTGGACCAGTTGGCTCAATTCATTTCTGTAGTTGGCCTCTTCATTGTTGGTGATGAGGCCCACCACTATTGTGTCATCCGCAAACTTGATGATGTGGTTGGTGCTGTAGGCTGGTATGCAGTCATGGGTCAGCAGGGTGAAGAGCATCAGGCTAAGCAGGCACTCTTGTGTGGCCCCTGTGCTCAGTGCGATGGTCTTGGAGGTGTTGCTGACAACCCGCACGTTCTGTGGCCTCCCTGTAAGAAAATCCAGCATCCAGTTACAGAGAGAGGTTTTGAGTCCCAAGTGTCTTGAGTTTTTGTATTAGGTGCTGGTGGATGGTTGTGTTGAATGCTAAACTGAAGTCCTAGAACAGCATTTGCTCACAGGAGTTCTTTGAATCCAGGTGGGTGAGGGCTGGATGGAAAGCAGCAGCAATGGCATCTTCTGTGGATCGGTTTGACCTGTATGCAAACTGAGATGGGTCATGGGAGGGAGGGTGGACTTGATGTTCTGCATGACCAGCTGCTCAAAGCACTTCATTATGGTGGAGGTCAGTGCTACTGGCCGGTAATTGTTGTAGCTGGATGGGACGGGCTTCTTTGGGACTGGTTTGATGGTAGCAGTTTTAAAACGCATGGGGACAACAGCTTGAGGCAGGGAGATATTGAAGATGTCGGCCAGGGCATTTTTGAGCTTCTCCGCACAGTCCTTCAGAACGCGACCTGGTATGTTGTCTGGTCTAGCTGTCTTGCGTGGGTTGATGCTGGAGAGGGTCCTCTTCATGCTAGCCGGATCCAGGCTTATAGCCTTCTTGTCTGGGGGAGGAGTGGTCTTCTGTGCTGATGTGCTGTTTTGTGCTTCAAAGCGGCCAAAGAAGTCATTTACGTTGTTAAGCAGTGTGATGTCACTCACACAAGTCTGAGGGGGAGGTTTGTAGTTGGTGAGGGTCTGTATGCCACGCCAGAGAGAACGTGCATCTTTGGTGTTGCTGAAGTGGCAGGATATTTTCTTGCTGTACTGTCGTTTTGCTTCCTCAATGCCTCGAGACAGGTTGGCCCTAGCTGTTGTTAGTCCTGCAGTGTCACCGGCCCTGAAGGCTGTGTCCCGAACCCCCAGAAGCCTGTGAACCTCTGCTGACATCCATGGCTTCTGGTTAGCACGAACAGTGATGGTTTTGCAGTGAGTGCCATCATCAATGCATTTAGCTATGTATGCTACAACAACCTCTGTGTACTCCATGTTCAATTCAATTCAGCTTTATTTATATAGTGCCATTTCACAACAACAGTCATCTAGCACTTTCAAATTGTAGGGGAAAACCCCACAACTGCAGAAAGACCCCAGCAATCAGCCGATCTCCTGTGAGCAAGCACTTGGCAACAGTGGAGAGGAAAAACTCCCTTTTCGAAGGACGAAACCTCTAGCAGAACCAGGCTCAGGGAGGGGCAGTCATCTGCTGTGACTGGCTGGGGGGTGAGGGGATAGAGAAGAAGAAGAAGAAGAAGAAGAAGAAGAAGAAGAAGAAGAAGAAGAACAGACATGTAGAGAGTAAACAGCACGACGGGCACTCAATCTAAGGGAGAGAACAAATAGATGTGAATGACTGGCAAAAATATTTCATTGACAGTGAAGAAAGAAGTGAAGCCCAGTGCCCTGCTGGAGGTCCCCTGGCTGTCTAAACCTATTAGCAGGATAACTAAGGGAGGGTTCAGGATCACCCGATCCCACCCTAACAATAGACTATGTCAAAAAGTAATGTTTTAACCCTATTCTTAAAAACAGAGATCAAGTCTGACTTCTGGATCCAAATTGGCAGCTGGTTCCAAAGGAGAAGAGCTTGATAACTGAAAGCTCTGCCTCCCATTGTACTCTTAGAGATTCTAGGTATGACAAGTAATCCTGTATTTTGAGAGCGTAGTGCTCTGTTAGGATGATAAGGTACTATCAGATCTTTTAAATAACAAAGTCCCTGATTATTTAAGAGCTTTGTAAGTGAGGAGAAGGATTTTCAACTTAATTCTAAATTCTATGGGAAGCCAATGAAGGGAGGCCAGGACCGGAGAGATGTGATCTGTCTTCCGAGTATCTGTTAAAACTCTAGCTGCAGCATTTTTGATTCGCTGAAGACTTTTTTTTTTTTTTTATTTAAGTTTTTGTAAAGGGTATACAGGTCATTACAGCATTGCATTGTTTACATTTTCATCACGTTCCCTTATTTTTTGCTATTTGACAACATTGGTAGGATAATTATTACAACACCCCTTTTTTTTTTAAGTGAAAGAAAAAGTGAAATTAAAGAGAATAAAATAAAAACAAACAAACAAACAAACAAACAAACAGAACAGCAAAAAACAAACAAACAGAAAATTAAGTAATTAAAAGTAAAAGAGCATCTGAGTAGCGTTGGAACAAAGAGCGGGACCATTATTGAAATGGTATTTGTCAAAGATTAGATCTAATGGAAGACACATATGCGATCCAGGGTTGCCAAAAGTTCATGAACCCATCCATGTCCTGTCTCAGTGTGAATGTCAACTTTTCCATCGAGTAAAGGTCTTGGATCACGTTAATCCAATCTTCAGGTGTAGGACAGTCCTTCAGCATCCATTTTTTAGTAAGGGCTTTTTTACTTGCCAATATTAAAACATTGAATAAGTATTTATCTCCTCGTCTTTCCAGTGAGTCCGGTAGTAAACCCAAATACAAAGTTACAAAAGAAAAGGGAACTGTTATTTTGAATATTTTCCCCAATATTGTCTGTACATTGGTCCAATATTGGTGGATAACTGGGCATGACCAAAACACATGAAAATGATTTGCAGTCTTTTCACCACACAAGCGCCAACAGTTCAACCCCTTATGGGTAAATTTGTTTTGTGCAGGTGTTCTGAAAAATCTTACCAAATTTTTCCATCCAAATTCTCTCCACTGCAGGGATGAGGTACTTTTCCATTGCTGTTTATTTAGCTTTTCCCATATTTCCAGTTGTAAAGTGAAATTCCCCTCTTTTTCCCATCTCTCTTTTATATATGATGTGTTGTCTCCTTTTAAGTCTTGAAGACCTTGGTATATTTTAGAAATGTATCTGACCCCTGGGATTCCTTTATATGCCATTAAGAAGACCTTCAGAACACCTGACTGGGCCCTTTCCAAATCCTCCTTTTTAAGTATATTGTTTATGTGGTGTCTAAGCTGAAAGAACCTGTAAAGATCTTGATTTATTAGACCTTGTTTTTTCAAATCTTCAAAACTTCTTAAAGTTTGCCCCTTAAAAAAATTGTAATATTTTATCAGCCCTTTCTCTTTCCACTCTTTAAATCTAGTGTCTGTGGCGGTTTGGTGTAAACCCCCACAAACAGACTGGACAGACACAGCGCTCGGCTAGAGCAATTAACAGAACAGTGAAATGTGTGTATTAATGTCTACAGGCAGCCCCGCTTCTTCTGACTCTCTACTGTGATGTTAATGTTGCCTTTCATGCATTGTGTTCATGTGTCCTGTCCTTACTGTGACCTAGAGGCAGATCAATATTTTTTTTTTTTTTTTTTTTTTTTTGTTACTTATTTGTGCCCGTAGGTAGATTCGGTTTGCAGTCTGGTGACAAGCCACCGGCTGCTGGTCGCTGCGTGCGCGAGCGCCCTAAACCTACATGTTTTTGGTATGCGGGAGGAAACTGGAGAAATCCCGGAGTAAACCCGCGCAACACGGGGAGAACATGCAAACTCCACACAGCTCACTGTTGGTCGGGGGCTGGAATCGAACCCACGATCCCCGCGATCCCCCGGCCGAGGGTAAAACTGTGCTGCCACAGTGCTAAACCACTGCGCCACTGTGCAACCAATATGTAGATGTGCCTTTTTTTTTGTTTTTGTTACTTATTTGTACCCGTAGGTAGACTTGGTTTGCAGTCTGGTGACAAGCCACCGGCTGCCGGTCGCTGCGTGCGCGAGCGCCCTAAACCTACATGTTTTTGGTGTGCGGGAGGAAACCGGAGAAATCCCGGAGTAAACCCGCGCAACACGGGGAGAACATGCAAACTCCACACAGCTCACTGTTGGTCGGGGGCTGGGATCGAACCCACGATCTCATGATCCCCGCGATCCCCCGGCCGAGGGTAAAACTGTGCTGCCACAGTGCTAAACCACTGCGCCACCGTGCAGCCTTGTAACCTCTTTGCCCTGCAAGCTGGAGCAGAGGCGAGCAGTCTGCCTATGGTTGTCACGCCGCGCCATTCATCAGCGGCGCCACCTGCTCACGCACCTGCTACTCGTCAGCGGCGAAGGATAAAAGCCGCCTCGCCCTGAGCGTCGGCCTGAAGCCGTAGACTTCATTTCCTTCGTATGGACTTCTACCACATTCTCTTCAGCATCCTCATCTCCGGTAAGAAGTTCACTTACCTCATCTCTCCAGTCTGCTCCCCTGTGCACAGGTGGATTCCTCGGCGGCGGACAATCCCGTCCCTCGTCTCTCCTCGCTGCTGCACCGAGCCCTGCAGGTGGCTGTCTCCCGGGCTTCCATCCTTGAAGCGCCAGTCATCTGCCCAAACAAGTAAGCTTCTCTCCCTCGCCTATTCTCCTCCCGTGTTGGTGTGTGCTCATCACCCTGTGTCTGATTTCTCCCATAGGGTTGCCGGCTGAACGGTCTCCTGCCTCTGGGTCCGAAGCAGACGCCACCACCAACACATTAACATTCCGCAGACACGCACCCAAACATCCCTGTTGTTAATAAACAGTTTGAACTACTCTGAGCCTGTGTGTGTGCGTCTCCTGAGCCGAACGTTATGTCAGTACGGCTTCAGCAGAGCGGCTCGGCAGACGGCGGGCTCGCACACCGGTTTACCATCCTCGAGGCTCGGGTGGATCAGATTGTTTATCAGCAACAGGTGGTTCTTCATCAATTATTAGAATTAACTAACCGATTGAACTGCTTGGACCCCCAACAGCCGTTCCTCCCGACTCACCAGGGTGGCGCGGCTCCTGCTGTTCCAGCGGCCGTCCAGCCGGCTCCAGTGGCACCGGTTCGGCTCACGCCGATTCCGACCCCCGCCCGCTTTAGCGGTAAGCTCGGCGGAGCGCGGGGGTTTATTATGCAGTGTGAGTCCGTGTTCCACCGTGTGCCCGGAGATTTTCCCTCGGATCACAGCCGAATTGGTTACATAGGGAATCTTCTGGAGGGGCGTGCGTTAACTTGGACCTACGCCGTAATGGCGAGGCCCAGTTATGCCACCCTCACCTATGACCAATTCGTGAGGCGCTTTCTGGAGGTCTTTGACCACTCACAAACCGAAACGGTCCAGGTCGATCGGCTTCTCGCTCTCCAGCAGGGAAGCCGGTCGGCAGCGGACCACTCGGTCGACTTCCGGGTAGCGGCGGAGGAATTGGGCTGGGAGGAACGCTCCCTCTGTGGCCTGTTCCTCCGCAGCCTCAATAGTGATCTGAGGGATGAACTGGCTGGTCGGGATATCCCTGGGACGCTAGCGGAGCTGACATCCTTAGCGATAAGTTTGGATAACAGGCTGCGCGAGCGCTCCTCGGGGCGGAGGTCTTCTTCTTCTCGCCCTCGTGGAGCCTCGCCGCACCTGTTCCAAGCTCGCCCCCTGGCGGCGCCGCCAGCATCGCGCCCCGAGGAGTCGGAGCCGGTGGTGACGGCCTGGACTAAACTTTCCCCTGTGGAGAAACAACGCCGCCGTGAGTTGGGCCTCTGCATGTATTGCGGAGGCGACCAACACACCGTGGAGCGTTGTCCACGGAAAGCCAGTCGGTGGGGTCCGCGAGTCACTGTTGGAAGCCTCGCGGATGTCAATCGGTTAGGATCACTTACTCAATTGAAGCTGCCCATCCGTTTCTGCCATAACTCTACTGGGCACCTCACCCACGCACTGGTGGATTCGGGCGCAGAAGGCAGCTTCATTTCACAAAGCCTGGCAACCCGATTGGGCATCCGCTGCCAGGCACTCAACACTCCCATCTCCCTGATCCACCTCTCCCGTGCCACCCTCGGGAGAGTGACACATCAAACTGTTCCCCTACCGGTCATCATCTCGGGAAACCACCGGGAGGAAATGACCTTTTACGTCCTTCCCAACTCTGTGTCGCCCGTCATCCTGGGGTATCCCTGGCTCCGCCTTCACAATCCGGTCCTGGATTGGAGATCAGCTGGGATCTCGGCATGGAGTACGTTCTGTATGGGCACCTGCCTTCAGTCCGCTGCCTGCTCTCCGTCCGCTCCTCCCCCTGCTACGGACGCTGCACCCCCGGACCTGTCTCTGGTGCCCCCAGAATTTCACGACCTGGGTATAGTGTTCAGCAAAGCGAAAGCTATGTCTCTTCCCCCTCATCGGCCCTATGACTGCGCCATCAACCTCCGCCAGGGGGCTCCCTTACCTTCTGGTCGCCTTTACAGCCTGTCTGCGCCGGAGAAGGAGACGATGAACGCCTACCTGAAGGAGTCATTAAGTGCTGGGATTATCCGCCCATCATCGTCACCCGTGGGGGCAGGGTTCTTCTTCGTGGGGAAAAAGGATGGGTCCCTCCGCCCTTGTATCGACTACCGGGCCCTCAACAATATCACGGAGAGGGACCGTTACACCCTGCCTCTCATGGACACTGCTTTCCACTCCCTCCAGGGGGCGACCTGGTTCACCAAGCTGGACCTACGCAGCGCTTACCACCTCGTCCGGATCCGGGAGGGAGATGAGTGGAAAACGGCCTTCCGTACCCCGAACGGCCACTTTGAATATCTGGTGATGCCGTTCGGGTTGACCAACGCTCCTGCAGTCTTCCAGCGCCTCATTAATGACGTCCTCCGGGACTTCATTGGCCTTTTCGTGTTCGTCTACCTGGACGATATTCTCATCTTCTCCAAGTCCAGGGATGAGCACCAGGTCCACGTGAGGCGGGTCCTCCAAAGGCTGCTGGAGAATCGTCTGTACGTTAAGGCGGAAAAGTGTGAATTTTACGCCAGGAGTACATCCTTCCTGGGGTTCATCATCGCCCACGATAAGGTGCTCCCCGACCCAGAGAAGGTAAAGGCGGTGGTGGAATGGCCCACACCTGCATCTCGGAAACAGGTGCAGCAATTTGTTGGCTTCGCCAATTTCTACCGCCGCTTTGTCCCCAACTTCAGTGCCATCGTGGGACCACTGACCCGCCTCACGTCCCCGAAGGTCCCGTTCCGGTGGACCGAAGAGGTCGCTGCCGCCTTTGAGGCGCTGAAGGCGGAATTCTCCTCCTCCCGGGTCCTTCGCCAGGTCGACCCCGCGCTGCAGTGCATTGTAGAGGTAGACGCCTCGGACACGGGAGTGGGAGCAGTGCTGTCCCAGCGGTCACCGGACGATGGCGCCAAGCGACCGTGCGCCTTCTTCTCCCGGCGCTTGTCCCCGGCGGAGAGAAACTACGATGTGGGGGACAGAGAGCTCTTGGCCATCAAGCTCGCCCTGCAGGAGTGGCGCCACTGGTTGGAGGGGGCAAGCCTGCCGTTTGTGGTCCTCACGGACCACAAGAACCTGGAATACTTACGGTCTGCCAAGCGCCTGAACGCCCGCCAGGCGCGCTGGTCCCTGTTCTTCGCCAGGTTCCAATTTTCCATCACCTTCAGGCCTGGCTCTAAGAACGTCCTGCCTGACGCCCTCTCCAGGCAGTTCGCCCCCGTGGAGTCGGAGGAGGCGCCCCACTCCATCCTGCCCAGGTCGTGCGTCGTGGGAGCCATCTCGTGGGACATTGAGAGCAAGATCCGGAAGGCACAGGAGGTGGAACCTGACCCTGGCGGCGGACCGGAGGGGAGGCTGTTCGTGCCATCCGCGGTCCGAGGAGAGGTCATCCACTGGCTCCACACCTCCAAGCTCACCTGTCACCCTGGCACCTCCCGGATGATAGATCTCCTCCAACGGTCCTTTTGGTGGCCAGGCCTGCGGAGGGATGCAGCCCGCTACGCCCGGGCTTGCCCAATCTGTGCCACCTGCAAGTCGGGAAATGCCCCTCCAGCGGGTCTGCTCCAGCCCCTGCCCGTCCCTGGCAGGCCCTGGTCGCACATCGCTCTGGATTTCGTCACCGGACTCCCCATCTCCAACTCCTATGACACCATCCTGACCATCGTGGACCGCTTCTCCAAGGCCGTGCACTTCGTCCCCCTGCGAGGCCTCCCTACTGCCCTGGAGACGGCGGACCTCCTCGTCCAACACGTGGTCAGGCTGCATGGGATTCCGGTGGACGTGGTCTCGGACCGGGGCCCCCAGTTTTCATCTGAGGTTTGGAGGTCTTTCTGCAACGCCATCGGAGCCAAGGTGAGCCTCTCCTCTGGCCATCACCCCCAATCCAACGGGCAGTGTGAGAGGACCAACCAGGAGCTGGAGGCTGCGCTCCGCTGTGTGTCCAGATCCAAACCCGCGTCCTGGAGCAACCATCTTGCCTGGGTTGAATATGCCCACAACACCGCTCGCTCTTCTGCTACAGGGATGTCCCCCTTCAAAGCGTCCCTGGGTTACGACCCCCCGCTGTTTCCGGAGCAGGAGAGTGAGGTAACTGTCCCGTCAGTTAGGGCCCATCTCAGGCAGTTCCGCTCCACCTGGGCTGCCGCGCGCCATGCGCTATTGCGCACAGCGGAGCGCAACAGGACTGTGGCGGACCGGCGTAGGAGACCTGCCCCGGCGTACAGAGTTGGGCAGCTTGTTTACATTTCCACCCAGGACGTCACTCTAAAAGGCGAGAGGAGAAAGCTGGCACAGCGCTTCATGGGTCCCTACCCCATCACCCGGATCATCAACCCGGTGGCTGTGCGCGTGGCTATTCCCCCCTCCCTCCGCATTCATCCTACTTTCCACGTGTCGAAGGTGAAACTGGCGGTTACTGACCCCCTTTGCCCTCCTCCTGCAGCGCAACCCGCGCCCCGGATGATTGGTGGCCATCCGGCCTGGTCCGCCTCCTCCATCCTGGACTCCCGGCGCCGGGGTCGTGGGTTGCAATACTTGGTGGACTGGGAGGGCTATGGGCCCGAGCATCGACAGTGGGTGCCCCCGTCGTTTGTGTTGGACCCATCGCTCATCGCGGACTTCCACCGAGCGCACCCGGATAAGCCATCGCCAGGAGGCGCTGCTAGAGGGGGGAGTACTGTCACGCCGCGCCATTCATCAGCGGCGCCACCTGCTCACGCACCTGCTACTCGTCAGCGGCGAAGGATAAAAGCCGCCTCGCCCTGAGCGTCGGCCTGAAGCCGTAGACTTCATTTCCTTCGTATGGACTTCTACCACATTCTCTTCAGCATCCTCATCTCCGGTAAGAAGTTCACTTACCTCATCTCTCCAGTCTG
The DNA here is from genome assembly GCA_020510985.1 of Pholidichthys leucotaenia. Classification (NCBI taxonomy): domain Eukaryota; kingdom Metazoa; phylum Chordata; class Actinopteri; order Cichliformes; family Pholidichthyidae; genus Pholidichthys; species Pholidichthys leucotaenia. The sequence goes on along the minus strand of CM035849.1, from coordinate 173,519,541 downwards.
CTCCCCTGTGCACAGGTGGATTCCTCGGCGGCGGACAATCCCGTCCCTCGTCTCTCCTCGCTGCTGCACCGAGCCCTGCAGGTGGCTGTCTCCCGGGCTTCCATCCTTGAAGCGCCAGTCATCTGCCCAAACAAGTAAGCTTCTCTCCCTCGCCTATTCTCCTCCCGTGTTGGTGTGTGCTCATCACCCTGTGTCTGATTTCTCCCATAGGGTTGCCGGCTGAACGGTCTCCTGCCTCTGGGTCCGAAGCAGACGCCACCACCAACACATTAACATTCCGCAGACACGCACCCAAACATCCCTGTTGTTAATAAACAGTTTGAACTACTCTGAGCCTGTGTGTGTGCGTCTCCTGAGCCGAACGTTATGTCAATGGTTATGTATGTCTCTCAAATGCAAATGTCTCATGCCTGTTCTGCAGTCCCTTTGATCGTACCAACTGCTGTGAATCCCCTTTGATGTATTGTCTGAGTTGGGTATAAATACTGCACAGGTTCTGTAACTCACTCTCTCAATTCCACTTCCTCAACTGCTGCTGCTGGACACAGACTTTGTGTCCTCCTTCTCCGAGAGCCGCTGGGCTCACTCCCGGCGCGCATGCACGGCGCCGGGAGCGGAGCTCGTGACGGCGGTATGATTTAATAAAACTCTACTTAAAACTCAACACCAACAACGCCTTTATTTTATCATCCGCCGCACTGGTGACCCCGCAGACGCACACGCTTTGTGCGACGCAACCTTCTGGTCTGGACGGCCACGCTGGCGACTCGACGCTGAAAAAAACACGCCGCCAGCGAACACAGCAGCCTGACGCAAACGATCCGCCCTCCCTTCTGCTTCAGGGAGACCTTGACGCGGAGCCAACACAGGCGAGCTACTCTCCCGGCATCACCCACGACCGGGAAAACTGCAGAAAACGTCATGGCGCGACCCTCGCCTGAGATCGGGATGTCCATGCTGGACCGGCCGAGGGACACAGAACGTTTTCTCCCTCTCACCGCTACTCCTCCCTCTCAGCGATCCTACTCATCTAACCGAGCCTGAGGAACAAAGATCGTCTATCTCCCTCAACGTTCCAACGCACCATGACTAATCTGCAGCCACAGCTCATCATAGATAAGATAAGATAAGATAAGATAAGCCTTTATTAGTCCCACAACGGGGAAATTCCAGGATTGCAACAGCACAGGGATAGCAACACTCAGAGCAACAATCAGAAGGCAAGAAAAAAAACAAGCAAGCAAGAGCAGCTAATAAACATATGTACGTATTACTATAAAATATATATATATACACACACACACAGACACACAGTGCAGAGCATTGTAGCTGGATGGAATAAATATATGAATATATGAACACACAGTGCAGAGCATTGTAGCTAGATGGAATAAATATGTAAATATATAAACACCCACAGTACGGAGCATTGCAGCTAGGTGGAATAAATATGCAAGTATATAAACACACACAGTGCGGAGCAATGTAGCTAGATGGAATAATATGTAGATATATAAATATATAAACACACCCAGTGCTGAGCATTGTAGCTAGATGGAATAAATATGCAAATATATAAACACACACAGTGCAGAGCATTGTTGCTAGATGGAATGAAACAGCATAACCGTCTACTTAGTTATCCTACATGGTATGATTATGTGCCCATACATATTCTCACCCTCCATAGCGACCGGTATGTTCCTAGTTGTATGCCGGAGGGGACCATTGTGTAAGTCTATTGCATCTTTTGCATTCAAAAAACTATTAGTTTGTTACGTCTTTTTGCTATCTCTGCGAGCAGCCCTGCTTAGGTTGTACAGTCTGACAGCCGTTGGTAGGAAGGACCTACGAAACCTCTCGGTTGTGCACCTGGGATGATGTAGTCTGCTGCTAAATGAGCTCCTCAGTGCATTCAGTATGTCCTGCATAGGGTGGAACTCGGACTCCAGCAGAGATGACAGTTTAGCCACCGTCCTTCTCTCTCCTATCTCCTCCATCGGATCAAGGCGCTGCCCCAGGACAGAGCTAGCTTTCTTAATCAGTTTGTTCAGTCTCTTCCTATCGGCTGCAGTAATGCCACTGCCCCAGCAGACCACTCCAAAAGTGATGGCTGATGCCACCACCGTGTCATAGAATGACTTCAGCAGCGCCCCTTGTACACCAAAAGACCTGAGTCTCCTCAGCAGGAACAGCCTGCGCTGTCCCTTCTTGTAGAGTGCATCAGTATTGTGTGACCAGTCTAGTTTATTGTTCAGATGAATACCCAGGTACTTATAGGATGTCACCATCTCGATGTCTGTTCCCTGTATATTTACTGGTGCTGTGAGGGGCTGCCCATGCCTGCGGCAGTCCACCACCAGCTCCTTAGTTTTCCTCGCGTTGATCTGGAGGCAGTTCCGATGGCACCAGTCCACGAAGTCCTGGATAAGCCCTCTGTACTCAGCTTCATCTCCATTGGAGATGAGGCCAACGATCGCAGAGTCATCAGAGAACTTCTGTAGATGGCAGTGTGTTGTGTTGTGTGAGAAGTCCGCAGTATAAAGAGTGATGATGATTTATCGATGATAAATCAAAAAGATGAAAAGATGATTTATCGGCACCGACTGCGCCGATCTCCACCAAGTTTTCTGACCCTCGTTCTCCTCTCCAGCTGGCCCACCCACGCACGAGCCCCGGCGCATGCACCGGGGAGTTACGAGGACGGCACACCACGCACGGGACAATAACGGCTCCACTGACCGCCTTCCTTCTGCTGCACACTGGCCCTTCAGGCTTTCTTGTACACCTGAGGCCCGCAGCTTGCTCACTGGATTTTATGGTCTTAGCCACGGCACACAAGGGGAATTCAGCTGTCTGCGGTTCCCGAGGCTTTAGGGTTGCGCCTGCCTTAAAGTCAACACGCCAGTCCCTCTGCTTTTATTTTTTTCTTACAGCCGCTCCTGCTTTTCTTCATGGCCACGAGAGGAGTCAGAGACTAATTTTTCTTCTTGCGGACCTCCGCACGCGCAACGGGACAGCCCCTCCACGTCGCGGAGCAGCAAGCAATTTTTGCGCGGCTCAGACGATTTCACCGTCCCGGTCGGCACGTACTACCCCCCTCCTCCCTCCCCCTCCGCCTGCAGCGAGCTTCTCCCACAGCTCGCTCCCATAGATGGATTATCGAGGTCCCGGCCCCCCGCCGTGCCCTCTGGGGGGGAGCGTGTGGCAGTTTGGTGTAAACCCCCACAAACAGACTGGACAGACACAGCGCTCGGCTAGAGCAATTAACAGAACAGTGAAATGTATATATTAATGTCTACAGGCAGCCCCGCTTCTTCTGACTCTCTACTGTGATGTTAATGTTGCCTTTCATGCATTGTGTTCATGTGTCCTGTCCTTACTGTGACCTAGAGACTGATCAATATGTAGATGTGCCTTGTAACCTCTTTGCCCTGCAAGCTGGAGCAGAGGTGAGCAGTCTGCCTATGGTTATGTATGTCTCTCAAATGCAAATGTCTCATGCCTGTTCTGCAGTCCCTTTGATCGTACCAACTGCTGTGAATCCTCTTTGATGTATTGTCTGAGTTGGGTATAAATACTGCACAGGTTCTGTAACTCACTCTCTCAATTCCACTTCCTCAACTGCTGCTGCTGGACACAGACTTTGTGTCCTCCTTCTCCAAGAGCCGCTGGGCTCGCTCCCGGCGCGCATGCACGGCGCCGGGAGCGGAGCTCGTGACGACGGTATGATTTAATAAAACTCTACTTAAAACTCAACACCAACAACGCCTTTATTTTATCATCCGCCGCAGTGTCTGTTTTATTGGGGGTAAAGTCTTGATCATAGGCAATCCATTGCAGACGTCGATAGGGCTCTTTAGCTTGATTCTCTCTGACTATCTTAAACTAAATTTTTAGCGGGGTCTCTATCCATGGGTTAGTGTTATTCAAGAGTCTAGGTAAGGCATTGTTCCCTATTATCGCCTGTAGGGGGATGTCACTTGTTATTTGGCATTCGATCTCCTTCCATTGTGCAGTGTAGACTGGGTTACATATCTCTATTAAAGTTTTAATTTGTGCGGCTTTAAAATAGTCCCTGATATTTGGCAGCGCGAGCCCACCTTTGTCTTTGTTTAGCTGTAAGGTTCTATATCTGATTCTAGGTCTCTTGCCCTGCCATATGAATCTTGAGATCCTTCTGTCCAGCTCCTGCCATGTTTTTTTGGGAGGTTCTACCGGTATTGTTTGGAAAAGGTATAGAAGATGTGGAAGTATATTCATTTTGACTGCTTCAATTCTTTGTGCAGTACCTAAGAATGGTATCATGTTCCATCTTGCTAGGTCAGATTTTATTTTTGTCACCAGTGGATCATAGTTTAGTGTTATAATTTTGTTGAGTTGTTTCGGGATATTGACCCCCAGATATTTCATAGATTCCATCTCCCAGTTAGTTTTGAGTTCACTTAGTGAATAATGATTTGGGTCATAGTTGAATGTTAAAACTTGGGTTTTATGCATGTTTAATTTGTACCCCGATAAATCTCCATAGTCTGAAAAAACTGAGATTAGTTCTGGTAAAGAAGTGTCCGGCTGTCCTAGGTATATTAAAATGTCATCAGCAAAGAGTGCTATTTTATGTTCCTTCTGACCAAGTGTAATACCTTGAATTTCTTGATTTTGTCTTATCCATTGGCTCAGAGGTTCTATGAAGATTGCAAAGAGCAGTGGAGACAGGGGGCAGCCCTGACGACATCCTCTTTCCAGCTCAAAAGATGATGATAAATTACCGTTAATCCTTATTTTAGCTGTTGGTTTTTTATATAATGCCTGTATAGTTCTAATGAAGTTGTTATGAAAACTGAAACTGGATAAGATTCTATATAGGAAAGACCAGTCAACCGAATCGAATGCTTTTTCAGCATCTAATCCCAATATGATTGCATTTAAGTTATATTTTTTTATATGATGAATTATGTGTAAAGTGCGTCTAATGTTGTCTTGTGTCTGTCTTTGTCTTATAAAACCTGTTTGGTCTAAGTGAATTAAGTCTGTCAGTATGTTTTCTAACCTTTTGGCAAGGATAATGGTAAAAAGCTTATAGTCCTGATTTAATACACTGATTGGTCTGTAGTTGGAGCATTCTAGTTTATCCTTTTCAGGTTTAGGTATAACTGCAATGACCCCTTCTCTCCAGGAGGGGGGGATTTCCCCTGTGTGGAGGACATAGTTAAATGTTTTCAGGAGGAGAGGAGATAGTTGCTGTTTAAAGGTTTTGTACCACTCTGCTGTATAGCCAGCTGCTCCTGGGGATTTGTTAGCTTTAAGTTTCATAATTGCTTTTTCCAATTCTTTAGGTTGTATTTCTGACAGTAGTGTTTTATTTTGTGACTCCGTAAGTTGGGGAAGGTTTAATGTGTTTAGGAATGTCTCGGATGCGTTTTTATGTTTTTTGTGGGAGTATAAGTTCTTATAGTAATTCTCGAAGCTTTTTTTTTTTTTTTTTTTTATTTAAGTTTTTGTAAAGGGTATACAGGTCGTTACAGCAATGCAGTGTTTACATTTTCATCACATGTTCCCTTATTTTCTGATATCTGACAACATTGGAAGATTAATTCTTACAACACCCCTTATTTTTTTTTTTTTTTAAAGTGAAAGAAAAGTGAAATTAAAGAGAAAAAAAAACAAAACAAAAAACAAAAAAAAACCAAACAAACCAGTAAAAAACAAACAAAAAGAAAAAGTAAGTAAATAAAGATAAAAGAGCATCTGAGTAGCATTGGAACAAAGAGCAGAACCATTATTGAAATGGTATTTGTCAAAGATTAGATCTAATGGAAGACACATATGCGGTCCAGGGTTGCCAAAAGTTCATGAACACATCCATGTCCTGTCTCAGTGCGAATGTCAACTTTTCCATCGAGTAAATGTCTTGGATCACGTTAGTCCAATCTTCAGGTGTAGGACAGTCCTTCAACATCCATTTTTTAGTTAGAGCTTTTTTGCTTGCCAATATTAAAACATTGAATAAGTATTTTTCTCCTCGTCTTTCCAGTGAGTCCGGTAGTAAACCCAAATACAAAGTTACAAAAGAAAAGGGAACTGTAATTTTGAATATTTTCCCCAATATTGTCTGTACATTGGTCCAATATTGGTGGATAACTGGGCATGACCAAAACACATGAAAATGATTTGCAGTCTTTTCACCACACAAGCGCCAACAGTTCAATCCCTTATGGGTAAATTTGATTTGTGCAGGTGTTCTGAAAAATCTTGCCAAGTTTTTCCATCCAAATTCTCTCCACTGCAGGGATGAGGTACTTTTCCATTGCTGTTTATTTAGCTTTTCCCATATTTCCAGATGTAAAGTGAAATTCCCCTCTTTTTCCCATCTCTCTTTTATATAAGATGTGTTGTCTCCTTTTAAGTCTTGAAGACCTTGGTATATTTTAGAAATGTATCTGATCCCTGGGATCCCTTTATATGCCATTAAGAAGACCTTCAGAACACCTGACTGGGCCCTTTCCAAAACCTCCTTTTTAAGTATATTGTTTATGTGGTGTCTAAGCTGGAAGAACCTGTAAAGGTCTTGATTTATTAGGCCTTGTTTTTTCAAATCTTCAAAACTTCTTAAGATTTGCCCTTTAAAAAAATCGTAATATTTTATCAGCCCCTTCTCCTTCCACTTTTTAAATCTGGTGTCTGTTTTATTAGGAGTAAAGTCCTGATCATAGGCGATCCATTGCAGAAGTCGATAGGGCTCTTTAGTTTGATTCTCTCTGACTATCTTAAACCAAATTTTTAGCGGGGTCTCTATCCACGGGTTAGTGTTATTCAAAAGCTTAGGTAAGACATTGTTCCCTATTATCGCCTGTAGGGGGATGTCACTTGTTATTTGGCATTCGATCTCCTTCCATTGTGCAGAGTAGACTGGGTTACATATCTCTACTAAAGTTTTAATTTGTGCGGCTTTAAAGTAGTCCCTGATATTTGGCAGCGCGAGCCCACCTTTGTCTTTGTTTAGCTGTAGGGTTCTATATCTGATTCTAGGTCTCTTGCCCTGCCATATGAATCTTGAGATCCTTCTGTCCAGCTCCTGCCATGTTTTTTTGGGAGGTTCTACCGGTATTGTTTGGAAAAGGTATAGAAGACGTGGAAGTATATTCATTTTGACTGCTTCAATTCTTTGTGCAATACCCAAGAATGGTATCATATTCCATCTTGCTAGGTCAGATTTTATTTTTGTCACCAGTGGATCATAGTTTAGTGATATAATTTTGTTGAGTTGTTTCGGGATATTGACCCCCAGATATTTCATAGATTCCGACTCCCAGTTAGTTTTGAGTTTGCTTAGTGAATAATGATTTGGGTCATAGTTGAATGTTAAAACTTGGGTTTTATGCATATTTAATTTGTACCCCGATAAATCTCCATACTCTGAAAAAACTGAGGTTAGTTCTGGTAAAGAAGTGTCCGGCTGCCCTAGGTATATTAAAATGTCATCAGCAAAGAGTGCTATTTTATGTTCCTTCTGACCAAGTGTAATACCTTGAATTTTTTGGTTTTGTCTTATCCATTGGCTCAGAGGTTCTATGAAGATTGCAAAGAGCAGTGGAGACAGGGGGCAGCCCTGACGACATCCTCTTTCCAGTTCAAAAGATGATGATAAATTACCGTTAATCCTTATTTTAGCTGTTGGTTTTTTATATAATGCCTGTATAGTTCTAATGAAGATGTTATGAAAATTGAAACTGGATAAGATTCTGTATAGAAAAGACCAGTCAACCGAATCGAATGCTTTTTCAGCATCTAATCCTAATATGACTGCATTTAAGTTATATTTTTTTATATGATGAATTATGTGTAAAGTGCGTCGAATGTTGTCTTGTGTCTGTCTTTGTCTTATAAAACCTGTTTGGTCTAAATGAATTAGGTCTGTCAGTATATTCTCTAACCTTTTGGCAAGGATAATGGTAAAAAGCTTATAGTCCTGATTTAGTACACTGATTGGTCTGTAGTTGGAGCACTCTAGTTTATCCTTTTCAGGTTTAGGTATAACTGCAATGACCCCTTCTCTCCAGGAGGGGGGGATTTCCCCTGTGTGGAGGACATAATTAAATGTTTTCAGGAGGAGAGGAGATAGTTGCTGTTTAAAGGTTTTGTACCACTCTGCTGTATAGCCATCAGCTCCTGGGGATTTGTTAGCTTTAAGTTTCATAATTGCTTTTTCCAATTCTTTAGAATGTATTTCTGACAGTAGTGTTTTATTTTGTGACTCCGTAAGTTGGGGAAGGTTTAATGTGTTTAGGAATGCCTCGGATGCGTTTTTATGTTTTTTGTGGGAGTATAAGTTCTTATAGTAATTCTCGAAGTTTTTAAGAATATCCTGAATTCTGAATTTTATTTCCTTTGATACTGGGTCTCTGATTTTGTAGATTGCTCTTTCTGTTTGATGTTTCCTCAATTTATAGGCTAGCAATTTTGCCGATTTACTGCCTGCTTCATAGTATTTTTGTTTCAGAAATGTAAGTTTCTTCTGGATTTCTATTGTGTAGATCTCATTTATTTGGTTTTTAATTTCCTTAATCTTGAGCGAGTCAGTAGAATGAGTGTTGCCTTTGTGTTCTTTTTCTAGGTTCCTAAGTTCTGACTCTAATGTGGATAGTTTTTCTTGTCTTAGTTTCTTTTGGGTTGCCAGTTTTGCAATAATCTTTCCTCTTATTACAGCTTTACATGCATCCCACAGTATTAAAGGGGATACTTCTCCATTATCGTTATCTTCCAAATATCTGAGAATATCTGACTCCAATTCATCTTTCAATGGTCCTTTCAGGACATTTGAATTTAACCTCCAAGAAAATGTATTATTTGTGTATTTTTGGATATTTAAGTCCATGTAGATCGGACTGTGGTCGGAGAGATCCATCAGTCCTATTTTACATGTTTTTACTCTACCAATGTCTCTATTAAACATAAAAAAATAGTCAATCCTTGAGTAAGATGAATGTGGAGTTGAGTAAAATGTATAGTCTTTTACACTGGGGTTGAGTTCCCTCCACACATCACAGATTCCCATTTCTTTTAGTAGCATCCGAGTCTTCCTGTTTTGGGTGTTATTTTGATGTGGGGAATTACCAGAAGCATCCCAGTATGGATTCAGTCTAAGATTGAAGTCCCCACCACATATCACTAAACCTTGAGCTTTAGTTATCATTAGGTCGAATACATTTTTATAAAATTTCCAGTTAGCCCCTGGGGGAGCATACACATTCAGCAGGGTGATATCTTCTCCCTCTAGCCGCCCAGTTACCAAACTGTATCTCCCTTCTTTATCTTTGTGTTCTGATTTTTTTTCAAATGTAATTTTGGTTGATATCAATGTCGCTACTCCCCTCCTCCTCCCTGATTTATATGAAGATGAAGAGATCATTTTAAACCCTTGTCTACTGAGTTTATTGTGTTCCACGTCTGTTAGGTGGGTTTCTTGTAAAAGTATTATTCCTGCTTTGTCTTTTTTCATTTTGCCTAGAATCTTGGATCTTTTAACTGGATTCAGGATCCCTTTTACATTATATGAAATTATTTTGGTTACACCCTGTTTCTCCATTGTGTTGTTTTGTTTAGTATAACTGTGTGGTGGCCCTCTTTTGTGCTACTCAGAAACTGAAAGAACATTAAAAACAAGAAAAACATTAAGAACATAGTGTAAAAAACTTTAAAACAAAAAACTGTCAAAAGAACTTCCTGAGCTGAGGTCTTTTTAAAGACCCTGTAAGAGCCTTGATGGAGTGAAGGCCCTGAGGGAAATTCCTCAAACTCTGTTACGTGTTGAGGGCCCTCTCGTACCACTGAAAGTAGTCCCATGCTTTTAACGTGAGTTTCAGAACCCAATCCAAACTTGTAATGATTTTTTTTTTTTTTTTTCCTTTTATGCCTAAACCCTGTGAAATTGTGTGCACCCTCCCACCCCCATCACATCAAACATTCACGCAAAAACAGTATTTGTTAGTATGAGCAGAACATGTGGATTATTGTCACATTTCTATTTTAACAAGTTTTTTTTTTTTTTTTTTTTTATTACAAAGACTTATTTGTTTCAAATAATATGATTGTTCCATGAAATGTTTTACCACATGCTGAATATGCATCTCCTTTAATGTTTGTTACCTTGTATGAGGGGGGTTGGATGAGCGGATTGATTCAAGAGGAAGGGAAAAAAAAAAAAAAAAAAAAAAAAAAGGTCGCTATTCCAACCTGAAAACGGATAGTTTATCCGCGACGCTCTGGTGCTGGGTTTCCCGCTGCTGGTCCGTGGATTTTGAGGGTCTTTGTGTTGTCCATGTTTGCGCTTTGATCTTCTCACTCGGGTCTGCTGCGGGTTTAAACACCGTTACCGGGAGCCCTCTTCTCGCCATGTCAGCTGTTGCTTCTTCCGCCGAATTATAGAGACACGTTTCATCGCCGTAGAAGACCCTTAACTTCGCAGGAAATGGTGTCTGAAAGCGCAATTTCTTCTCTCTTAACACCTTTTTCGCGTCATTGTATTCCCTGCGCTTTTTAAGGACCTCCGGAGCGTAATCGTGTTCCACGTAGACTTTTCTCTCCTGGTGCATAAATCCTTTTTTCTGCCAGGCCAGTCTTACAACCTCTTGTTTTATTTTGAAATTGGAAAATCTTACCAACACCGAACGTGGGGGCGCTTCCGCCGCCGGCCTAGCGGCTAATGAACGATGTGCCTTTTCTATCTTCAAGTCGGTGGTTTGTGGAATATCCAATTTCTCTCTTAGTAAGGATTCCACGCATTCTGCCATTGAGTTAAAACCATTTTCGGTTCCTTCTATCAGACCATGAATTCTTATGTTGTCTCTTCTTTGTTTTCCTTCTTGGTCGGTTAGCTTAGCCTCTATAGCTGCTTGTCTTTTGCGTAGGTCCAGCACAGAATCTTCGAGCACTTTTATTCGATCCTCTGTTTCCAAGATTCGGTTCTCGGCCTGGTCCACTCTGCTGTTTGTCCTTTTCAATTCTTCTCTGAATTCCCGAAATTCGGCCGTAACATCTCGGCGAAATCGTCGTAGTTCCTCAAATAGTGATTTCAGGCTAACCCTTTTGTTAGCTATCACCAGCTCCTCGTCTTCTGAACGGGGATCTTCCAGTTCAGATTCTCCGGCCGATACGTGTCCTAGCCTGGAGAATTTCAGTTTCTTCTGTTTTCCTTTAGACATGATGATTTTGTCTTTTGATTTTCACTCCTCCAAAAATCCGTTAAGTTTGATTTTCAAGGTGTTATCCTGGATTGAGTCTGAGAGCTTCAGTGTTAAGCTGCAGTCGCCATGGCGTCCAGACCGGAAGTCCAATTCTCGAAGCTTTTAAGAATATCCTGAATTCTGAATTTTATTTCCTTTGATACTGGGTCTCTGATTTTGTAGATTGCTCTTTCTGTTTATTTTTTCCTCAATTTATAGGCTAGTAATTTTGCCGATTTACTGCCTGCTTCATAGTGTTTTTGTTTCAGAAATGTAAGTTTCTTCTGGATTTCTATTGTGTAGATCTCATTTATTTGATTTTTAATTTCTTTAATCTTGAGCGAGTCATTAGAATGAGTGTTGCCTTTGTGTTCTTTTTCTAGGTTCTTGAGTTCTGACTCTAATGTGATTAGTTTTTCTTGTCTCAGTTTCTTTTGGGTTGCCAGTTTTGCAATAATTTTTCCCCTTATTACAGCTTTGCACGCATCCCACAGTATTAAAGGGGATACTTCTCCATTATCGTTTTCTTCCAAATATCTGAGAATATCTGATTCCAATTCATCTTTCAGTGGTCCTTTCAGGACATTTGAATTCAACCTCCAGGAAAATGTATTATTTGTGTATTTTTGGGTGTTTAAGTCCATATAGATCGGACTGTGGTCAGAGAGATCCATCAGTCCTATTTTACATGTTTTTACTCTTCCATTGTCTCTATTAAACATAAAAAAGTAATCAATCCTTGAGTAAGATGAATGTGGCGTTGAATAAAAAGTATAATCTTTTACATTGGGGTTGAATTCCCTCCACACATCACAGATTCCCATTTCTTCTAATAGCATCCGAGTTTTCCTACTTTGAGTGTTATTTTGATGTGAAGAATTACCTGTTGCATCCCAGTATGGATTCAGTCTTAGACTGAAGTCTCCACCACATATCACTAAACCTTGGGCTTTAGTTATCATTAGGTCGAATACATTTTTATAAAATTTCCATTTAGCCCCTGGTGGTGCATATACATTCAGCAGGGTGATATCTTCTCCCTCTAGCCGCCCAATTACCAAACTGTACCTCCTGTGGTCTATATTTATCATATATTCCATAACCTACATATGTTGAAGCATATGAGAATGTTTGGTGATTACATATGTAAGGCGACTTCACACCTCAGAACAGGACAAAGAGATCTCAACCGCCAGTGAGGATCAAAGAGTTTCCCAGGCACTGCAGTGGAGACCGGAGGAGCTGCCCTGACCCCCCAGGGCCATGAGGAGGAGTACGAAGACAATGGGGGGATTAAGATAAGGAAGGATGTCAGCTTTGGATTTGCATATCTTTTGTTATGTGCAAGTATAAGTTCATAGAGCCGAAAGTGTTCGGTCTCTTTTTCCTTCTTCTGCTGCTGCACTAGGATGAGACTTGTTAGAAGAGCTGATAATAAACTTTGGTTTATATATCACATCGCCTCGTTCTTCCAAGCTCTTCTACACTGGTGACCCTGACGCGAGTATGGACCAGAGGCGTTCCCCCGCGATCGACTCATCTGTGGCGACCCAGGCAGATGCTGGCGCCCACGCAGACAGGGGAACAGATGGACGACGCCCCCCCCCCCCCCGGCAGAAGTGATAGAGAGGGCTCAACCGAGCACCAGCACCGCGGAGAGAGCCGAAGCAAGGCACTCTCACCCTGCGGACGCAGCAGTGACGGTCTACACAAACGCCGTCACCGTCAACCTGCCGGACTTCTGGCAGGAAGACCCCGCATCGTGGTTTCTGCAAGCTGAAGCCCAGTTTGCACTTGCGGGCATCACGGCTGACGATACAAAGTTCTATCGCATCGTCGCCAAACTCAACGCCGCCACTTCGAGATGTGCGCGGAGCATAATCCAACGGCTGCCGGCCCAGGACAAATATGAAGAACTGAAAGCGACCATCGTGGCAAATTACGTCCCCTCAGTCGAGGAGAGAGCCGAGAGGATCCTGGCGGTTTACGGCCACAGTGGAGGCAGACCCAAGGCCCTCATGGAGGACTTGCTGCAACTTAAAGAAGAGGACAATGACAACTTCCTCTTCCATTTCATATTCCTCAGTACGCTGCCGCCACACATGAGAGGGACGCTGGCCAACATGCGATGCAGCACCCAGCAAGACTTCCGCACGCTAGCTCACGAAGCTCAACGGCTCGTCAACGCCTGCAAGGAGCAGACACCCACAGCAGCATCCGCAGACCTCAACGCTGATGTCCGGAGCCACGAGGAGCCACAAATCACCGAGCAGAATCAGCCCGCGGTGACAGCGACACGGCCAGGACGCAACAGACGGAGCGACGTTTGTTATTACCACCACCGCTTCGCCGAGAAGGCTTACAAATGCGTTCCCCCCTGCAAATTCACAAATTCCGGAAAACGCCAAAGCCGAGAGCCGTTAACAGCGGCGGTTCTCGGCGAAAAAAGCAAGCTTTTATATGTGACGGACGGACACACCGCCAAGCGGTTCCTTATCGACACGGGAGCTCAACTAAGTTTTGTCATGCCCTCCCAAGCAGACCGGGCCATGGGCCCCCGGGGCAATGGAGCGGTGGCAGCCAACGGCTCCACCATCGACACTTTTGGCGAAAAGAGCCTGCACCTCTGCATCCACGGCCGCAACTACAGATGGACATTTGTTGTAGCGGCGGTGAGTTTTAACTTGTTGGGCGCAGATTTTTTGTGTGCACATGGGTTATTAGTTGATCTAGTGAACAGACGCTTGGTTAATGCACTGTCCTTTGCTTCTATTCCCTGCTCAGCTCATATTTCTCCACCACCCGTGCAGGTTAGCGTCACCACAGCAGGAGGTAAGTTTGATCAACTCCTCACCCAATTTCCAGCACTCACAGTTCCCAAATTCTCAGCCACAGTGGCTAAACACGGGGTTGAACATTTTATTCCCACAACGGGCCCACCCGTATTTGCCAAAGCCCGGCGCTTAGACGCGGCCAAGCTCGCCATAGCTCGGGCCGAGTTTACAACCCTTGAAAAACTAGGCATTATTAGACGCTCGAAAAGCCCCTGGGCCTCACCACTTCACATGGTTCCGAAATCCGACGGTTCTTGGAGACCGTGCGGCGATTACCGCAGATTAAACAATGTGACAGCGCATGACCGCTACCCAATTCCTCACATTCAGGATTTTTCACTGCATCTGGCGGATGCGCGCATTTTTTCAAAAATAGACCTGGTCCGCGGTTATCATCAAGTCCCAGTTCGAGCAGAGGACATTCCTAAAACAGCTGTAATAACCCCTTTCGGCCTTTTTGAATTTTTGCGAATGCCTTTCGACCTCAAAGGCGCGGCTCAAACCTTTCAGCGGATGATGGAGGCAGTATTACGCGACCTCCCTTTTGTTTTCGTCTACCTCGACGATATGCTGGTAGCCAGCCCGTCTGAGGAAGAACACGAGCGGCATCTCACTATGGTTTTTCAGAGGCTAGAAGAGCATGGGTTAATAATCAATCCAGCCAAATGCAAATTCGGCATGTCACAAATTGATTTTTTAGGACACAGAGTTTCTCCGAAGGGGGCAGTCCCACTTCCAGACAAAGTTCACGCGATAAAAAGTTTCCCACGGCCACATACGGTCAAATCGCTGCAGGAATTTTTGGGCATGGTTAATTTTTACAACCGTTTCCTCCCCCACGCAGCTCAGCTCATGCAGCCCCTATATGACGCGCTCAGAAAACAAAAAGCTTCCAACGCGGTCGAATGGACCCCGGAGCACGAACGCGCCTTCGCGGAAGTAAAAAGCGCCCTAGCTAATGCCACATTGTTGGTTCACCCCGATCCCTCGGCCCGCATTGTGCTAACCACAGACGCTTCGGACCTAGCTATAGGGGCAGTTGTAGAACAGCATGTCAGCGGAATCTGGCTACCTTTGGCATTCTTCAGCAAATCGCTAAACCAAACCGAGCGTAAATACAGCACTTTTGACAGGGAGCTGCTAGCGCTTCATTTATCCATCTGCCACTTCCAGTTCTGGTTAGAAGGGCGGAGTTTCACGGCTTTTGTAGACCACAAACCGCTCACCTTTGCTATGGCTAAAATTTCCGAACCGTGGTCAGGCAGGCAACAAAGACAGCTGGCTGCGATTTCAGAGTTCACCACAGACATTCGACATGTGGCAGGCAAACTTAACGTGGTAGCAGACTGCCTCTCTCGCGCTGTGACATCGTCAGAGCGCGAGGAGACAGATTATACTACCTCAGCCGCGGAACTCTTCACCAACGCGGACACATACGCGGCCCCAATCCATGCAGGGATAGATTATGCAGCCATGGCAGAGGAACAAAGTAGTGACGCGGACGTGCGCGCACTCTTGTCTGGACCAACAGGGTTAAGGCTGGAGGAAAGGGGTTTACGCGACGGCGTGCCCCCCCTAATATGCGATATCTCAACCGGCCGACCTCGCCCGTTAGTCCCAGCTACATGGCACCGCCGTATTTTCGACTCAATTCACTCCCTCGCGCACCCAGGTGTGCGCGCCTCGGTTAAAATGGTCGCCGAAAAGTTTGTGTGGCCTGGCCTGCGCAAAACCATAAAAGAATGGGCAAAAACTTGCATTTCTTGTCAGCGCGCCAAAATACACAAACACACAAAAGCCCCTGTGGAGCCTTTTCCAATCCCTGCTAGAAGGTTCGACCACGTTCATGTCGACCTCGTGGGACCACTACCTTCCTCCCAAGGTTTCACACACCTATTAACAATGATAGACCGCACCACGCGCTGGCCAGAGGCAGTCCCTCTGGCGTCAACCACAGCGGAGGAAGTCGTTCGCGTTTTTTTGACAAACTGGGTGGCACGTTTCGGCGTCCCATCGGACATCATGTCCGATAGGGGGCCTCAATTTGTCTCGGAGCTTTGGTCAGCCATGTCCAGCAGCTTAGGGGCAACAATTCACCGCACCACCGCTTATCACCCTCAGGCTAATGGGTTATGCGAGCGTTTTCACAGATCTTTAAAGGCCGCCCTCAGAGCCTCACTAACGGATACAAATTGGGCAAATAAACTTCCCTGGGTTTTATTGGGGTTGCGTGCTGCGCCCAAAGAGGATCTAGACGCCTCTCCAGCAGAATTAGTTTTTGCACAACCTCTCAGGCTCCCAGGGGAATTTTTACCAGAGAACCCAGAGCCAGGGCATCTTCCAGCCCCAAGGTTTTTAGGCAGCAGCGGACCGGACTCTCTCCCCGGTCCGGCTCATCACTCTTTTCCACGGGTTTTTGTCCCTCAAGCTTTAAAGAACGCTGAATTCGTTTTTGTTAGGCATGAAGCTTTAAAACCAACTTTCCGCCCACCATACGATGGGCCATTCAGAGTGCTGGAACCTGGTGATAAACACTTTGTGCTTGATTTTGGGGATAGAAAAGAAACAGTCAGCATTGACAGACTTAAACCTGCCTTCTTGTTGAAAGACGAGCTTGCACGGTTGGCGAGAGCACCTCGGAGGGGTAGACCCCCCAAGAGAAAAGACTCAGCCCCCCTGCAGGGAACAAATAATCACTCTCCTCCCCAAGCTGCAGATTCCTTACAGGAAGGTCCCAGCAGGACGCCCAAGCGGACCCAAAGCAGTTTCGGGAGAAGATTAAAACCCAGACGGCACAGAGACTGATACAAACTACTCAGCAGTTGTTCACTAATTGTGCTGTAACAGTTTAGGACTGACTTGTGATTTTACTATGCTGTTATGATTACCACTGAACTCTCTTAGGGGCATGGCTGCTAGAAAGTTTCTCCTGTGGCAAGAGGTGTAGCAGTTAGTATGTCATAATAATTATCTTAAACTGTGAATTTTTCTATTGTCCTTTTCTTAGTCGTTTGGGGGGGGGCTGTGGTCTATATTTATCATATATTCCATAACCTACATATGTTGAAGCATATGAGAATGTTTGGTGATTACATATGTAAGGCGACTTCACACCTCAGAACAGGACAAAGAGATCTCAACCACCAGTGAGGATCAAAGAGTTTCCCAGGCACTGTGGTGGAGACCGGAGGAGCTGCCCTGACCCCCCAGGGCCATGAGGAGGAGTACAAAGACAATGGGGGGATTAAGATAAGGAGGGATGTCAGCTTTGGATTTGCATGTCTTTTGTTATGTGCAAGTATAAGTTCATAGAGCCGAAAGTGTTCGGTCTCTTTTTCCTTCTTCTGCTGCTGCACTAGGATGAGACTTGTTAGAAGAGCTGATAATAAACTTTGGTTTATATATCACATCGCCTTGTTCTTCCAAGCTCTTCTACACCTCCCTTCTTTATCTTTGTGTTCTGATTTTTTTTTCAAATGTAATTTTGGTTGATATCAATGTCGCTACTCCCCTCCTCCTCCCTGACTTATATGAAGATGAAGAGATCATTTTAAACCCTTGTCTATTGAGTTTAGTGTGTTCCACGTCTGTTAGGTGGGTTTCTTGTAAAAATATTATTTCTGCTTTGTCTTTTTTCATTTTGCGTAGAATCTTGGATCTTTTAACTGGATTCAGGATCCCTTTTACATTATATGAGGCTATTTTGGTTACACCCTGTTTCTCCATTGTATTTTCTTATTTAGTATAACAGTGTGGTGGCCCTCTTTTTTGCTACTCAGAAACTGAAAGAACATTAAGAACATAAAAAACATTAAGAACATAGTGTATGAAACTTTAAAACAAAAAACTGTCAAAAAAACTTCCTGAGCTGGGGTCTCTTTAAAGACCCTGTAAGAGCCCTGATGGAGTGTAGGCTCTGAGGGAAATTCCTCAAACTCTGTTACGTGTTGAGGGCCCTCTCTTACCCCTGTAAGTTGTCCCATGTTTTTAACGTGAATTTCAGATCCCAATCCGAATTTGTAATGATTTTTTTTTTTTTAATGCCTATACCCTATGAGATTGTGTGCACCCTCCCACCCCCATCACAGCAAACATTCACTCTAATACAGTATTTGTTAGTGTGGGGAGAACATGTGGGTCATTGTCACATTTCTATTTTAACAAGATTTTTTTTTTCCTTTAAATTAAGAAGACATTTGTTTCTAATGCTATAACTGCTCCATGAAAGGTTTTACCACATGTTGATTCTGCATCTTCTTTAATGTTTGTTACCTTGTAGGAGGGGGGATGGAAGTGCAGAATGACTGAAAAGAAAAAAACAAAAAGGTCGCTATTCCTTCCTGGAACTGGAAAGCTTATCTTTGTAGCTCTGGGGCTGGGTTTCCCGCTGCTGGCCCGTGGATTTTGAAGGTCTCTGAGTGGACCACGTTTGAGCCCTGATCCTATCGCTCAGGTCTGCTGCGGGTTTAAACACCGATACCGGGAGCCCTCTTCTCGCCATGTCAATTGTTGCTTCTTCCGCTGAATTATAGAGACATGACTCTTCAAAGTAAAAGACCCTTAACTTCGCAGGAAATGGCGTCTGAAAGCGTAGATTCTGTTCCCATAGTACCTTTTTGGCGTCGTTATATTCCCGTCGCTTTTTAAGAACCTCCGGGGTGTAATCGTGCTCCACGAAGACTTTTCTCTCTTGATGCATAAATCCTTTTTTCTGCCAAGCCCGTCTTACAACCTCTTGTTTTATTTTGAAATTGGAGAATCTTACCACCACCGAACGCGGGGGCGCTTCTGCCGCTGGCTTTGCGGCTAATGTACGATGTATGGCGCGCATTTAGGGCGCATATATGGTATGCATGTATGGTACGCATTTTCCCTCACATGTATTTAGTGGACATGACGGTGCATACTCTGGAGACTTCAAACGTCCAAAAGGACCTGACCCGGCAGAGACTTCGGGAGGTGTGAAGTGGCCAGAGAGAATGTCCCAGCAGGAGCCCCCGAGGCGGAAGAGACAATAGAGACGCCAACGAACCTCGGAGGCTATGTGTGTTTACTGAAGGACTGTGGGTTGAAGGTGTGATATTTGATGTTGGGGGTTTTGTGTCTCTGGGGGTATAAGAGCTGTGAGAAAAGATTGTTCTGTCTCTTTTGCTGAGATACACTTCTTGTTAGAGGATGTAAACGCTGAATAAACCTCACCTGAGAAATAAACTCAGTCTCGTCTGTGAAGGCATCCTCTACAGATGGGCCTTTTCTATCTTCAAATCAGTGGTTTGTGGAATATCCAACTTCTCTCTCAGTAAGGATTCCACGCATTCCGCCATTGTGTTGAAACTATCTTCAGCTCCTTCTTTCAGACCATGAATTCTAATGTTGTCTCGTCTCTGTCTTCCTTCTTGGTCGGTTAGCTTAGCCTCCAGCCTTGACTGTTTTTTGTGTAAATCCAGCATAGAATCTTCAAGCACTTTTATTCTTTCTTCAGCTTCCAAGATTCGGTTCTCGGCCTGGTCCACTCTGCTGTTCGTCCTTTTTAATTCCTCTCTGAATTCATGAAATTCGGCCCGAAATCGTCGTAATTCATCAAATAGCGATTTCAAGCTAACCTTCTTGTTAGCTACGTTCAGCTCCTCGTCTTCTGAACGGAGGTCCTCCGGTTCAGATTCTGCGGCCGCTGCGCGTCCTGGCCTGGGGAATGTCAGTTTCTTCTGTTTTTGGTTAGTCATGGTGTTTTTGTCTTTTGATTGTTATTCTTCCAAAAATCCGTTAAGTCTGATTTTGAAGATGTTTTCCTGGATTGGGTCTGGGAGCTTCAGCGTTAAGTTGCTATCACCATGGCGTCCAGACCGGAAGTCCTCGCTGAAGACTTTTTAAAGATGTTTTAGGACAGCCTGATAATAAAGAGTTACAATAATCTAATCTAGAGCTAACAAAAGTGTGGATTAGTTTCTCAGCATCACTCTGAGACAAGATGCTTCTAATCTTGGCAATATTATGCAAATCATGGAAGGCAGTCTTAGAAACAAGTTTAATATGTGAATTAAAGAACAGATCTTGATCAAAAATAACTCCAAGGTTCTTCACAGTATTATTAAGAGAAAGAGTAACCCCATCCAAACTAAGCATTTGGGAAGGCATTTCTAAGGTTTTCTGGCTTAATTAGAATGACTTCAGTCTTATCTGAACTTAATAGTAAGAAATTACAAGTCATCCAAGCTCTAAATTCCTTCAGACAAGTCTCTAATTTGGCTTATTGATTACTGTCATCTGGCTTCATTGACAAATATAATTGTGTGTCATCTGCATAACAATGAAAATGTATGCAGTGTTTTCTAATAATATTGCCAAGTGGAAGCATATATAAACTAAAAAGGATAGGGCCAAGCACAGATCCCTGTGGAACTCTGTGGTAAAGCTTTGAGTTAGAAGAAAAATCGTAACTGACATGAACAAACTGGAACCTATCAGATAAATAAGATCTAAACCACTGCAAGGAAGTTCCATTAAGTCCAATATGGTGCTCTAATCTGTCAAGTAAAATATTATGATCGATAGTAAGCTGCACTAAGGTCTAAAAGGACAAGAACAGAAACAAGTCTATTTTCAGATGCCATAAGGAGGTCGTTAGTGACCTTCACTAAAGCTGTTTCAGTACCATGATGAATTCTAAACCTTGATTGAAACTCTTCAAATAAACCATTTCAGTGCACGTGGTCAAATAATTGCATAGCAACAAGTCTTTCTAAGATTTTTGAAATGAAAGGTAGATTAGAGATTGGTTTATAGTTAACTAAAACTCTTGAATCCAGCGTTGGTTTTTTAAGTAAGGGTTTAATTACAGCAGTTTTAAAAGCCTGCGATACATGGCCCAGGAGCGCCTGCACAAATTTTTCAGAGAAGGGGAGGGGGATGGGGCCACTGAAAATCTTGGAATGGCACATCAAAATCAATTTAAAAT
This sequence comes from Pholidichthys leucotaenia, assembly GCA_020510985.1. NCBI lineage: Eukaryota > Metazoa > Chordata > Actinopteri > Cichliformes > Pholidichthyidae > Pholidichthys > Pholidichthys leucotaenia. The sequence goes on along the minus strand of CM035849.1, from coordinate 173,498,530 downwards.
GTAATCATGCTGCACGCCATTCATGTTTGGTCTGAATGCACCTTGACAGTGTAATCTGTCATATTTTGCTGTATTTTGTTAATATTTGTGAATGTAACACTTGTAGAAGATGTGCTCGAATGAGAGAATGGACCGAGTCAAAAACGCGGCGACGCCACGCGGCTGGCACCACGGGGCGGGGCCGTCCCGTGGAGACATCGCAGATTAATGGGGGCATACCACTTTGTTGCTCCCTGTGCTCCAGCCTTAACCCTGTTGGTCCAGACTGGAGCGCGCGCACGTCCGCGTCGTTAACCTGCTCTGCAGCCATGGCTGCATAATCTAACCCAACACAGACCGGGGCTGCGCGCGCTCCCGCATCGCTGCCCGGGCCCGCGGCCACGGCTACAGAGTCTGCCCCTATGGGGCTTGGTGGTGCTACCGCGCGCGAGAGGCAGTCTGCCACAACATTGTGTTTACCCGCGACATGCTGAATATCAGTAGTGAACTCCGATATTGCGGCTAGTTGCCTTTGTTGTCGGCCTGACCAGGGTTCTGAAATTTTGGCCATCGCAAACGTTAGGTACCTGCCACAAACTGTTCAACTACCGCCCCCACTGCTACATCGGAAGCGTCAGTGGTGAGCGTCATGCGGGCCGTTGGAACTGGGTGCGCTAACAAAACTGCGTTTGCCAGGGCTGATTTGACCTGGGCAAAAGCGCACTCCCGCTCCGGAGACCATTCAACTTTATTTGCGGGCTTTTGTTTTTTTAACGCGGTGTACAATGGCTGCATGAGCCATGCTGCGTTTGGGAGGAACCGGTTGTAAAAATTAACCATCCCTAGAAACTCCTGAAGCGCCTTGACCGTTTGAGGTTGCGGAAAATCCGTTATGGCACGCACTTTATTTGGAAGAGGAACCGCTCCTTCTGCCGAAACGCGATGTCCCAAAAAAATCAATCTGCGCCACCCCAAACTGGCACTTCGCTGGGTTAACTATTAACCCATGCTCTGCCAGCCTCCGAAAAACTGCTGTGAGGTGTTTTTCGTGCTCGCCCTCGGACGCGCTGGCTACCAAAATATCGTCCAAATAAACGAACATGAAAGAGAGGTCGCGTAAAACTGCATCCATCATGCGTTGGAAAGTCTGCGCTGCCCCCTTGAGGACAAAAGGCATGCGCAAAAACTCAAAAAGGCCGAAAGGAGTTATGACCGCTGTTTTGGGTACATCTTGCGCGCGCACTGGAACCTGGTGGTAACCGCGCACCAAGTCTATTTTAGAAAAAATGCGCGCCCCTGCCAAATGAACAGAAAAATCCTGAATGTGCGGAATTGGGTAGCGGTCATGAGCTGAAACGTTGTTCAACCTGCAGAAATTGCCGCAAGGTCGCCACGAGCCGTCAGCCTTTGGGACCATGTGTAACGGCGAAGCCCAAGAGCTCTTGGAGCGTCTAACAATGCCCAGTTTTTCCAGATTAGTGAACTCCTCGCGCGCGATGGCCAGTTTAGCTGGGTCCAAGCGCCGAGCTTTTGCAAAAACGGGAGGGCCGGTGGTGGTTATGAAATGCTCCACCCCATGTTTAGCCACCGTTGCCGAAAACGTGGGGACTGTGAGTGCTGGGAACTGAGCAAGCAATGTGTGAAACTTACCACCCGCAGCTGAGACGCTGGCATGTGCAGTCGGCGGGGCCACCCGAGCTGTGCAGGGAATAGAATGAAAGGACAGTGCATTAATCAGACATCTATTAGCAAGATCAACCAATAAACCATGTGAGCACAAAAAATCAACCCCTAACATGTTGAAACTGACTGCTGCTACAATAAATGTCCACTCAAATGAACAGCCCTGTAAGGACAGAAGCATGGTCCTCTCACCGAACGTTTTAATCGCAGAGCCGTTCGCTGCTGACACTGACACCCAGGGAGCTTTAGACGGCATCAGCCGTTCCGCGTAGGTGGGTGTGACGAAACTCAGCTGAGAGCCCGTGTCCACGAGGAACTGTTTCCCCGAGGGTGCATCCGTCAGGTAAAGCAGCTCGTTCTCGTTGCCGAGGGTCGCAGCTGCTACCGGCCCTCGGTCTTGGCGTTTCCCTGGCGCTTGAAGTTGCACGGTGGGACGCACCTGTGCGCTCTCTCTGCAAAACGGCGGTGGTAGAAACACGAGCCGTCCTCCGCTCCGCGTCATCTGGCCCCCATCGCCGCCGTCGTTGGTGCATCTGGCGCCGCGGCCGCTGGACCTGCGCTGTCTCCGGACGCCGTTCCTGGGCTAGCAGCCGCGGCCGAAACCGCGTTCCGCTTGTGGGCATCGACCAGCCGCTGCGCCTCTTTGCTCAACCCATGGTAGTCTCGCCTGGCCAATCGGGGCGACTCTGCCAGGGCCACTCTCACTGCTGGCGGCAGGGTCCGAAGGAAAAGGTGGGCGAAAATGAATTTGCCATCCTCAGAGTCTTTGAGCCTCAGCATCTTCACCATCAGGTCCGCAGGTCTATCGTTTTCTGACTCCGTCAACGTCAGGAGCCCCTCTGTTCGTTGTTGGACTGAAGGGGTGAAATGGCTGATCAGCGCGTCCTTCAATGCGCTGTACTTGTCGCTGTCTGGTGGATGATTAACCAAATCCTCCACTCTCTGGACCGTGTCGCTGTCCAGCTTCGCTACCACATGGTAGAATTTTGTGTCGTCGTTGGAGATTCTCCGGAGGTTGAACTGCGCCTCGACTGCGCTAAACCATGAGCGCGGGCTGTGCTGCCAGAAATCGGGCAGCTGGATCGTGGCGGCGGCCATCAGGCTGGCTTCCGCCGAGCCCCACTCGGGAGAATTCTGTCTGCTCATTTCTTGTCGTAGGTCACCAGTGTAGAAGATGTGCTCGAATGATGAGGCTGAGTTTAGTTCGTAAACCAGCTTTATTGACAGAACACATCATCTAGCATTCTCAAAGCAGGAAAGAGAAAGAATCATATCTCATCACCCTTTTATATGTTTCCAGCATCAGAATTCAAGCCACATGGTGTTTTCAGTAAACATACAGTCACAAAGCATCCCTTTGAATCTTCACCATTGTCTCTCATTTCTTGATGAACCGGAAATCTCTCCAGGGCATCTTCTGTGGGACAAAAAGACAAATCTCACACCTCCTCGTTATCTCTTGCAGATTCGAGTCCTTTGTCCTTGCAGACGTGACACCCTCAATACACATGCAGTCATGTCTCTGTGGAGATGTGAGCCCACAATGTGTGTCGCCCACACACTCTCTTTTTGTGGTGTCTTGAGTGTCACAAAACTAAACGAGGGTCGTGGGTTACAAACAGCACGGGGCCGACTGACTTCACATTTAGCTCCTTTATTCACTCCAACATACACATTAACTTGAACCAGCTTCTCTGCGAACTAGGAAATGTATCACTCTGCCTATCAACCAATTCCTACTACCTGTATAACTGTATACCTCCACAATTTAAACATAAAATAGTTCCCATCCACATGAAGTTACTGTATTTAAAATTCATAAAAAATATAATAATGGCCAAAAATGAAAATCAAAATTATTGCGGCAGCATAAAATAAAGCGGCGTTGTTGGAGGTTTTAAGTAGAGTTTTATTAATCACACCGCCGTCACGGGATCCCCTCTCCAGCCCAAGTGTGTGCAGGCTGGAGCGGGATCCTCTGGCTCTCAGAGAAGAAGACACAGAGTGCGTGTCTGCAGCAGAGGTTGAAGTGAGAGTGAGAGGAAGTGTTACAGAACCTGTGCAGTATTTATACCCAACTCAAACAATACATCAAAGCAGATTCACAGCAGTTGGTCTGATCAAAGGGACTGCAGAACAGGCATGAGATATTTGCATTTGTGAGACATACATCACAATAGGCAGATTTGCTAGACTCTGCTCCAGCTGCAGAACAAAGAGGTTAACAGGCACATCTACATATTGATCTGAGTCTCTAGGTCACAGTAAGGACAGGATGCATGAACACAATGCATGAAAGGTAACATTATCACAGTAGTGTAGCGGAAAAAACCAGGAGTAGCGAGCTGTCTGTCCTTAGTCTGTTTGTGAGGGTTTTCCCAAACCGCCACAGCTCCCCCCCAGAGGGCTTGGCAGGTGGTCGAGACCTCGATAGTGCAGCTTGGGCAGCGAGCAGGGAAAAGCTCTGTGCAGGAGGGGGTGGAGGGGGTGGGGGTAGTAAAAGCCGGCCGGAGACGATGAAAACGTCCAGGCCGCGCAAAAATTGCTTGTTGATCCGCGATGTCAAGGGGCTGTCCCGTTGAGCGTGCAGAGATAACAAGAAGAAAAATTAGTCTCTGGCTCCTCTCGTGGCCATGAAGAAAAGCAGGGGCGGCTGTGGGGGAAAAAACAAAAGCAGAGGGACGTGGCGTGTCTCTTTAGGTGCGGGCGCAGCCCTAAAGTCCTCGGGAATCGCAAAACAGCTGTATGTGTGCCGTGGCTGAGACCATTAACAAATCCTTCGAGCATGCTGCATGCGTGCCTCAGGTGAGCGAGCAGCCCTGAAGGGCAGCGGCGAAGGAGGAAGGCAGTCTGTGGAGCCGTATGTGTCCCGTGCGTGGTGCGCCGTGCCCGTGACTCCCCGGTGCGTGTGCCGGGGTCCCGTGCGTGGGTGGGCCGCTGGAGAGGAGAACCAGGGTCAGGGAGCTTGCTGGAGATCATCCCTGTTGTCTGTTGCGTCGTTCGGTCGTGGTGCGTTGGAGCGGTGCGAGGAAGTAGACGATCTCTGTCCCTCGGGCTCGTGGAGATGCGTTGGAGCGGTGCGAGGCAGTAGACGATCTTTGTGCCCCGGGCTCATGCAGCTGCGTTGGAGCGGTGAGAGGGAGGAGATGATCGTTGTCGCTCGTGCGGCCATGGTGCGTTCAGGTCCACGCGCTGCGCTCTCCGTCGGCCATGGGGATCGCCGTCATGGAGAGGGGACGAGGTGCATGCGCTCACGTGTGGAGGAGCTGTGAGCGCGGCCGGTCCAGCGTGGATGTGCCGATCTAGGCGTGCAGATCTCACCATGAAACGTTGCTCAGCTTTCCCGGTCGTGGGTGTTCTCCGGGGAGTTTCGCCTGGAAAACTCCGCGTTGAGGTCTCCCTGAAGCAGAAGGGAGGGCAGATCAGTCAGGCTGCCGCGTTCGCTTGTCGTCGGAGAATCACCACCGGGTGTTGCGTTCGCTGGCAGCGTGTTCGTTTCAGCGTCGAGTCACCAGTGCGGCGGCATGAAATAAAGCGGCGTTGTTGGAGGTTTTAAGTAGAGTTTTATTAATCACACCGCCGTCACGGGATCCCCTCTCCAGCCCAAGTGTGTGCAGGCTGGAGCGGGATCCTCTGGCTCTCAGAGAAGAAGACACAGAGTGCGTGTCTGCAGCAGAGGTTGAAGTGAGAGTGAGAGGAAGTGTTACAGAACCTGTGCAGTATTTATACCCAACTCAAACAATACATCAAAGCAGATTCACAGCAGTTGGTCTGATCAAAGGGACTGCAGAACAGGCATGAGATATTTGCATTTGTGAGACATACATCACAATAGGCAGATTTGCTAGACTCTGCTCCAGCTGCAGAACAAAGAGGTTAACAGGCACATCTACATATTGATCTGAGTCTCTAGGTCACAGTAAGGACAGGACGCATGAACACAATGCATGAAAGGTAACATTATCACAGTAGTGTAGCGGAAAAAACCAGGAGTAGCGAGCTGTCTGTCCTTAGTCTGTTTTTGGGGGTTTTCCCAAACCGCCACAATTATATCATTTTAAGTTTGTATAAAGTACTGTAAAAATAAATCTCATCTTACATTAATAATATACAGCACACATTAATTATTCTTAAACATCTACTACGCACATGTAAAATATGACAGAAAAACAAGTTATAAAATTATGCTAGACTCTCCAGTGGCAGGGACCAGGGGGGCCGCTGGGAGGGCCCAAGTGGTGCTCCCCCGCCCCCAAGGGCACCCCTGACATGGCCTAATGTTAATGAAGAATTGATTACAGGTGCATCTCAATAAATTAGAATGTCAACAAAAAGGTGATTTATTTAGGTAATTCATCCATCCATCCATCCATCCATCTTCTACCGCTTTTCCGGAGGTCCGGGTCGCGGAGGCAGCAGTTCAAGCAGAGAAGCCCAGACTTCCCTCTCCCCAGCCACCTGCTCCAGCTCTTCAGAGGGGATACCAAGGCGTTCCCAGACCAGATGGGAGACATAGTCTCTCCACCGAGTCCTGGGTCTGCCCCGGGGTCTCCTCCCAGTGGGACGTGCCTTGCCTAGGTAATTCAATTAAAAAAAAATTAACTTCTATATTACATAGAGTCATTACACAGAGAGTGATATATTTCGTGTTAATTTTAATTTTGGATTAATTAATCAATGTGGCGTGGCATGGAGGTGATCAGCCTGTGGCACTGCTGAGGGGTTGTGAAGGTCCAGGTGGCTTTGATAGTGACCTTCAGCTTCTCTGCATTGTTGGGTCTGGTGTCTCTCATCTTCCTCTTGACAATACTCCATAGATTCTCTATGGGGTTTAGGTCAGGAGTTTGCTGGCCAATCAAACACAGTAATGCCATAGTCATTAAACCAGGTTTTGATACTTTTGGCAATGTGGGAGGGGTGCCAAGTCCTGCTGAAAAATGAAATCAGCTTCTTCATAAAGCTTGTCAGCAGAGGGAAGCATGAAGTGCTCTAAAATTTCCTGGTAGACGACTGCACTGACTTGGTCTTGATAAAACATAGTGGGCAAACACCAGCAGAAGACGTGGTTCCCCAAATCATCACTGACTGTGGAAACTTCTCACGAAACCTCAAACAACTTAGATTCTGTACCTCTCCATTCTTTCTCCAGACTCTGGGACTTTGGACTTTAATTTCCAAATGAAATGCAAAATTTACTTTTATCTGAACTGATGTCATCTGCTAGTGTTTGTCCACTGTGTTTTATCAAGACCAAAATCAGCACAGTAGTCTAACAGGATATTTTAGAGCACTTCATGCTTCCCTCTGCTGACAAGCTTTATGGAGAAGCTGATTTCCTTTTCCAGCAGGACTCGGCACCCCCCCCCCCCCACACACACACACACACACACACTGCCAAAAGTATCAAAACCTGACATAATGACTGGACCCAGGGGACAGAAGACAGACTCGAGAAGTTACAATTAACCTTTTATTCACCCAAATGATGTGTGTGAGTGTGTGTATGTGTTGTAGTGTGGTGCGCTGGGTTCATGCTGGAGCTGAGCAGGTCTCCGTGTCGCCTGGCAACCCTAGAGAGACAAAGCAGAGTGATTAGCGCTGCACCGCAGCGGGAGATGTAACAAGGTCTGCTGCTTACTTGCAGGTGGCGATGCTGAGCCTCCGCTTGCCTTGTGAGCGACTGCCAGGAGGGGAGCGTCCTGCTCCATGTTGTGAGGCGGGGGAGAGAATCCGGTGCCGGGGAAGAGCTGGGCCGCCGCCTGGGGAATCCACCTGTGCACAGGGGAGAGGAGCTTGACAAGGTAAGGGCTTGGTTTGCTTACGTGAGAACGTGAAGCGCTTGGTCAGACGAGGAGCCACTCCATGGCTGTAGACAAGGGACGTGCCTCCGTAGTGATGACAGACGGCTCCGTGCTGAGTCGCTGGCAGGTCTGGCTCTTATAGTCCGCTGGAGATTAGCGACAGGTGTCCACGCAGCCGGGACTGATGATGGCCCTGCGGGCGCCATGACAAAACCTGGTTTAATGACCATGGCATCACTGTGTTTAATTGGCCAGCAAACTCTCCTGACCTAAATCCCATTCAGAATCTATGGAGTATTGTCAAGAGAAAGATGACAGACACCAGACTCAACAATGCAGACGAGCTGAAGGTCACTATCAAAGCAACCTGGACCTTCACAACACCTCAGCAGTGCCACAGGCTTATCACCTCCATGCCACGCCACATTGATACAGTAATTAATCCAAAAGGATCCCCAACCAAGTATTGAATGTGTACATGGACATACTTTTCAGTCAGCCAACATTTCTATTAAAAAACTATTTTTAAAAATTAATTTTATGTAATATTTTAATTTTTTGAGAAACTTAATTTGGGGTTTTCATGGGCTGTAAGCCATAATCATCAAAATTAAAATAAATAAACACTTGAACTATATCACTCTCTGTGTAATGACTCTATATAATATAGAGGTTTAATTTTTTTTTAATCGAATTACCTAAATAAATCAACTTTTTGTTGACATTCTAATTTACTGAGATGCACCTGTATTTGAAGAACAGAGCTACCAATAAATGGGAAGACTTCTTTAAATAACCTGGTAGGAATAGAGTCTACCAGACAAGTTGAAGGCTTGGATGAGGAAATTATTTTATCTAACTCTAAAAGGTCAACTGGAGTAAACACATCCAGATATCAGTTGAAGGAGTTGTAGTTAAGATAAGATAAGATAAGATAAGATAAGCCTTTATTAGTCCCACAACGGGGAAATTCCAGGATTGCAACAGCACAGGGATAGCAACACTCAGAGCAACAATCAGAAGGCAAGAAAAAAAAAACAAGCAAGCAAGAGCAGCTAATATACATATGTACATATTACTATAAAATATATATATACACACACACAGACACACAGTGCAGAGCATTGTAGCTGGATGGAATAAATATATGAATATATAAACACACAGTGCAGAGCATTGTAGCTAGATGGAATAAATATGTAAATATATAAACACCCACAGTACGGAGCATTGCAGCTAGGTGGAATAAATATGTAAGTATATAAACACACACAGTGCGGAGCATTGTAGCTAGATGGAATAAATATATAGATATATAAATATGAACACACCCAGTGCTGAGCATTGTAGCTAGATGGAATAAATATGTAAATATATAAACACACACAGTGCAGAGCATTGTTGCTAGATGGGATGAAACAGCATAACCCTCTACTTAGTTATCCTACATGGTATGATTATGTGCCCATACATATTCTCACCCTCCATAGCGACCGGTATTTTCCTAGTTGTATGCCGGAGGGGACCATTGTGTAAGTCTATTGCATCTAAAAACTATTAGTTTGTTACGTCTTTTTGCTATCTCTGCGAGCAGCCCTGCTTAGGTTGTACAGTCTGACAGCTGTTGGTAGGAAGGACCTACGAAACCTCTCGGTTGTGCACCTAGGATGATGTAGTCTGCTGCTAAATGAGCTCCTCAGTGCATTCAGTACGTCCTGCATAGGGTGGAACTCGGACTCCAGCAGAGATGACAGTTTAGCCACCGTCCTTCTCTCTCCTATCTCCTCCACCGGATCAAGGCGCTGCCCCAGGACAGAGCTAACTTTCTTAATCAGTTTGTTCAGTCTCTTCCTATCGGCTGCTGTAATGCCACTGCCCCAGCAGACCACTCCAAAAGTGATGGCTGATGCCACCACTGTGTCATAGAATGTCTTCAGCAGCACCCCTTGTACACCAAAAGACCTGAGTCTCCTCAGCAGGAACAGCCTGCGCTGTCCCTTCTTGTAGAGTGTGTCAGTATTGTGTGACCAGTCTAGTTTATTGTTCAGATGAACACCCAGGTACTTATAGGATGTCACCATCTCGATGTCTGTTCCCTGTATATTTACTGGTGCTGTGAGGGGCTGCCCATGCCTGCGGCAGTCCACCACCAGCTCCTTAGTTTTCCTTGTGTTGATCTGGAGGCAGTTCCGATGGCACCAGTCTACGAAGTCCTGGATAAGCCCTCTGTACTCAGCTTCATCTCCATTGGAGATGAGGCCAACGATCGCAGAGTCATCAGAGAACTTCTGTAGATGGCAGTGTGTTGTGTTGTGTGAGAATTCCGCAGTATAAAGAGTGAACAGGAAGGGAGCCAGCACCGTTCCCTGGGGGGCCCCCGTGCTACTGATGATCGTGTCGGACACACAGTCCCGGGTTCTCACAAACTGAGGCCGGTTCGTGAGGTAGTCCAGGATCCATGATGACAGGTGCTGGTCCACCCCTGCGCGCAGCAGCTTGTCCTTCAGGATCATCGGTTGGATGGTGTTGAAAGCACTGGAGAAGTCAAAGAACATGATCCTCACCATATTCCCGGGCTTCTCCAGGTGGGACAGAGAACGGTGAAGGAGGAAGATCACCGCATCCTCCACCCCAATGCCATGCTGGTAGGCGAACTGGAGTGGATCCATCGCTGGTTCCACCAGGGGGCGGAGGTGAGCAAGGAGCAGTCTCTCCAGGGTCTTCATCAAGTGGGACGTCAAGGCCACCGGTCTGTAGCTGTTCAGGTCTTTGGGGTGGGAAGTTTTTGGTACAGGTACCACACAAGATGTTTTCCACAGCTGTGGTACCCTCCCCAGCTTCAGGCTCAGGTTGAAGATGTACGTCACAATCCCACACAGCTGGTCTGCACAGGACTTGAGGAGCTTTGCGCTGATGCCGTCCGGTCCCGACGCCTTCCTCGCCTTGATCTTCCTCAGCTCCGTCCTCACCTGGGTCCTGGTCAGGGTCAGGATGGGGGGCTGTGTGTTGGGGGTGGGGGAGTGTTGGTGGAGTGGGGAGTGGGCAGCAGGACTTGATTTCTTTAGAGGCAGCAGTGGTTGTTGTGCAGTCAGGGGGGAGGGCGGTTGGTCAAACCTATTGAAAAACAGATTCAGGTTGTTCGCCCACTCCCTGCCCCCCGTGGCCTGGGGGGAGGTATTCTGGAGCCCAGAGATGGTTTTGAGGTTTCTCCAGACCCCGCTGATGTCGCTCTGTTGCAACTTGTCCTCCATCTTCTTCCTGAAGCTGTCCTTGCCTTCTCTGATCTTTCTCCTCAGCTCCCTCTGTACGGACTTCAGCATCTCCCTATTCCCCGACCTGAAGATCCTCTTCTTCTCTCTCAGAAGTGTTTTAATCTCAGGGTTGATCCAGGGTTTGTTGTTTGAGCAACACCGTATGGTCTTGGTGGGAACGGATTTGTCCACACAGAAGCTGAGGTAGCCCGTGAAGGTGTGAATGAGGCCATCGATGTCCTCACCATGTGGATTGCAGAGATGCTTCCAGGCGGTGGCTTCAAAACAGCCTTTTAGAGTGTCCATTGTCTCCTCAGACCATAACTCCACTGTGCGCATGGCCGGACGTTGTCTGTGCACTAGGGGTTTGTACACTGGCCGGAGATGAACCAAGTTGTGATCCGATCTCCCGAGTGGGGGGAGTTGTAATGAGGTGTACGCCTCCTTAGTGTTTGCGTAGAATAAGTCCAGTGTTTTATTGTCTCTAGTGTGGCATGTGACATACTGGGTGAACGTGGGTAGAATTGGAGACAGTGAAACATGGTTGAAATCGCCTGAGATGAGGAGAAGAGCATCTGGGTGTTCTGTCTGCAGCCTGCTGGTTACTGAATGGATGACGTCATGCGCTGTCCCAGCGTTCGCCGTCGGATTTGCATAAACAACAATGCAGATCACGTGTGAGTGTTCTCTCGGGAGATATGTAGGCCTCATGCTAACAGCTAGCAACTCAATGTCTTTGCTGCAGTGTCGTTGTTTAACAGTGATATGTCCCGGTCTGCACCAGTTGTTGTTAACATACATTATCACTCCACCGCCCCTAGCTTTGCCACTGTCTGGTGTTCGGTCAGCCCGTATCATGTGGAAACCCTCCAGCTCAATGTTAGCATCTGCTGCTAGTTCAGTTAGCCACGTCTCAGTAAACAAAGGGAGAGAGCACTCGCGATATGTGCTATCATAACGGCAGATAGCCGCTAGCTCATCTGCCTTTCCCAGTATAGAGCGTACATTTCCCATGACAACAGATGGAAGGGAGGGTCTGTACCTTATATTTTTTGTCCTCCGCCTTACTCCAGCCCGGCAGCCGCGGCGTTTTCGCCTCAGTTCTCTCGGTATGTCGAGTTTTTCCAATGGGACCGGGTGGCGGTTGAATGCTAGCAGCTCTTCCCTGCTGTATCGTATCCTGCTATAAACAGTGGCTCCGTCCACCGGCTCAGGAGACATTTGGGACGATCTGTGTGTCCGTGATATAAATGGAGTGAAAAAAAAAAAAAGGACGGATCAAAAAGAGAGAGGAAGGGAAAAAGACTCAGAATCAGAATCAGAATCAGCTTTATTGCCAAGTATATTTACAAGTAAACACACGAGGAATTTGACTTGACATTGGACGCGCACGTTAGGCGCATCCAATGACGCGTCGCCATACAAGGCGCCTGTCAACAGTGGAGGTAAAGAGGGGAGGGGAGGGGGAGGAAAACACAATAGGAGAGAGAAAAAACATAGTAATCAGAATAAACGCTCGTATATGAGCCAAATTTTGACTACACAGAAAAAAAAAAACCGGAACAGCGGCTCGGAATCGAGCCGCTGTTGCAAAAGGCAGCCGACTCGTGTGGCGCCGGGAGAGAAAAAAAAAAAAAAAAAAAAAAAAAGTTGTAGTTGTTACAGTATTTAAATTATTGGTGGGAAGGATCTGACTGATTTTATCTCTGATAGATGAAATGTTATGATTAAAGAAGTTCATAAAATCCTGACTAGTAAACTCCAAGGGAATGCTAGGATTGACAGAGTCCTGACTCTTTGTCAGCCTGACTACAGTGCTGAAAAGAAACCTGGGATTATTCTTGTTGTCTTCTGTTAATGCAGAATAATAAGCTGTTCTGGCTTTCCTGAAAGATTTTGTTTATAAATTAGAAGTAGATTTCTTCAAGCTAGTTAGATTTCATCTAATTTGTGCCATTTTCTTTGTAATTGACAAGTCTTCTGTTTTAAGCTACAAGTTTCTGTGTTGAACCAAAGAGTCAGAGATCTCTGATTAGACTTTTTCTTTTTTAAAGGGCCCATCATGTCTACAGTCTGATGCAGAGAAGCTGTAACACCATCTACCATGCAATCAACTGCAGAAGGAGTAAAATCTCCATAACTTATCTCCCTTGTGTTGACACATGGCATTGAGGAAACAATCTGCTTAAATTTGGTAACAGCATCATCTGAGAGACATCTACTGTAATAATATTTTTCTTTAAGAGTCAAGTAGTCAGAAATAGTAAAATCAAAAGTTAACAGACAATGGTCTGACAGTACAGGGTTATGAGGAGACACTACCAGATTTTCTATTTCTATGCCATATGCCAGATGCCGTGGTTGTCCCCGTTCCAAAATCCAGCTGTCCTAAAACGGTAAACGACTTTAGACCAGTTGCTTTGACATCAATTTTAATGAAAATTTTTGAAAAACTGGTCAGATTTGAGGTCCTAAAGCAGACTGAACATGCATTGGATCCTTTGCAGTTTGCATATAGGCCTCACAAAGGAGTGGAGGACGCCACTGTCACTCTGTTTAACATGCTTTTTAAACATCTGGATTTTAATGGGACACACGCCAGGCTTTTATTTGTGGACTTTTCTTCCGCCTTTAATACAATTCAACCTCATATTTTAGTTGAAAGGCTCCTGCAACAATTTGATTTGAGCAATAATCTGGTGGGTTGGATTCTGGATTTCTTAACCAACAGGACACAGAGAGTAAGGGTCAATGGTACATTGTCTGACCAAAAGTGTTCTACTGGCTCTCCGCAGGGGTGTGTGTTGTCACCACTACTCTTCATCCTGTACACAAACATGTATCGGAGCAGACATGACAACAGGCACATTATAAAGTATGCTGATGATTCAGTTATTGTCAGTCTCCTCCGGGATGGTGAGAGTGGCCACGGCCCAGTAGTTGATGATTTTGTTCACTGGTGTGAGGATTCCTACCTGCAGCTGAATACAACAAAAACTAAAGATATGATTACTGACTTTATGAACACTAGATGAACACTGATTAAGAAAATTAAGAGACAATGATAATCCATATCCACACACACGGCAAGAATAGTTCTTTTGACATACCATGTCAATGTACTTTAAAAAAAAACAAAACAAAACAAAACAAAACAAAAAACTTATGACTGACTTGAGTAGACATCAATTATCCCCAGTTGGAGGAAGTCATTTGACACAGAGTGAGGAAATTCAAACTCTGAAAATATGCCATTATGCTGAACATAAACTACAAGAGATGGAGAATGATATTGATCCTGATAACCACTTTTTCAATAATATTCATAACCATTGTGATTATTACACTGAAAAGCAATTCAAAAGTCAAGTGCAACTAGATGGTAAACTATCAATAATACACTTCAACAGCAGAAGTTTTAACAAAAACTTTCCACAGATTCAGGACTATTTAAAACAGCTAGACAGAAAATTTACAGCCATCGCAGTCTCTGAAACTTGGTTTAATGAAGAGCAGGCTCCCCTGATGGCAATAGAGGAATATCAGATGTTTCATATTAACAGATCTCAAAAAAAGGGTGGTGGTGTTGCACTGTATATTGATGACATGTATAGGTGTAAGCTTGTAAATGGAATGTCCTTTGCACTACCAGGGATTTTGGAATGTGTTACTGTTGAGATTGACCAAGATAAAACAAAAAATCTAATTATAAGTTGTATATATAGAACGCCGGGAACTTGCATTGAGACATTCAGAGATGAATTAGTCGAGCTGTACAATAATATTACTAGTAAGAAAATGGTAGTAATTTGTGGAGATTTCAATATTGATCTACTAAATCCATATCAACAAAATGTAATTACAGAGTTCATGAACTCTATGTACAGCATGAGTCTATATCCCACAATAACACATCCCAGTAGAATCACAGTTCACACTGCTACACTTATTGACAACCTGTTTGTTAACATTACTGATAAGAAAATAGAAAGTGGATTATTGATAAATGATATAAGTGACCACTTGCCAACCTTTACACTTATCCATGGCCACATGGGGGCCAATACAGAAATTTTTTTTAAAATTGTTCAGATACAAATCACAAAATGCAGTCAGTTCTTTTAAAGAAGACTTGCTGAAGCAAGACTGGACAGAAGTCTATGTATCAGATGTAAATGAAGCCTATGACACATTTATAAACATTGTAACCACTCTTTATGAAAAAAATTGTCCATTAGTAAAGAAAAAGCTTAAACATAAATTTGCCGATAAGCCATGGTTAACCAAAGGATTACAAAAGGCGTGTAAAGAGAAAAATTTATTATATAAAGCTTTCCTAAAGAAAAGGACAAAAGAAGCAGAGCAGCGGTATAAAACATACAAAAATAAGTTAACATATATAATAAGATGTAGTAAGAGAGACTATTACAGTAAAGAACTGGAGAAAAACAGATACAATATTAAAAATACATGGACAATACCTAACAATATTCTTGGAAATAAAAACAGAAATACAAGCTACCCAACCGATTTTTCAAAAAATAATAAAACGACTCAGAGTGTGAATGCAGCTTCACCTGCAGATGAATTTAATAATGTAACGTCGGGGCCATGTGAAGGGGGGCAGGGGTTTCCCAGCATGCTTTGACAATTGAAACGTTACTTTGTGTGTGTAGTAAATGTTATTACTGAGCTATTCTGCTGCTGTGTAATTATAACTGCGTTATAATTACCCAGCAGTATTTCATAGGCAAGATTTATTATGTGTGTGTAACCGTGATTTAAACGGAGGTCTGGGAGAATGACCTCCCCTCCTGCCTGTGCTCAGAGTGTGTGTAAAATAAAGCCCGTTCATCATAACCATCTTGCTCCATTTTCTTTGTGTGAACCTTGCAAACATCACACTGGTGTCAGAAGTGGGCATGGAGCAAATGGAAGCCAGGATCAGAATGGAGATCCAGCAGCTGGAGCAGGCCATTGCCCAGCTGATGATGGACGATGAGACCGAGGCACCACCACCGGGAGCCGGGAGCCGGGACGAACGAAGCGGCGGACCCGACGGGGCCAGCGCACCCCGCCTCCTGTCTTTTTCAAGACAGAGCGGGCGGAACAGAGCAAACATTCCACCCTTCTCAGGACAGGACGGGCTGGCGACCCCACGCTGATCAGGAGTGGCGAGCGATCAGGAGACGACCACCCCACCTGTTCGACAGCGGGCCAAGATTCCCCGTTTCAACGGCGAAGCCACATTGGACGACTACCTGACACAGGTCGAGCTGACCGCGGCGCTGAACGGCTGGTTGCCAGAGGAAACCGCCGTACAGGTCGCGCTGGCCTTGGAAGGGAAAGCCCTCTGCACGCTCTCTGATCTCCTGCCTGAGGAGCGCCACAGCTGGCCAGCACTACAAGGGATGCTCCAGAGACGATTTGGGAGAATAGCGGACGCTGAGCATGCCCAAGAACAACTGACCTGCCGCCGCTGGAACCACCAGGAAAAACTAGGAGCCTATGCTGCAGACATATGGCTGTTAACCCGGCGCAGCTACCCAGATTTCACACCGGAGGCAGTAGAGAAGCTCGCCCTCCGGAGTTTCATCCAAGGTCTCCGCCCGGCCCAGCTCCAGAACCACGTACGGCTCCACGCCGCGAGCGACTGGAAGACTGCAGTGGCAGAAGCAGAGCGGGCAGAGCCGCTAATAAATTGCACAACTGAAGCGCCAACGCACAGCCGAAGAACCTACCAGGCCACGATGGAGAGCGAGGGGGAGGAGGAGGAATTACGGCAGACCACGGTGGCGCGTCCACGGAGAAGATGGCCGCGGCGGCGCAAGGAAGGGTGCTTCCGCTGCGGAGAGATGGGACACATCGCACGATACTGCCCCGCACCCACCCCACGACAAACTGGCCCCTCGCCGACGTTAAACTAGAGCGAGGTGGCGTGAACGGGGACAGGCCACCTCCAGCAGATGTTTCCCCCGAGGAGCCGGCACCGCGCGTGGGCCGAGTTGGACACTCTCCAGGGATGTATCTACAGTGCAGCTTGGGGAAGACGTCGATCCGGGCCCTGGTTGACACCGGCTCTACAATCTCCTTGGTTCGACCCGGTGTGCTGCCGGGCACAAGCAAGACGGCTCCGCAGGGGTGGGAACCCACCGAGCGCTGCGTCACCACGGCTACCGGTGAGCACGCCCGACTGAAGGGGCGGAGAGTGCTGGTGGTGGGGGTGGCCGGTCAGAACATAAGACACCCGTTCTGGCTGGCTGACATCCAAGAGCCCTGTATTATTGGACTAGACCTGCTCACAGCCTGGCGTGCCAAGATCGACACCGCCGGACCTTCCCTCCAGCTGGGAAACCGGACCATCACGCTCCACAGCAGAACCCAGGGACGGAACACGGGGGCCCGCGCAATCGAGGGATCGCCAAGACAGACCGGACCAGGCGGGCCACCGTGAGGACCGGACACGATGACGTCACCAGCGCAGACAGAGGGAGCACGAGCACACACAGGGACAGCAAGGGGAGGGGTCAACGTGTCAGCAGAGACGCAGCAGGCGGTGGAGGAATTATTTCAGAGGAGCTGCAGCGGGCTGGACCCGGAACAGAGACGCCAGCTGCGGGAGCTATTGGACTATTACATGGGTGTTTTCGCCGCGAAGGATGAGGAATGCGGCTGGACTGGGTTGGTGCAGCACGAGATCGACACCGGTGAGGCCAGGCCGATTCGACTCCACCCACGCCGGCTGCCCTTTTCAAGGCGGGCAGCGGCAGAACAAAAAGTGCGAGAAATGCTGGAGGCAGATGTTATTGAGCCCTCCAGCAGCCCCTGGGTGGCGCCTGTGGTGCTGGTCAAGAAGAAGGACGGGTCGTGGCAGTTCTGCGTGGATTACCGGCGCCTGAACGACGCCACCAGGAAAGATTCCTACCCCCTGCCCCGCATCAATGACGCACTGGACCACATCGCCGGCTCCAGCTGGTTCAGCTCGCTGGATCTACGCAGCAGCTATTGGCAGGTAGAGCTGTCACCCGAGGCCCGCCAAAAAACAGCCTTCTCCATCGGGCAGGGACTGTACCAGTTTAAAGTGATGCCATTTGGACTCTGCAACGCTCCGGCCACCTTTGAGCGCTTGATGGAGCGAGTGCTCGCTCATGTGCCCTGGAGTCGCTGCGTTGTTTACCTGGATGACCTGCTGGTGCATGCAGCTGATTTTGACAGCGCCCTGTCAAATCTCCGAGAGGTGCTGGGAGCCATCCAGCAGGCGGGGCTACGGTTACACCCTAAGAAATGCCACCTGTTCCGGCGGGAGACCACCTTTTTGGGCTACGTCGTCAGTGCAGCGGGGGTCGCCACCAACCTGGAAAAAGTGGCAACAGTGAGAGACTGGCCAGTGCCACGGAACGTTGGAGAACTGAGAAGTTTTCTTGGATTGGCCTCCTATTATAGGAGGTTTGTGAAAGACTTCGCCACCATCGCCAGCCCGCTGCATCAGCTGACGTAGAAAGGACGTGCATTTCAGTGGAGTGAGAACTGTGCTGCTGCTTTCTCCCAGCTCCGCGCGGCGCTCATCGGAGCCCCCGTCCTGCAGTATCCTGATCCGAACCGCCCTTTCATCGTGGACACGGACGCCAGCAACCAGGGCATTGGGGCGGTGCTATCCCAGGAGGGAGAGCAGGGAGAGCAGGCAGTCGCTTTCTTCAGCTGCACTCTCAGCAGAGCTGAGAGAAATTACTGTGTGACTCGCAGAGAGCTGCTGGCTGTCATCCAAGGACTGCGTCATTTCCGCCCGTATGTGTACGGGGGGAGGTTCCAGCTCAGGACGGATCACGCCTCCCTGACCTGGTTGTTAAACTTCAAAGAACCGGATGGACAGTTGGCGAGGTGGCTGGAGGCACTGCAGGATTATAATTTCCAGGTTGTGCATCGGGCAGGCCGCCTCCATGCCAACGCTGACGCGCTGTCTCGGCGCCCCTGTGCGACAGAGGAGTGTCGTCACTGCCAACGGGCTGAAGATCGGGACCAAATCGCCCCACGGGCTGCCGCTCTCCGAGCCGCTGCGAGCAGGAATCACGCAGCGATGTGCAGCCCCTCCTCGGATGATCAGGCAGCTCTCCCCAGCGATGACGTCACAGAGGTTCTTGGCACGCAGCAGCTGCAGAGCGAGCAGGACAGAGACCCGGTCATTTCGCGGGTTCGGCAGTGGCTGGACGCAGGACAGCGGCCCGCCTGGGAGGTTGTGTCACCGCTGGACCCAGAGACTAAGGTCCTGCGCTCCCAGTGGGCCAACCTCCGCTGCCACGAGGACGTGGTGTATCGACAGTGGCAGACTCCAGCTGGGCAGCGGCACGTCTGGCAGCTGCTGGTTCCTCGTCGACTCCGGCCCAAAGTACTCCAGCTGGTTCATGGGGCGGTAGGAGCGGGCCACTTCGGAGTGACAAAGACGCTGCAGCGCCTTCGGGCCCGGTTCTACTGGCCCGGTTGTCATCAGGACGTGGAGCTCCACGTTCATTGCTGCGACACGTGCACAGCTCAGAAAGGACCAACTCAGCGATCCCACGCTCCCCTGCAGCAGTACCGGGTGGGAACGCCGATGGAGCGAATGGGAGTGGACATCCTTGGCCCTTTCCCGACCACGGACCGGGGGAACCGCTACGTGCTGGTCGCGATGGATTACTTCACTAAGTGGCCAGAGGCGTACGCGGTCCCGGACCAAAGCGCCACGACGACGGCATCAAAGCTTGTGGACGAAATGTTCTGTCGGTTCGGCGCACCGGAGGAGCTACACAGCGATCAGGGTCAGAACTTCGAGGCGGAGGTCTTCGGAGAGGTCTGCAAGCGGCTGGGCATCTGGAAAACCCGGTCCACCCCGCTGCATCCACAGAGCGACGGCCTGGTCGAACAATTCAACCGGACCCTCACCACCCAGCTCGCTATCCTAGTGGACCAGCGACAGCGAGACTGGGACCTGCACCTGCCTTTTGTTTTGTGGGCGTACCGGACGGCAGCTCAGGAATCTACCCGGTGCACCCCTGCGGCGCTCATGTTTGGACGCGAGCTGCGCACACTGGTGGATTTGGTATTCGGTTGCCCCCCTGAGCCGGAGGTGGAAGGAAAACCTGGATTGGATTATTTTTTTTGTTTGAAAGAACGTCTCCACACGGTGCACGAACTGGCTCGAGAGGCCCTGGCAGCGGCAGGGGGTCGGCAGAAGCGAGCGTATGACTCCCGCTGCCAGGGGAGGGACTTCGCACCGGGAGATCGAGTCTGGGTTTTCTGCCCTGAGAGGAAGAGAGGACGATCACCGAAGCTGGCGAGCCATTGGTCGGAACCGTGCGTGGTTCTGCAGAGACTGTCGGATGTGGTGTACAGGGTGAGGCTTAGAAAAAGGGACCGGGTTGTGGTCCTTCATCGTGACCGTCTCGCCCCGTATCGGCCATCTGCACCGCTGGTGGACGAACCGGAGCTTCCATCCCGGCCCAATACCCCGACCGAGACCCAGATGGACACTAGGGGGCCTGTACGTGTTGGCCACCGGTGCCGAAGACCGCCCCGACACCTGGATGAGTTTGTATTGGACTTCTAAATTGGACTTTAATTTTTCTGGGGACAGAAACCAGTCCGGGGGGGGGGGCAGTGTAACGTCGGGGCCATGTGAAGGGGGGCAGTGGTTTCCCAGCATGCTTTGACAATTGAAACGTTACTTTGTGTGTGTAGTAAATGTTATTACTGAGCTATTCTGCTGCTGTGTAATTATAACTGCGTTATAATTACCCAGCAGTATTTCATAGGCAAGATTTATTATGTGTGTGTAACCGTGATTTAAACGGAGGTCTGGGAGAATGACCTCCCCTCCTGCCTGTGCTCAGAGTGTGTGTAAAATAAAGCCCGTTCATCATAACCATCTTGCTCCATTTTCTTTGTGTGAACCTTGCAAACGTCACAATAACTTTTTTGTTAACATTGGTCCTAATTTGGCTCGAGAAATATCCATTATGGCGCCTACAGGTGATACAATAAGCAAAAACACTGCTATAAAAGACTCCATTTTCATAAAGAACACAGACGAGAGAGAGGTCATTGAAATTGTTAAATCATTTAAAAGTAAAACATCTACGGACTGTGATGGTATTGACATGCTCTTAGTCAAAATTATTATTGAATGCTTAGTGAAACCACTGACGTATATCTGTAACCTGTCTCTCCAAACAGGTATATTTCCCAATGCAATGAAAATAGCTAAAGTAATTCCGATATACAAGACGGGTGACAGAGGGGAATTCTCAAACTATAGACCAGTTTCACTATTGCCGCAATTTTCCAAGATACTTGAAAAAATATTCTACGAGAGAACTGACAACTTCATACTGAAGAATATTTTATTGTGTGAGCAGCAATATGGGTTCAGAGACAAGAGGACAACTGCATTTGCTCTAATGGAATTTATAGAAAAAATATCAACTGCCATTGAAAATAAAGAGTATTTAGTTGGGGTATTCCTGGATCTTAAAAAAGCATTTGATACAGTGGATCATAATTTATTATTAAAGAAACTACAGAATTGTGGTATTAGAGGGGTAGCACTGTCCTGGTTATGTAGTTACTTAAAGAATAGATATCAGTATGTATGTGTTGGTAACAAAAACTCACAGTTACTGAAGGTTACTTGTGGAGTCCCACAGGGTCCAGTTTTGGGGCCATTGTTATTCAATATGTATATAAATGATATATGTAAAGTTTCAGAAAAAATGGATTTAATATTGTTTGCCGATGACACTAATCTATTATGCAGTGGAAGCAATTTGGAACAACTTTTGGATACACTCAGAAAGGAATTAGGAAAGCTTAAACTGTGGTTTGATTCAAACAAATTAACGCTCAATTTAAGTAAGACAAAATTTATAGTTTTTAACAACCATCACAACAACTTGGTATCTAAGCTCAGTGTAAATGGTGTAGAGATTGAAATGGTATCCGAAACTAAATTTCTTGGAGTAATAATTGATAATAAACTGTGTTGGAAGTCACATATTAATTATATTAAAGGTAAAATATCCAAATCAATTGCAATACTACACAGAGTGAAATATTTGCTGAATCAACCCACACTATATACCTTGTATCATTCATTAATACTCCCATACATGACATATTGTAATGAAGTATGGGGAAATACATATAAAACAAACATATATCCAGTCTTTATGCTTCAGAAGAGAGCTATTAGAATAATAAACAAAGCTGCTTACAGGGAACCAACAAACCCACTTTTTCTTAAATTAAAAGCTCTCAAGTTGAAAGATCTGGTTGACTTTAAAACTGCAGTAATAATGTTTAAAGTGAAGAATCTATCACTGCCCGCAAATATCCAAAAGTTGTTCCAAATAAGGGAGAAACAATATCATTTCAGAGGAGCATGTATATTTCAAAAACCTTCAGTGAGAACTACCACCAAGCAACACTGTGTTTCAGTGCAAGGAGTCAGATTATGGAACGATTTTGGACCTGAATTAAAATCATGTACAACGCTTGGACAATTTAAACAAAAACTAAAGGAAGAAATACTCCAAACATATATACAAGATGACATGTAAAATCACATAAGGATTGTCATATCCAGTCTGCGTTGTGTTGTTGCGTAGTTAGTTTTTTTGTCACATTTTGTCTTAGCTTTGTTCTGAATTGTAATCGCTCTTGTTTTGTTTTTCTTTTGAATTCTTGGATGGAATATGGGTGGGCAATATAAGCTGCGGCTTCAGCCATCACCCATTTCGGATAACTTATGTTGAACTGTATAATCAGAGGCGTTATTGTCTAATTTGACCTTGTTGGATTTTCTTTCCCCCTTTGTTATATTATTCAGTTTCTTTTAATCTGTACTTTTAATCTATCCGAAATTAAGATTCATTCATTCATTCATTCATTCATTCATTCATTCATTCACTTTAGGAGGAAAACTCCCAGGCACAAAGTCACCGTGCTAAAAGGCCAGACCACTGAATGTGTACAATCCTACAAATATCTTGGAACGATTATTGATAGTAATTTAAACTTTGAAGAGAACTGTGAAAGGATGTGCAAAAAGGGTCAGCAACATTTGCATTGTTTAAGGAAACTTGCACGCTTCCAAACTGACCGAACCATAATGACAATGTTTTATCGGGCTTTTATTGAATCGGTTTTATCCTTTTCTTTAGTGTCATGGTTTGGTCAGATAAAACTGAAACAGAGGAAATCCTTGGATCAGGTAGTTAGATGGTCCAGTCGTTTGCTTGGTGAGTCACAGCTGAGCCTGACATCCCTGTACACCAGACAGGTACAGATGATTGCTACCTCCATTTTAAATGATGACTCCCACCCTTTGCACTGCCACTTTCAGCTTCTTCCCTCAAGACGGAGGTTTGCTGTCCCAAAAAGTAAAACCCAGCGCTACAAAAACAGCTTTGTTCCTGCTGCTGTCAAAGAGTTGAACAAGTTGTAACAATATATTGCATTGTGGAGAGTGTGGGAAATGAGGAGGCCAGTTTATGAGCAGATGAAATTTATTCACACTCTCAACATTCATACACAGAAAAGCAATGACTCAGCCAAACCAGGGTTCTCCTTATAAGCTCCACAGATCATTTCACATCTGCATGACTTTTCACATCACACTGCATGATATCCAGCTCCACAATACATTTGCCTTCAACCCCCAGCTCCCTCTTCCTGCCAACTCCCCAGGACGTCCTTACCTATTATTCTCTTATGTTTAATCACTGCCTCCTGACTGAGACGCTGTCTGCAGATTCCCCCACAATATGCATCTCCACATCACCCCACCCCCAGACAGAGTTTCAGTCACTACGTCTTTTGGGCTTCAGTCTCCTCCCATATCTGCTGTAACTGGGGTCTCTGTGCCGGTGGAGGGCTGCTGGACGTGTGTCTGACTGCGGGTGGGCCAAGGCGAGGGGGGGAGGAACTTCGCTCTGCCCGTGTGGCTGTCCTGGTGAATCGTTTGAGTGGGAGTACTCCGTGGGGGTCTTCCATGCCGGGGGGCCCGGGCCAGCAGCACTTGCCCGTCCACCACTACAAAGGGGGGCTTAAGTCTGTCTATGCATATTTTCTCCCGATGCCCCCCCAAGTCTAGCAAAAAATGCTTGTCCCCTGTTTCCAGCACTCTGAACGGGCCATCATAGGGTGGGCGCAATGGCGGGCGGTGGGCATCGTGTCTGATGAACACGAACTCCGCGTTCTTCAAAGTTTTTGGCACAAAAGCGCGTGGAAAACAGTGGTGGGCCGGACCGGGCAGCATGCCTGTGTCTGCACTACGCTGCAAACACTGAGACGGGCAGCTCTCCGGCACGGGATTGTCTGGCAAAAATTCCCCAGGTAGCCACAGTGGCTGAGAAAAAACCAGCTCAGCCGGGGAAGCCTCCAAATCCTTTTTTGGTGCGGAACGCAACCCCAATAAAACCCATGGCAACCGGTCAACCCAATTTGCATCCGTCAACGAAGCCCTGAGTGCTGCTTTCAGTGACCTGTGAAAACGCTTGCATAACCCATTTGCCTGTGGGTTGTACGTGGTTGTGCGATGAATTGCAGCACCCAGGCTGCGGGCCATCACGGACCAAAGTTCGGAAACAAACTGAGGGCCCCTATCAGACGTGATGTCCGACGGGATTCCAAAACGCGCCACCTATGTTGTCAAAAAAGCCCGCGCCACGTCCGCGGATGTGGTTGCCGCCAGCGGGACTGCTTCTGGCCAGCATGTGGTGCGGTCCACCACTGTCAGAAGGTGTGTGCACCCCTGCGACGGCGGGAGGGGGTCCACGAGGTCCACGTGAACATGGTTGAATCTTTTAGCCGGTATACTAAACGGCTCCAAAGGAGCCTTTGTGGGTCTGTGCACTTTGGCTCGTTGGCATGCTACGCAGGCTGCCGCCCACTCTTTCATTTGTTTGCGCAGGCCTGGCCACACGAATTTCGCTCCCACCATTTTGACTGACGTGCGCACTCCTGGGTGCGCCAAAGCATGAACTGACTCAAACACACGGCGGCGCCACGCGACCGGGATCACCGGGCGCGGACATCCCGTGGAGACGTCGCAGATTAGGGGACGGCTGCCGTCTTGCAGTACTCTGCTCTCCAGCCTTAACCCTGTTGGTCCAGACTGGAGCGCGCGCATGTCCGTATCGCTAATCTGCTCTGCGGCCATGGCTGTATAATCTATCCCTACGCAGACCGGGGCCACTACTGCACGCGAGAGGCAGTCCACCACCACATTCAGTTTACCCGACACATGCTGAATATTGGTCGTAAACTCCAAAATCGCGGCCAGCTGTCTCTGCTGCCGGCCCGACCATGGTTCCGAAACCTTGGCCATCGCGAACGTCAGCGGCTTGTGGTCCACGAACGCGGTGAACCTGCGCCCTTCCAGCCAGAACTGGAAGTGGCGTATGGCTAGGTGGAGAGCCAGCAACTCTCTGTCGAACGCACTGTATTTATGCTCACTGTCGCGCAAAGCCCTGCTGAAAAAGGTGAGTGGCTGCCAAGAACCAGCGACACGTTGCTCTACGACGGCTCCTATGGCCACATCCGAGGCGTCGGTAGTGAGCGCTGTCCGGGCCGCCGGGTCTGGGTGCGCCAACAGTGCGGCATTTGCCAGTGCTGCTTTCACCTCAGAGAACGCCTGCTCTCGCTCCGGAGTCCATTCGACTCCATCCGCGGGTTTCCGTCTCTTGAGCGCGGCGTACAGTGGCTGCATGAGCTGAGCTGCACGGGGGAGGAAACGGTTATAAAAATTAACCATCCCCCAAAATTCCTGCAGCGCCCTGACCGTCTGAGGCCGGGGAAAGTTCGCTACAGCGCGCACTTTGTCGGGCAAGGGTATCGCTCCCTCCAGTGAGATGCGGTGCCCCAAAAAATCAATCCCCGTCACGCTGAACTGGCACTTCGCCGGGTTGATTATTAACCCGTGCTCCTCCAACCTCTGGAAAAGCGTCCTGAGGTGGGTTATGTGTTCGTCTTCGGACGCACTGGCTACCAGGATATCATCCAGGTAGACAACCACAAACGTGAGATCGCGCAGCACTGCGTCCATCATGCGCTAGAACGTCTGTGCCACTCCTTTTAATCCGAATGGCATGTGCAGAAACTCGAACAAGCCAAACGGAGTTATTACCGCTGTTTTGGGTATGCCCTCTGCGCGCACTGGGACTTGGTGGTAACCGCGGACCAGGTCTATTTTAGAAAAAATGCGTGCTCCAGCGAGGTGAACAGAAAAATCCTGAATGTGGGGAATCCGGTAGCGGTCGTGTGCTGTGGCGTTATTCAACCTGCGGAAATTGCCGCACAGTCGCCATGACCCCTCAGCCTTAGGAACCATGTGTAGCGGGGATGCCCATGGGCTGTCCGATCGCCTGATCATGCCCAACCTTTCCAGGTTGGCAAACTCCTCGCGTGCTATGGCCAGTTTAGCTGCGTCCAAGCGCCGAGGTCATGCGAACACAGGCGGCCCGGTGGTGGTGATAAAGTGCTCCACCCCGTGTTTAGCGATGGCCACTGAAAACGTCGGGACTGTGAGTGCTGGGAACTGAGTGAGCAGTGTGTGGAACTTACCGCCTGGAGCTGTGACGTTGGCTTGTGTTACTGGCCCAGCCCCTCAAGCTGTACAGGGGAGAGAGTCAAAGGACAGTGCATTAACCAGGCGCCTGTTAGCAACATCAACTAATAAACCATGCGCACACAGAAAATCAGCTCCCAGGATTGGGAAACTCAGTGCTGCTATGTTGCTGCTAAAGGTGTCCCAACCAGCTATTCGGTTTAGGAGCAATCACTTTTTCATACAGGGCCATGTAGGTTTGGATTTTTTTTACCCTTAATAATAAGGGTAGGTTTATGACTGGCGCCTAGCGGCTGCCCCGGCCTTGGATGCGCTCTGCAGAGCGTGCCCAAATGCCAAGTCACGTTTCGTTACCTTGTATTCATACATGTGTAATGACAATAAAGTTGAATCTCATCTCAAAAGTCCACTCGTATGTACGGCCATGTAGAGATAAAGCCAGTGTTCTCTCACCAAAGGTCTTAATGTCCAAGCCGTTTACTGCTACCAACCTGGAGCCGCTAGGTCCTGCCAGCTGGTCGGCGTAGGTCGGCAGGATGATGCTCTTCTGGGCTACGGTGTCTACAAGGAAACGCCTCCCTGAGTGCGAGTCCGTCACGTGGAGCAGCTTGTTCTCTTCGCTGGCGGTCGCAGCTGCTACTGACTGCCGGCTCTGGCATTTCCCGAGCGCTTGAATTGGCATGGTGGGGCACATCTGCGTGCATTGTCTCCGAAGCGGCGGTGGTAGAAGCAGAGCGTGTCTCTCTGGCGCTCCTTGGCCCCCGCTGCCGCTGCCGTCGGTGGCTCCTCGCCTCCTCTGGTCGTCCAGCTGGGCTCCGACGCTGCTGTATTCACCGTGAGCGCTCTGGTGGTGAGGATGATCCGGTCTGCCTCCTGGGCTAGCACACGGTAGTCACGCGTGGCCAGCAACGGCGAATTGGCCAGGACCGCTCTCGCCTCTGTTGGAATGTTCCGAAGAAAAAGGTGGGCAAACAGAAAATGCCCGTCGTCCGTGCCCATTAACGCCAACATCTTCTCCATCAGATCGACGGCCGAACCATCTCCTAACTCAGAACGCCTCAGGAGCCTCTCTGCTCTCTCACAGTCCGAGAGCGTGTAGCGCTGAATCAGCGCAGTTTTGAGAGCCTCGTATCTGCTGTGGGCTGGGGGCTGGTCAAGCAGGCTCGCTACCTGCAGAGCTGTGCGAGCGTCCAGCACTGCAACCACATGGAAAAACTTGGTGTCGTCTGCCGTTATTCCCCGGAGGGCGAACTGGGCCTCGGTGTGGTGGAACCAAGAGCCCAGGTTGTGCTGCCAAAAGTCCGGTAGCTTGACTGCAACAGCACACGCGTTGCTGGGGGTTCCCGTCCGGGCCGTCTGTGGGATGCTTGCCGTGTTGCTGGGGCTTCCTGTCCGGGCCGACTCTGGGGTTCTTGCCTCGTGTTCCATAATACGTCTAGGGTCACCAGTGTGGAGAGTGTGGGAAATGAGGAGGCCAGTTTACGAGCAGACAAAATTTATTCACACTCTCAACATTCATACACAGAAAAGCAATGAATCAGCCAAACCAGGGTTCTCCTTATAAGCTCCACAGATCATCTCATATCTGCATGACATTTCACATCACACTGCATGATATCCAGCTCCACAATACATTTGCCTTCAACCCCCAGCTCCCTCTTCCTGCCAACTCCCCAGGACGTCCTTACCTATTATTCTCTTATGTTTAATCACTGCCTCCTGACTGAGACGCTGTCTGCAGATTCCCCCACAATATGCATCTCCACAGCATATAATTTAGTTACCTATTTATTAATTTAATTTTATATTTACTTATTTTTGTAGGACTTTTATTTGGGTTCTAAATCTTTTATTGGGTTTTAGACCTTTGAGTTTTTAACCTCTTTGACTAGTCTTTAACTTTTTAATATGACCCTTCTCTCTTATATCTAGTTTTTCTCTCATCTCTTTGTCTTATATCCTGATTGATGGAGCCTTGAGTATTTTTATCATGTTTATAGTCAGCTTCATGTGTGCCTGCGTTTGTGTTTATGTTGAATGTAACTGTGGTTTGTAAATATGGATGTTGTGGGCACATATGTGAGTTCCATATGCTTCACATGCTTATTACTGCATGCTTATTGTTTACTGCACGTCTCAGAGGAACAAAAGGTCTGAACCTCCTAGGGGTAGCAGGAGGACGCAAAGTCTGGCCTTTTGTATGAAGAGAGATGGCCGTGAGGGATTTCCTGACCACCAGGATTTCAGGTGGAGACAGACAGAAGACCTGAAGGGGGGTGCATTGTGTTTTGGGATGTAAAGACAATGTGACTGTGTGCTTTGATGTCCTGGGTATAAAAGGGACAGAGGTGGGGGCATGCTTCCTCTTTCCTGTTTTGGATGTTGGAGAATGTGGTGTTGAATAAAACTGATCTTGAGAAATAAAATCAGTCTCGTCTTTCCACACAATCTCCACACTGGTGACCCTACGACGTATCATGAGTGGAGACGAATCTCTCGAGCTAGACTCGCCAGGAGCCGGCCAAACGAACGCAGCCACAGTCCAATTACCAGACTTCTGGCCGACCAGTCCGTGCTCCTGGTTTAACGCAGTCGAGGCACAGTTCCACCTCCGGAGGATTTCGGTAGACGCCACGAAGTTCTACCATGTGGTTGCAAAGCTGGACAACCACACAGCCCAGCGAGTGGAGATCCTGATCAGCCACCCACCGGACAGCGACAAGTACAGCACGCTGAAGGCTGCACTCATTCGTTGCTTCACCCCCTCGGTGCAGGAGCGGGCAGAGAGGCTCCTGGCGCTGACTGAATTTGAGGGCGACAGACCTGCAGACCTGATGGGGAAGATGTTGGGTTTGAGAGACTCCGAAGATGATAATTTCATCTTCACCCACCTTTTCCTCAGAACCCTACCGTCAGGTGAGAGTGACCCTGGCCAATTCACCACTGCTGGCCCGAAAAGACTACCACGAGCTGGGCCAGGAGGTGCAACGACTCGTCGATGCCAGTAAACGGCGCGCGGCCGCGGCTGCGGCCGCGGGTCCAAGCGCAACATCCGGAGATGGCAGGGGGCCAGAGGCTGCAGCACCAGACTCACCGACGACGGCGGCGGCAGGGGCCAGGAAACACGGAGCAGACGACAGCCTTTGCTTCTACCATTGCTGCTTCGCAGAGAGGGCACGCAAGTGCATTCCACCGTGCCACTTTAAGCGCTCGGGAAACGCCAAGACCGGGGGTCGTTAGCAGCTGCGGCCCTCGGAGAGGAGAACAAGCTGCTCTACTTGAAGGATGCGAACTCGGGGAGGCATTTCCTCGTGGACACGGGCTCCCAGCTGAGTTTCATCACACCTTCCTACGCTGACCGACTGGCGCCTTCCAGTGGTCCCCGGGTGTCAGCAGCGAACGGCTCGGCGATTAAGACCTTCAGTGAGAGGACTCTGCTTCTGTCCTTACACGGCCGCACTTTCGAGTGGACTTTCGTCATAGCGGCAGTCAATTTCAACATGTTAGGGGCTGATTTTTTGTGCTCACATAGTTTGTTGGTCGATCTTGCTAACAGACGCCTGGTTAATGCAATCTCTTTTTATTCTATCCCCTGTACAGCTCGAGTGGCCCCGCCAACAGCACAAGCCAACGTCACAGCGGCAGGTGGTAAGTTCCACACACTCCTCACTCAGTTCCCAGCACTCACGATTCCAACATTTTCGGTGGCCGTGGCTAAACACGGGGTGGAACATTTTATTACTACCACCAGGCCGCCCATTTTTGCAAAGGCTCGGCGCTTGGATTCAGCTAAACTGACCATAGCGCGCGAGGAGTTCGCCAACCTGGAAAAGCTGGGCATCATCCGGCGTTCGAAAAGCCCCTGGGCTTCACCGCTTCATATGGTCCCTAAAGCTGATGGCTCGTGGCGGCCTTGCGGTGATTTCCGCAGGCTGAACAACGCTACAGCGAACGACCGCTACCCGATCCCGCACATCCAAGATTTTTCAGTTTATTTGGCAGGAGCGGCATTTTTTCTAAAATAGACTTGGTACGCGGTTACCACCAGGTCCCAGTGCGCGCTGAGGACATACCCAAAACAGCGGTAATAACTCCTTTCGGGCTTTTCGAGTTTTTGCGCATGCCGTTTGGGCTTCAAGGCGCGGTGCAGACGTTCCAACGCATGATGGACGCGGTTTTGCGTGATCTCCCTTTCGTGTTCGTCTACCTGGACGACATATTGGTAGCCAGCGCGTCCGAAGACGAGCACGAAAACCACCTCACGGCAGTTTTCCGGAGGTTGGCAGAGCACAGGTTAATAATTAACCCGGCGAAGTGTCAGTTCGGGGTGACGCAGATTGATTTTTTGGGGCATCGCGTCTCCCCAGAGGGAGCGGTCCCTCTGCCTGAAAAAGTGCGCGCAGTAACAAATTTTCCCCAGCCACAAACGGTCAAAGCGTTACAGGAGTTTTGGGGGATGGTAAATTTTTATAACCGTTTCCTCCCCCGCGCAGCACAGCTCATGCAACCATTGTATGCTGCACTAAAAAAACAAAAACCCACAAATAAAGTTGAATGGTCTCCAGAGCAAGAGCGCGCATTTTCCGAAGTCAAAACAGCCCTGGCAAACGCTGCGTTGTTAGCGCATCCAGTCCCAGCGGCCCGAATGGCGCTCACTACTGACGCGTCAGATGTGGCCATAGGGGCGGTCATGGAACAGTTTGTAGCGGGAGCCTGGCAACCGCTCGCCTTTTTCAGTAAGACCCTGCGCGACAGCGAACGGAAATACAGCGCATTCGACAGGGAGTTGTTAGCTCTCCACCTGGCCATTCGCCACTTCCAGTTCTGGCTGGAAGGACGCCGTTTCACCGCGTTCGTTGACCACAAGCCGCTGACTTTCGCGATGGCCAAGATTTCAGAACCTTGGTCGGGTCGGCAGCAGAGACAGCTGGCCGCGATATCGGAGTTTACCACCGATATCCAACATGTGGCGGGTAAACTTAATGTAGTGGCGGACTGCCTCTCGCGCGCCGTGGGGGTTCCAGCCCACGCGGAGGTAGACCCTGCAGCCATGGCCGCGGAGCAGCTTAGCGACGCGGAAGTGCGCGCGGCTCCGGTCCGCGTGGGGATAGATTACGCAGCCATGGCCGCGGAGCAGGTTAGTGACGCAGATGTGCGCGCGCTCCAGTCTGGACCAACAGGGTTAAGGCTGGAGAGCAGGGTGCTACAAGACGGTATGCCCCCCCTAATCTGCGACGTCTCCACTGAGTGGCCGCGTCCGGTGGTCCCAGCCGCATGGCGCCGCCGCGTTTTTGACTCGATCCATTCTTTGGCGCACCTGGGAGTGCGCGCGTCGGTCAAAATGGTAGGAGAGAAATTTGTATGGCCGAGCCTGCGCAAACAAGTTAGAGAGTGGGCGGCAGCCTGCACGGCCTGCCAGCGGGCCAAGGTTCATAGACACACGAGACCTCCCTTGGAGCCGTTTCACATCCCGGCTAAAAGGTTTGATCATGTCCACGTGGACCTCGTAGGCCCCCTCCCGCCCTCACAAGGGTGCACACATCTTCTGACAATGGTTGACCGCACCACGCGCTGGCCGGAAGTGGTCCCACTGTCATCAACCACAGCCGAGGAGGTGGCACGCGCATTTTTAACAGCTTGGGTAGCGCGTTTTGGAGTCCCGTCGGACATTACGTCCGACAGAGGCCAGCAATTTGTTTCCGAACTTTGGTCAGCGATGGCCCGCAGCCTGGGGGCAACGATCCACTGCACGACCGCGTACAACCCGCAGGCTAACGGGTTATGCGAACGTTTTCACAGGTCATTGAAGGCGGCTCTCAGAGCATTGCTTACGGATCCAAATTGGGTGGATAAGCTACCATGGGTTTTATTGGGGTTGCGTTCTGCACCTAAAGAGGATTTAGAAGCCTCCCCAGCTGAGCTAGTGTTCGCACAGCCACTTCGGCTGCCCGTGGAATTTCTCCTGGATAATCCAGCGCCAGAGTGCTCCCCGGCTCAGCAGTTACAGAATGGCATGGGCCCGAGCACACTACCTGGCCCCGTTCATCACAGTTTTCCGCGTGTTTTTGTGCCTAAGGCTTTAAAAAATGCGGAGTTTGTTTTTGTCAGACATGATGCCCATCATTCGCCTTTACGCCCACCTTATGACGGACCATATAGAGTGCTGGAAACAGGGGATAAGCATTTTTTGCTAGATTTGGGGGACAGAAAGGAAAGGATTGGCATTAACAGGCTCAAACCCGCTTTTGTGGTAGCTGACGAAATTGTGCAGTTGGCGAAGGCTCCTCGGCGTGGCAGACCCCCTAGAGAGCATTCCCCAGCACACCCACAGAGGTTGACTAACAGTTCTCATCCCCAGGCAGCAGATCCACAGCGGGAAGACGCCGTGGAAGTGGTACAGCCCGCTTTCAGCAAATACGGGAGAAGGTTGAGACCTAAGCGGCACTTGGACTGATATGTAGTGATTTTAGTATGACATGCAATCTGTGGTTGTGTTGTTCCATCTTAGACGTTTGGGGGGGGGGGGTCATGTGGGCACATATATGAGTTCCATATGCTTCACATGCTTATTACTGTATGCTTATTGTTTACTGTACGTCTCAGAGGAACAAAAGGTCTGAACCTCCTAGGGGTAGCAGGAGGACGCGAAGTCTGGCCTTTTGTATGAAGAGAGATGGCCGTGAGGGATTTCCTGACCACCAGGATTTCAGGTGGAGACAGACAGAAGACCTGAAGGGGGGTGCATTGTGTTTTGGGATGTAAAGACAATGTGACTGTGTGCTTTGATGTCCTGGGTATAAAAGGGACAGAGGTGGGGGCATGCTTCCTCTTTCCCGTTTTGGATGTTGGAGAATGTGGTGTTGAATAAAACTGATCTTGAGAAATAAAATCAGTCTCGTCTTTCCACACAATCTCCACAATGTCACCAGACTGCAAAATAAATCTACCTACGGGTACAAATAAAAGGCCCTTTTCCACTAGCCCCGCTTATCCCAACACGGGACAGCTCAGCACGCGTTGTAGCTCTTTCCACTAGCCCCAGCACAGTTTAACAAGCGCTATTTTCGTGCCTGATCGAGGGCAGGGTACAACCGTGCTGAGTCGTGCCGAGATGTGACATCAACAGACTGGTCGCGGCTGATTGGTCAGGTCGTAACGTCACGAAAGCGACCGTCTTCTGATGAATCTACATGACCACCATTTGCAATATTTCTCGGACTAACTCGGTCACGGAGTAAATACGATATTAATACAGACAGCGTTGTAGGTTTTGTGGAACTCTACACCATGGTCCAACGAAGAGGTGCAGGGTTTTCTCTGCTTGGTGGCAGGTCCACAGTGAGGAGCTACCCGCACCGATACAGATGCAGCCCAGCATAGAACCGGACTACGGACAAGCTGAAGACGAACGTGAGAGTGTGGTGTAATCTAAGGATTACATATGTGGAGCCACTAGGGGGCGACACAGAGCGGATGTTGTCAGGAGTACAGCATGACGGATAATAATATGGCGGAGTTCGTGTGTTAATGTTGTTCCAGCCAGTTAATAAAGGAGGCTCCGTGTTCACCCAAAGCAGCAGTCTTTATTTATAAAAGAACCCAACACAACATGGTGTCAGAAGTTGGTGCGCTTTGAGGTGAGAAAAGTCAGCTTTGCAACCGGCTAGCGGCTATGCCAGACGAAGTTCAAAGGGCTGCAGCTGCGCCAGTTGATCCTGTAATGGCGGCGGCTACTCCAGCGGCAACCTTCACCATTAAACCACCGGAGCCCTTCGACTTTGCGAGACCCCAAGAGTGGGAAAAGTGGATAAGACGTTTTGAGCGTTTTAGACTGGCAAGTAACCTGAATAACTCATCTGAGGCGAACCAAGTAAATACGCTGGTTTATTGCATGGGAGATGAGGCTGACGACGTGCTAAGAGGGCTCGAGCTAACGAGTGTGCAGCGCCAGCAGTACGAGGCCGTTAAAACAGCCTTTGATAGACATTTTGTTCCCAGAAAGAACGTGATTCATGAACGAGCAAAATTCAACAAGCGAGTGCAACAGCTGGCAGAACCAGTAGACTTGTTCATAACAGCACTCTATGCACTGGCAGAAAACTGTGAGTACGGTGCACTTCATGATCACCTCTTGAGAGACAGGCTTGTAGTGGGTCTGAAAGATTCGTCGCTGTCAGAAAGAATGCAGCTTGACAAAGATCTTACCCTAGCTAAAGCTATAACAATGGCAAGACAATCTGAAGAAATAAAACGACAACAAACTGACCTAAGAGGTGAAACTAGCGTTAACAGAACAGCCGTGGATGCGGTACACATCAGAAAAGCCAAGCCAAACAAGTTCATAATCAAGGAACAAAAACAGATTAAGTCCTCAAGGCCTCAGCAGACAAAACAAGACAGTAAAGCTTGTTCCAAGTGTGGCAAAGCACCAGCACATGCAGCAGTACAGTGCCCAGCTAAAAACGCGGAATGCCATAACTGTAAAAAACGTGGACACTATATTAGAGTCTGTAGGTCCAACCCAACTGTGAATGAGGTCGCTGACAATGCAGATGGACTTTTTCTGGGTGAAGTGGATCTAGGGGAGGATCCATGGCTGGCAGACATAAACGTGAGAGGAAATAAAGTGACTTTCAAGTTAGATTCCGGAGCGGACGTCACAGCGGTTTCTGACCAAACATTTGAAATCTTCAAGAAGAAAAATGAACAGTTGGAAAAGGCACAAAAACCACTCTACGGACCGGGTGGAACTGCACTAACCGTGTTGGGGTCTATGACAGAGACTATTACATACGGTGACAAGAGCGCTACTGAGAAAATCTATATTGTCAAAAATCTGCGCATGGCACTACTGAGTAGAACAGCTTCCGTGAGACTGAAACTAATTGCCAGAATTGACACTATAGACCAAGAGACAGTGAGAAAAGCGTACCCCAAGTTATGCAGTGGACTTGGGCTTGTCCAAAAGCCATACACAATTAAACTGAAACCTGATGCTAAGCCCTTTTCGCTCAAGGTGCCAAGGCGTGTGCCACTGCCGCTCATGGCTAAAGTGAAAGAAGAGCTCGAGAGGATGGAAAAGTTGGGAGTCATCAGTCGCGTGGAGCAGCCAACAGATTGGTGCTGTGGCATGGTTGTAGCTCCCAAAAAGGACAAAGAAAAGGTGCGTATCTGTGTGGACATGACACCTTTAAACGAGTCAGTGTGTCGCGAAAGATACATCCTCCCGTCTGTGGGCCAAACGCTAGGCATGCTCACAGGTGCTCAGTATTTTTCAAAGCTTGATGCAAATATGGGATTTTGGCAAATACCACTGTCTAAAGAGTCGGCCTTTCTCATCACATTCATTACGCCATTTGGCAGATACCACTTCAACCGTTTGCCATTTGGTATTTCCAGTGCTCCTGAACATTTCCAAAACATGATGGTGACAGAGGTTACATCGGGTCTTGACGGAGTCGTCTGTCACGTGGACGATATCCTGGTCTGGGGATCCACCAAGAAGCAGCACGATGCAAGACTGCACGCTGTCTTGAAGCGTGCGGAGAAAGCCGGCGTTACGTTGAATATGTCAAAATGTGAGTTTGGCAAAAGAGAGGTCAAATTTCTTGGGTTTATTGTTTCAGCAGAAGGAATGAGGCCAGATCCAGACAAAACCAAAGCTGTTCAGGACATGAAAGAGCCAAGCAACGTGAGTGAGCTTAGGAGCTTTCTCGGAATGGTGAACCAGCTGGGGAAGTTCATTCCGAACCTTTCTGAAAAGGACAAACCACTGAGAGACTTGTTTTCAACAAAGAACATGTGGTACTGGGGGCATGAACAACAAAATGCGTTTTGTAATCTCAAACAAGAACTGTCCTCTGCTCCTGTATTGCAGCTCTATGACCCAAACAAACCACAGAAAATATCTGCAGATGCCTCTTCATACGGATTGGGGGCAGTCATGCTACAGAAGGAGAGAGACGTGTGGTCACCAGTTGCTTACGCTTCCCGATCATTGACACCTACAGAGCAGCGCTACGCACAGCTGGAAAAAGAAGCGCTGGCTCTCACGTGGGCCTGTGAAAGATTCAATGACTTTATCCTGGGTCTGCACTTTGAACTAGAAACTGATCATAAGCCACTAGTGAGCCTACTGGGAGGACAAGCTTTGGATGCACTTCCACTGCGTATACAGAGATTTCGTATGCGCCTAATGAGGTACTCATACACTATAAAGCACATCCCTGGCAAAAGTCTCACCACTGCCGACACGCTCTCACGCTTACCGCTCACAAACAGTGTTACTCACACAGACACAGATCTTATGGAGGACACTAACATTTATGTTGACTCTGTGCTAGAGGGACTCCCTACAAGCAGCAAATATCTTGCATATCTCCAAGAGCAACTGCAGTCCGACAGCGTCTGTTCACAAGTCATGAAATACTGCACAGAAGGCTGGCCGGATCATAACCAGCTACAGGGAGCGGTGAAGCACTACTGGTCTGAGAGAGCCGTTTTGAGTGTGCATAACGGACTACTACTGAGAGGCACGAGGTTAGTTATCCCTGCTAACATGAGAAATGCAGTTTTGGATAAGATACATGAGGGCCACCAGGGGGTGGTTAAATGCAGAGAGCACGCCCGTCAGGCTGTATGGTGGCCAGGTTTAAGCAACCAGATCAGTGAAGTTGTACTCAAATGTAGACAGTGCATACAGGAAAGAGTTAATGTGAGAGAGCCTTTAATGCCCACAGATTTACCAGAAAGGCCATGGCAGAAGTTGGGAGCTGATTTGTTCACGCTACAAGACAAAAACTACCTGTTATTAGTGGACTACTTCTCTAGGTATATAGAGATTGCCCAGCTCAGCCCAACTCGCTCTGCCAATGTCATTGTGCATTTAAAATCAATGTTTGCACGTCACGGAATACCGGAGATACTGATCACGGATAACGGCCCGCAGTTCGCAAGTCAGGAAATGGAAGACTTTGCAAAGGAGTACTGTTTTGAGCACGTGACCAGTAGTCCCAGGTACCCCCAAAGTAACAGTGAGGCAGAAAGAGCTGTCAGAACAGTCAAAAATCTTATCAAGAAAGCCAGTGATCCATACCGAGCACTGTTAGCCTACAGAACCACAGCGTTGGCAAATGGCTACAGCCCAGCACAGCTTCTCATGGGGCGTAGGCTTCGTACAACCCTGCCAATGCTTCCAGAGGCCTTGCAGCCATGCGTGCCAAATCTGCAACAAATTCGTCACGTGGAAAAGGAGAGACGGATGAGGCAAACAGAATGTTTCAACAAAAGACACAGAACGAGAGATTTGGATAAACTGTTACCCGGAAACTCTGTTTGGATTACAGATGCAAAAGCACAGGGCACAGTGACATCTGTCCACAAAACCCCACGGTCCTATGTCATTAGTGGACCACAAGGGACAATCAGGAGGAATCGCACTCATCTTGTGCCTATGTCGATACCAGAGACTGAGATGGAACCACAACGGACCCAGTCAAATGGAAAAGACACTCCTACAGAAACTGTTTCTGAGCCCAGTGCACAGGAAACACCAGGTGTTGTTAGAACCAGGTCTGGTAGAGAAGTGATAAAACCAAAGAGACTGGATCTGTAGAGTTGCATGTTAATATTTGTGAAAACAGTGTTGAAGAGAAAAAAAAAAAGAAATGTTATATTTTGTGTTTTCAGCTAAAAGGGGTCAACTTGGCTTCAGTAAGGGGGATGTGGTGTAATCTAAGGATTACATATATGGAGCCACTAGGGGGCGACACAGACCGGATGTTGTCAGGAGTACAGCATGACGGATAATAATATGGCGGAGTTCGTGTGTTAATGTTGTTCCAGCCAGTTAATAAAGGAGGCTCCGTGTTCACCCAAAGCAGCAGTCTTTATTTATAAAAGAACCCAACACAACAGAGAGAACCATCGATGGTGAGTGATTTGTAATAATGTGCATCTATTCGCTTATTTATCCTGTTGGTGGTAAGCTCACTTTTTTTGAGCCATACAGCGCCGTCCTGTGCTGGCTAACGAGTTTTAGCTAGTAGCTAGCTAGCTAGCTAGTAGCCAACTCTGCTGATTTGCGCTTGTTTTCTCCTAAGTATTCGCTTGTGAGAGCAAAATGATGAAATATGTTAATCCTGGTTAAAGTCCTGGTTTGTGTACGTATTGCACTTTGGTGCTGCGCATTAAATTGTGTGCAATTTAATGCTAGAATGTGTTTCCACATGCCAGGGGTTAGCCTCCCTCAGTGTTTGTATTGTGGATACTGGTGAAATGGACCACAGGAGCCGAAATCTTGACATATTAAAAGTGCTTTTTCAAACCAGTGATTTATAAAGTCATTCATATAATTTTCTAAAGTGTCAGAATAGACCCACACACCTATTCTGTGGATCCTGCAGTGCTTGTCAGGGAAACGAAGCATTTTTGTCACATCCCACCACTGACTTTCACAGGTCTATTTCCCTAATACAGGTACATCTCCAAAAATTAGAATGTCATGAAAAACTTCAATATTTTTTTGTCACTCATTTCAGAAAGAGAAATCTGTATATTATATAGATTCATTACACAGACAGTGATATATTTCAAGTGTTTATTTATTTTAATTTTGATGATTACGGCTTACAGCCCCTGAAAACCCCAAATTCAATTTGGCAAAAAATTAGAATATTACATAAAATTAACTTTAAAAAATAGTTTTTAGATATAAATGTTGGCCACTGAGGTGTTGGTTAATATGGGCTGTAGCCGTAATCACTGTCCTTGTAATGAATCTATATATGGGTTTCACTTTCTGAAATGAGTGACAAAAATATTGAATTTTTTTCATGGTATTCTAATTTTTAAGATGTGCCTGTATAAGTGTTGAACTTGCTTGAAACTAACCACCATCCATTTCTGTCGTTTGTCTAGGCAAGAGGAAAGCAGCCGCCCCACAACGGACCTCGCCACTGTGGAACGTACTGAAATCCTTTGCTTTTATAGGTAAAGTGTCAAAATCAAAATAGCACAATTTCCACTTAATATAAAAGGGACTGAACTGAGATTTATTTGACTGTGTGAATATTAATTACAGAATAATTGAAAATGACTGGCACATCAACTGTAAAATAAACCGCTTGTTAATGTATTTATTTTTTTGTCAGATCACTTGTGTGATCCTTTGTGAGTTATATTCATAACTGTATGTTTTGGCGATTGTGAGATGTTCAGTCATCAATATAATTTACTTTATATGTGTAGTTTATAGTCTATCATCAATAAACTCATGCAGTAACAGGACACATTACAAATATTCGAGACCCATTGTAGTGCTTCCTTTTATATTTTAGCAATACAAGTACAAAACACCGCCCACACTTGAAGCCAGGGCAAGAAGAGACACTTTTACAGACAAGACAAACTTTTATTGATAAAAACTTCATATTTTGACTGAGCGACTCCATACTTGATGATGCACACCTTCAGTTAAAGTACTATATTCCATTCAAGTGAATGTATTAATTCATTCTGATTGCTGAGGCCACAGTAAAAACAGATGATTTTAAATGTAACCCAGCCCTTGTAAAATCTACTGAAGCGCAGCTACATGAAAATTGTGGTTAAATACAACAGCGAAGTACTTTATTGTCACATTCAAATTGTAATCCCTCCTGTTTTGTTTTTCTTTTGAATTCTTGGATGGAATATGGGTGGGCAATATAAGCTGCAGCTTCAGCCATCACCCATTTCAGATAACCTATGTTGAACTGTATAATCAGAGGAGTTATTGTTTAATTTGACCTTGTTAGATTTTTTCCACTTTGTTATATTATTCTATTTTCTTTTAATCTTTACTTTTAATCAATCCGAAATAAAGATTCTGTCATTCATTCACATTCCACCACTGGCTTTTAGCAACAAGTGTATTTCCCAAATATGTTTTAAACTTGTTTTAATTAACCACCACCCATTTGTCTTTTGTCTAGGCAAGAGGGAAACTGTCACCCCAACTGGACCTTGCCTCACTATTTAAGGAGATGCAGGCTGAAGATCTGCTGAACCAGGACCAGTACGAGGGGCCGATCCAGTTGCTTCTCAGTGAGGCAGCGTGGCTGGCGTGTGTGACGCATTCCAGTTTTTTTCTTTTACAGTTTGAATTTTGCACATTCTGAATAATCTGGAATTTGCTGCTGATTGTAATAAACAATTTAGTGACTTATGTGTTTGCATCATGATTTTCTATTTTGTCTGTTAAGACACCGGTGGGAAAAGAGTAAACTGTACAAAGGATTTATCGGTGACCTTGAAAATAATGGCTCATTTTTAAGAAAAAAGTAACCAAAACAATTATTTTATTAACTGAAGACTGTATTGTTGGATGTGCCACCGCAGAAGACCCTGCATACTTTAGTGACAGTACCAGTATATGGAGGAATTCTGGGTCATATTAGCATCTGCTCTTCATCATAATGGGTTTGGGCAGGGGTGTCTAATCATGTGCCATGGAGGGCCAAGACCCTGCAGGCTTTACCTCCAACCAGTGTCTTCAACAGCAGATTCCACTGAACTTCTTCCACTGACTGCTGATCAGTGAGAACACCTGCTGAAGAGACTGGGTAGAAGAGAGAACCTGCAGGGTCTTGGCCCCCCATGACACATGATTGGAAGCCCCCGGATTAGGGTTTAATGGGATTTAACATTTTAACACAAACTGCTTTATGGTTCATAATTCTGTTGACAGACTTTCACCAAACCAAAAGTGATTTCTCAAACTGCTGGATTGTTCTTTAGACAGCTTTTCCAGTCTTTTAGTATTTAATTTGTGCCACATGGTGGTAACCTTCACATATAAAAGAGACATCTGCAAAAACTTCAGAGGTTTATTGTCAGTGCAATTCCCAGTGCAATACTACATGAATGCATGTATAGTACATTGTTGATGCAGAGCATATATATTTCTACAGTACTGTATCTAGTAAATCAAGTATTTTCCATGTAACCTTGTGACTGCATTATTTTAATTGCTTTTAATCCTAGATCAAGTTTGTTTTGGCCTAAAATGCATCATAACTGTCAAATATATCTTATTATACGTAACTCAGTACTGTTTACTTTTTGAATATATATTTTGTGGCTAATATAGTTATTAACATGGCGATCAAGTTGTGTCAGCTGATCATTTTTTGCTATGACACCACCTCACACTCAGTGCTGCTGCAGCAGGTATATCCATGATGTCTCAACAGTACCTCCATGACTTTCACGCAGATCAAAGAAATTTTTTGCACAGGAAATAAACGTTTCTACAGACATTCTTAAGCTCTACAACCACTGATTGTTTGCGAAGCTGGGGTGACATCTCATCACTGGGAGCCTGTGACATCAGTGACAGGCTGTGTTGAACGCCCAGACCGACCGTTTGAAGCAGTAATTTCCCCACAACACAGCCATCTGAAACACACACACAGCATACATATTTTAGTACCTAACAGAGATAAGTTGCAGACATTACAGTGTAGTACGACGTACTTATAGCAAACTAGCATTAGCAACATTAGCTTACCGTCATATATGACCTAGTTTGTATCCTCACGTCTTCGGCTCTCCAAGGAGCTGCAGAACTATTCCAGAGTGTTTCGTCTCACTGCCTGTACCCGTGTCTGGTGGTCCTTTTTGGCATTTACGGTGAAAAAAGCCACAGACCGAGGAGTCGCCTTGTACAGCTGCCATGATGCGTTATGTTTTGCTTGGGTTGTGTGTTTTACATCACGGGAGTGTGGCGCCGCCTTGCTGTAAAAAAGCAAGCCCACCCCGGCTTAACCCGGCTGTAATGGAGACACAACCGAGCCGAACCGTGTCGAAGTGAATCGAGACGTGGGGAGGTTAGCTGGGCTAGTGGAAAAGTGCCTAAAGTAACCTGAACCTGAATATGTCAGAACAAGGTCCAACATATGGTGGAGGTAATGGGTAGAATTTCCTACATTATGAGAAAACCATATAAAGTCTAATATTGAGTTAAATGCCATATTAAGGCAATCACTATCTACATCTACATGTATATTAAAGTCCCCTATTATAATTATTTTATCCGATTTAAGCACTAAATCAGCTATGAGTTCTGCAAATTCAATTAAAAACTCCGAATAAGCTGTGGGAGGATGATGAACTATGGCAAATAAAATTGGTTTTAACC
The DNA here is from genome assembly GCA_020510985.1 of Pholidichthys leucotaenia. NCBI lineage: Eukaryota > Metazoa > Chordata > Actinopteri > Cichliformes > Pholidichthyidae > Pholidichthys > Pholidichthys leucotaenia. The sequence continues at coordinate 173,456,038 of CM035849.1, read as the reverse complement.
TAAAATTGCTAACATGCCCAATACTGAGGACCAGGCCCTCAAAGGAATTATAACATGTTTTTTGCTTTTGTCATGTGCTGGCGAGCACTCGCCCCCTCCTTCCCGTTCACCTGTCTCCTCACCAGACACACCTGCTGTTTCCTGCTGGGCCAGCGTTTATAAGGAAGTGCTCTTCAGTGATTCAACGCTGGCTCGTTTGGGTATACTGCTCTAAGCAGACAGCTCATTAAGTAAGCGGTTGTGTTGTGAATGATCCTACCTTACACACGTTCTCCCTTCCATCTCTTCCAGGTTGCTGCCAACGTAGTGGTGTGTCTTCAGGGATTTGGTGCGCTTGCCAGCCTGTTGCTCCACCACTACGCAGCTCATCAACTCCACTCGGTCAGACTCCACGACTCATTCCCCTACCGGCAGTTCCGAGTTCCTCTCCTTCGCTGGGTTCTGCGCCGGTCACTCCTCTCCTCCCACGTCAGTGGTATAAATTAGATTTCCATATTTCCCCTCCATTCCTCATTAATCAGCCTCGTCTCATCCTCTGCAGGTTTGCTGCTCCTCTGGCGAGTGACTGACTTTTTCCTCAAGTTGCGGTGTTTTGAAAATTCAATAAAAGGTAAAACGTTCTCTGTGTGTGTTCTTTTGGTGATTGCACTCTGCACTCAGGCTGCTTGTCCGGTCAATATGACAGCTTTACATTAACTAGTAATTTCCATCCATCCATCCATTCATCTTCTTCTGCTGAATGGCAAATTGTTGCTACTCCTCCTCCACGACCAGAACTTCTGGGATTTTGACAGTTTAAGTAACCATAATTGATTCATTTAAACCACCATAGTCCTCTTGCCCTAACCAAGTTTCTGTCAGGGATAGTAAATCAATCTGATGATCAATTAATAGATCATGGACTAGCAAAGACTTAGGAGTTAGAGACCTAATATTTAACAAACCACTTTTAATTTTTAAATTATGAGGAGGAACAGAGATCACGTCATTAGATTTAGAGGCTCCATGTTTAATTTGGGTTTTTATCAGCTTTTTGTTTAATTACTCTGGGGTGCTTATACATTATATTTTATTTACTTTAGAGGGAGCAGACAGTGATTCTCTGATGGGGAAGACAGGGGGCTAAGTTGAGGGCTGGCGGATGGAGAAAAGCTGCAGAGAGGTGTGTAAGACTGCGACTCTGCTTCCTGGTCCCAACTCTGAGTAGTAGTCAAGGCTTTGGAACTTTGGATGAAAATGATGCCAGATTGTTAGATAATTGAGAGGCACCATCCAAAGTGGGATGGACACCATCTCGCCTAACAAGACCAGGTTTTCCCCAAAATGAGTTTCAATTGTCTATGTAGCCCACATTGTTTACAGGACACCACACAGACAGCCAGTGGTTGAAGGATGACACGTGGCTAAACATGTCATCACTGGTCAGGTTGGGGAGGGGCCCAGAGAATACTACAGAGGCCGACATCATTTTGGCAAAGCAACACACCAATTCCACGCTAAGTTTTGTGATTTCTGACTGCCGGAGTCAGATGTTGTTAATTATAAATAACAATTGTGTTCTATTTACAGTTACTTTTAGCCAGCATTTTCAAATTTCACTCGATGTCGATTGCTCTGGCCCCGGGAATGCATTTGACTATGGCCGCTGGAGTCTCTAGGTTCACGGTTCTGACTACTGAGTCACCAATGATCTGAGTTTTTATGCCTTTGTGAACGGAGGAATACGGGAATCCATCAATGCATCTGTGTGGATCTGTCCACTCAATGCATATGTATGTGGATCTGTCCGCATGTTTGTTTCAACTTGCCCGGCCAAAATTAAGTGGAATTAAAGGCTTGTATCATTGTATTGCTGTATTTTCCCTACTTTTAATTTGCCAGAATTTCTAGATAAGGCTTTGTTTTCAAAATAAACACAAATTTAATTCACCTATACAATCAATGGAGCCGGGAAAAAAGTATTGTAATAACCATGCCGGGCCACTAGAGGCAGCAATGTGACTTTTTTACAGTACACAAATGACTTTTTGTCACTTAGGGCTGGGTGATATACCGAATATATTTGTTGTATTGGTACATTTAGCCACCGCAATACATAAATCATAATCTTGTGGACACTCAAATATTCATCACGTTAAAATGAGCTGCTGCTGCAAGACAGGTTTGTCTGCAGCTTGGCCGCTGGAGTCTGAAAGAAATCTGAAAGCGGAAGCTCTCTAGCTCACCGCGGCTGCCCCACCCCTTTGCATGCTCACAGAGAAATACAGTATGCATCAAGCAGAGATGAAAAGGAAGATAACAGAATAAACGTAGGCTCACCTTAAGCACAGCACAGGGGGTGGGAGGGGATAAACATTTTAAAAAGTTAAAAATTAAATCACCCTTATTGTCATTCAACCGTACAACCAATCATGTACAGTAGAACGAGATTGTGCTTTACCTATCTACAGTGTCAATCACACACACCCCAGTGCAGAATCAGAGGGCCGCTGCCATGCAAGGCGCCGCCACAGATTTCCCTCCTCCATTCCGTTATTGCTGAGCACCAAGCTGGACGGCAGGAAGTTCCACTTTTACACGGTCTTTGGCATGACCCGGCCGGGATTTGAACCCCTGCCTCCCGGGTGTGGGGCGGATGCTCTACCAACTATGGCTCAGTTTCAAGTTCAGTTTCAAGTCTGAACTGTGCATGTTCAATCACTAAGTGAAGAACTTAGCAAATGAACTTTCAAAATAAGAGCTCCTATCCCCTCTTGCAACCCTTCAAAATAAGAGCAAGTGGCTCACCAAATAAACAACTGATGGAATGTAGACACATTTAAAAAAGCTATAAATTATGCTTCCGTCACATATTAGACTGCCAAGTATTAACCATGTGTGGTAAATTGAAACATTTCTGCCCATGTGGATAAACTTGATGACTTGATAATGTGAGTTCTGTTAAACAAAGGTAAAAAAAAAGACACTTTGCTCAGTTACATATTGTTGTGAATTAATTTAATTTATTTTTTTTTATTAATTTGCTACTATTTCCAGATAAGGCCTTGTTTTCAAAATAAACACAGATTTAACTCACATTTACCATCAATACAGCTGTGAAAAAAGGTATTGTAATAACTATGTCTGGAAGTGGCAGTGTGACTTTTTACCCCCCCCCCCCCCATGCTACCATGCCACAGACACCGAGGCATCAGCACCTTGGTGCTTTCATTTCCTCAGCGGGTGTGTCGCTAAGCGGGGAATATCGATTAGAAACTTTAAAAGGTTGGTGGTGAACTATAGGGGCTTGCGACTATGCTTCCTTCTCACCATCACCCACCCATTCTCTCCTAGCTGGCTGCTCAGGAGAGGTGGATGCCGGGGGATGGCTAGCAGGCCCTATGCTACCCTGCTCCTCTGCAGCTAACGAGAATCCATCATTAACTGGCGTTGACGGTGTTTCAATGCAGCAGAGCCAGGATTCCAAATCACACAACCTCGCCTCAAAAAGACAACATTTATTACATTTACCTTTGTCACTAAAAGAGGCAGAGGTATAGCTAAACATCTAACACAAAAGAGCACACCAGAGGAGAAGGGGAAGGAGAGCTATTAGCTAGTGGCTAACCTTAAGTTATGTTTGTGTGTTCATTGTGAGTGGCTGCATGCTTGAAAGTGTCCCAGTCTGTAGTGCTGAAGCAGTCTTTCAAAGCATCTGAGGCCCCCTCTGGCCACACACAGAGTCTCTAGTAGAAATGAACAGTCTGTGGCTGCAAGGACTATGGAAGTATGGAAGTGAGGTCAGAAGACTGTCTTCCTGCTCTAACCACACCCTCCAGGTAGTGTCTTTGATTCCAACTACAGTCACTAGATGGGGAAAACTCAGAGAAAGCAAATATTGGAATTCATTCATCTAAATAAAACCTCAGACTTGGGCTCCTACAGTGGTCCTTGGGCTACAGATGAACCCATTAGATTTTTTGAGGTGATCTGGGTCAGGATGTGGATTCTGCATCACTTTTTATAACTGTGATCACTTTTTATAATTGTGAGGTAGGGCCTTTGCAGAGGTATGAGGAGGGGCTGAAAAGTTCATAGTGGTCAAATTTGACCAAATGGGGTTTATTTTTCAACACAGACTCGCCTTCGGTCTACACACTTCTTCCATTGGTGTTGCAGCCCTTGGATCCCTGCAGTTGAAAAATAAACCCCATTCGGTCAAATTTGACCACTATGAACTTTTCAGCCCCCCCTCATATGTGCTCTCGGATCACCTCCAAAATCTAATGGGTTCACTGGGAGCCCAAGGGCCACCTCTGGGGAAAATTCCATCAAAATCTGTCCAGTAGTTTTTGCATAAACCTGCTAACAAACAAACAACCCATGCCAATCACATTACCTCCTTGGCAGAGGTAACAAGTCAAATCACAATTTGTTCTCCAAAAGGACATCCAAATATCTGAAAGTCTTCACCAGTTCAGCATCAGCACCATTTATAGTGGTTGGGGCAAAAGTTGGCTAGTGGGATCTGCGCAGAAAAAAAGAGAATAAAATTAAGGTATATACTGCAAAGACAAGTCTATTTTTCCTTATTTAGAAGCTGAGTACAGTGAGAATAGAATTTAACCTCTTAAAGGGGAGGAGAAATAGTAATCTTGTGGAGAAAGGAATAGGCAAGGCAACGAGCTGAACGACACAAGGCTTTATTCTCTCTCCAACAACGTAACCGCAAAGCAGTGCAACAGCGCTACAGTGCTCCTCGGTCTCTGAGCATTCCCTTTTTATATCTTTAATTCCATGCATTGACACCTGGAGCTTCCGGCCATCATACATTGTTGTTTAACAAAGGAATGTGTGGCACATTAACATAACATACATCAGCGCCGCTTTCACACCTTTCTTCTCTCTGGGGATCAGGTCATTCTTTCTCTCCCTGGGGTGTGCATAAACCTAATTGTCCCATCTGATACCCCCCAGTGACACCTCCTCCATCGGTCTCATTGCTTCCTCCTTCCCCCTGCCTCTCTGGGTGGAGAAAACCCCCACACCATGCCCCCCCCCCCGAACACCCAGAAGGGGCACTACCCCCCCCCATCCTTTGGGCTCGAGGCGGTGCCCATAGCGGCTGTAGCGGGGGGTTGCCGATCCAGTAGAACCGTCCTGCTGGTGAGGTGTACCGGAGGGCACATCAGTCTGTGGAGGGAAAGGGGCCATCAGGGGACATCAGCCTCGTGAGCGCAGGTCCCTGCCGAGGGATTGCCAACTTGCAGAGCCAACATCGGTGGGAATCCGTGCCGGGGTCCAGTGTGCATCGTGTCTGCCGAAAACAAAACCGGCCTTCTGCAAGCTTCTTGGGACGAATGTGCGGGGAAAACAATGGTGGGCTGGGCCGGGTCGCTCCCAGCCTCCGTCTGCATAAAAATTGTGCTGCCGGTTCAGCCTCGGCGCAGGGTTTTCCGGCAAAAACTCTCCGGGGATCAGCAACGGCTGAGAAAAAAAATGAGTTCTTCTTGGGTGGCTGCCAAATCTTCCTTAGGTGCGGAGCACAGCCCTAAGCTGGGGAGGTTGCCAAATCCTCCTTAGGTGCGAGCGCAGCCCTAAAAGAACCCAGGGCTGGCGGTCGACCCCATTCGCGTCCGTGAACGTACCGTCCGTGTCCGCTCTCCAAATGTCCTGATGGTGGATCCGTTGGCGGCCATAAGCTCAGGACCGCTGCTCCCTGCCCCTCTGTCTGCATTGACTGGCAGGATTAGGCTCTTCGTCCACCAGAGACCGTCTCCACGAACGTGTGTCTGTGACATACAGCAGCTTGTTTCTATCACCAGCAGTCACAGCTGCTACTGACTGTTGGCCGTGCCATTTCCCGACTTCTTGCATTGGCATGGTGGCACGCATTGCTGGGTGTTTGAGCTGAAATGGCGATGATAGAAGCAGATCATCCCATTCCTGCGTCTGCTCCAGCTACCACCAACGGCTACTCGACCTCGCTGGTATCCCTCTAGGACACCAGCGGCTCCTGGAGCAGGCTCGGGGGGTGCATAAACCTAACTGTCCCGTCTGATACCCCCGGTGACACCTCCTCCATCGGTCCATTGTTTCCTCCTTCCCCCTGCCTCTCAGGGTGGAGAAAACCCCCACACCATTTCCCCACAATCTAGCAAAAAAAATAAAATTGTCATGATTAGCTGACAGCTCACGTGCACAATGCGAGCACAAGACAGAACCACACAAGGGGGGAACGTTCAATAATTTATTAAATGTAGAAAACAGCGGCACGGTAGAGAAACAGCCACTCGCCAGAAGATTCAATCCACCTGCGGAGAGAAAAATGAGAGCTGTCAGCGGAGAAGCAGAGAAAGGGAAATGGACTAGCCAAACTGCCACTTACTCGGGACTCTGAGAGAGGACCAGCAGGACTCCAGTGGGGAATAGACAAACCAGTAGGGAAGGGGGAATGAACTTGGAGTGCCTGACCGGGTGAAGATCTATTGCTGGGAAGGTGATGAGGTGGCAGGAGAGCGCACGCAGTCCCAAGACACACCTGCATGATGGCAGCAACCTGAAACAACACAAGAGAGCACAATTTAGATGACGTGTCTAAAGCTAACATAAATGACTTGCTTGCCTGAATTTAGGGCAGTATACCCAGACGAGCCAGCAACAACTGCGCAGAGGCCTCCTTAAGCACGCTGGCTGATGAGCGGACGCAGGTGTATCCTCTGCCTCAGGTGCAGTGATGAATTGGCGAACGTGTGGCAGGAGGGGAGGGGTGTGCTCTCGCTGGCCATGACAGGGCCCCCCCTTCTAGGAGCGCCTCCTGGCGGTCCAGAGGGCTTCTCCGGGTGGGTCCGGTGGAAGACCCAGAGCATCTCCTTGTCCAGAACCCGTGAAGCTGGGGTCCAGGATCGTTCCTCTGGGCCGTAGCCCTCCCAGTCCACCAGGTACTGCAGTCCCCAGCCCTGACGGTGAACATCCAGAATCTGGCGGACCATGTAGGCGGGCTGGCCCTCGATGATTCGGGGAGAAGGAGGCGGCTTGGGGGGGGCAGAGAGGACTGACTGAGAGGGGCTTGATGTAGGACACGTGGAAAGTGGGGTTCACCCGTAGCGTTGCAGGGAGCTTCAGCTGAACCGATGTGTCATTAATAATTCGGGGGATGGGAAACAGGCCCAGAAAGCGGGGAGACAGCTTCTTAGATTTCTCCTTCAGCGGGACCTGACTCACCGCCAACCAGACTTCCTGTCCCACGGTGTATTTGGGAGCCGGGACCAGTTTCCTGTCCGCGGCGGCCCAGGTGCATTCCAAGGAGCACATCAGGGCAGCCCGGGTAGACCTCTAGATGCGTCGGCAGCGGCGAGCATGGGCCTCCATGGACGGAACTGCCACCTCCCTCTCGGTCATAGGAAGAAGAGGCGGGGTGTGCCCCAGGGATGCCTTGAATGGAGTGAGTCCTATGGCCGCCAAAACGGCCGATTTCAGAGAATACTTCACCCAGGTCAGGTGTGAGCTCCATGAAGCCGGGTTCTCGGCTGCTACGCACCACAGGGTGGCCTCCAGGGACTGATTGGCGTGCTCTGCCTGCCTGTTACTCTGAGGATGATTCCCGGATGAGAGACTCACTGCGGTGCCCAGTGTCCGACAAAAGGCCCTCCAGACCTGGAACGTAAATTGTGGACCCCGGTCAGACACGATGTCAATGGGGATACCGTGGACCTTGATCACGTGGTCAGTTAGTAGGACCGCCATCTCCAAGGCTGAGGGGAGCTTCGGGAGGGCCACCAAATGCACTGCCTTGGAGAAACGATCCACGATCGTCAGGATTACAGTCTTCCCATGGGATGGGGGAGTCCAGTCACAAAGTCCATGGTGATATGAGACCAAGGACGACCCGGGGTGGGAAGGGGGTGGAGGAGTCCTGAGGGGGGAGAGGAGTCTGATTTCCCCTGGACGCAGGTCTGACAGGTCCTGACGTAGTCAAGTGCTTCCCGCGGCACCGTGGGCCATCAGAATGCCCTCTGGACAAAGTCCACATTGAGGACGATGCCAGGACGGCAGGCGAAATGGCTGGTATGGGCCCAATGGAAAACGTCACTGCGGAGGGCGGCTGGGATGTAGAGGCGATTCCGGGGCCACCCTACTGGCACGGGCTCCTGGGACTAGGCCTGACGGACCCTCTGCACAATGCCCAAGTAAGGGCACCAAGGACACACAAAGGCGGGATGATGGTTTGGGGGAGGGGGGTCAAACTGGCGCGATAGCGCATCTGGTTTGACATTCCGGGCACCAGGCTGGTAAGTGATGGTAAAATTGAACCGCTGGAAAAATAAAGACCAGCGGGCCTGCCTGGCGTTCAATTGGCGGGCCGACCGCAAGTATTCCAGATTCTTGTGGTCGGTCCACATGATGATAGGGTGAATGGCACCCTCCAACCAATGTCTCCACTCCTCCAGTGCCATCTTAATGGGCAGCAGCTCTCTGTCCCCCATGTCATAATTTCTCTCGGCCGGCATAAGCCAACGAGTGAAAAAGGCGCATGGGTGGAGCTTCTGATCCGAGGACGGATGCTGCAACAGTACAGCACCAACCCCCGTGTCAGATGAGTCCACCTCGAGGACAAACTGGAGCTACGTGTCGACCTTTGCCAAGATGGGTGTGTCAGTGAACAGGCATTTTAATTTGTTAAAATGCCTGCTCTGCTGCCTTGGTCCAGCAAAAAGGGACCTTAATGGAGGTCAGCTGAGTTAAAGGCAGTGCCACCCCACTATAGTTCCTTATGAACCGGCGATAAAAGTTTGCAAATCCAAGGAAGCGTTGGAGCCCGTTACGGGAGTGGGGAGTTGGCCAATCCAGCACTGCCTTCACCTTGGCTGGGTCGGCAATCAGTCTCCCCTCGGCTACTATGAAATGTAGCCAAGGGGAGACTACTCACTACTATGAGGTGGTGAATGGAGCAGAAAACTCACACTTCTCAGCTTGGCGTAGAGCCGGTTCTCCAAGAGCCGTTGCAGAACGGCCCTTACATGGGCTTCATGTTCTTCTGGTGAGTGGGAGGAGATTAGGATGTCATCAAGATAAACGAACACAAATTGATATAGCATATTGCGGAGGACGTTGTTAATTAACCGCTGGAAGACGGCGGGGGAGTTAGTGAGCCCAAAGGGCATCACCAGGTGTTTTAAATGCCGTCTTCCACTCATCACCCTCGCGATTGCGGACCAAATGATACACGTTCCTAAGATCCAATTTGGTAAATACCCATGAGTGCTGAAGGAGCTCGAACGCTGAATTGATTAAGGTTAGAGGGTACTTGTCCTTACTGGTAATTGCATTAAGCTCCTGGTAGTCGATGCACGGGTGCAGCGAGCCATCCTTCTTTCCGATGAAGAAGAACTCGGCTCCGAGAGCCAAAGATGGCTGAATTAGGCTGGTGTTCAGGGACTCCTTTATATACCTCTCCATCGCCTCCCTCTCCGGCCCAGAAATGTTGTACAGCCTACTGGATGGCAGTCTCGCCTCTGGGATGAGGTCTATGACACAGTCATAAGAGCGGTGAGGCAGCAGCAACAATGCTCTAGACTTGCTAAAGACCTCCCCAAGATCGTGATAAGCCCGGGGAACAAGGCTGAGGTCTGATGGCTCGACCGGAGGGAGGGAGACAGATAGAGAAGGGGAGCATTCCGCTGAGCGCATACAGTGGGACAAACAAAAGGGGCTCCTGGAGGAGATGGTGTTTTGAACCCAGTTTATCATGGGGTTGTGCCTCCGGAGCCATGGATACCCAAGGACCACCGGGGAAGAGGAAACAAGGAGAACTAAGAAAGTTAGTTCCTCCCGGTGGTTCCCGGAAAGGAGGATGGAGATCGGCACTGTGCTACATGTGACTACTGCGACCTCCCGGCCAGATATGGTTGTGATTCTCTGATCACGGGGCAATTTACGTGTGGGAATATCCACCTGCTTAATGAATTCAGCAGCCACAAAATTACCCTCTGACCCTGAGTCAACCAGCGCCTTAACCCTCCTCTCGACTCCCAGCAGCTGCACAAGGGCTGAGATAGACAAATTGCCCAGAGGAATGTTTTTGGTCCCACCCGCCAGACCCCCCATGGTTACTGATGGGCTACGTCTTTTGGCCGCTGGCAGCATTCGTCCCAGCCATAGTTCAGTGAACCACAGTGCGGGCACGCGCCGGCCCTTCGCCTCCGCCGGCGCTCATCATTGGTGAGATGCCGAGAGAGCTCCATTGGCTCGGGCGGAGAGACGGTGCCGCCAGTGTCAGTAGTCACGGCAGGTCCGCGCGTGGCGCGTGGGCAAGAGGAGGCCTCGCACTCCTTCGCGCGCTCACAGTGCCGGTTGTCCAAACCGACAGCTTGAGCTATAAGATCGTCGAGGGTCTTTGGGACAAGGTGAACCGCCAGTTTGTCCCGCAGCTGTTCGTTCAACCCGTGAAGAAATGCACTGTGCAGGGCAATCTCATTCCAACCCGAGTCTGTGGCAACAACTCGGAACTCCACCGAGTACTCAGCTGCTGACCAGGTACCCTGGAGGAGCATCAATAGGCGGCTCATCACATTGCCCTCGCTCTCAGTCCAATTGAACGCGCAAGTAAAGGCATCAACAAATTGGCCGAACGTACAGCGCTGCCCCTCAGGCTTGTCTAATGTGGAACGTGCCCAATCAAGGGCTCAGTCCCTAAGCAACAGTGTAAAAAACTGTATCTTGGCCATATCTCTCGGATACTCCTCCCCGACCTGCTCCAAATACGTATATACCTGGACTAAGAAACTCTTACATCTCCCCACCTCCCCCGCGTACGGGGTAGGTGTGGGGATGGAAGTGGTACGCCACACCGTAGCGCGGGGAGCAGGCTGAGGAGGCGGAACATGGGGAGACGACTGAGACCAAAGCTGGATTAAGTTAGAAACCTGTTGCATCAGCACAGTGAGCTGGTGCTCGGTCGCTGACAAGCGATCCATAACTGACAGCTCCTGTGACGAGGCACCGGCTGAGCTATTGTCTCAGTTGGCTCGTTCTGTCATGATTAGCTGACAGCTCACTTGCACGATGCGAGCACAAGATTGAACCACACAAGGTGGGAACATTCAATAATTTATTAAATGTAGAAAACAGCGCTACGTTAGAGAAACAGCCACTCGCCAGAAGATTCAATCCACCTGTGGAGAGAAAAGCGAGAGCTGTCAGCGGAGAAGCAGAGAAAGGGAAAGGGGTGAGCCAAATTGCCACTTACTTGGGACTCCGACAGAGGACCGGCAGGACTCCAGTAGGGAATAGACGAACCAGTAAGAAAGGGGGAATGAGCTTGGAGTGCCTGACTGGGTGATGACCTGTTGCTGGGAAGGTGATGAGGTGGCAGGAGAGCGCATGCAGTCCCAAGACACACCCGCACGATGGCAGCAACCTGAAACAACACAAGAGCACACAGTTTAGACGATGTGTCTAAAGCTAGCATAAATGACCTGCTTGCCTGAATTTAGGGCAGTATACCCAGATGAGCCAGTGTCGACTGCGTGGAAGAGGCCTCCTTAAGTACGCTGGCTGATGAGCGGGCACAGGTGTGTCCTCTGCCTCAGGTGCAGTGATGAATTGGTGAACATGCGGCAGGAGGGGAGGGGCGCGCTCTCGCTGCCCATGACAAAAATAATAATAATAATAATAATGTGGAACAATAAAACCACAGTTTACCTGGAAAAGCCAAGCCTGTTCACTTAGGTGGTGTGGCCAACTGTGTCAGAGGCTTCAGATCAATAAAAAACAATTCAAGCACAGCATGGCATTTTTAGCTCATTCTGGCAAAGCCAAAAGAAGCTAATGCAATGGTGTGGTGTCTGTCATCCATCCACATTTCACAGGAATGATTACTCATCCTAAGCATTTCCCCTGATGGTCACCAAACACACACAATAATAATCAGGTGGGTCTGCATTCAGGTTGTGCTCAAGGTCAAACGTCAGAAGATCTGGGCACTTATGTGATTTCAGAAAAATCACTACTTCTCCTCAGCAACTGCCTCAATGCCCACCAAACTCACTCACAATGATCCTCAAGTGGGTCTGCATCTAGGCTGTGCTCAAGGTCAATGGTTAGGAGATCTGAGCAGTCTTGGGGTGATTTCATCAGGGTGGAATGAGCCACTCCGTCACTGATGGTCTGGTTTATTTTAGAAATACTGTCAATGGCATGTGTTCATTTTTTTTTTTTTTTTTTTTTTTTTTTTGTTACTTATTTGTACCCATAGGTAGATTTGGTTTGCAGTCTGGTGACAAGCCACCGGCTGCTGGTCGCTGCGTGCGTGAGCGCCCTAAACCTACATGTTTTTGGTATGCGGGAGGAAACCGGAGAAATCCCGGAGTAAACCCATGCAACACGGGGAGAACATGCAAACTCCACACAGCTCACTGTTGGTCGGGGGCTGGGATCGAACCCATGACCTCATGATCCCCGCGATCCCCCGGCCGAGGGTAAAACTGTGCTGCCACAGTGCTAAACCACTGCGCCACTGCGCCACCTGCACCGTTCATGGTGCCAGTAATTCTATTATTCATTCTCTAGTCTTTTTTTAAGTTCCTCTCAACTGATTCTTCATTTTATTTAGAGATTTTAATTCTGAATGTAACAAGCTTCAGTAGAATTCTAAAGAAACATTCTTCCCAAAAAGATTAATTCAGATCCTTATATTTATGCATATTACATATGAAACATTTTTGTAAATTATAATTTGTAAGATCTTTATAGCCTGTTTACTTGATGTTAAGTCTTGTCCTAATGTGGACTCAGAGTAATAGATTTATTCCATGATACTGCATGAAGTACTGTGGATATGAATATTGACTTGTAGAATATGTTGACTTACCAATTTAACTGCAGTACCTATTGCTGTAATGGCCATTCTAATTAGCATTTGAAATATACCAAGTTATTGTGAACAATTTTCACCCCATTCCACTCTGTCTACCCGTTTTAATTCAGTATTTGACATATTGGAATTATTTTTTTGAAAGTTGTTTGCTTAAAAAAAAGAGAAAGATTCAGGGAACTCCATCACATGTTCAGTTATTTGAACATACTGCTGTTTCCCACGAGATAATATTTTGCCAAAGCGAAAGGTGTGTGGAAAATCCTTCTGTGTGCTTGATAAGGAGTTGGGGATCTGTATATAAAGCTGATGATTTTGATCCTGTGGCATGCGTAGGCTGAGTACGTGCAGGACATAGGCATGAAGTACTTCATTCTTCTGGCTCTCTTTGCTGCGGCATGTAAGTTTTCAATTGAGAATTTCTTTTTTTTCCTCCACAGTTCTAAGAACTGGTTTAAACGCTTCAGAACTTTCTGTATTACAGATGCTGCTCCTATTGAGGATGACAAGATTGTTGGAGGCTATGAGTGCAGGAAGAACTCTGTGCCCTACCAGGTCTCTCTGAACTCTGGTTACCACTTCTGTGGAGGCTCCCTGATCTCCAGCACCTGGGTGGTGTCTGCTGCTCACTGCTACAAGTCGTGAGTTCAGAGATCATAAATTGCCTGTAGGAGATTCCATTAGAACTCCTTAAATATTCACTGCAAAATACAAACATTGCATTTATTCCACATTTCTTCTGTAGCCGCATCCAGGTGCGTCTCGGTGAGCACAACATTGCCGTCACTGAGAACACCGAGCAGTTCATTTACTCCTCCAAGGTCATCCGTCACCCCAGCTATAACAGCTACAACCTGGACAATGACATTATGCTGATCAAGCTGAGCAGCCCCGCCAGACTCAACAGCTATGTTAGGACCGTGTCTCTGCCCTCCAGCTGTGCCGGCGCTGGCACAAACTGTCTGATCTCAGGGTGGGGAAACACCCTCAGCTCTGGATGTTAGTGAAAACCAGCAGTCACATCTGCAAACCTGAACTATGTAGAGGTATGAACCCTCATGTGTATTATGCTCCTTTCTCTCTAGCATACTACCCTGATACTCTGAGGTGCCTGGATGCACCCATCCTGAGTGACACCAGCTGCAGAAACTCCTACCCTGGACAGATCACCTCCAATATGTTCTGTGCTGGATTCCTCGAAGGAGGCAAGGACTCCTGCCAGGTATGAACTATAAAACAATTAATATGACGTTTTTTGTTTTTTTTTTTTTACATTATCAACTGACAACTGACCTCTGGTCTTTCCTCCCTCAGGGTGACTCTGGTGGCCCCGTGGTGTGCAATGGTCAGCTGCAGGGTGTGGTGTCCTGGGGTTACGGCTGTGCGCAGAGGAACAAGCCTGGAGTCTATGCCAAGGTCTGCAGATACAACAGCTGGATCAGCAGCACCATGGCCTCCAATTAAATGGAACTCATGTTACTTGAACAGATATGAGTGTGTAGCACAGGACTAAATTGCCTGCATAGCATTGTTGCTTGACGCACCTCCACTGGTGCCATAAAGAATCCATCTTTATGACATTTGTTTGAAGAAAATAAATGGTCACTAACATTGTTTTTGCTTGTTTGTGCTATCTTAATCTGTTAAGAGGAAGATTTCATTCATTGCTTGTGAAAAAGCAATTATAACTGTTGGCTTGTGACATTAAACTCAGCAAGTGCAATTTACACGTTTAAGAGTTGAACAAATAAAGTCTGTGTGCATTTCCCTGTGAAAAGTATGTTCAAATATTTTAACGGGATGCCCAAGACTCATTTTATAAAGATAAAACCTATGCAAACACCATTTTGAAGTTAATGGGCCCTTCTAACATCATATTAGGTTTTCTATATAAGCAGTTATTAAATAATATTGAGCAATATTTGTGACCAAGTACAATTTCTTTCAAAACCAGGTTTGAATAATAAAATCATAATACCTACACAAAACATAACTGTCTCGACTGCTGGGAGTTGCTTTAAAAAAGCAAGAGCACTCTGAGGCGAGTGCAATATCGCCAGCCTCCGTTTTCTTTGAAGATACCAATATTTACTGACGGAGAACAGTTTTCAACTTTTCAATATAGCTACTGTGGCAGAACAAAATTATGATAAAACCATCATCTACGAATATACAACAAAGTATGCAACCCATAGTTGTAGGTCAGGATCCTGAGGTGAACCTGTGTAGCAAGTATGGTGACCCTAGAAAGCTTTACACGTTCTATTGTAAGAGATCATAGGGAGTGCCAACCTTGACCTTTGACATTTTGACCCCAAACCTGTAGTCAGAGGTTATGGTCTCAGAGTGAACTTGTGTACCAGGTTTGGTGACCCTAGCTTTCTCTGTTGTTGAGCTATAGTTTATAAGCCATGTTGATGTTGACCTTTGACCTTGCAATTCCAAAACCACAGTCACACTTCAGGGTCACAGGGTGAACCTGTGTACCAGGTTTGGTGGCCCTAGCTTTACTCGTACAGTAAAAAGGCATAAGGAATATTAACCTTTTGACCCCAAACCCACAGTCAGAGGTCAGGATCCCAAGGTGAACCTGTGCAGCAAGTTTGGCAACCCTAGCTTTCTTTGTTGTTGAGATATAGTTTATAAAGCCCCTTTTTCACTAGTCCCCAGTCAGCCCTACATGCCTGTACATGGTTTTACACGATTCAGCACGGTTTTGTTTCCATTACAGCAGAGTTCCACTTGGGGTGGGTGGGATTTTTTTTACACCAAGGCAGCACCACACTCCCGAGATGTAAAACACGCGACACAAGAAAAACACAAGATGGCAGCTTACGAGGTGACTGCTCGGTGTCTGGCTTTTGTCAGAGTAAAGGCAAAAAATGAGAGCCAGACAAGGGTACAGACAGCAAGACAAAACACTCTGGAAAAGTACTGGAGCATTTAGGAAGCCATAGAGCCGAAGACGTGAGGATACGAACCAGATCACATATGTATGAAGGTAAGCTAATGATTGCTAATGCTAGTTTGCTTTAAGTCCGCCGTACTACTTGTAATGTCTGCAAGTTATTGCTATTAGGTACTAAAATATGTATGCTGTGTGTGTGTTTCAGATGGCTCTCTTGTGGCAAAATTACTGCTTCAAACCGTCGGTCTGGGAGTTAATGCGAGCCTCCCAGTGGTGGGCTGTCACCCCAGCTTCACAAACAATCAGTGATTATAGAACTTAAGAATGTCTGTAGAAATGTTTAGCTTCCTGTGCAACAAATTGTTCTGATCTGTGTGAAAATCATGGACAGACTGTTGAGACATCATGTCATGTATCTGTTCCAGCAGCACTGAATCTGTGTTGATGTCATGGCAAAAACTGTTCAGCTGCCAAAACTTGATTGTCAGGTTGGAGTTATGGGGTTATATTAGCCATAAAATATATATTTCAAAAGGTAAACAGAACTGAGTTAGAAATAATTGTCATGGAGCGGTCCTCGCGGACCGCTAATGAATGAATGAATTTATTTATTTCGGATAATACAGTACAGGTTAAAGAAACTGTATAATATAACAACAAGGTCAAATTAGACAAAGACTCCTTCTACTAAACAATTCCACGTGAGTTATCCGAAATGGGTGATGGCTGAAGCCGCAGCTTATATTGCCCACCCATATTCCATCCAAGAATTCAAAGAAAAAAGAGTAAACAAGACAAGAGTGATTACAATTTAGAACAAAGCTAAGACAAAGTGTGACTGAGAGAAAAAAAAAAAAGAAAACTAAGCTAAGCTAAGTTAAGCAGTTACTATTCAAGACAAATCTAAGACAGAATGTCACAGAGAGAAAAAAAAAAAAAAAGAGACACTACAGGCAGCCGTAGAGTTTGCACATTTATTAAAGGTAGACATACACTACAAAATAATGAGCCTCGTGGGGCAAAACACAAATAAGGACTAGGACTAAGACACACTATCATATGCTGAGCACTAGGGAGACAAGGATACAATACTTACATGCGAATAGGACGCTGAAAGGAACTGGCTTCGGACGTAGGGAAACCAGTCTGGAAAATGCGAGGTCGCATCCCTGAGTGACAGGAGCTGCTCCCTTAAATAGGGCAAGATAATTAATCAGCTGATGAGGGTGTCATCAGCTGAATCAGCCCCAGCTGTGCTGCTTGGCTCTGACAGCCGGAAGCCCCACAGAGACGCTGTCAGAATAAGAGCTCAGAGAGCCCACCAGGACTAAATACAGAATGGGAGGAAAATACTGCATGACCCGACTACGGACGAGATCAGCGCTCAGACCATGACGATAATAAGATATATTTAACAATTATGATGCATTTTACGCCAAAACGAACTTGATCTAGGATTAAAAGCAATTAAAATTAAAGCTGCAAGTGTCATGTCAATCATGTGTTTTTTGCCTGTTAAAAGCAGAAGGAATGAAACCCACTCGCAGAAATACTTTGTGCGTGCTTTATTGTGTAGAACAAAATATAACAGTCCAAACACAGTGAGCCAAGGGAGTACAAGAAAGTCTCTAGGACGCTCAAAAGGACAAGTGAGTCAAACATGGGGAAAAAATGTTCCAAGGCAGACGCGACTGCAATCGGAGGAACGGAGGAGGAGCCCGGAAAAGAGCCATCTGGAAAGATAGACAGCAGGGGCAAAACAGTTTGTGCTCACGAAGCAGGAGCTGTCCAAGTAAATCCGTGAAGTCTACAGGCTGGAGAAAACAAGGGAGAAATAGACAGATAAAGGCTACTAGGGAATTCAACTCAATCACCCGACAATACACAATGGCAAACTGAGATCTTAAATACAGCAACACTAACAAGCAGAGTGTATGCCAGTGTGGAGAGAGGTGAGAATGTGGAAGAGCGTGAGTGGAAACACCTTTGTGAATGGACGTCTGCACCAGTAAGTGAGTGTGTGTATGTGTGAGCTGAGCAGAGCTCAGAGCCTCCCAGGAGGAGCCTAGAGACAGGTAAGGGGAAAAACACCCTCCTGAGGGCATAATAGCCACCGTGCCAAGAAGCTGGGCTGGCAGGTCGGGCCCAGTCCATGACAGAGCCCCCCCACTCCTCAAGGGGTGGATACCAGACACCCCAGTATGCCATCAGAAAAGGAAACACAACAACACAAGGAGCCCCCCCCCCCCACCCAGGAGACTATAGCAACTAACCAGGGTGGGAGATGGGGGAACACAACAAGGTAGAACAGGCAAACCCAGAGTACATACGTCCCAACACCAGAACAACACTCCCCCAAAACCCCCAGAGTCCCATAGTTCAGGGGGCCGACCAAAGTTCCAGGCCCCAGGGAAGATGAAAGGAGGCCAGTCAAGTGGCCCGACCATGTCTAGAACCGGGTAGGCTGCCCAGGCAGGCGGTTCAGGTGACCGGCCAGGGAAACTGGGCCACCGACATCCACGGCACAGTTCACCGGGTGGTCGGCCTGAGTCTGAGAGCCACCAGCTCAGGTGAGAAGGCCCAGGAGGCGGCCTGCCCATGGGAAGACCCATAGTAGGAAGGGGAAACCAGAGAAGGGAAGCCCTGACGTCAATGGACAGCGATGAGGGTGAAGCCCCCCTGCCTCCCCATGGCCCCGCGCTGGAGGACAGCTGCACCAGCGACAGACATAGCTGGGACATAGCTGCACCCGCGGTGGTCCCGGCCTGGGACATAGCTGCACCCGTGGCGGTCACAGCCTGGGACATAGCTGCACCCGTGGTGGAATCCAATGGCAGCGGATCCTTTCCGGCAACCCTAGATGCAGGCTCGGAGACAGGAAAGAGAGGTAGAGGGTCAGGGTCACCAGCAGCAGCGCAGCCCGGCGAAGCGAGCTCTGGTGCAGCTAATGGCTGCACCCGGCTGTCCTCACCAAGCGCCAGGCAAGAACGTTCAAGTACAGACAAGAGGAATACAAAATAGAGCACTTGCCTGAGCTCGAGCTCCACCACCGTCCAGGACTCCGACGAACTTGGTACCGCTGTCTCAGGCCCGGCCTCTGGGTGGTCCAGCACAGGTGCAGATCCTGCTGTGGCAGCCTCTGCAGCAGGCATAATGATGGTGGTGGCAGTTCTGAAACCCCCAGTGGAATCCCCACACACAGGCTGCTTCTCCGGCATGACGGCTGGGGGTCCACTCTGTGTTGACCCTTGTCCTTGATCACCCAGTGCCACAAGCTCCTCCGTGATCCGGCGGCTTGACTCCGGCGAGCACTCAGAAAAAATGAGGAGAAGACACGGAGGGGATCAGTAAGTCTTGCACAGTGGCAGCAGGGAGAGAGCGCTCAGGTGACTGCCCAACCTGAGGCTCTTCTCCGGGAGACAGACAAGATTCATCATTGTTCATGGAGACTGAATGTAAACACACTTGCCTGATCTCCCGGGTCTTGGTAGGAACTGCTGCCGGCGGCGAGCTACCATCCTCCTCTGCATCGATGACAGTAACGGGCCCCTCAGAGAATGGAGGAGGATCCAGTTCCAGCGGCACAGGCGTGGGAGAGTCTGGGGAACCCACGGCTGATCTCACGGCGGCAAGGGAAGATGTTCCAGTGGCGTGGGTTGCGGTCAGGGCTGAGAGGGCACAGGCTGGCGGAACAGCTGGCATGGAGATGGGCTCTGCCGCAGGAATAGACGGGGGTGACGTCAAATCCATGGCCGTCGATACAGAAGAGGGTTTCTTCCGACGTCCTGAGGAGGGGCGGTCCTTATGCTGTGGCTTAGGCTCCTCTCTCTCCCTTGGCTCCTCCTGCATCTGGCTACATCCTCTCAGGACCAGCGAGAATTCGGGGGAAACAGAGACAAAGGACAGAGGAGAGGTGACAGCAGCTGATGGGGGAGCCCCGGTGGAAAGCAAAGCCTGGAGCTCCTCCACCGGAATCTGGCATACTACATCAGGCAAAAGAGTGAGTGATTGTAGTAACACTTGCCTGAGTTCCTGGCTGGTGACAACGTCAGCTGCTGTCTCTTGCTCTGTCTCCTCGGGAGCAGGACAATGCGTCAGACAAGGAGAGGAGGACACCGGTCTGGGAAGCGTGCGCTGGGCATTCAGCCTCCGGGAGCGCTTCTTTGGCTGCCCGGTGGGTGCTGCGGAGGACCCTCATAACGCTTCCTCACAGCGCTGTCGAGTCTCGCAGATCTGGGTGAGCAGCGGCACAAACTCCGGGTACTTTCAAAGGCTGGGGCACATCTGCATCACCCTGACAGCGATGTCCAGCAAATAAAAATTTTCCTCTGGGGAGTGGGCAGCATGAGCCCGAGAAGCGAAAACTACTGCATGCTCAGCCACCGCACTCTCCTCTAGGTTGAGTCCAAAAATAGCGAAGTTCATGCTGGGAGAGTAGCTGGACGAAAAACACAAAAGAGTGAAAAAGAAAACACACTCACAACGCTTCCACTGGGTTTCTACTGGTTGGGTGATTCTGTCATGTCTGTCATGTGTTTTCTGCCTGTTAAAGGCAGAAGGAATGAAACCCACTTGCAGAAATACGTTGTGTGCTTTATTGTGCAGAACAAAATATAACAGTCCAAACACAGTGAGCCAAGGGAGCACAGGAAAGTCTCTAGGACACTCAAAAGAACAAGTGAGTCAAACATGGGGAAAAAATGTTCCAAGGCAGACGCGACTGCAATCGGAGGAACGGAGGAGGAGCCCGGAAAAGAGCCATCTGGAAAGACAGACAGCAGGGATGAAACAGTTTGTACTCACGAAGCGGAAGCTGTCTGAGAAAATTCATGAAGTCCACAGGCTGGAGAAAACGAGAGAGGAACAGACAGATGAAGGCTACTAGGGAATTCACCTCAATCACCCAACAATACACAATGGCGAACTGAGATCTTAAATACAGCAACACTAACAAGCAGAGTGTATGCTGGTGTGGAGAGAGGAGAGAGGGTGTGGAAGAGCATGAGTGGAAACACCTGTGTGAATGGACGTCTGCACCAGTAAGAGGGTGTGTGTATGCAAGGAGTGAATGAGAGTGAGAATGCAGGTGAAGACGTGTGTGTGTGTGTGTGTGTGTGTGTGTGTGTGTGTGTGTGTGTGTGTGTGTGTGTGTGTGTGTGTACACAGTGGACAAAATAACCAAAGAAAGACAGCTGGTAAGAACTGGCAGGAGAGAGGGGCGTGGCTGAGCTGTCACAGCTGAGCAGAGCTCAGAGCCTCCCAGGAGGAGCCTAGAGACAGGTAAGGTGAAAAACACCCTCCTGAGGGCATAACAGCCACCGTGCCAAGGAGCTCGGCTGGCAGGTCCAGCCCAGTCAGTCCATGACACCAAGCAGTTGTAAGCGGGCCCTCACCTCCCGTGCAACCGCGGACCCCGGCGCCCGTCGTACCTAGCTGGCTCAGAAAATTTCCCGTCATTGCGGCACACGCTGCATGAATCATAAACAGTTTGGCGCAGTACTTCCTGTGAACATTAGGTGGCACTATAACTTTTGTCAATCATTTTTATGTAGCAGCGTGTTGGGTGGGACTCAT
This sequence comes from Pholidichthys leucotaenia, assembly GCA_020510985.1. Taxonomy (NCBI): domain Eukaryota; kingdom Metazoa; phylum Chordata; class Actinopteri; order Cichliformes; family Pholidichthyidae; genus Pholidichthys; species Pholidichthys leucotaenia. The sequence continues at coordinate 173,434,703 of CM035849.1, read as the reverse complement.
ATCCATTGTAGAAAATTTGCTGAAAATCAGACAAAGTTTGTCCAAATTACAACTTTCCAATGTTCCATGGCAAGGAGTCAACCTTCGCCATGTCGCCATGGCAACACTTCCCTGTCAGTTATGTGTTGCCCACCCACATAGGACTACATATGACAGTCACCTCAACCTAAATTCCAGATTTCATGACTCCAGGTCGTTCCCAACCATCCCAACAAGATCACGGATTGAATGGCGAGGAAGGCGTGTCCATGGTAACAGCAGTGATGAAATGCTAAAGGTGATGTACAGTTATGATCAACCACATTGTCTGATAAACCTCAGAAAATTTCATGTCATTCTGGCAAGTGGCACGTGACTAATAAATAAAAGTTTTCAGCAATTCTTCCTTTAACTACTAGGTGGTGCTATATCTTTTGTTAGGTATTTTTATGTAGATGCATTCGGGGCGGGACTATTTTCCATTATGGAAACTTTGGTGTACATCGGATAAGTTTTGTTCGAGTTACAGCTGTTTGATGTTGTAAGGGGAGGAGTCAAACTTCGCCATGGTGTCGTGGCCACGCCTTTTGAGATTTCAACTCACATTTGATAAATTTTTATGGCCAATGCCTATAGATGCTGCCATGTGAAAATGAGTTCAATGGGAGAAGGCCCCCAGGAGGAGTTTGTTCAAATGCAAGTGGCACAGTACTTCCCATGAGCGGTAGGTGGTGCTATAAGTTTTGTCATCCATTTTTACGTAGGAGCATGGGGGGTTGGACTAACATCCATCTCAGAAAATTTGGTGAAAACTGGATAAAGTTGGTCCAAGTTACAACTTTCCGATGTTTCATGGCGAACAGTCAACCTTCGCCATGTCGCCATGGCAACACTTCCCTGTCAGCTATGTGTTGCCCACCCATATAGGACTACATATGACAGTGATCTCAACGTATATTCCAGATTTCGTGAGTCCAAGTACTTGCCAAGCTTCCCAACAAGATCATGGAGTGAATGGTGAGGGGGGCGTGTCCATGGTAACAAGTGCGACGTCATGGTGAAGTTGTTGTGTAGCTATGAGCATCCCTGTGGTCTCATGAATCTCAGAAAATTTCACGTCATTCTGGCAAGTGGTGCGTGAGTAATAAATAAAAGTTTTCAGCAATTCTTCCTTTAACCACTAGGTGGCACTGTATATTTCTATGAATATTGTTCTATAAAACTGTTTGGAATTGGACTGATATCCATAATATTGAATTTGGTTGAAATCCGACAATGCATACCAGAGTTGTTGCCGTCAGAATGGTCATAGAATGATCATGGCGAGGCATCAAACTTTGCCATGCCCCTATGGCCAAACCGTCCAACTTTAAAAAAAGTTCTCAATAACTTTTAATGGCACATGGATATAGATGACTGTCACCACAAATGAGCTCAATCGGACAAAAACCCTAGGACGAGTTCGATCAAATGCGTGAGGTGGACAATTGGTCACCGCCACTTTCTGCCAAAATGGCCGACTTCCTGTTGGGTGCAGACCATCACTTCTTCTGAGTTTTTTGCATGTCTTGACATGATAAACATCTCACCCAATTTTCATCTTTCTATGCGAAAGTAAGCGTGTGCCACTCCCCTTTGACTTCACACGTTTGGTGGCACTGTAGAGCCATTTTTGTGGGGTCATTCATATTTTCTCCAAAATATTCAATTTTTTGCCAGTCTTGAGGTCCCTGAAAAAAATGGTGAGTTTTCATACATGTTCACTACCCCAAAAATGAGATCTTAGATGGAGAAGAAGAAAAAAAAAATTTTAACAATTACAATAAGGCTCTCGCCCACTGACTTTGTCAGTGGCTCGGGCCCTAATTAAAGCTGCAAGCAGCTGTGAGCGGGCCCTCGCCCCCCCCATGCAACCGCGGACCCCGGCACCCGTCATACCTTGCTGGCTCAGAAAATTTCTCATCGTTGCGGCACACGCTGCATGAATCATAAAGTAAACAGTTTGGGGCAAGTACTTCCTTTGAGCAGTAGGTGGCGCTATAACTTTTGTCAATCATTTTTATGTAGCAGCGTGTGGGGCGGAACTCATATCCATTGTAGAAAATTTGCTGAAAATCAGACAAAGTTTGTCCAAGTTGCAACTTTCCAATCTTCCATGGCGAGTAGTCAACCTTCGCCATGTTGCCAATGGCAACACTTCCCTGTCAGTTATGTGTTGCCCACCCGCATAGGACTACATATGACAGTCACCTCAACCTAAATTTCAGATTTCATGACTCCAGGTCGTTCCCAACCATCCCAACAAGATCACGGATTGAATGGCGAGGAAGGCATGTCCATGGTAACAGCAGTGACAAAATGCTAAAGGTGATGTACAGTTATGATCAACCATGTTGTCTGATAAACCTCAGAAAATTTCATGTCATTCTGGCAAGTGGCACGTGACTAATAAATAAAAGTTTTCAGCAATTCTTCCTTTAACTACTAGGTGGCACTATATCTTTTGTCAGGTATTTTTATGTAGACGCGTTTGGGGCCGGATTATTTTCCATTATGGAAACTTTGGTGTACATCGGACAAGTTTTGCTCGAATTACAGCTGTTTGATGTTGTAAGTGGAGGAGTCAAACTTCGCCGTGGTGTCGTGGCCACGCCTTTTGAGATTGCAACTCACATTATGCCTATAGATGCTGCCATGTGAAAATGAGTTCAATGGGAGAAGGCCCCCAGGAGGAGTTCGTTCAAATGCGAGTGGTGCAGTACTTCCCGTGAGCAGTAGGTGGTGCTATAAGTTTTGCCAACCATTTTTACGTAGGAGCATGGGGGGTTGGACTAACATCCATCTCAGAAAATTTGGTGAAAACTGGATAAAGTTGGTCCAAGTTACAACTTTCCGATGTTTCATGGCGAACAGTCAACCTTCGCCATGTCACCATGGCAACACTTCCCTGTCAGCTATGTGTTGCCCACCCATATAGGACTACATATGACAGTGATCTCAACGTATATTCCAGATTTCGTGAGTCCAAGTACTTGCCAAACTTCCCAACAAGATCATGGAGTGAATGGCGAGGGGGGCGTGTCCATGGTAACAAGTGCGACGTCATGGTGAAGTTGTTGTGTAGCTATGAGCATCCCTGTGGTCTCATGAATCTCAGAAAATTTCACGTCATTCTGGCAAGTGGTGCGTGAGTAATAAATAAAAGTTTTCAGCAATTCTTCCTTTAACCACTAGGTGGCACTGTATATTTCTATGAATATTGTTCTATAAAACTGTTTGGAATTGGACTGATATCCATAATATTGAATTTGGTTGAAATCCGACAATGCATACCAGAGTTGTTGCCGTCAGAATGGTCATAGAATGATCATGGCGAGGCATCAAACTTTGCCATGCCCCTATGGCCAAACCGTCCAACTTTAAAAAAAGTTCTCAATAACTTTTAATGGCACATGGATATACTGTAGATGACTGTCACCACAAATGAGCTCAATCGGACAAAAACCCTAGGACGAGTTCGATCAAATGCGTGAGGTGGACAATTGGTCACCGCCACTTTCTGCCAAAATGGCCGACTTCCTGTTGGGTGCAGACCATCACTTCTTCTGAGTTTTTTGCATGTCTTGACATGATAAACATCTCACCCAATTTTCATCTTTCTATGCGAAAGTAAGCGTGTGCCACTCCCCTTTGACTTCACACGTTTGGTGGCACTGTAGAGCCATTTTTGTGGGGTCATTCATATTTTCTCCAAAATATTCAATTTTTTGCCAGTCTTGAGGTCCCTGAAAAAAATGGTGAGTTTTCATACACGTTCACTACCCCAAAAATGAGATCTTAGATGGAGAAGAAGAAAAAAATTTTTTTAACAATTACAATAAGGCTCTCGCCCACTGACTTTGTCAGTGGCTCGGGCCCTAATTAAAGCTGCAAGCAGCTGTGAGCGGGCCCTCGCCCCCCCATGCAACCACGGACCCCGGCACCCGTCATACCTTGCTGGCTCAGAAAATTTCCCATCGTTGCGGCACACGCTGCATGAATCATAAAGTAAACAGTTTGGGGCAAGTACTTCCTTTGAGCAGTAGGTGGCGCTATAACTTTTGTCAATCATTTTTATGTAGCAGCGTGTGGGGTGGGACTCATATCCATTGTAGAAAATTTGCTGAAAATCAGACAAAGTTTGTCCAAGTTGCAACTTTCCAATCTTCCATGGCGAGTAGTCAACCTTCGCCATGTTGCCAATGGCAACACTTCCCTGTCAGTTATGTGTTGTCCACCCGCATAGGACTACATATGACAGTCACCTCAACCTAAATTCCAGATTTCATGACTCCAGGTCGTTCCCAACCATCCCAACAAGATCACGGATTGAATGGCGAGGAAGGCATGTCCATGGTAACAGCAGTGACAAAATGCTAAAGGTGATGTACAGTTATGATCAACCATGTTGTCTGATAAACCTCAGAAAATTTCATGTCATTCTGGCAAGTGGCACGTGACTAATAAATAAAAGTTTTCAGCAATTCTTCCTTTAACTACTAGGTGGCACTATATCTTTTGTCAGGTATTTTTATGTAGATGCGTTTGGGGCGGGATTATTTTCCATTATGGAAACTTTGGTGTACATCGGACAAGTTTTGCTCGAATTACAGCTGTTTGATGTTGTAAGTGGAGGAGTCAAACTTCGCCGTGGTGTCGTGGCCACGCCTTTTGAGATTGCAACTCACATTATGCCTATAGATGCTGCCATGTGAAAATGAGTTCAACGGGAGAAGGCCCCCAGGAGGAGTTCGTTCAAATGCGAGTGGTGCAGTACTTCCCGTGAGCAGTAGGTGGTGCTATAAGTTTTGTCAACCATTTTTACGTAGGAGCATGCAGGCTTGGACTAATATCCATCGTAGAAAATTTGATGAAAATCGGATGAAATTTGTCCAAGTTGCAAGTTTTTGAGGTTCCATGATGAGGAGTCAACCTTCGCATGGTAACACGTCCCTATCAGTTATGTGTTGCTGACCCATACAGCACTACAGATGACAGTCACCTCTACCTATTCTCCCAATTTCATGACCCCAGGACCTTCCAAACCCTCCACACAAGATCACGGACTGAATGGCAAGGAGGGCGTGTCCATGGTAACAAGTGTGATGTCATGGTAAAGTTGATGTGCAGTTATGATCAAACCCTGTGGTCTGGTGAATGTCAGAAAATTTCATGCCATCACGTTCACTACCTCAAAAATGAGATCTTAGATGGAGAAGAAAAAAAAAAAATTCTAACAATTACAATAGGGCTCTCGCCCACTGACTTTGACAGTAGCTTGGGCCTTAAAAATTCCAACAAATAGACTTCCGGGAAGATGGCGGAGAGACATAACACTTAAACAAAGAGCTCTCCCTAGCCGGATTAAAAATCATCGGTAAATGGCCAACTCGACATAAACGAATCAATAAACTAAGGGATGAAAACACGAAGGAACCGGGCACAAGGACAAAAACAGGGTAAAATTGAAGAATTCCTCTCCAACAACGCAGGAAAAACCGCTGTACGCAAAGCCCAAAAAAACGAGGTGTCTACAGCAGAGAAAATGGAAGACACCAGACTCGACAACATGAACGCTGGCATCGCCAGTTTGGGTGAAGAGTTAAGAGAATTCAAGCGACAGCTACAACAGGATTTAGCGGCTCTTAAGGAGGAACTGAAAAAAGAAATTAAGGAGGAAATCATGGACCTCCGAAGAGAAATGGAGCGTAAATTAACGGAAAACATGGAGGAGCTGCGCTCCCAGCGGGCGTGTATGACAGAAGCGCAGACCCGAATTTCGGAACTAGAAGATTGGAAAAGCGAGGCAAACGAACAACTACAGACCCTGACGACGCAAACGCAGAGGATGCAGGAGAAAATAAACGACTTGGAGAGCAGATCCCGACGAAGCAATATGCGCATCTTTGGAATTCCGGAGGGCATTGAAGGCAACTCGATGACAAAATTCATGGATCAGTTCTTAAAAAAAGAACTGGAAATACCCGGAGAAACGGATCTGCAGATTCAACGGGCGCACAGAACACCGGCACAGAACCCGAAAACAAACTCTCCACCCAGGTCAGTTGTGGTAAACTTTGTGAAATATGACATAAAGGAAAGAATCCTGACGCAAGCATGGAAAAAAAAGATACGAATCGGCGACAAACAGGTATTTTTTGACTATGACTACCCGACAGAAATCGTGCAGCAGCGGAAGAAATATGCCAATATTAAAAAAAACGCTGAAAGAGAAAAAAATTAGATTCCAAACGCCGCTAACGAAAATGAGGATTCATTGGGAGGAAGGCACAAGAACCTACAACACGGCCGAAGAGGCAGCGCGGGATATGATAGAGCGGGGCCTTGAGGTGAGCGTGCCGAAGGAGACGGCTGGAGCAGCGGCGGCCCTGAACGCACCACGACAGACGGAGTGGAGACGAGTGAACGGCGGAAGAAGGGGGAGAGACGTAGAGCAGCGGGCCCAGGACAAGCTACAAGGCTTTCAACTGAAAGCCTAGATCATAACAAAGATTAAGAAAGGCACAGAAGAAATGAAGGCCAAGAAGACAAGGTAAAAGAGAAACAGACGGCTAGGAGAGGTTTAAGTGATATTTGTTGGACATTTCTAGACTTATGACTATTACTTTGATAGTAATTAGAAGTCTAGGGAGGGCCCTTCACTCTGTGAAGACAAACCCCCCACCCACCAACAGGGACCAGTGGGCAGAAGAAAGGCCCAAAGTACGGAGGTCGAGATTTTTTAATGTGTTTTTATATAAATATGTGTTATTTTTGTTGTTAAAGGGGCTAGGAGCACAAGTTAAAAAAATGGAAAAACATGAATATGGGTAAAAATCTTAAGATAATGACATTAAACGTGAATGGTCTGAACTCACCTGTTAAAAGGGAAAGAATAATAAGAAAATTCAAGAAGGAAAAAGCTGAAATTATATTTATGCAAGAGACACATTTGAGCAAGACAGAACATGTGAAACTAAAGAGATTTGGCTATAAGAACTCCTACTACAGTTCATTTAAGGGAGGAGCAAAAAGGGGGGTTATGATACTAATCTCAAACAAAATACAATTTGAAAGTGAACAGGAAATCCAGGATAAAGAAGGCAGGTATGTAATAATAAAGGGAAGAATAGATGGTATGCAGATCACATTAGTGAACATCTATGCCCCACCAGAAAGTGACAAGGGTTTTTTTCAACATCTGTTTGATCTCATAGCAACACACAGTGAAGGAGTCCTAATTTGTGGAGGAGACTTAAATGCTGTCATGGATCATGAAGTTGACACAACAAGTGTTAAGAAGACAAAAAAACATGTAACAAAGTTCATAAGAACCTCACTGGCAGAAATGGGTATGGTAGACATATGGAGGGACCTGCACCCACTCGAAAAAGACTATACACATTATTCAGCAGTCCATAAAGTACACTCTAGAATAGATTACTTCCTTATGAATGAAGGTGACAGACACAGGGTGAGAAATTGTTGGATTGGAGGGGCAGAAATATCAGATCATAATCCTATATACATGGAAATATATTTGAACAATAGAAAACGACAAACAACATGGAAACTTAACGTAGGACTGTTAAATAATGAGAAAATGAAAGAAAGAATAAAAATAAACATAAACGAATATATCCAAGAGAATGACAATGAAGAAGTGGACCCAACAATACTATGGGACACACTAAAAGCCGTGTTAAGGGGTAAATTAATTGTTGAAACAGGAAAAGCAAATAAGACTAAACTGGAAGCGTATGAACAAAGATGTGAGAGACTGAGGGAATTAGAACGTAAACATCAAAGCACAAATGATCCAAAAATATATCAAGAAATTAAAGAAGAAAAAACAAAGATAAAAGAAACACAAATGGATGAAATTGAAAGGAAAAATAGATATCTAAAGCAAAAATATTATGAAACGGGGCCAAAAGCCACAAAACTGCTGGCAAAACGGTTAAGAAAACAACAAACAATGAATAATGTATACAAGATTAAAGACCCCACCACAAATAAAACCACAGTTAACCCAGAAAACATCGAAGAAATTTTCCATAATTTCTACCAAGAACTATACTCGCAACCTGAACAAATACTAAAGATATCAAAAAATTTCTAGACACATTGGACTTGCCATCAATAGGAAATCAACAAAATGAAAAACTAACAGCAGAAATAACAACACAAGAGATCAGAGATGTGATTAAGTCACTTAAAAACGGTAAATCACCAGGTAGTGATGGATACCCATCTGAGTTTTATAAACTGTTTATAGAAGAACTCATGCCACAACTCCTAAAGTCATTTAATTGGACGCTGAACAACAACAAAATACCTCCATCATGGAACGAAGCAATCATTTCAGTTATTTTAAAACCAGGGAAAGATAAAGAACAATGCGGAAACTATAGACCAATCTCTTTATTAAATGTAGATTATAAAATATACACAACAATTATATGTAAACCAATAAAGACATTCTTGACGGAATTGATAGAAGATGATCAAACTGGATTCATAGAGGGACGCCAAACACATGACAATATCAGGAGAACAATACATATAATTAACCAAATACATAAAGAAAAGAAAAGCGCAGTAATAATGAGTTTAGACGCAGAAAAAGCATTTGACAGGGTTAACTGGAAATTCCTATATAGTGTACTGGAGCGCTTTGGATTTAACGAAAAATCAGTACAATGCATAAGGACGCTATATCAAGAACCTGTGGCAAGAATCAAGATAAACGGTAGCTTAACAGACAAAGTAAATATACAAAGATCAACTAGGCAGGGATGCTGCTTATCGCCCACCTTGTTTGCTCTGTTCATAGAACCATTGGCTCAAGCGATACGACAAAATAAGAAATTAAAAGGTGTAACAATAAAGGGGGCGGAACACAAGATTGGGCTATTTGCAGACGATATTATAGTTTACCTTGAACAACCAGATAAATCAATAATGGAAATGATGAACTTGATAGAAAATTTTGGAAAATTATCAGGATACAAGATAAACATAACAAAAACACAAATACTGACATTCCACTATAACCCTCTAAACCAGATAACTGATAAGATCAAACTAAACTGGAACCAAAAAGAAATAAAATACCTTGGAGTGAACATACCTAAAGACCTAAGCAAAATATATAAAGCAAACTATGATAGGTTGGAACAAGAAATAAAAAAAGATATTGATAGATGGTCAATCTTAAATATGGATCTGAATTCAAAAATTGAGACAGTCAAAATCAGCATACAACCTAGATTACTTTACCTCTTCCAGGCTATACCAACAGAGATTCCAGATGCCCAATTCTCAAAGTGGGACAGGATGATATCGAGATTTGTTTGGGGAGGTAAAAAACCAAGAGTGAAATATAAAACCCTCCAATTACCAAAAGAGAAAGGAGGCATGGGCCTACCGAGTCTAAAGGAATATTACTACTCAGCACAAATAAGATATATCATATGTTGGTGCGACAAGGGATATGAGGCAAAATGGAAAGAAATGGAAAAGGAAATTGAGGGACTCCCAGTACAAAGCATAATAGGGGATAAAGATGCATAAAAGCAAATCAAACAAATAGACCCAATCACTAAATTTACTTTAGAACTGTGGTATAAAATAGTACAAAAATATAATATAAGGGAAGACATAAAACTATTGAAATGGGTAGCATTTGACAGTCAGTTTGAACCGGCAAAACAAGATAGGGGATACAAAAATCTGGTGAACAAGGGAATCACAGCATGGGGCAATATCGGAAAAAAAGATCTCGGGAGCTTTGTAAATATCAGGAGAAAATTTAAATTAGAAAGATCGGAATTTTTCAGATATCTGCAGATGAGAGATTACTATATGAAGAAGATTAGGCATAACCTCCAAACAGATGTGAACGAGATTATACAACTTATTTTAAGCTCATATGCAGGAAATAAAATAAGAATTATTTCAAAACTATATCAGAAACTTATGACAAACAATCATACAAGTAACTATATAAAGGAGAAATGGGAGAAAGAGCTCAATTTAAACATAACAGAAGAAAGCTGGCAGGAAATATGGAAAACACAACACACATCAACAAATTCAAGGGTATGGAGGGAATTTGGATGGAAAAACCTGATTCGCTTTTTCATTACACCACAGATTCAAGGAAAATATACAAATACCCAATCTTTATGCTGGAGGGGATGTGGGGCTCAAAATGCAGACCACTCACATATGTTTTGGAAATGCTACAAAATATCATCATTTTGGAAATCTATGCATGTGACAATACAGAGGATATTAGGATATAATATACCAATGAACTGTAACCTAATGTACTTATGTGATCTTAAAAAAGACAATGTTATACAGGCTGAGGACAGATATCTAGTTAAAATCTTGTTGATTGCATGTAAAAAAACTATCACAAAAAAATGGCGATCAGAAGTTCTTCCTGACCAAGAACAATGGACTGACATTGTTGAGGACATACGTATGATGGAAAAACTAACATATCGACAAAGAATGCAAGAAGGAATATGGGAGAAAAAATGGTGGAAATGGACACACTACAAAGTGCAACAACGAGGCAGAAATTGAAAGAATAACCAAAGACACTGAAAAAACCAGAAGAATTAAGAGATGGAAACTAAAAACTTGATGCTCCAACATTTGCCCCCCCCCCTTTTATTTTTATTTATTTATTTATTTATTTTTTTCCCTACCCTAACCCCTTTGTTTTTTAAATGTAGAATGTGATCTGAATGCATTATATATGATGAAAAATGAATAAAAATCTAAGTTACAAAAAAAAATTCCAACAAATACAATAGGGCTCTCGCCCACTGACTTTTGTCAGTGGCTCGGGCCCGAATAATGCAATCCAGTGCAGTCTAATAATGCAGCATTACATGCAATGTAATTGCATGTAATGCATGGAAAATACTTGATTTACTAGATAGCTGTACCAACTGAGCCACTCACCGGAGTGGTGGCTCAGTTGGTAGAGCATCCGCCCCACACCCGGGAGGCAGGGGTTCAAATCCCGGCCGGGTCATGCCAAAGACCATATAAAGGTGGAACTTCCTGCCGTCCATCTTGGTGCTCAGCAATAATGGAATGGAGGAGGGAAATTTGTGGCGGTGCCTTGCATGGCAGCGGCCCTCTGATTCTACACTTGGGGTGTGTGTGATTAACACAGTAGATAGGTAAAACACAATCTCATTCTACTGTACATGATTGGTTGTACAGTTGAATGACAATAAAGGGTGATTTAATTTTAATTTAGATACAAGTAGATACTGTAGAAATATATATTCTCTGCATCAACAATGTACTATACATGTATTCATGTAGTATTGCACTGGGAATTGTGACAATAAACCTTTGTACTTTTTGCAGATCTGTCTCCACTTTTATGTGTGAAGGTCATGACCAAGTGACATAAATTAAATACTAAAAGACTGGAAAAGCTGTCTAAGAATTAATCCAGCGGTTTGAGAAATCACTTTTGGTTTGGTGCAAGTCTGTCAACAGAATTATGAACCATAAAGCAGTTTGTGTTAAAATGTTAAATCCCATTAAACCCTAACCCAGGGGTGTCCAATCATGTGCCATGGAGGGCCAGGACCCTGCAGGTTCTCTCTTCTACCCAGTCTCTTCAGCAGGTGTTTTCACTGATCAGCAATCAGTGGAAGAAATTCAGTGGAATCTGCTGTTGAAGACACTGGTTGGAGGTAAAGCCTGCAAGGTATTGGCCCTCTATGGCACATGATTGGACACCCACGCCCTAACCCATTATGAGAAAGTACAGATGCTAACATGGCCCAGAATTCCTCCATATACTGGTACTATCACTGAAGTGTGCAGGGTCTTCTGTGGTGGCACATCCAACAATACAGTCTTCAGTTAATAAAATAATTGTCTTTGGTTACTTTTCTTAACAATCAGCCATTATTTTTAAAGTCTCTGATAAATGGTTTGTACTGCTGACTCTTTTCCCACCGGTGTGTTAACAGACAAAATAGAAAATTATGACACAAACACATAAGTCACTGAATTGTTTATTACAATCAGCAGCAAATTCCAAATTATTTAGCATGTGCAAAATTCAAACGGTAAAAAAACAACAACTTGGAATTGGTCACACACGCCAGCCACGCTGCCTCACTGAAAATCAACTGGATGTGCCGCTCAAGCTGGTCCCAGTTCAGCATATCTTCAGCCTGCATCTCTGTAAATAGTGACGCAAGGTCCGGTTTGGGGTGGATCGTTTTCAAGAGTGGTGGTTAATTAATGCAAGTTTAAAACATATTTGGGAAATACACTTGTTAAAAGCCAGTGGTGGAATGTGACAATAAAGTACTTTGTTGTATTTAACCACAATTTTCAAGTAGCTGCGCTTCAGTAAAGTAGATTTTACAAGGGCTGGGTTATGTTTAAAATCATGTGTTTTTACTGTGGCCTCAGGAATCAGAATGAGTTAATACATTCACTTGAATGGAATATAGTACTTTAACTGAGGGTGTACATCCCCGAGTATGGAGTCGCTCAGTCAAAATATGTAATTTTTATCAATAAAGGTTTAGCCACCGCTCTGTCACCACTGTGTCGCCCTGGCTTCAAGTGTGGACGGTGTTTTGTACTTGTATTGCTAAAATATAAAAGGATGCACTACAATGGGTCTCAAATATTTGTAATGTGTCCTGTTATTATAATACTGCATGAGTTTATTGACAACAGACTATAAACTACACATATAAAATAAATTATAATGGTGACTGAATAACTGCCATTCCCCAAAGTGCAACATACACTCTTATGAATATAACTCACAAAGGATCACACAAGTGATCTGACAGAAAAATAAAAAATAAACAAGTGGTTTATTTTACAGTGAATGTGCCATTCATTTCCAATTATTCTGTAATTAATATTTACACAATCAAATAAATCTCAGTTCAGTTCCTTTCATATTAAGTGGAAACTGTGCTACTTTAGTCTTGGTACTTTATCTATACTTTAACTAAAAAAAGCAAAGGATTTCAGTACTTTCCACAGTGGCAAGGTCCGTTGTGGGGTGGCTCCTTTTCCTCTTGCCTAGACGAAAGACAGAAATGGATGGTGCTGAGTTAAAGCAAGTTCAAAACATATATTAGAGAAATACACTTGTGAAAGCCAGTGGTGGGATGTGACAAAAATGCTTCGTTGTTGTATTTAAGCACGATTGTCATGTTGCTGCACCTCAGTAGAGCAGATTTTGCAGGCACCAGGCTATGTTTAAAATAATTTGTTTTTATTGTGGCCTCAGAAATCTGAATGAGTTAATGCAGTCAGCTGACTTAAATCATTTCAATGAAGCACATTCACTGCAAATACATTCAAAAGTGAGTTCACATGCTACATCAGTTTTTCAAAAACAAGAATTATATCAGTACTTCCTCCACCACAGCTAAAAATGGGACCAGGTTGTGGACCCCTGACAAGTGAGCACCCAGGATCCACTCTGTACATGTACAAGTACATTTTCAAGCCAGGGATTTATGGTGGAAAAGAAACAGCACGACAACACTGTTCCAACACTGTTTTTGAAAAATCCACAGAATAGGTATGTGGGTCTATTATGAGGCTTTAGGAAATTATATGAATCACTTTATAAATCACTGGTCTGAAAATGCACTTGTATATGTTGAGATTTTGGATCCTGGGGTCCACTTGACCTGTATCCATAAACACAACAGGGTGTTCATTTTTTGTTTTATTTTTTTAATTTTTAATTTGTTTAATTTTTGTTTTTGTAATAATATTTATTAATTTGTACAGAAGCTCAAACCAAATCAATAAATGTACGTCTTAAATTGATACATTTTAAATGGTTAATGCGGATGTATGTTACACCGGTGGAGTTAAATACATATAACAAAAACATACCAGATACGTGCACAAAATGTATGGAAAGTAAAGGAACGCTGTTTCATTGTTTATGGGAATGTAGAAAAATTAGAATGTTTTGGGAAGAGGTGAGGGTAACAATTGAAAAAATAATTTCAAAACAATTCATATTGAATCCTAAATTGTTTTTGTTGGGTCTGTATCCAGAAAAGCATAACTTTAATAAGAGTGAAAGAGCATTCATAGACCTCAGTTTGCTTAATGCCAAAAAATGTATTGCACTACTGTGGAAAAAGACTCACAGACCAGATGTGACTCAGTGGTTAAGACAGATGTTAACAAACCTTCCACTAGAAAGAATAACATACATACTGAAATCAAAGGAAAATGTGTTTGAGAATATATGGAGACCTTTCATTGATTATGTAAAGAAATTAAACATAACTTTTGAAGAAGAAGGTGAATGATGTGTGTGGACCTTATAAATTCCAAATTGGTGAAAGTATAATATGTATACTTATGTAATGGATTGCCTAGACTAAATAGAGGAGCATTGTTGAAGACTTGCCTTTGTTAGTGGTTGTTGGTGTTTTTAGTACATTTTTTTAAAAATTACTTTAGTGTTAGTGTTTGATTGTTTGTTTTATGTTTGTAAAAAAAAAAGGTTCAATAAAAAATATTGTGGAAAAATAATATTTATTAATAATTATTGTGCCTTACCAGCACTTGAACGTGTCATGCCAGATGTTGATGGAGTGGGACCCCTAGCATATGGAAACAGATTCTAGAAAGAAAATACACACAACTTAATGCACAGCACCAAAGTGCAACACGTACACAAAACTTTTTAACCAGGATTACAGTTTAACAGTTTATTCACACACACTCATCACACATTATCAACAGCATGAATGAATTACAATATGAATATCAACAGCATGAGTAGCAGTATACAATAGGCTTTTCTTTTTTACATTGATTTGGAGTGTAAAATCAATCAAATCAAATCAGCTATTTAAAGCTTTTAGTAGGGAGCCCATTTCTACAATAAAATGATGATGGAAATCAGTCTGATGTAAGTGTACAGGAACAAACAAACATATAGCACATAATCTTAGCATTTGTTTACATTGAATTAGTAGGTAAATTCAAGATACATAGTCAAGTTATTAAATACTATTGGAGTGATATCAACATATAAAACAAAATTACAATGGCGTAACAACTCATCAGTAAGCAAGTTTTGTGTAACAAATAGATTAATTATGTAATGATAGGAGTTGCATTTTTAGTTTTTTCTTTAAGATGGAGACGGAAGGTGACATTTTGAGATTCTCATCAAACTCATTCCAAATCTGCGGTCCTCTGCACACAATACTAAACCTGGTGGATTTTAGTCTTTGTTTTTTTCCCAGTAATTTGGTTTTTATTTCTAGTGGTATAGGTGTGCATGGGAAGGAAGGTTGGAATGAGTTCACATAATTTATAGTTGAGTTTGTGGACAACCTGATACATTATACAGGCATTCTGGAAGTAATTATGCTCAGCAAGTCTTAGAAGATTATAATAATGGAAAAGATGACTAGTAGGAGAATTATATTCAGACCATGACAAAGCACATATGACTTTCTTTTGGAGAATTTCTAGCTTTTTTAGGTGAGTTGGAAATGGTGAGTTGAAAATGTGTTACACCATATGATATTGCAGTAATGTAAGTGAGGCATGATGGGATAAAGTGATCAGTATAACCACATAACAGTTATTTGTGTGATTCAAAATATGTGTGTGATCAATATAACCATGTAATAGTTATTTGTGTGACTCAAAATGTTTGTATTCTGCTTATACTTAGGTACTATGACCAATATACCATAATGGAATGTATATATTGGCAGATGTGTGGTTTATTTCCTGTAAATGGAGCAAATGTGGACCTCTGTCTCAACACAGAGGGCAGTAAAACGCCTGGAGTTTGAGGAGGTCTTGGCACAAAGGGCAATAAAACGCCTGGTGTTTGTGAGGAGGAAACACCGTTGTGATAAAGGATGGGAAATGGCCTTCATCTGACACCCGGAGCCAGAAGCAGACCCTTCAGATCCTCCCTGGGCTCGGCACCTGGACTGTTCTTCTTTGTTCATTTGTGTATAAATATTCTGGGTCAGGGCCAGCATAGTTAGTCAGACTTCATGAACTGACACAATCTGTTGCTGTCAGGGCAAGAATGTTTGACCCGGCGCTGTAACCTACTATATTCAACTTGCTTGCTTAAATAAATACCTGTTCCAATTAAACTAAATCTCTTCCTTTAAAAACGAATCTGGGTAAACCATCTACACACATAGACAAGCTTTGAAGAGTAGACTTAAGCCTGTTTTCCACTAGCCCAGCACACCTCGGTACGGCTTGATTCACTTCAGTACGGCTCGGAATGCTTCTGTCTCCATTAGCACGCTGTTGTGCTTGTACTGTGATGGTTTGTGTTAGGAGGTTTTAGAAGCGGGGCGGCGGCAGATTCCCAGCGAGGCGGGGCCACACTCCCGTGACGTTACGCACCCGACTGAGTCCTTATTTACACGAGACAAAAAATAGAGGATCCAAGGATTATTGCCTTGCTCGCTCTGTGGTTTTATCTCACAATTAATTTTATCTCATAATTAAGCTGCAACAACACAAGTCACTTTTGTTTTGAATAAACTGCCAAATGACCTAGAAATAATGAGCTGAAACTTGTTTTTATTCGTATTAAATAATGAGACAGTGGCACACTGGCCAACACCAAATTGTATTATTTTTTACATCCTAGGGCATTTTGGATGTACTGAATAAAAAAAAATCATGTTTTTCACCTTCAGGTCAACATTTGAAACAACAGTATTATTATTTTCCGTTTAGATGATGCTACACTCCTTCTAAAGTATTGTAATTCTCTGAATTTGGAATGCCGATAGAACATTCAATTTACATATACTTGTACCTACTTTGACTTGGTGCTAATTTTTTTATGATATTTCAATAAAAAGAACAGAAAGCTTACAAAAACATTTGTTTTTTGGTCTAGTTAAAAATTACATTACCTTTACAATGGTTGACCCCTGACAGGATGATCAGCATCATTTTGATCAGACTAGGCAATGGAATTTCTATGTAATTATACTGTTTTATAATTCAGTGTTATAACAGACAAACCACAATTTCCAAAACAATTCCATTTTATTATATACAAAATATTAAAATAAAAAAAACCTTTGCAACACAACATGAAGGTTAATTGACATTTTATACACGCCGACCACTGAGTGCCTCTACACCAGCTTCCCAAACTGGGTCAGCAAGGCTCGGTTGAATGAAGCCGTCTCTGCCAGCTCTGGTTCAGGAAGGCTCGGTTGAATTAATCCAGGCGGGCTGTCGCGGCGGACGCGTGGGATGATTCTACAAGGAAAATGCACACAATAAAATACAGCACGAAAGTGCAAGATATACAGAAAAGACAATAGTTTTTAACAAGATTACATAAGCTTATTTCAGCGTATTGTTCACATGAATAATTAAAATAAAAGCTTTAGTCCGCAGTGTGCTGTGATAAAGCAGCGATCATCATCCACAAATGAACAGCTTTTTTATTGCATAAATAAACTGAGCGTCTTACCGAATGTATTTGCGAAAAAACGCACAATAAAAAAAAATTAAAACTCACCGTTAAAGGACTCCGATGTCGAGACCTCCCAGTATATTTTTCATTCCGGGCAGCTCCGCCTAACTCGCGCTGGATACGTTCGTCTGACAATGCAGTGAGCAGACACTGCACCTCCTTATTGGTCCATGGAACACCCTTATTACGGGAAGCCATTTTTGATAGAGAATAAATGAAAATAGCACAGCAATACACTGAAAAGAAACCGCCAACAGTGGTTGCGTGCTGAGTAAAGGCGGTCGTGAAGATTCTTTTTTTTTTTTTTTTTTTTTTCAAAAACTTTATTGAGAAGGTCGTGAAGATTCGGTAGAAAAGGAGGAGGAGAGGGGCGGTTACAACCTGACCAATCAGCGCCGGTTACGACCTGACCAATCAGCGGCGACCAGTCTGTTAACGTCACAACACGGCACAGCTCAGCACTGCTGTACCCTGCCCTGGAGCGGGGCTGAGAATCGCGGCTGTTAAACCGTGTTGGGGCTTGTGGAAAAGCGTACAAAGCGTGCTGAGCCGTCCCGTGTCACGCTAAAGCGTGCTAGTGGAAAAGGCCCTTTAGATGGTTTTCTACTGGTTTTTTTTCATCCTAACAATTTGGGGGCTTCGTCCGGTGAAAGGGGGGAGATTATCATCTGATTTGGATCTTGGATCTTTGATTGCCTGAACAACGGACCTGCATCACCGACTGACAACACAAGGGCCCTAAAACAACGAGGTAAGCAGACACCTGTTATATCAAAAGTTCTGCTATATGGCTATAACCAAAGTTTTGTGTTGTCAAACGGCTGATGTGTGTCCTAGGTAAAAAAAAAGCAGTTGAATATGGTAAATGTTTTTTGATGAATACTTGCATGGTTAAAGAAAGATGAGTGCATGCTTATTTGATTAAAGAAGACCGGGAGAGAGGTGAAAGGCCCCCGGCCCGGATGATATCGCATATTTATGGTCATCCGGCCTGACTACAGGTTCACGGACTGAGCAAATTGGTCCGTGACTTGTGAGGACAGGAACTGGGTTGGACTCCTTTAGTCTTAACGAAGGCTAAAAATTCTGGGTCATATAGGTGACGCCCTCGGTTTAGTACCCGTAAAAGTCCAGCGCAACGGAGACTATCCGTCGCCCATCCGACGGGAAGGCGAGAATTGGGGTAACGCCCCGAGGAAGTGGCGCCCTCGAACAGTTGCATTTACTATTTTTGTTTTATATTGGTAACGCTGTAGTTGAAAAAGAAAAAAAAGGCAACAGAGGGGCGAGCGGCGGGTCTCTCTCCCATCAGCAAGGGGGGAGGGTGAACGGCAGCTCTCTCTCTCTCTCTACTTAGCAAGGGAAGAAGCGAGTGACAGGCTTGCTCTGTAAAAAAATAGAAGAGTGAATGGTACAGAGTTTCTCTCTCTCTCTCTCTCTATTTTTCACTCTCCCAAAGGGGGAGGGCGAGGGATAGTTCTCTCTCTCTCTCTCTTTCTAATTCTCGCTCTCCCAAAGGGGGCGGGCGAGGATCTCTCTCTCTCTCTCTCTCTCTGAAGACGATGTCCACACCCTGACTGTAAGCGGTGTTGTTATCTGGGAAACGTATGTACAGTTGTCCCCCTTATCTGTCCCATCAACGAGAATCACCGTCTCAGGTGTTCCACCTTTCATCACTGACGAGCAGTTGGTGACGGAGCTCCGCAGATTTGGGAAGTTTGCGGGCCCGTTTACAACTCTGCCTTTGGGATGCAAGGCCACCAAGTTCAAACATGTGAAATCACTCAGGCGACAGGTGTTCATGTTTCTCGACTCACCCACTCAGACTCTGGAAGTCTCCTTCAGGGTCAAGCACGGGGACGGATCTTATATGGTGTATGCGAGCTCGGGACAGATGAAGTGTTTTGAATGTGGAGACGTGGGCCATAAACGGTTCGTTTGCCCGCACAGGCAGTGGGCGGAGGGCACTGATGGGGCCGCGGATGGTGCCGGCAGCGAGCCCTCCGCTCACGCCGCAGCTGCGGACGGCGGCGCGGCTTCCGCTCCCGCTACCCCTGCTCCGTAGCCTGCCGCTGTGTCTGTGGACGGCCCGGCTGTGCCGCCCGCGGCCCAGCTTGCGGCGGGGAGCGTTGATGGCGATGGCGCCACAAGGGTCACTGATGGTGCGTCACAATCATCTCGCTGTGTGACATCAACAGCTGGGCCACCGGCAGCTGCTCCCGCTTTGGAGGAGGGGACGAAGCACCGACCTGATGGTGCATCACAATCATCTCGCTGTGTGACGTCAGCGCCTGTGCCTCCGCCAGCTGCTGCCGCTTCGGAGGAGGAGACGGAGCACCGACCTGATGGTGCGTCAGAATCTCGCTGTGTGACATCAGCGGCTGTGCTTTCGGCGGCTGCTACCGTTACACAGCGGGGGATGGAACAGCGACAGTCAGCTGCTGAGGGTGGCGTCCAGGAAAATGGGGCCCATGATGAATCCACTGGCCCGGGAGAACCAAGCAGTCAGCTGAGTTGTGCTGCTGAGGAAATGGAATCTGATAACGACGCTGTGTCTAATACTGGGTCTATTGAGGCAAAATGCAGTACAAACACGAGTTTGTACTCACTGGAAGAAATAAATGCTTTTCTGGATGAAACCTATAACAAAGCCATTAGGGTCGCCGACTACTTCAGTGACACTGATAAATTCATTAAGTCTGTGGATGTGCTAAGAAGGCAGGTTGGTCTGGACCTCCTGGATGAAAGAAAACGTTATCGCCTCAAAAAACACCTGACGGCCCTGCGTAAAGCAGCAGGGGGAACGCCGGTCAAGCGCGCCCGACAGGAGGAATGAATGGCGGTCATTCCTCTGCCTGTTTCACACATTTTTGGGATATTGTTTGAACAGACTTGTATATGACATTTAATTGACTGTAATTGACTGTCACAGAACTGGATCTTTGACTAGGTGGGCTGCAAGAAATGCTCTGTGTGGTGTGTGGGGGGGAGGGGGACATTTCAGTTTGCACTTTTTCAAATGTGACACACTTGGTGGAATGATGTTGGTGTGCTTACGTTTTTTTGAAGAGTGCAATAAAGGCTTACTTTAAAGGTCAAGGTCTCTCTCTCTCTCTCTCTCTCTCTCTCTCTCTCTCTCTCTCTCCTTTTGCCCCAGGGGCGGGGGAGAGGCAGATTTGGCCCTGTAGAAAAAATAAGAAGTGTGAATTTGTAGAGGGTGACTCCCGTAAAGAAAATATGAGAAAACAGTGGGATTCAACAGTGACTCAAATGCTCAGTGGTATATCACCCAAAGACAGAAGTGAGGTTAAAGCAGAATGTGATAAATTGTATCAGAAATTAATGGAAGAAGGCATTCTAAATTTAAATAAGGAGGACAGTTTGACCCAGTTATTAATGGAGTTCGAACAAAGAAGGATTAATGGCATACAAGCTATGAAAGATATGTCTGTCACAGGATTTTTGGTGAAAAAGAGACATAAGCATCATATTGAGAAGTGTGAACGTGAGCGCAGACTGATTCATAATTTGGTTACATGCTCTGCTGCAATGGATGGTGTGAAATTGATGAAGGCACAGGTGTCTGATAAGGAGCAGAATCAGCACATGAGGACAATAGAGGCAAACAGTGGTTTGAGGCAGGATTCAGCAGTGGTTGGCCCAGTGAGGTGGGTGAGTGAGATAGAGAAGAATAAAGATTTATTGGTTGATAAGCAGCTGGCCAAACAAAAGGGAGAGGTGTTGTCCCTCTACCTTAATTTGGAAGACTTAAAAGGGGAATTGCCCCCACTGTGGGCGACCCCTGACAAGCAGACCGCTCAGCTGGGGCAATTAGCAGAACAATGAGATGTGTGTATTGAGATCAATAGGCAGCCGCTCTTTGTCTGGCTTCTTCCTGCCTGCTGTTGATATGTATGACTCAAATGCAAATGTTCATGCTTCCTGCTATGCCTTCCTGCAGTTTCTTTGATGATAACATGCCTTTCATGTATTGTCTGTAGAGGGGTATAAAAACTGCATTGCTCTGTAACTCTCTCTGACCACTGCTTCTGACACACACATTCTGTGTCTCCTGACGAGAGCCTCTGAGAGCTCACTTCGGCGTGCCTGCACGGCGCTGGAGTGAGTTCTCGTGATGGCGGTATGATTAATAAACACCCTTAAAAACCTTCAGTTCGCTCCTTATTATCCATGCCTCCACACCCACCGCCATATTGTGTTAATCAGATGCCTTTGGTTAAACTTAAAGAAGGGGTGGTAGAAGTTGAGACGGTGACATCACAGGAACAATGTGAACAGTTGAAAGGTTGGCTGGAAACTCAGAAACAGGAAATGCAGGCAGACAGACATGAGATGGAAAGGTTGCAGGAAGAGCTTGAAAGATTAAGGTTGGAAAAGACTGTGGGAGAACGGCTGCAGAATGTTGAAGCTGGTGTAACTAAGTTGCAAAGAATGAATGAATGAATGAATGAATGAATGAATGAATTTATTTATTTCGGATAGTACATTACAGGTTAAAAGAAACTGTATAATATAACAACAAGGTCAAATTAGACAAAGACTCCTTCTACTATACAATTCCACGTGAGTTATCCGAAATGGGTGATGGCTGAAGCCGCAGCTTATATTGCCCACCCATATTCCATCCAAGAATTCAAAGGAGAAAAAAGAGAAAACAAGACAAACACAGGATATTCAGCATAGCTTATGGTCTAATACTGGCAGTGTGGAATCAGGTGTAGCAGATGATGAAGGTACAGGCTATCAAGAGATAAGCGACTGTGGTCAGTGGAGTGAACACGCAGACAGTGAGGAACTACATCTCCTTTCTCCTACAGTATTTGCTTCATCTACCCCTTATGGTCAAGATGATTTTAAGAGCAGGCAGAGGAGAGAAAGTTCAGATGCTATGACTGCAGCTCTTACAAAAACAAATAATGCACAAAAACATGAAGGCAGACCACTACAGGAAATAGAGATTTGTGCCGTAGAGTTTGGGATGGTGATGAATGTGACCCCTATACAGGCTGCCGTCTTAATTCAGCTGCACGTAGAAACACACAACAGGCCACAGAGCACCGCATACACACACAGGCACCACTGGTAATGAAAAGCAGAGGCAGAATATA
The DNA here is from genome assembly GCA_020510985.1 of Pholidichthys leucotaenia. Lineage (NCBI taxonomy): Eukaryota > Metazoa > Chordata > Actinopteri > Cichliformes > Pholidichthyidae > Pholidichthys > Pholidichthys leucotaenia. The sequence continues at coordinate 173,412,017 of CM035849.1, read as the reverse complement.
TCAGCCATTCTCATGGACAGACATAAATGGCATTTCAGAAAAAATACCCCCGCCCTGTGAGGGTGGAGGTCAGTGGATGACAAAATTTGATCAGTTAACTCAGGGAGTTATCGTAGCAATGGGAGATTTTAGAGCTTTGCTTGGGCGACAATTAAGTGTTGTGGAGGTCTCTCAAATTGAACAGTTGGCAGGAACCCAAACAGTTTCAGATTCAGCACCTTTCACCCATGTAGCATCAGCCTTAGGCACAGCAATGAGGCACAAATTTCCAATTCCACCAGGAGCTTTAAGAGCTTTAACTTTTTCAATTAAGGAGAATGAGTCTCCTATGGCATTTATCAGTAGATGTAAAATGGAGTGGACAGCGGCTGCTGGCTCTCATCCTAATACATCTGATTTTCAAAGGGACGTATTTAGGCAGGCAGTGTTAAAAGGAGTGCCTCAGGCAGTGAGAGAGGCCATGGACAGTAACCCTGATATTCCCAGTAGCTCTGTGGAATTGTGGGAAAGGCACTTCACACATCATATGCGTAAGGAACAGGAAAAAGCAGAAAAGGAGAAGGTTGACAGAGATAATCAAGAACTGCAGCTGTTAAAATTGCAGTTACAAAAAGCTAAACAAGAAATAGCTGAGGTTAAAAGGACAAACAAAACAGCTAAGCAGTTGGTACAGCAGGCTCTGGAAACACCCTTAGGGCCAATGCCCACACCAGGAATGGCAGCTTTACCTGCCCCTGTGTACCCGGCACCCACTGGTTGGACACCCCAAACACCATATTTTCAGGGTGTACCACATGGTTTCAATTATTATCGGGGGGTATCCCGTGGAAGGCGGGGTGTGAGAAGCTTTCAGGGTCGAAAGGTCATGGGCCTGAATGCATGTCATGCCTGTGGTCAAAATGGTCATTGGAGGAAGGATTGCCCAACTAATCCTTACCCACCACCAGTGGCACCAGCAAGTGCAGGACATCAAGCACCCTATGCAGCGGCAGCTCCACCTGCTGGCCAATATCCAGCATACACTTCAACTGCGGGGGAAGTGTACCTTACACAATATGAGGAACAATGACGGGGCCCACAGAGAAGAAATGACGTGGGAATGGCAGATCCCATGGTCACACTAAAGGTTATGGACTGTGACCTGCCTTTTCTGGTTGATACGGGGGCAACCTATTCCACTTTGAACTGTGACATTGAGCCTACACTATTATCGGCTAAAGCTGTGGAGGTTATTGGTTTCTCTGGGGTTCCTGAAAGACTGCCTGTGACAAAGCCTTTGGACACTTGTGTTGCTGGTCAAACTGTGAAACAACGTTATGCCTGCTCAAAAAACTCTCCCACAAACTTGATGGGGAGAGACCTGCTGATTAAACTGGGGGCATCGGTGCTGTGCTCGGCCGATGGAGTCATCTTGTCATTTCTTAATGGTGTTGCTGTGAACTGTTCAGTGCAAGGACTGTCTGTGCATGGACAAATGCTGTTGAAACCTGATGTGACACCACAAGCGCCAAACACCTGGGCTGACATTTACTGGGGCCTGTTATCGCCTGACTCGCCCTCACAGATTGGTGTGTTGCCAGTGTTCATGGCCTGGAAGCTGTGGATTGCTCTTCTTGCACCCTACACACCCCCCATTGATCCCCTACATGTCACTCTGTATTATGACAGAAATTCGGATGATGTTTATCATGATAGATTTTTCTCCCAACTGGATGGTCAAACTTGGACCATCAAATCTAGGTTTTTGTATGTAGGACAAGAGGGTGTCGCCGCAGATGCTGTATTAAGTGCAGAGCAATTACAGTGGTATGAAATGTCAGAGGAATCAGCTCCACACATTACCTTGCTCATACATGCTAATCACCAAGCAAAAGGGTTAGGGCCTATGGTTAAAACACTGGCTGAAGCCACTGATTGGCAGGGGACACAGATCCCAAATGTTGAATATTCTGCAAAATATCAAGCCTATCGCATCCAAATTGACACAACTGACGAGCTTTTGTTTGAACACCGACAGATTGAGAGAGAGCACGGTAGGGAACGCACTGATCATGAGTCAGCAGCAGATATGTTGAATTCACTGCCACAAAATTTATGGTCACAGGGACCCACAGACGTTGGTAAATGTGTTAATATTTCTCCTATCTCATTTCAGGTCCTACCAGGTGAACCCATTTGGCAAAATCAGTATGCTCATAAGCCTGTGGCACAGGAGGGCATTACTGACACCATTGAAGGGCTGCTTCAGGCAGGGGTATTAGAAAATTCTCACTCTGCCTGGAATACTCCTATTCTCCCAGTTGAAAAGCAGAACACCGGTAAATACCGAATGGCCCATGATTTGAGGCGTGTCAATTCACGGATTTCCACCCCCACAGTACCCGTGCCAAACCCATACACTGCTTTATCTGCTCTCACATCACAACATTCATGGTTTACATGTATTGATTTGGCTAATGCATTTTTCTGTCTTCCTTTAGCAGAGGAGTGCAGGGATTTCTTCTCATTTACCTACAAGGGCACACAGCTGCACTACACCTGGCTACCACAGGGGTTCATTTTGTCACCAGGTATTTTTAATCAGGTTTTGAAGGAACAACTGCAAGGTTGTCCTCTCCCTCCAGGCGTAATTCTTATACAGTATGTAGATGACATATTGATAGCAGCACCAAATCCTGACAGTTGTCTGGAAGCTACAAAGAGTGTGTTGTTGAGATTGTTTGAATGTGGATTTAAAGTCTCAAGGCAAAAACTACAGTGTGCAAGGCGTTATGCGTCCTTTTTGGGCCGTGTTATCACACCCACAGGTTCTGGCCTTTCTGCGTCACACAGAGGTTCCATCCTTCATCACCCCAAACCATGCACGGTAAAACAAATGTTATCATTTTTGGGTCTAACAGGGTTCAGTAGACATTACATACCACAATATAGCGAAAGGACAAAACCTTTGCGTGCACTGGTTAATGAACAAGGCATGAGGAATCTTGCTGCACAGTTACTGTGGACACAGGAAGCTGAGGAAGCATTCATTGCTTTGAAAAATGAACTCTCACATGCAGCTGATTTGGCAACACCTGACTACAACAAACGTTTCTGCTTGGATGTTTCTGAAGCAGAACACATAGTAAATGGTGTTCTGTTTCAGAAAAAAGAGGGAGAAAGAAAGATACTCCTCTATGTCAGCATAATATTAGACCCAATGGAAAAAAGGCAACCAGCATGCACACGTCATGCTGCAGGAGTGGCAAAAATTTTGCAGAAAACAGCTCATGTGGTTATGGGACATCCATTGACTGACCTGACCACACATAGCGTGATGTCATATGTAAATTCTGCAGCATTCACTATGACCTCAATCAGACAGACAAGAATGGAAAAAGTCCTATCAGCACCACACATCACATTCACACATGAAGGAATGAACATGGCAGATCAGATGTTGGATGGGGACACTGACTGACCCAGATGAAGTTTTGTTCACAGATGGATGTTGTTTTCGTCACCCTACAGAAGGATTGAAGGCAGGATATGCAGTTGTGAGACAAAAAGCAAATGGATTTGAGGAAGTGCTAAATGGGACATTGCAGGACAGACAATCAGCTCAGTTGGCCGAATTGACAGCTATGATCAAAGCATTGGAGTGGTCAGCAGGAAAAAAGGTCACTATTTATACAGATTCAGCTTATGTTGACGGGTCAATCAACACAGAATTAGCCCAATGGATTAGACAAGGTTTTTTGACAGCATCTCAGACTCCTATAAAGCATGAAACAGGAATGAGAAAATTAGCAGAAGTGTGGCTTATATTAATCATATATTCCATACCTACATATGTACAGACATATTAGAATGTTTAGTGATTACATATGTGGAATGACCTCACACCTCAGAACAGGACAAGGGGTCTCAACCGCCAGCGAGGATCAAAGAACAGACGGAGTTGCAGCGGTGGAGACCGGATCAAACTTCCTGACCACCCAGGGTCAGGTGGAGGAGACGGAGGACAATGGGGGGGGATTATGTTAATGCGGGATGTTGGCTTTGATATGCAATGTCTTTTGTTGAGTGTGGGTATAAGTATGAAGGTCTGACTGCGCTCAACCTCTTATTCTGCTTCTGCACCGAGATGAGACACGTTAGGGAGGTGAAGCTGATGTTAAACTTTGATTTATAAAATCACATCACTTCTTCATTTCAAGCTCCCTACACTGGTGACCAGACGTGAGGATGGAACAGAGACGTTCTCCCGCGACGAACTCATCGGAGGCGACCCAGGCAAGCGCCGGCGCCCATGCAGACAGGGGAACGGAGGGAAGACGTTCCCCCACGGCAGAATCCACAGAGAGGGCTCAACCGAGCACCATCCCCAGCTCCGCCGTGAGGACAGAAGAAAGGCGTTCTTACCCGGCGGACACATCAGGGACGGCCCACACAAGCGCCGTCACTGTCAAGCTGCCAGAGTTCTGGCAAAACGACCCGAGCTCGTGGTTCCAGCAAGCTGAGGCTCAGTTTGCACTGGCGGGCATAACGGCGGACGAGACGAAATTTTATCACATCGTTGCCAAACTCGACGCTGCCACGTCAAGATGCGCGCGGAGCATAATTCGACAACCGCCCGCCCACGACAAATACAGAGAACTAAAGGTGACCATCATTGAGAACTTCGTCCCCTCAGCCGAAGAGAGAGCAGAGAAGATCCTGGCGATCTACGGCCACAGAGGATGCAGACCCAAGGCCCTCATGGAGGACATGCTGCAGCTTAAGGAAGAGGACAACGACAACTTCCTCTTCCAACATATCTTCCTCAGCACTCTGCCGCCACACATGAGAGGGACACTGGTCAACATGCGGTGCAGCACCCAGCAGGACTTCCGCGCGCTGGCCCGAGAAGCGCAGCGGTTCATCAACGCCTGCGGGGAACAGATGGCCACAGCAGCATCTGCAGATCTCAGCGCGGAAGCCCAGAGCAGTGGAGAACCACAGGCAACGGAGCAGAGCCCGCCCACCATGGCAGCGACACGACCAAGGTGCAGCAGGCGGAACGACCTCTGCTATTACCACCACCGTTTCGCCGAGAGGGCGTACAAATGCGTGCCCCCTTGCAAATTCAAAAAATTCGGGAAACGCCAAAGCCAAGAACCGTTAACAGCTGCGGCTCTCGGCGAGACGAATAAGCTGCTTTATGTGACTGACGGACACACCAGGAGACAGTTCCTCATCGACACCGGAGCTCAGCTGAGCTTCATCTCCCCTTCCCACGCAGACCGGGCCATGGGTCCCCGGGGAAATGGAGCGATGGCAGCCAACGGCTCGATCATCGACACTTTGGGTGAAAGGAACCTGCATCTTTGCATCCACGGCCGCAACTATAGATGGACATTTATTATAGCGGCGGTGAGTTTTAACTTGTCGGGCGCTTATTTTTTGTGTGCACATGGGTTGTTAGTCGATCTAGCAAATAGACCCTTGGTTAATGCACTGTCATTTTCTTCTATCCCCTGCTCAGCTCGAGTTTCTCCACCACCTGTGCAGGCCAGCGTCACAGCAGCAAGAGGTAAGTTTGACCAACTCCTCACCCAATTTCCAGCACTCACAGTTCCAAAATTTTCAGCAACAGTAGCGAAACACAGGGTTGAACACTTCATCCCCACAGCAGGCCCACCTGTGTTTGCCAAAGCTCGGCGCTTAGACGCGACCAAGCTCGCCATAGCACGTGACGAGTTTACCACCCTGGAAAAATTAGGCATTATTAGGCGCTCGAAAAGCCCTTGGGCATCACCACTACACATGGTCCCAAAAACCGACGGTTCTTGGAGACCTTGCGGCGATTACCGCAGATTAAACAATGCGACAGCACATGACCGCTACCCAATTCCTCACATCCAAGATTTTTCACTACATCTGGCGGGTGCGCGCATTTTTTCTAAAATAGACTTGGTCCGCGGCTATCACCAAGTCCCCGTTCGAGTGGAAGACATTCCTAAAACGGCTGTAATAACCCCTTTCGGTATTTTTGAATTTTTGCGAATGCCGTTCGGCCTCAAAGACGCTGCTCAAACCTTTCAGCATATGATGGACGCGGTATTACGCGACCTCCCCTTCGTGTTCGTCTACCTCGACGATATGCTGGTAGCCAGCCCGTCAGAGGAAGAACACGAACAACACCTCACTACAGTTTTTCAGAGACTAGAAGAGCACGGGTTAATAATCAACCCCGCCAAATGCCGATTCGGCGTGTCACAAATTGATTTTTTGGGACACAGAGTTTCACCAAAGGGGGCAGTCCCATTGCCAGACAAAGTCCGCGCGGTAAAAAATTTTCCACGACCACAAACGGTCAGATCGCTGCAAGAATTTTTGGGAATGGTGAATTTTTACAACCGTTTCCTCCCCCGCACAGCTCAACTCATGCAACCCCTGTATGCCGCGCTCAGAAAACAAAAGCCTTCCAACGCGGTCGAATGGACCCCGGAGCACGAAAACGCCTTGGCGGAAGTAAAGAGTGCTTTAGCGAATGCCACATTGTTGGTTCACCCTGATCCCTCGGCCCGCATAGCGCTAACCACAGATGCTTCAGACGTGGCCATAGGAGCAGTTGTGGAACAACACGTTGGCGGAACTTGGCAACCGTTAGCATTCTTTAGCAAATCCTTAAACCAGACCGAGCGCAAATACAGCACTTTTGACAGAGAGCTGCTAGCGCTTCATTTATCCATCCGCCACTTCCAGTTCTGGCTGGAAGGGCGGCGTTTCACAGCTTTTGTAGACCATAAACCACTCACTTTTGCGATGGCTAAAATTTCAGAACCATGGTCAGGCAGGCAACAAAGACAGCTAACTGCAATTTCAGAGTTCACCACAGACATTCGACATGTGGCAGGCAAACTTAACGTGGTAGCAGACTGCCTCTCTCGCGCTGTGACATCGCCAGAGCACGAGGAGGCAGATTATACTACCTCAGCCGCAGAACTCTTCGCCAACGCGGACGCGTACGCGGCCCCAATTCACGTAGGGATAGATTACGCAGCCATGGCAGAGGAACAAAGCAGTGACGTGGACGTGCGCGCGCTCCTGTCTGGACCAACAGGGTTAAGACTGGAGGAAAGGGGTTTACGTGAAGGTGTACCCCCCCTAATCTGCGACGTGTCAACCGGCCGACCTCGCCCGGTAGTCCCAGCTGCATGGCGCCGCTGCATTTTTGACTCGGTTCACTCCCTCGCGCACCCAGGGGTGCGCGCCTCAGTTAAAATGGTCGCGGAAAAGTTTGTTTGGCTGGGCCTGCGCAAAAATGTAAAGGAATGGGCAAAGACTTGCATGTCTTGCCAATGCGCCAAAATACACAAACACACAAAAGCTCCTCTAGAGCCTTTTCGAATCCCAGCCAGGAGTTTTGACCACGTTCATGTCGACCTCGTGGGACCACTACCTTCGTCTCCAGGGTTCACACACCTGTTAACAATGATAGACCGTACTACGCGCTGGCCGGAAGCGGTCCCTTTGGCGTCAACCACAGCCGCGGAAGTCGCTCGCGTTTTTTTTTTGTAACTTAGATTTTTATTCATTTTTCATCATATATATTGCATTCAGATCACAGTCTACATTTAAAAACAAAGGGGCTAGATTAAGAAAGAAAAAAAGGGAAAAAAAAGGGGGGGGAACAAATGTTGGAGCATCAAGTTTTTAGTTTCCATCTCTTAATTCTTCTGGTTTTTCCAGTGTCTTTGGTTATTTTTTCAATTTCTGTCTCGTTGTTGCACTTTGTAGTGTGTCCATTTCCGCCATTTTTTTTCATATAGTCCTTCTTGCATTCTTTGTCGATATGTTAGTTTTTCCATCATACGTATGTCCTCAACAATGTCAGTCCATTGCTCTTGGTCAGGAAGAACTTCTGATCGCCATTTTTTTGTGATTGTTTTTTTACATGCAATCAACAAGATTTTAACTAGATATCTGTCCTCAGCCTGTATTACATTGTCTCTTTTAAGATCACATAAGTACATCAGGTTACAGTTCATTGGTATATTATATCCTAATATCCTCTGTATTGTCACATGTATAGATTTCCAGAATGATGAGATTTTGCTGCATTTCCAAAACATATGTGAGTGGTCTGCATTTTGAGCCCCACATCCCCTCCAGCATAAAGATTGGGTATTTGTATATTTTCCTTGAATCTGTGGTGTAATGAAAAAGCGAATCAGGTTTTTCCATCCAAATTCCCTCCATGTCCTTGAATTTGTTGATGTGTGTTGTGTTTTCCATATTTCCTGCCAGCTTTCTTCTGTTATGTTTAAATTTAGCTCTTTCTCCCATTTCTCCTTTATATAGTTACTTGAATGTTTGTTTGCCATAAGTTTCTGATATAGCTTTGAAATAATTCTTATTTTATTTCCTGCATATGAGCTTAAAATGAATTGTGTAATCTCGCTCACATCTGTTTGGAGGTTATGCCTAATCTTCTTCATATAATAGTCTCTCATCTGCAGATATCTGAAGAATTCCGATCTTTCTAGTTTAAATTTTCTTCTGATGTTTACAAAGCTCCCGAGATCTTTTTTTCTGATATTGCCCCATGCTGTGATTCCCTTGTTCACCAGATTTTTGTATCCCCTATCTTGCTTTGCCGGTTCAAACTGACTGTCAAATGCTACCCATTTCAATAGTTTTATGTCTTCCTTTATATTGTACTTTTGTACTATTTTATACCACAGTTCCAAAGTAAATTTAGTGATTGGGTCTATTTGTTTGATTTGCTTATATGCATCTTTATCTCCTATTATGCTTTGTACTGGGAGTCCCTCAATTTCCTTTTCCATTTCTTTCCATTTTGCCTCATATCCTTCGCCGCACCAACATATGATATATCTTATTTGCGCTGAGTAGTAATATTCCTTTAGACTCGGTAGGCCCATGCCTCCTTTCTCTTTTGGTAACTGTATGGCGCACATTTAGGGTGCATATATGGCATGCTTGTATGGTACGCATTTTCTCTCACATGTATTTAGTAGGCATGACGGTGCATACTCTACAGACTTCAAACGTCCAAAAAGGACCTGACCCGGCAGAGACCTCGGCAGGTGTGAAGTGGTTTCTGGAGAGACGGGAAGTCAGAGAGAATGTCCCAGCAGGAGCCCCCGAGGCGGAAGAGACAATAGAGACGCCAACGAGCCTCGGAGGCTATATGTTTACTGAAGGACTGTGGGTTCATATGTTTACTGAAGGACTGTGGGTTGAGGGTGTGATATTTGATGTGGGGGGTTTTGTGTCTCTGGGGGTATAAGAGCTGTGAGGAAAGATTGTCCTGTCTCTTTTGTTGAGATACTTGCTGTTAGAGGATGAGACTGCAAATAAACCTTTCCTGAGAAATAAACTCAGTCTCGTTTGTGAAGGCATCCTCTACACTGGTGACCTACGACAAACCATGGCCAGTGACAGCGAGCTTTCCGCACTGGACTCTTCAGGAGCCAACCGGGTTAGCGCAGCTACCACACTACAGCTGCCCGATTTCTGGCAACATAACCCGCGCTCCTGGTTTACCACTGTGGAGGCGCAGTTCCACCTTCGGGAATCTCAGCGGACGCAACGAGGTTCTACCATGTCGTCACGAAACTGGACAGCCTCACAGTGCAGCGGGTGGAGAGCCTGACCAACCACCCGCCCCGAGACGACAAGTATGGCGCACTGAAAGCCGCCCTCATTCGAGCCTTCACTCCCTCGCTGGGAGAGCGAGCAGAGAAGCTCCTGGCGCTGACAGAAGGGGAAGCAGACAGGCCGGCAGATCTGATGGCGAAGACGATGAGCCTGAGAGGCGAGGATGACGACAGCTTTATCTTCGCCCACCTCTTCCTCAGAACGCTCCCGCCAGCAGTGAGAGTCACCCTGGCCAGCTCGCAGCCACTCAACAACCGTGACTACCACGAGCTGGGCCAGGAGGCACAGCGGCTCGTCGACGCCCATAGACGGCACGCAGCCGCGACGGCAGCGGCAGAGCTGAACGCCCCCCCGCGAGACGAAGGGAGACCAGAGGCTGCGGCACCGGATCCACTGACGGCAGCAGCGGCAGAGGCCAGGAGAAGCGGGGCTGACAACACCCTCTGTTTCTACCATCGGCGCTTTGCCGAGAGAGCGCGCAGATGCATCCCACCGTGCCGGTACCAGCGCCAGGGAAACGCCAAGACTGGGAGCCGGTAGCAGCTGCGACTCTCGGCACGAAGAACAAGCTGCTTTTCGTGACAAACGCGAATTCAGGGAAAGAATTCCTGGTAGACACAGGCTCCCAGATAAGTTTTGTCAAGCCTGCCTACGCGGACATGCTGACGCCTGCCAGCGGACCCCTGGTGTTAGCGGCGAACGGCTCCACGATCAAAACCTATGGGGAGAAGACGCTCCTCCTGTCCCTCCACGGGCGCACCTTCGAGTGGACCTTCGTTGTAGCTGCAGTTAACAACAACATGCTAGGTGCTGACTTTTTATGCTCAAACAGTTTGTTAGTTGATCTTGCTAATAGACGTATTGTAAATGCACTGTCTTTCTACTCTATCTCCTGCACAGCTCGGGTGGCCCTGCCTTCTGCACATCCCAATGTCACAGCTGCGGGTGGTAAGTTTCATGCATTACTCAACCAGTTCCCAACACTCACGGTCCCAACATTTTCAGCGTCAGTTGCCAAACACGGGGTCGAGCATTTCATAACTACCTCTGGCCCCCCTGTTTTTGCAAAAGCTCGGCGCTTGGACCCAGCTAAACTGGCCATCGCGCGCGAGGAATTCGCCAACTTGGAAAAACTGGGCATTGTTAGACGCTCGAACAGCTCTTGGTCGTCACCCCTGCACATGGTGCCCAAGGCTGACGGCTCGTGGCGCCCTTGCGGTGATTTCCGCAGATTAAATAATGCTTCAGCACACGACCGCAACCCGATTCCGCATATCCAGGATTTTTCGGCACATTTGGCGGGGGCGCGCATCTTTTCCAAAATAGATTTGGTGCGCGGTTATCACCAAGTTCCAGTCCACGCGCAAGACATACCCAAAACGGCAGTTATAACCCCTTTCGGGCTTTTCGAGTTTTTGAGCATGCCTTTCAGCCTCAAAGGCGCCGCGCAGACGTTCCAACGCATGATGGATGCAGTGCTGCACGGCCTCCCTTTCGTGTTCGCTTATTTGGATGATATTTTGGTAGCCATTGCATCCGAAGCCGAGCACGAATGCCACCTCACAGCCGTTTTTCAGAGGCTGACAGAGCACGGGCTGATCATTAACCCAGCGAAGTGCCAATTCGGGGTAGCGCAAATCGATTTTTTGGGACACCGCGTGTCTCCAGAGGGCGCAGTCCCACTGCCGGATAAAGTGCGCGCGATAACGGATTTCCCCCAACCGCAGACAGTTAAGGCACTGCAAGAATTTTTGGGGATGGTCAATTTTTATAACCGTTTCCTCCCCAACGCGGCACGGCTCATGCACCCATTGTACGCGGCATTAAAGAAACAAAAACCTGCATCTAAGGTCGAGTGGTCCCCGGACCGGGAGCGCGCTTTCTCACAGGTCAAATCGGCCCTCGCAAACGCTGCGTTATTGGCACACCCGGTGCCAGCAGCTCGCATGGCGCTAACCACGGACGCTTCCGACGTGGCAGTGGGAGCAGTTGTGGAGCAACTGGTAGCAGGGAGCTGGCAACCACTTGCGTTTTTCAGCAAAACATTGCGCGATAACGAGCGTAAATACAGCGCGTTTGATAGGGAGCTTTTAGCCCTGCATTTGGCCATCCGCCACTTCCAGTTCTGGTTGGAAGGGTGCCGTTTCACCGCGTTTGTAGACCATAAACCATTAACTTTTGCAATGGCTAAAATTTCAGAGCCTTGGTCGGGCCGACAACAGAGACAGCTGGCCGCAATTTCAGAGTTTACCACCGACATTCAACACGTGGCGGGTAAACACAATGTAGTGGCAGATTGTCTCTCGCGTGCAGTTGCAATGCCAGGCCCCCAGGGGGCAGACTCGGCAGCTGTAGACTCGGGCCAGGCTTGCGGCGCGGAAGCGCTCACAGCCCCAGTCTGCATTGGGTTAGATTATGCAGCCATGGCCGCTGAGCAGGTTAACGATGCGGACGTGCGCGCGCTCCAGTCTGGGCCAACAGGGCTAAGGCTGGAGCACAGGGTGCATCAAAGAGGTATGCCCCCCCTAATTTGCGATATCTCCACGGGGCGCCCCCGCCCCGTGGTCCCGGCTGCGTGGCGTCGCCGTGTTTTTGACTTAATACATTCGCTGGCACACCCGGGCGTTCGCGCGTTGATCAAAATGGTGGGAGAGAAGTTTGTTTGGCCGGGGCTGCGTAAACAGGTCAAAGAATGGGCTGCAGCCTGCGCAGCTTGTCAAAGAGCAAAGGTACACAAGCACACGCGGGCCCCTCTAGAACCTTTTCACATCCCAGCCAAACGCTTCGACCACGTGCATGTCGACTTGGTGGGACCCCTCCCGCTGTCACAGGGGTTCACACACCTTCTAACTATGGTGGACCGCACTACGCGCTGGCCAGAGGTGATTCCCCTGGCGTCAACCACAGCAGCAGACGTTGCGCGCGCTTTTTTAACGGCTTGGGTCGCGCGCTTTGGAGTCCCGTCAGACATAACGTCTGACAGAGGACCCCAGTTTGTTTCCGAGCTCTGGTCATCCATGGCACTCAGCCTGGGGGTGAAAATTCATCGCACAACCCCCTGGTATAACCCCCTGCGTATAACCCCCAGGCCAACGGTTTGTGCGAACGCTTTCACCGGTCATTGAAAGCAGCCCTCAGAGCGGCTCTCACGGACACAAATTGGGTTGATAAGCTTCCATGGGTTTTATTAGGGTTGCGTTCAGCACCTAAAGAAGATTTGCAAGCCTCTCCGGCCGAACTTGTCTTCGCCCAACCTCTCCGGTTACCGGGAGAATTCCTTCCTGAGAACCCCGCACCAGATCGTCCCCCCGCTCAGCTGCTGCAGAGCGACGCGGGATCAAACACCCTCCCCGGTCCAGTTCATCACAGTTTTCCACGCGTTTTTGTGCCTAAAGCCTTAAAGAATGCAGAATTCGTCTTTGTTAGACACGACGCACAGAGGTTAGGTTTAAGACCACCTTACGACGGACCGTTCAGAGTGTTAGAAACCGGGGAAAAGCATTTTTTGCTCGATTTGGGAGACAGGAGGGAATTAGTCTGCATTAACAGACTCAAGCCTGCTTTTGTGTTAGCTGATGAACAGGTACAGTTGGCCAGGGCCCCCCGCCACGGCAGGCCGCCAGGGAGACACTCCGCTAAGCTTTCACAACGATGTGCTAATGACTCTGATCCACAGATGCAAGAGACAGCCACAGGCAGAGCGAGACCTGCTCACAGCAGATATGGCAGGGAGTTGAAGCCCAGGCAGTTGGATGTATGATCTGTTGTGCCAATTTTTTTTCTCGTTCTGTGTGATATGTCATGATTCTATGCATTTGAGGTGTAACTTGTCCTTATTTAGACGTTTAGTTAGTTAGTTAATCCCTTCACACCTGAAGGTGTATATGGGCGGCGCCAATCTCCGTTTCTCTGACCCTAGGCCACACAGCTACTGTAAGTAGTGAAAGCTACAGCGGGGGGTCAGTCCTCTGGTAGCTCTGTGTGTAACTTTACTTTCCCCATTCCATTATGCGGAGCACCACGCTAGAAGGCAGAAAGCACCATTTTTATATGGTCTTTGGTATGACCCGGCCGGGATTTGAACCCCTGCCTCCCGGGTGTGGGGCGGATGCTCTACCAACTGAGCCACCACTCCGGTTATTTAGACGTTTGGGGGGGGGGGGGTTATATGGCGCACATTTAGGGCGCATATATGGCATGCTTGTATGGTACGCATTTTCTCTCACATGTATTTAGTAGGCATGACGGTGCATACTCTACAGACTTCAAACGTCCAAAAAGGACCTGACCCGGCAGAGACCTCGGCAGGTGTGAAGTGGTTTCTGGAGAGACGGGAAGTCAGAGAGAATGTCCCAGCAGGAGCCCCCGAGGCGGAAGAGACAATAGAGACGCCAACGAGCCTCGGAGGTTATATGTTTACTGAAGGACTGTGGGTTCATATGTTTACTGAAGGACTGTGGGTTGAGGGTGTGATATTTGATGTGGGGGGTTTTGTGTCTCTGGGGGTATAAGAGCTGTGAGGAAAGATTGTCCTGTCTCTTTTGTTGAGATACTTGCTGTTAGAGGATGAGACTGCAAATAAACCTTTCCTGAGAAATAAACTCAGTCTCGTTTGTGAAGGCATCCTCTACAACTGGAGAGTTTTATATTTCACTCTTGGCTTTTTACCTCCCCAAACAAATCTCGATATCATCCTGTCCCACTTTGAGAACTGGGCACCTGGAATCTCTGTTGGTAGAGCCTGGAAGAGGTAAAGTAATCTAGGTTGTATGCTGATTTTGACTGTCTCAATTTTTGAATTCAGATCCATATTTAAGATTGACCATCTATCAATATCTTTTTTTTATTTCTTGTTCCAACCTATCATAGTTTGCTTTATAGATTTTGCTTAGATCTTTAGGTATGTTCACTCCAAGGTATTTTATTCTTTTTGTTTCCAGTTTAGTTTGATCTTATCAGTTATCTGGTTTAGAGGGTTATAGTGGAATGTCAGTATTTGTGTTTTTGTTATGTTTATCTTGTATCCTGATAATTTTCCAAAATTTTCTATCAAGGTCATCATTTCCATTATTGATTCATCTGGTTGTTCAAGGTAAACTATATCGTCTGCAAATAGCCCAATCTTGTGTTCCGCTCCCTTTATTGCACCTTTTAATTTCTTATTTTGTCATATCGCTTGAGCCAGTGGCTCTATGAACAGAGCAAACAAGGTGGGCGATAGGCAGCATCCCTGCCTGGTTGATCTTTGTATATTTACTTTGTCTGTTAAGCTACTGTTTATCTTGATTCTTGCCACAGGTTCTTGATACAGCGTCCTTATGCATTGTACTGATTTTTCGTTAAATCCAAAGCGTTCCAGCACACTATATAGGAATTTCCAGTTAACCCTGTCAAATGCTTTTTCTGCGTCTAAACTCATTATTACTGCGCTTTTCTTTTCTTTATGTATTTGATTAATTATATGTATTGTTCTCTTGATATTGTCATGTGTTTGGCGTCCCTCTATGAAACCAGTTTGATCATCTTCTATCAATTCCGTCAAGAATGTCTTTATTCGTTTACATATAATTGTTGTATATATTTAATAATCCACATTTAATAAAGAAATTGGTCTATAGTTTCCGCATTGTTCTCTATCTTTCCCTGGCTTTAAAATAACTGAAATAATGGCTTCGTTCCATGATGGAGGTATTTTGTTGTTGTTCAACGTCCAATTAAATGACTTTAGGAGCTGTGGCATGAGTTCTTCTATAAACAGTTTATAAAACTCAGATGGGTATCCATCACTACCTGGTGATTTACCGTTTTTAAGTGACTTAATCACATCTCTAATCTCTTGTGTTGTTATTTCTGCTGTTAGCTTTTCATTTTGTTGATTTCCTATTGATGGCAAGTCCAATGTGCATAGAAATTTTTTAATATCCTTAGTATTTGTTTCTTCAGGTTGCGAGTATAGTTCTTGATAGAAATTATGGAATATTTCTTCGATGTTTTCTGGGTTAACTGTGGTTTTATTTGTGATGGGGTCTTTAATCTTATATACATTATTCACTGTTTGTTGTTTTCTTAACCGTTTTGCCAGCAGTTTTGTGGCTTTTGGCCCCATTTCATAATATTTTTGCTTTAGATATCTATTTTTCCTTTCAATTTCATCTATTTGTGTTTCTTTTATCTTTATTTTTTCTTCTTTAATTTCTTGGTATATTTTGGGGGCATTTGTGCTTTGATGTTTACGTTCTAATTCCCTCAGTCTCTCACATCTTTGTTCATATGTTTCCAGTTTAGACTTATTTGCTTTTCCTGTTTCAACAATTAATTTACCTCTTAACACGGCTTTTAGTGCATCCCATAGTATTGTTGGGTCCACTTCTTCGTTGTCATTCTCTTGGATATACTCGTTTATGTTTACTTTTATTCTTTCTTTCATTTTCTCATCATTTAACAGTCCTACATTAAGTTTCCATGTTGTTTGTCGTTTTCTATTGTTTAAATACAGTATATTTCCATGTATATAGGATTATGATCTGATATTTCTGCCCCTCCAATCCGACAATTTCTCACCCTGTGTCTGTCACCTTCATTCATAAGGAAGTAATCTATTCTAGAGTGTACTTTATGGACTGCTGAATAATGTGTATAGTCTTTTTCGAGTGGGTGCAGGTCCCTCCATATGTCTACCATACCCATTTCTGCCAGTGAGGTTCTTATGAACTTTGTTACATGTTTTTTTGTCTTCTTAACACTTGTTGTGTCAACTTCATGATCCATGACAGCATTTAAGTCTCCTCCACAAATTAGGACTCCTTCACTGTGTGTTGCTATGAGATCAAACAGATGTTGAAAAAAACCCTTGTCACTTTCTGGTGGGGCATAGATGTTCACTAATGTGATCTGCATACCATCTATTCTTCCCTTTATTATTACATATCTGCCTTCTTTATCCTGGATTTCTTGTTCACATTCAAATTGTATTTTATTTGAAATTAGTATCATAACCCCCCTTTTAGTTCCTCCCTTAAATGAACTGTAGTAGGAGTTCTTATAGCCAAATCTCTTTAGTTTCACATGTTCTGTCTTGCTCAAATGTGTCTCTTGCATAAATATAATTTCGGCTTTTTCTTTCTTGAATTTTCTTATTATCCTTTCCCTTTTAACAGGTGAGTTCAGACCATTCACGTTTAGTGTCATTATCTTAAGATTTTTACCCATATTTATGTTTTTCCGTTTTTTTAACTTGTGCTCCTAGCCCCTTTAACAACGAAAATAACACATATTTATATAAAAACACATTAACAAATCTCGACCTCCGTACTTTGGGCCTTTCTTCTGCCCACTGGTCCCTGTTGGAGGGTGGAGGGAATGTCCTCACCGAGTGAGGGGCCCTCCCTAGACCTGTATTTACTATCCAAGTAATAGTCATTAGTCTAGAAATGTCCAACAAAAATCACTTAAACCTCTCCTAGCCGTTTGTTTCTCTTTTACCTTGTCTTCTTGGCCTTCATTTCTTCTGTGCCTTTCTTAATCTTTGTTATGATCTAGGCTTTCAGCTGAAAGCCTTGCAGTTTTTCCTGGGCCCGCTGCTCCACGTCTCTCCCCCTTCTTCTGCCGCTCACTTGTCTCCACTCCGGCTGTCGTGATGTGTTCAGTGCCGCCGCTGCTCCAGCCGCTTCCTCCGGTACGCACACCACAAAGCCCCGTTCCATCATGTCCCGCGCTGCCTCTCTGGCCGTGTTGTAGGTTTTTACGCCGTCCTCCCAATGAATCCTCATCTTCGTTAGCGGCGTTTGGAATCTAATTTTTTTCTCTTTCAGCGTTTTTTTAATGTTGGCATATTTCTTCCGCTGCTGCACAATTTCTGTCGGGTAGTCATGATCAAAGAATATCTGTTTGTCGCCGATTCGTATCTTTTTTTTCCATGCTTGTGTCAGGATTCTTTCCTTTATGTCATATTTCAGAAAGTTTACCACAACTGACCTGGGTGGAGAGTTTGGCTTCGGGTTCTGTGCCGAGGCTCTGTGCGCTCGTTGAATCTGCAGATCCGCTTCACCGGGCAGCTCCAGCTCTTTTTTTAAGAACTGATCCATGAATTTCGTCATCGAGTTGCCTTCAATGCCCTCTGGGATCCCGAAGATGCGTATATTGCTCCGTCTGGACCTGCTCTCCAGGTCGGTTATTTTTTCCTGCATCCTCTGTGTTTGCGCCGTCAGGGTCTGCAGCCGCTCGCTTGCCTCGGTCTTCCAGTCTTCCAACTCCGATATTCGGGCCTGTGCTTCTGTCATACACGCCCGTTGAGAGCGCAGCTCCTCCATGTTTTCTGCTAGCTTGCGCTTCATTTCTCTTCGGAGGCCCATAATCTGAGTACATAAGCTGAGTACAGAGGGTTTATCCAGGACTTCGTGGACTGGTGCCATCGGAACTGCCTCCAGATCAACGCGAGAAAAACTAAGGAGCTGGTGGTGGACTGCCGTAGGCAAGGACAACCCCTCACAGCACCAGTAAATATACAGGGAACAGACATCGAGATGGTGACAGCCTATAAGTACCTGGGTGTTCATCTGAACAATAAACTAGACTGGTCACACAATACTGATGCACTCTACAAGAAGAGACAGCGCAGGCTGTTCCTGCTGAGGAGACTCAGGTCTTTTGGTGTACAAGGCGCGTTGCTGAAGACATTCTATGACACGGTGGTGGCATCAGCCATCACTTTTGGAGTGGTCTGCTGGGGCAGTGGCATTACTGCAGCCGATAGGAAGAGACTGAACAAACTGATCAAGAAAGCTAGCTCTGTCCTGGGGCAGCGCCTTGATCCGGTGGAGGAGATAGGAGAGAGAAGGACGGTGGCTAAACTGTCATCTCTGCTGGAGTCCAAGTTCCACCCTATGCAGGACATACTGAATGCACTGAGGAGCTCATTTAGCAGCAGACTACATCATCCCAGGTGCACAACCGAGAGGTTTCGCAGGTCCTTCCTACCAACGGCTGTCAGACTGTACAACCTAAGCAGGGCTGCTCGCAGAGATAGCAAAAAGACGTAACAAACTAATAGTTTTTTGAATGCAAAAGATGCAATAGACTTACACAATGGTCCCCCTCCGGCATACAACTAGGAAAATACCGGTCGCTATGGAGAGTGAGAATATGTATGGGCACATAATCATACCATGTAGGATAACTAAGTAGACGGTTGTGCTGTTTCATCCCATCTAGCAACAATGGTATCGAGTTTGGCGTCCTCCATTTTCCCTGCTGCAGTCACCTCGTTTTTTTGGGCCTCGTGTTCAGCGATTTCTCCTGCGTTGTTGAAGAGGAATTCTTTAATTTTACCCTGCTTTTGTCTGTGTGTCCGGCTCCTTCGTGTTTTCATCCCTTGGTTTATTGATCCGTTTATGTCGAGTTGGCCATTTACCAATGATTTTTAATCCGACTAGGGAGAGCTCTCTGTTTAAGCGTTATGTCTCTCCGCCATCATCCCGGAAGTCGCTCGCGTTTTTTTAACGAACTGGGTGGCACGTTTCGGCGTCCCATCGGACATCACGTCCGACAGGGGGCCTCAATTTGTCTCAGAACTGTGGTCAGCCATGGCCAGCAGCTTGGGAGTGACAATTCACCGCACCACCGCGTATCACCCTCAGGCTAATGGGTTATGCAAGCGTTTTCACAGATCTTTAAAGGCCGCCCTCAGGGCCTCACTAACGGATACAGATTGGGTGAATAAACTTCCCTGCGTTTTATTAGGGTTGCGTTCTGCGCCTAAAGAGGATCTAGATGCCTCCCCAGCAGAATTAGTTTTTGCACAACCTCTCAGACTCCCAGGTGAGTTTTTACCAGAGCATCCAGAGCCTGGGCATCTTCCAGCCCTGAGGCCCTTAGGCAGCAACGGACCGGATACGCTCCCCGGACCGGCACATCACTCTTTTTCACGGGTTTTTGTCCCCCAAGCCCTAAAAAACGCTGAGTTCGTTTTTGTTAGACACGAAGCTTTAAAATCAACCCTCCGTCCACCATACGACGGACCATTCAGAGTGCTGGAACCTGGTGATAAGCATTTTGTGCTTGATTTAGGGGACAGAAAAGAAACAGTCAGCATTGACAGACTTAAACCTGCTTTCTTGTTGAGTGACGAGCCTGCACGGGTGGCGAGAGCACCTCGGCAGGGTAGACCCCTCAAGAAAAAAAACTCAGCCCCCCTTCATGGAACAAATAACCACTCTCCTCCCCAAGCAGCAGATTCCTTACAGGAGGGTCCCACCGGGACGCCAAAGCGGACCTACAGCAGATTCCGGAGAAGATTAAAACCCAGACGGCACAGGGACTGATGCAGATTGACAAAGAGTTGTTAACTATGTTATCAGATTGTGCTGTGACAGTTTTAAGGCTGATTTGTGATATTACTATACTGTTGTTGTTACCACTGAATTTTCTACAGGATCATGACTGCTGGAAAGATTTTTTCCTTGTTTTCCCTGTCAAGATGTTTAACAGTATAATATGTCATAGAGATTATCTTAAACTGTAAACTTAATTTGATTGTTCTTTTCTTAGTCGTTTGGGGGGGGGGCTGTGGCTTATATTAATCATATATTCCATACCTACATATGTATAGACATATTAGAATGTTTAGTGATTACATATGTGGAATGACCTCACACCTCAGAACAGGACAAGGGGTCTCAACCGCCAGCGAGGATCAAAGAACAGACGGAGTCGCAGCGGTGGAGACCGGATCGAACTTCCTGACCACCCAGGGTCAGGTGGAGGAGACGGAGGACAATGGGGGGGGATTATGTTAATGTGGGATGTCGGCTTTGATATGCAATGTCTTTTGTTGAGTGTGGGTATAAGTATGAAGGTCTGACTGCGCTCGACCTCTTATTCTGCTTCTGCACCGAGATGAGACATGTTAGGGAGGTGAAGCTGATATTAAACTTTGATTTATAAAATCACATCGCTTCTTCATTTCAAGCTCCCTACAGAAGTGCTAATGTCACAGGAGCTAACAGTGGTAAAGTGCAAAGGTCATGACAATAAAAGAGACAAATGTGGCTAGAGGTAATCATGAGGCAGACAAAGCAGCAAAAAAGGCAGCAGGATATCAGCCATCGTTAATGTTGACACAGACAGGCAAGGAGGTTCAGGACATTTTGCCACAGATTGATGTAAATATGTTAATAGATGAACAGGGAAAAGCGTCTCCTGAAGAGAAAACAGTGTGGAAGCAGAGAGGCGCCACAGAAAAAGAAGGGTTGTGGAGAGCACAGGATGGTAGACCAGTGTTACCCCCAGGAATCAGAGAAAATGTGTTACATGAAGTTCATGGGTTAGCACATGTAGGAGCTAAACAAATGAACAGACATTTGGGTCACTGGTGGCATCCCTTTCTCACTGATATGATACAAAATTTTGTAAAAAGTTGTGCCATTTGTGTTTCTCACAATCCAAAACAGACGGTTAAAGTTTATCAAGGTCATTTTCCATTGCCTACTTTGCCAGGTCAGGAGATAATCATAGATTACACTGACATGGTGGAAAGAATTAGGGGATACAGATATCTCCTAGTGGCAGTGGACACATTTACAGGATGGCCTGAAGTGTATCCTGCAAAGAAAGAAGACAGCAAAACAGTGATCAAATTTTTAATAAATCAATACATCCCTACTTATGGATTTCCTAGGAGAATTAGATCAGATAATGGAACACATTTCAAAAATCAAGACCTACAAAAAGTGGAAAAAATGTTAGGTCTAAAACATTCATTTGGAACAGTTTATCACCCTCAATCTCAAGGTCAGGTTGAACGAATGAACCAAAACATTAAGGTGAAGCTTGCGAAGATCTGTAGCCAGACAGAAATGAACTGGTTGGATGCTTTACCTATTGCCCTATTGACGGTTAGAAGTTCTGTTAACAGCTTAACAGGTTTTACTCCTTATGAACTTTTAACAGGTCATCAGTTCCCAGGACCGGGAGCACGATTGCAGTTGTGTGAGGAAGAAGAGCCCAAGATGGGCTATAAACCATTTTATGACCAGCTAAGAGCTCTTGTGTCAGCTTTCTCACAACAGGTACAGGAAAAGAAGAAGCCAGGAGGTGATTTAAAACCCACGGAACCAATCACAACAGAGTGGGTTCTCCTGAAGTGCATAAAAAGGAAGTGGTCAGAACCAAGGTGGACAGGACCATTCCAAGTGGTGGAAAGAACTTCATACGCAGTGAGGTTAAAAGGTAAAGGCGACACATGGTATCACTGGAGTATGTGTGCAGCTGCTGAAGAGCCTGGATGAACATTGAGTGACATCAAACAAGGACTTAAAGGACAGTAACCAGTGACTTTTTTACAATAAGAGTGTTTTGTAGGCATTAATTGCTTAAAGGTTTTTATTTGTTTGCTAATAAGTATCATAATCATCACATAATCAGTAATTAGTGACCTGTGTAATTGCATAACTGTGTGACTGTATGATGTATGGCCTCTGGCATTGATAATCCCCTGGATGGATGGATGAAGAGAATGCTTGAGAAGTGGAAAAATGTGATTGTTTCTATAATTACATCCATTGTAAGTGTTATTGCTATTTTTGCTTTTTGTGGATGCTGTTGTGTATCTTCTATCAGATCTTTTTGCATTAGGATCATCACCGCTGCATTGGGAAGTAAACAACCCCCTCTATACTAAATGCCATTATTAAAACCTGATGGCTCAATTGCACTTGAAATGGAATCAGACAAAGATGATGATGAGGAGGACTATGACGTGCCTTTGAAGGCTTAAAGGGTTTGAGTTATTGGTCTCATCATGGATGAGACCAAAAGGGGGAAATTGATGGGATAAAGTGATCAATATAACCACATAACAGTTATTTGTGTGATTCAAAATATGTGTGTGATCAATTTAACCATGTAATAGTTATTTGTGTGACTCAAAATGTTTGTATTCTGCTTATACTTAGGTACTATGACCAATATACCATAATGGAATGTATATATTGGCAGATGTGTGGTTTATTTCCTGCAAATGGAGCAAATGTGGACCTCTGTCTCAACACAGAGGGCAGTAAAACACCTGGAGTTTATGAGGAGGTCTCGGCACAAAGGGCAATAAAACGCCTGGTGTTTGTGAGGAGGAAACACCGTTGTGATAAAGGATGGGAAATGGCCTTCATCTGACACCCGGAGCCAGGAGCAGACCCTTCAGATCCTCCCTGGGCTCAGCACCTGGACTGTTCTTCTTTGTTCATTTGTGTATAAATATTCTGGGTCAGGGCCAGCATAGTTAGTCAGACTTCATGAACTGACACGGTCTGTTGCTGTCAGGACAAGAATGTTTGACCCGGCGCTGTAACCTACTATATTCAACATGCTTGCTTAAATAAATACCTGTTCCAATTAAACTAAATATCTTCCTTTAAAAACAAATCTGGGTAAACCATCTACACATATAGACAAGCTTTGAAGAGTAGACTTAGATGGTTTTCTACTGTTTTTTTTTTCATCCTAACAGGCACAAACAAAGTTTTATATAAATTAGCATATTTCATCGTTTTGCTCTCACAAGCAAATACTTCAGACAAAGCAAGCACGAATCAGCAGAGTTGGCTACTAGCCAGCTAGCGCTCTTCGCTAACACTCGTTAGCCAGGAAGGAACTGCATTGTTATTGCTCAAAAAAGTGAGCTTGCAACCAACAGGATAAATAAGTGAAAAGATGCACAATATCACAAAACACTCACCATCCATGGTTTGCAACAATGACGTGTCAACCCCCAATCTCCCTGCCATTGCTTGCCGGCTGATGGCTGTAAATGGCGTCCATTGAACCACTTCCAGTCCTTTCTGTTCGCCCCACTTCGACCGTTGTGATCCTTGATGGCCTGGTAATCACTTTTTATTTTCTTCAGTTTCTCCCTACATTGTTTTAATGTTCGGTTGTATCCGTTGGGCTGTCATCTGTTCGGAGACCTCTGTAAACTTTTTCGTTGCGGGTCGTTCCATCGAACTCTCTCTGGATTCTATCGTCAGCCACCAAACACAGAAAAAAAGTCCACACCTCTTCATTGGACCACAGTGTAGATTTCTGCGAAACTTGTGAATCCATATCTATTAAAAGGAACTCCGATTATATTGGCATGTTAGCTCTATATGCTTTATTTTTATGTTAGTAACATAACTATAATATAATTTTTTTGAAAACAATTCCCAGTTTTATATATTTTTAAAAAACTTTATTACGATGTAAATCGCCATTTTTGTTTACGTCGCAATGCATTCTGGGTAGTGACGTAGAATGGTTGCAGCCGTTTTTTCTGTCTTATACAAGCCAAGAAGCGAAGCTACTAACCACTGCCATTTGTCAGTGAAAATGCCACATTGCGTGGCTTTTGGATGTAATTTCCAATCAAAGGGAAATAAAGAGAGCGGGGTAAGCCTCCATAGCTTTCCTAAAGAGGGAAAGTTGAGGAAAAAGTGGGGCGGCAGCGGCTCAGGAGGTAGAGCAGGTCGTCTGGCTGCACGGTGGCGCAGTGGTTTAGCACTGTGGCAGCACAGTTTTACCCTCGGCCGGGGGATCGCGGGGATCATGAGATCGTGGGTTCGATCCCAGCCCCCGACCAACAGTGAGCTGTGTGGAGTTTGCATGTTCTCCCCGTGTTGCGCGGGTTTACTCCGGGATTTCTCCGGTTTCCTCCCGCACACCAAAAACATGTAGGTTTAGGGCGCTCGCGCACGCAGCGACCAGCAGCCGGTGGCTTGTCACCAGACTGCAAACCAAGTCTACCTACGGGTACAAATAAGTAACAAAAAAAACAAACAAAAAAAAATAATAACCCGATGGTTGGCGGTTCGCATCACGCTCTCCCCAGATATCCTGCCGTTGTGTCCCTGGGCAAGACACTAAACCCGCATTGCCTCCAGTGCCCATAACACTGGGTATGAATGTGTAAAAATGTTTAAATGCTCGGTGGTGGCCGGAGAGGCCGTTGGCGTGGATTGGCAGCCACATTTCCCTCACTCTGAGTGTCTGTTATAGCACACACTTGATAAAGCTGACATATGTATTAATCATGTTATGATAAAGCACGATATCGCTCAAAGCGCGTGCATGAGACATGTCTGTGATCACGCACTATAGCGCACGCTTGATAAAGCTAACATATATATTAATCACGCTATGATAAAGCACGATATCGCTCAAAGCACACGAGCGTGCTCAAGCGAATCACGGTTCGAATTTTGTCACGCATACCTGCCAAGTGATACGTTTCGCCGTATTTTAATACGGGGAAAATGCAATTTTAGCAAATACGGGCGTATTGACATTTCTGTATGCCAAAAAGAAAAATATACGGGAAAAAAAATTATTGAGAGTGTGGAGGAACACGTCGTGTGTGACCCCCACAGCGTACGGGGCTGGCAGAGCGCTCAGCGTGAGCAATTATCAGAACAGTGAGAGATATGGACTGATCATTATGCAGATGCGCCTCGCATCTTGATCACTCGCATTGTTTGTTGCTGACTTTGAGGCATACCCTGTACACTGCCTCACACCGAGAAAGGGGTAGGTTGCCCAGAGGGTTGTCACCACTTCCCTTCAGACAAAAAGAAAAAGTTCCTGATGAAACTAACCTTGCCCTTACAGAGTAAGGGGTACCATAAGTTCTCTGATTGGTAGAGTGATGAAAGATTTCACAAGAGTGATTCAAAATAATATTTTTTGTGTAGTCCCTTTTCATAGCCTTCTGTAAAAAACAGAGGGCTTTTGCTGGTTCCATCATTTTAGCTACAACAGCAGTCTGTCCAGCTGACGTTGGCACTAAGGAGCAAATATAACAATTGGAACGATTAGCTGCCCTGGCCGTATAATTAGCATACCTCCACCACGTATTGGCAGCATATTCATGATCGTGATGTTCATGTAACTCTAGCCAATTATGCTGAATATGTGCAAGGTCCTTAGCCCTACGATGTATGGTTTGTGGTGCAGCTAAAGGAAACCAAAATAATAATGTCACCCCTAGGATGATGATGTAAAGGAAACAACAACTACACCCTTTAATGATCAAACGTCTTTCTTGCGCTTCTTGTCTCTCCATGATGGTCAACCATTCGCTTCCCTATCCCAAGTCGGTACTGGACACCACGTAGGGCGTCGTCAGTCGACACTTGTATAGGAAAACAATTAAGAAAAAGTCTCTTGCTGAGAGTCTTTAATGGAATGGAGTTGAAAATATTTATTCAGTAGTCCCTTACTGTGAGTTCAGAGCAGGGTAAAGTTTACAGTGTGTTAAATGCACCCAAGAGTCCCGTCCTTCAACTTTCACCGCTGTTGGCGTTGACAAAACAACTTTATGTGGTCCTTGCCAGGGTGAATCAGTCTAATTCTTCTTTTTGATGGCTTTGATGAGGACAAGGTCTCCTGGCTTGGCCAAGATCGGTGCAGTTTCCTTGTGAACCCTCCTGGGGAGAGTAGCAGCGATAAATATCTCTGTTAGTCAACATTCTTCTCATGTAATCTGCTAAACACACTTCTTCATCACTAGGATTGAATGGTCTCAAAGATGGCAACAAGTATGGTTTGCCATACATGATTTCAAATGGAGACAACCCCCCTTTGGTTGGGATTATCCTCATGCAAAACAAAACTAATGGAAGGCAATAAATCCAATTTTGCCTTGTTTCTGCCATTGTTTTTCTGAGTCTTTCTTTAATAGTTCTGTTTGTGCGTTCTACCAGTCCTGCAGATTGTGGGTGATAAGCTGAATGATTCTTCAAACTGATGTTCAGTGCTGTGCCTAAATGTGATATAACTTGATTTACAAAATGTGTACCATTATCTGAGTAAATTTTCTCAGGTATTCCAAACCTAGGTACAATTTCTGAAAGCAATTTCTTTGCAACTGTGATTGCATTTGGATGTGTGCAAGGAAAAGCTTCTGTCCATTTAGAAAACATATCACAAATGACCAAACAATATTTCTTGCCTTCACATTTATTCAGTTCAATAGAATCCATGCAAATGTTCTGAAATGGATAAGTAGAGGCTGGAAAAGTGCCTCTCTGAGGTTTGAAGTTTCCCTGTGCATTGTTTTTTGCACAGATCAGACATTTTTTACAAAACTGTGTGGCAAACTGGCTAAACCCATAAGCAGTAAAAGTTGTATTCAATGTAGATGGTGTAGGACATTGGGGAAGTCAGATTATTTAGCACCTCAGACAGAGACAGTGAATACGCATGGGAGAACAATGCCCAGGGAGTTCCTGGGCATATAGCCACAAGGAGTCAGAGACATAGGGGGTTGAAGGCAGTGTAATGTAAATGTCATGCTGTGTGATGAGAAACTTCCATGTAAATGTGTGAAGAAGTACTTGGGTAAAAGGGGAGAGAGCTTGCTGTAATGGTTCAGTCTTTTCTGTGCTTGTGAGATGTGAGTGTGTAATAAATCACCTGTCCATGGATCCATCTCTTTATTTACACACTCCACAATACCATCCCCCCTCTTGTTACATGCGAAATGCCATGGAGCAAGGTAGAGACTTGGTGGAACAGTTTGCGTGGTAGAATAGGCTTGTTTGCCTTACATTTGTAGAGCTTTAAGGTGTCACCTTTAAGGTGTCATTAAGAACAGCTCCCTCTTTCATCCATTTGTAAATTTCAGCCTGTGGTGCTGCTTTTTTGAGCCTCAACAAGAACATAATGTGATAGCTCTTCAGTCAGTGTCAGAACAGAATGAAATGTGCTTTGTCTAGGTTGCGAGCCTTGTGCAACCGCCTTTGCAGTTTAATCCGCAAAATAATTACCTTTAGAAACTGGATCATTACCATTCGTATGAGCAGCACATTTGCATATGGCCAGTTGTAATGGCAGTTTGACACTTTCAAGCAGCTCCAGAATGAGGTGTTTGCACTTTTTGTGCAGAGTGGTGAATAGTGTAAAATGCATATTGGCTATCAATGTAAACTGTGAGTTTGGGTTTTTTTGTTGTTTTTTTTCCCCCCAATTTGCATGCTTCAATTAGAGCGATCAACTCTGCTTCAGGTGTCCGCTCAATCTTGTCCACCTGTGCCATTGGTTTTTTGTAAATGAGGTCAGACAATGGTTGCACTTCAAATTAATAATTTGCAATCCAGGAGCGACAATAACTTAATGTCCCAAAGAATGACATCATGTCTCTTTTTGTGATTGGTTTAGGCGCTGCCAAAATAGCCTCTTTGCGAACAGGATCAACATGTCTCCCTTCTGCTGATGTAACGGATGCCAACTAGTACTGTTCGGCGTAGAACGTTAGTAAAAAACCTCCCTCCCGAAAAGCCTCATACAGTATCGGTAGCGCTGAGCTATCGGTCGGACCTTTAGCTCAGCGCGATCGTGCTGTGTCTCCCATGCTCGAACTGTGTAGTTAACTGTGAGGTCACGGGTTCGTGTCCTGTGTAGGGCGAACTGCGCTGATGACCTCAGTTAGTTAAAAGTGGTGCTGTGAGCCCCAGATGGTAGCGCTGAGCTACCGGTCGGACCTTTAGCTCAGCACGATCGTGCTGTGTGTGTCTCTGTGTAGTTAACTGTGAGGTCGCGGGTTCGTGTCCTGTGTAGGGCGAACTGCGCTGATGACCTCAGTTACAAAGTGGTGCTGTGAGCCCCAGATGGTAGCGCTGAGCTACCGGTCGGACCTTTAGCTCAGCGCGATCATGCTGTGTCTCCCATGCTCGAACTGTGTAGTTGACTGAGAGGTCGCGGGTTCGTGTCCCCGAGTGGGCGAACTGCGCAGGATGATCTCAGTTACAATGGTGCCGTGAACCCGGGATGGGAGTGAGGTTTAAGGGGGAGAGTGTAACGGATGCCAACTAGTACTGTTCGGCGTAGAACGTTAGTAAAAAACCTCCCTCCCGAAAAGCCTCATACAGTATCGGTAGCGCTGAGCTATCGGTCGGACCTTTAGCTCAGCGCGATCGTGCTGTGTCTCCCATGCTCGAACTGTGTAGTTAACTGTGAGGTCACGGGTTCGTGTCCTGTGTAGGGCGAACTGCGCTGATGACCTCAGTTAGTTAAAAGTGGTGCTGTGAGCCCCAGATGGTAGCGCTGAGCTACCGGTCGGACCTTTAGCTCAGCACGATCGTGCTGTGTGTGTCTCTGTGTAGTTAACTGTGAGGTTGCGGGTTCGTGTCCTGTGTAGGGCGAACTGCGCTGATGACCTCAGTTACAAAGTGGTGCTGTGAGCCCCAGATGGTAGCGCTGAGCTACCGGTCGGACCTTTAGCTCAGCGCGATCGTGCTGTGTCTCCCATGCTCGAACTGTGTAGTTGACTGAGAGGTCGCGGGTTCGTGTCCCGTGTGGGGCGAACTGCGCAGGATGATCTCTGTCACACTGACAGAATGTGGCCTAAGTATTTCACTTCTGGCTTCCACAGCTGCAGCTTTGCTTTGTTAATCTTGTGACCCTGCTCAGCTAAAAAATTCAACAAGGCAATGGTGTCTTTTTTTTCAAATGATTTCATCAAGGGATGCCAGCAAAATGTAACTGGGCCAAATTTGCTGACATTGCCTGTGAAAAAATGGTTGGTGATTCACAATAGCCCTGTGGTAGCCTCGTGAATGTGTACCTCTTGCCTTCAAATTTGAATACAACCCAAAACTGATGATCTGGGTGGATGGGAATGCTGGAAAAAGTATTACTGATGTCAATCACTGTGAAAAATTTTAATTTGTGATTGTAGATCATTTAACAAAGTGTATTGCACAGTATTTTTAGATCTAATACTATAACCCCTGCATCTATGAGTCCCTGTATACCAGGTTTAATACCTTCTTGAATTCAATTCAACTTTATTTATATAGCACTATATCTCAACAACAGTCATCTCATGGCTCCTGGGCATAAAAGATATTGTCTCTGATAAGGCCTAAAATAAGGTTTTACATTTATTATTACCAATTCTGTATTATTCATTAAGCCTACATCCTTCCATTGCATGTGTTTAGGCTTGCTCAATGCAATGTGTGGTGACTCCTAGTGTTTAAAGTGACCTTTATTTTTATCTGATAACCTCACAGATGTTTCTGCAGAGCCCTTTGGTGACCAGTACAAATTTGCAATAATTGTTCTGGAGGATGAGTTTACAAAAAATGTTTTCTCAAATTTGTCATCTGAGCCACTCAGATATTTGTCATACATGTTGCAATGATTTTGATTTGTGGCTTGCACGGTTGTAGGAACCTGTGTTTTGAAATATTGCATTACTTTGGCTTCCAAACTCTCAGCCACTCAGGTTGGTCCGGCCGGTACCAAGCGAAGCGACCATGAGCTGGTACTGCAAAATCTTGCAAAATATGAATTTCTGATACATGTGGGAATTGTGATGCCCTCATACCACCTTCTGTCGGAATTAGGGCGATATTGAGAGTTGTGAGCAAATCCCTTTCTAATAAGTTAACTAGACACACTTGTGACAAAATGAATGAACCTTCTGCACTGTCCCCTGTAACATCTTTTTACTGTTACAATTTCACAAAGATATTTCTTTTTTAGCTTCCCATTTGCTGATTTAATGATCACTGTCTGTTCTGATTTTGTGAGCCCCAGAATCATGAAGAAATTTCAAAAAAGTTCCTTGAACTTCTAGAGCAACCTCTGATAAACCCTTTAGTGTCGTGATTAGGTCAAAGTCAAGTAAATGAAATACTGTATGTCAAATGTTATTGTCAGTAGCTGTACTTAGCTTTGGTTCGGTCAGTCACATGTCGGGATGTGATGAGTCCGGTTGTCGCTGTTGCTGTCGTTGTTGTGGCTTTGAGCAGGGCGTAGTCCTTTCCCCTCCCTCTGGCCTCCTGAACGTGGCCCGCAGATCCAGCACCAAGGCCTCTCCCCCCTCCTCCACGCCGGGGACCTTGGGAAAATACAGAAGTGGGGGAAGCAAAGGCCTCCCCCTGAGGGTCAGCTCAGTTGTTCTGCGTGTTTTGCATATATCAACACATCAGCAAATGAACATGTGTGATATATTACAAGGTGTATGCATACATGCTGTGCTAAATTTGGATGCATGTTCTGTAGGAATACACTTCTCAAATGTTGTCAATAGGGTTCTGAACCTGTATCTGCAGTAGGATTTTCCAAACATGAATGATTGTCCAAAAACATTTTGGGGGGAGCCGCGGTGACAGCATTGCTGTGGAAACATGCCACATCCGAGTGTAATCCGTCATGTAGCGAGGGCCGATCTCTGTCCTCTGTAGCGGGGGGGTGGGGGGACAACCCCCCCACACACACACACAGCCCTGAATGTGACCTTTCATTTGAGCCCAAGATGAAGCTTCTATGTTGAATCATTCAAAAGTTACAGACGTTTTTCCAAACTGTGCCATTTGGCACAATTTGGCACAGTCCAAAACGCCTGGGTAATATATTCATTTTTTGTGGTATTGTTACAAAATTTGGACCTCAGCTGGATAACACTTGGTTCTACACTTCTGTTGCATTTTCCAGCCCGGATCTGAAGCTGTGTGTTATTTGCAAGCATTTGTATCCCAAAAAACACCCAGGCCAAATTTATTTTCTTCAAGTTCACTATGTTTAGATGACTGTAACTCAGTGGCCGGAGCACTTAGAGAGATCATGTTTTTTTTTGCCAAAAAATTCAAAGTGTTTTCTTTTAAATGAGACCAACCCCATGAAGATGCTGCAAAGGGTTGAATAACAGCTTTCGATTTACTTTGGGCACATTATTTTTTGGCGTTTTTAGGAAAATTGACCGGAGTGTAAGGGGTTAAGACACTGGTGGGAAATGAGTCAACAGTACAAACCATTTATCAGTGACTTTGAAAATAATGGCTCATTCTTTAGAAAAAGTAACCAAAGCAATTATTTTATTAACTGAAGAGTGTATTGTTGGATGTGCCACCGCAGAAGACCCCACACACTTTAGTGACAGTACCAGTATATGGAGGAATTCTGGGCCATATTAGCATCTGTCCTTTATCATAATGGGTTTGGGCAGGGGTGTCTAATCATGTGCCATGGAGGGCCAAGACCCTGCAGGCTTTACCTCCAACCAGTGTCTTCAACAGCAGAGTCCACAGAATTTCTTTCCACTGACTGCTGATCAGTGACAACACCTGCTGAAGAGACTGGGTAGAAGAGAGAACCTGCAGGGTCTTGGCCCTCCATGGCACATGATTGGACACCTCTGAGTTAGGGTTTAATGGGATTTAACATTTTAACACAAACTGCTTTATGGTTCATAATTCTGTTGACAGACTTACCCCAAACCAAAAGTGATTTCTCAAACTGATGGATTGTTCTTAGCTTTTCCAATCTTTCAGTATTTAATTTGTCACTTGGTGGTAACCCTCACGTATAAAAAAAGAGACACATCTTCAAAAACTTCAGAGGTTTATTGTCAGTGCAATTCCCAGTGCAATACTACATGAACACATGTATAGTACATTGTTGATGCAGAGAATATATATTTCTACAGTACATGTATCTAGTAAATCAAGTATTTTCCATGTAACCTTGTGACTGCATTATTTTAATTGCTTTTAATCCTAGAACAAGTTTGTTTTGGCCTAAAATGCATCATAATTGTCAAATATATCTTATTATACCTAACTCAGTACTGTTTACTTTTTGAATGTATATTTTGTGACTAATATAACCCAGTGATCAAGTTGTGTCAGCTGACCACTTTTTGCTATGACACCACCACAGACTCAGTGCAGCTGGAGCAGGTACATGACATGATGTTTCAACAGTCTGTCCATGATTTTCACACAGATCAGAGCAATTTGTTGTACAGGAAGCTAAACGTTTCTACACACATGCTTAAGTTCTATAATCACTGATCGTTTGCGAAGCTGGGGTGACATCAGTGAGAGGCTGTGTTGAACGCCAGACCCACGGTTTGAAGTGGTAATTTTCCCACAACAGAGCCATCTGAAACATACACACACAGCATACATATTTTAGTACCTAACAGCGATAACTTGCAGACATTACAGTGTAGCACGACGTACTTATAGCAAACTAGCATTAGCAACCATTAGCTTACCGTCATATATGAACTAGTTTCTATCCTCACGTCTTCGGCTCTCCCAGAAGCTGTAGTACTATTCCAGTGTTTCGTCTCACTGCCTGTACCCTTGTCTGGCGGTGTCAAAAAGTCACAGACCGAGGAGTCGCCTTGTACAGCTGCAATGTTATGTTTTGCTTGGGTCGCGTGTTTTACGTCACGGGAGTGTGGCGCCGCCTTGCTGTAAAAGAATCCCACCCACCCTAGGCGTACCCAGCTGCAATGGAAACACAACCGAGGCCGAAACGAGTAGTGGCGAGTAGTGTAGAGTAAGGCTAACTGGGGCTAGTGGAAAAGGGCCATTAATACCGTCTTTACTCGCTAACCGTGTTTACTTGCTGAACTGTTTTTTTCAATATGGCGGTTATAGATTCTGCAGAAGATGGCGCTCTGATGATGTTACGCCCTGACCAATCAGTGGCCTGCAGTCTGTTGACGTCACATTTTCAGCCCGACTCAGCCCGCTTAGTACCCCAGTGGAATAGGTATGAAAAAAGTACCTGGTGCCAGGTACTAATGGAAAACCCTACAAACGGGGTAGAGTCAAGCTGAGTAGGGCTGAGTGGGTTCTAGTGGAAAAGGGGCTGAAGTCATTTTGATGCTGACCTTTGACCCTGCAATCCCAAAACCATAGTCACACTTCAGGGTCACAAGGTGAACCTGTGTAGCAAGTTTGGTGACCCTAACTTTTCTCGTTGTACAGTAATAAGACATAGGGAATGTTAACGTTGACCTTTTGACCCCAAACCCGAAGTCAGAGGTCAGGATTCCAAGGTGAACCTGTGTACTAGGTTTGGTAGCCCTAGCTTTATAATAATAATACACCAGATTTATATAGCGCTTTTCATAGACACTCAAAGATGCTTTATGCGTCATACAGTAGTAAAGCATAAGAAATGCTAACCTTGACCTTTTGACCTCAAATCGATAGAGTTCAGGATCCCAAGGTGAACCTGTGTACCAGGTTTGGTGGCCCTAGCTTTACTCATTTTGTAGTAATCATAAATGTAGCATTTATCATAGTACAACTGCAATGCTAAATTTGAATCTTTGTCCTTTTGACCCCAAACCCATAATTAGGTGACTGTGTAAAGTTGGATTTATACACCCACATCACATCAACGCCATTACAGATGTCCGTCACAGATGCAGTGATCAGCATTTTTTTCTTGTGTGTTGGGTGAAATGCTTTGTTCCGTTACCAAAACGGGTTTCAGCCAATGTGTGTAGTGATTTGTGTTCGTCATGTGTTTTTGTTCATGAAATAGCGATGGACAAGAGCAGATTAAGATGGAGTTGGAGCTAAAAAATGTTAAGAAAAAGCAACTTTTAATACAATCGTTGCACAGAGAAAAAGAGAAGTTGGAGAAAATGGTGCATGTGACCACCGCCACTGCCATTTTGACAATCTGTGTAATTACTTAAGTTATGACTAGCCACAAAACGCTCTGTATCTGCTTACTTCCTCAATATTCTTTTGAATTTGGACCGCTGTTTAAGCTACTTTCCTTGGAAGTTGTGCCGCCGTCAACAGGCAGATCGAAGCAGTGACAAGAACCAGAAAATGTGAAGGAGGAGACAAAGCGGACCAATCATAGCTCTTATGCATCATGCTGCCATCATCCAAGATGGCAGCATGTGTATTGTCTGCTCAGTGTCTCTCTGGATTAAGTTGTTTTTAAATGGATTTTATTGCATTTAAATCTCTTTTTATAAGTTGCAGTTGATATTTTTATTGAAATCCCTTTATATGTTTTAAGTAAATTGTGGACTTTTAATGAGTTTAATGACTTTTAACAAGTTTAAAGAATACTGCTATCACCTTTGAGTGTGGCTAACAGGTCTGGGCCTGTGCCCAGGACGAGTTGGTTGGCTGGGCTTGTGGCATTCACCTGGAGAGGTGGCTGGGAGGCTTGTGCTCCTCCTGGGGGTTGAACTGGCTAGCTTAGGCCTGCAACACCTCCCTGGAGACTGGGCTGGGAGGCTGATACTTCTTCTGGAGCTGAGCTAACTAGCTTGGGCCCACAACATCCCCCTGGAGAGTGGGCTGGGAGGCCTATACTCCTACTGGAGCTGAGCTTACTAGCTTGAGCCTGCAACATCCCCCTGGAGACTGGACTGGGTGGCCGATACCCCTCCTGGAGCTGAGCGAACTAGCTTGGGCCTGCAACACCTCTCTGGAGACTGGGCTGGGAGACCTACATCTCTCCTGGAGCTGAGCTAACTAGCTTGGGTCTGCATCATCTCCCTGGATACTGGGCTGAAAAGCCTGTATTGCTCCTGGAGCTGAGCTAGCCAGCTTGGGTCTGCAACATCTCCCTGGATACTGGGCTGGAAGGCTTATATTCCTCCTGGAGCTGAGTTAACTAGCTTGGGCTTGCAACATCCCCCTGGAGACTGGGCTGGGAGGCCTACATCTCTCCTGGAGCTGAGCTTACTAGCTTGGGCCTGTAATATTTTCCTGGATATTGGGTTGGAAGACCTATATTACTCCTGGAGCTGAGATATCTAGCTTTGGCCTGCAACATCTCCTTGCAATATTTATTTCTTTTAGTATTTCTTTTAGTATAAGAACTTTTAAGCTGCTGATGTGCAGAAAGTGGAGGACAATGGCATTTTTTATTACTTTAATATGCTTGTTGGCAGCCTGGAACATGAGATCAAATAATGTTCCCTGGGTGAGTACCCATGCCAATGTGTTGTGTTTTTGGGACACTTACTATAGCGGCACTGATTTTAATGTTGTTTATGAGCAATCGCAGACTCATTTGGTCTGGGTCATAGATTCATGGACAGAGGTACCAAGGGAATTACTTAAACTTCAAAATGTTCTTACCTTATATGACCTCACACTTTTGCTCAATGAAAAGAATCGCCTGGCTTCAATATACAAAAATTCTGCTTCAAAATGTGATGTGAAGCAAAGATTGATGATTGTCCTACTTTTATTATTATCTGGAAATGTGCAACCAAACCCTGGACCTGATCTGCAATGTATCCAGACTCCTGCTGATTTTAAATCAATGTCTGGTCTCAAAATTATTCATTTTAATGTGCGCAGTTTACTTCCTAAAATGGACATGGTCAAAATTTGGATTAGATCAACTGATCCGGATATTGTGATCATCTCTGAAATGTGGCTTGACAAAAGCTGTCACAGATGATGATATTAGTATAAATGGATACAATGTCTTCCGTACTGACAGGCCTAAAAAAGGTGGTGGTGTAGCCGCCTATGTTAAATCAAGATTTGATGCTTCAATTGTCTTGTCTTAGTCCAGTTCTAAGCAGATGGAGTTTCTGGCCTTGAATATGGAAATAGCCAAATCCCTTCCCATAACTGTTGTTGGTTGTTATAGACCTCCATCTGCCACCAAGGAGGCATTATCATCCTTAAAGCATCTTTTGTCCAAATTAAACTACAATGAGCTTTTCATGGCAGGAGACTTCAATTGGGATTGGTTAAACGTAGCTTCTGAAGAATTTAAATCTTTCTGTGACTCTGTAAATTTTAGCCAGTTGATTAACTATCCAACTAGGCCAAATATTAAAAGTCCTGAAAAGTCCACTTTGATTGACTTAATTTTAACAAATGCTCCACATAAATTTTCATCTGTGGGTGTTTTCTGCAATGACTTGAGTGATCATTGTGTTGTTGCAGTGTGCAGAGATACAAAAATCCCCAAATGTAAACCGTGCATTATTTTCAAGCGGAATTTAAAGAAATTTAATGAACAAGCTTATCATCATGATTTGTCCTTGGTTAATTGGGAACATATAGGCCTGTTGCCAGACGTTGAGTTAGCGTGGACTTTCTTTAAAGAAAACTTTGAGAAAATTGTAAATAAACATGCTCCTAGAGGGAAATTCAGAGTAAAGGGGCATGAAAACCCCTGGTTCTCTCCTGGACTGTCTGATGCCATTTATCAGCGTAATGTGGCTTGGGCCAAAGCCAGGAAAACTGATACTGCCAGTGATTGGTCTATTTTTAGACAACTGAGAAATAAATGCACTTTTTTATTAAAAAGGCTAAATCTGAATATTATTTATCTGTCATAACTGAGAGTCTTAATAATCCACAGAAATTTTGGAAAGTGATCAAAGGTTTATCTGTGAACAAAAGCTCTCAGGTTCTTCCTACTTTTGTTTTAAATGGCTCAGTCCCAGTTTATGATAGAACTGAGGTTTTAAATTGCTTCAATAACCATTTTGTATCATCTGGTTTTCTGTTTAACTCTACAGGAGCTACATCTGTGCCTCACTGTACTAATTCCCAAATGTTTTTTGGAGAACCTTTTAGACTTGTACCTTTTACTGTACAGCAAGTTCATAAGGCTCTCAAAACTTTGAATCACAGAAAACCTCCTGGACCAGACTTGATAGAGCCTTACTTTTTGAAAATGGCTGCCGATTTTATTACACAGCCTCTTACAGTACTTTTTAATTGAAAACAAAGAGATTCCTGTAGTATGGAAGTCAGCTTTTGTGGTTCCTCTCTTAAAAGGAGGTGACCCAGCAGTTTTAACTAACTACAGACCAATATCAAATTTGTGTGTCTTGTCCAAGATTCTTGAATCTCTCATGTGTGATCAACTTAAAGAGTTTTTATACTCAAATGAACTTCTTTCAAAACTGCAATCAGGCTTTAGAAAAAAGCACAGCACTATTACTGCTGCTACAAAAGTGGTCAATGATATACAGGTACTTGTTGCTCTTGATAAAAAGCAGTACTGTGCTGCACTTTTCATTGATCTGTCAAAGGCTTTTGACACTGTGGACCACACAGTTTTAAAGCAAAGACTCATCAGTTTTTGTCTGTCGGAACATGTAGTCTCCTGGTTCGCAAATTATTTGAGTGACAGGACCCAATGTATTAAATATGATGGTTTGTGTTCTGAAATTGTCAGTGTCCACAAGGGGGCGCCACAGGGTTCTGTATTAGGACCCCTCCTATTCATTATGTACATTAATGATCTAGGACAAAATGTGTCTGATGCTAGTTTGCATTTTTATGCCGATGACACAATTATTTACTGCTTTGGCTCTTCCCCTGCTAATGCTGTTGCTTCTCTGCAGAAAGCTTTTAATGGGGTGCAGCACACACTTCTGCAGCTAAAACTAGTCCTTAATGCTGACAAAACTAAACTGATGTGGTTTTCAAATTTTAGGAAGAGTCCACAAATTTTTCCCACAGTGTCCACTTTTGAGGGAAATGAAATTGAGGTGGTTCACTCGTACAAGTATCTTGGTATCTTGCTTGATGACGCTCTGACTTTTAAGCCCCATGTTGAAAAACTTGTGAAGAAACTTAAACTGAAACTGGGTTTTTTATTTTGAAATAAATGTTTTTCTTTTGAGGTTAAAAAGCGTCTTGTTACTGCAACTTTTTTATCTATTTTAGATTATGGAGACCTCTTGTATATGAACGCTTCAGCTCAGTGTCTGAGTAAGATTGACTCTGTATATCATGCTGTTTTGAGGTTTGTTACAAACTGTAGAGCCTTGACCCATCACTGTGAACTGTATTCTAGAGTGGGATGGCCCTCTTTGTCCACCAGGAGGTTGACTCACTGGTACTTTTTTATTTACAAAGCCATGCTTGGACTGTTGCCCCCTTACATTTGTAATTTGATCACACTGAGAAGTGTTGATTCTTATGGTTTGCGTTCTAATGATCATTTGTTGCTTTCTGTTCCATTTGCCCGTACTGAGCTGGGAAAAAGAGCTTTCAGGTTCTCAGCCCCCTCTACATGGAACATGTTGCAAAAAGACTGGAAACTAACGGAACTTGTTTCATTGAACGACTTTAAAACCAGATTGAGAACACTTGAGACGGCCTCACTAATTTGTAACTGTTTTATCTGATTTGTATGTCATTGTAAGTGTATTTGTGATTTTTTTGCTGCCTCTTGGCCAGGACTCCCTTGAAAAAGAGGTTTTTAATCTCAACGGGTTTTTTTTTTCCTGGTTAAATAAAGGTAAAATAAAATAAATCACCGGCGTGTACATCGGGCAGCGTGATAGAAATGCATGTCACTGCTGCATCGACGCTGTTGCAGCTACTGTACGTCATGTCAACGCGGGTGCATAACTTGCACTTCAGTTGTCCAACATGTGTATTAGATACAACTACTGTATCAATTTGAAAAGCCTACATCATTTCTTTAATTAGTTACTGTGTTTAGAAGATTGAGGGAAAAATCTGACCTGACCTTTGACCTCAAGGTCACCCAATGAAAGTGAATTGCAATATGCACATCATCGTAGTTTATAAAACCATGGTATCTGTTGTGTCTGGAATTAGGACAGCAGAGGCAAGAGCTGTACTGAACGGTGGTTTATTGAACATACGCTGCTAACAGCATGTGTTACAGTATGCCAATTACTAAGCTAATCAAGAGCTAGTACAGGTTGGTGTTGGTATAGAGGCAGAGGGCCAAAAAGACAGTCTCCTGCCATTAGTCCCCTAATATAGTCACGGCATGATGACGTCACATTGTGCGTGTGTCCCCACGTCCGTGACGTGTATGGTGGTAAATGCCACAGTACCAAGTTTTAAAACAATCAGACCAAAACTGTAGGAGGAGCTGATTTCTCAAAAGTGGGACAGACAGATGGACGGACTGACCCATAACATAATCCCTCTTTGGTCTTCACCCAAAGGGCTCTTCGACCCCTTTGGGCTTCAGCTGGCGGGGGATTAAAAAAATAAGCTGTTAGCATTCCAGACAATGTAAAATGTCCCATGGGTGGGACACCGGAATGTTAAGATTTTGTTTATATTTACATTTTATACAATGTTCTGACTTCACCAGAATTAGGGTTGAATAACAAAGAAAACATTCCATCACTTTGATTCTTTATGCTCTTGTTATGATGATCATTTCATGTTTCTGTTGACCAGACCGTGAGAAAACACCTGGAAGAGGAGAGCCACCCCACTGATACTGTGAGATTAATCCAAACTAATGACAGTAAAATATAAAGTATTGGCTGTGTTTCTGACTGATCCCAAAAAATGACATTTGAAAACATTATTGTAGTTTACAATACGTGGAGGAAAATGGTAATCAATGTTGTATTTGTGGCGTTAATAATTTCTCACAGTGACTAACATATCAAGTAAGATTGTTAAATAATTGTATTTTGTTTGTGTTTTACACAACATTCCAACTTCATCAGAATTGGGGCTGTACATTACAGTATGCTGTAGAGACTGCCAGCTTTCATCCTTTAGGTTTGCCAAGCTGTAGCAACCAATATAAAATAAGCATGTTTTCACACATCCAACACTTTGGATAATTATTACATGTCCTTGTCTAATAAAAGCACAACAAATTAGTATCAAAGCTCATAATTTTGTCACAAAAATACAATCTCAAGAGAGGAAATAAGTCAAATTAAATGTGTTTCCAGAATATATATATATATATATATATATATATATATATATATATATATATACTGTATATATATATATATATATATATACGTATATACACACACACACACACACACACACACACACACACACACACACACACAACTCAAAAAAGTTAGGGATATTCAGCTTTCAGGTGAAATTTCAGGATGCACCTAAAATGCACTATTGTAGCGGTTTGATTAAACCCCCCACAACACACAAACAGAACACAGAGACAGTCAGCTCGCACTCCTGGGGTTTGTTCCGCTGCACGCTGAGTTTACAGCCTTGAAGTTAAAGTGTTCATGCATTTTGCCCTTACTGTGACCTAGAGACTCAGATCAATATGTAGATGTGCTGGTTAGCCTCTTTGTCTGACACTTGGAG
Source organism: Pholidichthys leucotaenia (assembly GCA_020510985.1). Lineage (NCBI taxonomy): Eukaryota > Metazoa > Chordata > Actinopteri > Cichliformes > Pholidichthyidae > Pholidichthys > Pholidichthys leucotaenia. The sequence continues at coordinate 173,371,503 of CM035849.1, read as the reverse complement.
CGAGGTCTAGCTAATCTGCCCATTGTGATGTATGTCTTACAAATGCAAATACCTCCTGCCTGTTCTGTTGTCCCTTTGATCATTCTAAACTGTGGGGTACGTCTCTTTGATGTATTGTTATGATCAAGTATTTAAGGTGCAACTCTGTAACGCAATCTCTCTATCTCAATCTGACTTCAACCCTGCTGCAGGACACAGATTTTGTGTCCCCTCTTCACTGAGAGCCTGAGGAATTCGGCTTCAGCCTGCTCACGCTATGGCTGGAGCCGAGTTCCCGTGACGGCGGTATGATTAATAAAACCACAGCACTGCTGCTTATTTTTGCATGCCGCCTCACTATAACCTTTACAGGTGAACTTAATTTGACCTTCTCTAACCTTTTGAATGCACATGTCCAACTGTTCAATGTTTCAGTAGTTTTTGCATAACTTGCTGTTCTCTAACAAGCTGCTTAACAGCAAAATTCACAACAGGTGTTTGATCCATGAATTGACCAATAAATTTTGGGGTTCAATTAGAATTGGTATTTAAACAGTCCTCTTCGCGGGAAAGATGGCGTTGTTAGCGGCTGTGCAGTTAAGAGCTGGTTCCTATGACAACCTGGTTCCAAGGTTGTCATAGCCAGGAGCGACACTGGGTTAAGCTCCCAGTGCTCATAAAATGCTCCTTACGGCGTGCGTCTCAAAAAGCCTCTGACAACTAAGTCCAACTCCTAGCCTGCCTGTGTGGTTTAGTCTCTAAGCCCGGCGGAACTGCTTTTACTAATAGGAGAAGGGGCGAGGGCGGATCTCTGGCGCCTTAAAACCAGATGCTTCTGGTAGATGGTGGCTCGTCAACCTGGGAAGGTAGCCCATCTAGGGGAAGGTAAACCCTGATTTCAAACCTCCGCTGCCTTGCGGCATACCCGGTCACGGGAAAGGCTTCGGGAGTCAACCCTGAGGAAAAATCCGGAGTCGGAGCCCCTAAGGCAGTTCTCTGTTGTGCTCAACATCGTTCTGGCAGCTCCTGCGATGGCACTGGTGCTAAACTATAGCAGCCCTGCTGTTCCTTTGGATTCATCAGTGATGTGGAGAGGGGGGGACATGCTGCATGGGTAACATCTTGTCCTCCATATCTTCCTGACCAGGCTTGAATCCTACGAACGCCCAACGCTGGAAGGTAGAACACCGGTGCGCATTGGCCTGTTCAGCCACAGGCGGTGATGTTCCAGCAGAGTAGACGTTTAGGATTCTCTTCCATGGTCATCATAGACCAACGGAGGCCCACGACGAGTTAAGAGCTCGTATCAGTCTTTATATTCAAACGCCACTTAGAACACGTAACTCGAGTCACATATATAAAACATTTTAGAAATGAGTGGCGGAAATATACACAGAGGCCGCAAAAGCACTACAAAGTCACCTACAGAACAACTTGAAGCAGAGGGAGCCACCGAGCGCAGCGAAAGTGATTCTGAAGACACCACAGCGGTGAAAATGGACCACGACCACACTGAGGCCCTACAGGCAGGGCTAGCCAGCATTAGCAAAGATATAAAAGAGCTGCAACAAAATCTTCATGAGGAATTGACACATTTTAAAGACGAAATAAAGAAGGAAGTGATACAAGAAACTGCATCCCTCAAAGTACAGGACCAAAAGGCGAGTATAGCTGAGGCCCAGGGTCACATATCTGAGCTGGAAGAGTGGAACACGGAGGCTAATGAGATGCTGCTAAAGATGCTAAAGCAGACAAGCTACATGCAAGATAAAATGGTAGACCTAGAAGCAAGGTCTTGGAGAAATAACGTTTGCATCTTTGGCCTTCCGGAAGAAACTGAAGGAAGCTCTGTGAAGAACTACTTGGAACAGCTATTAAAAAGACAGCTGGAGATCTCCGGGGATTTCAGTCTGCAGATCCAACGCGCTCACAGAACCCCGCCGCAGGAACCGAGGGCAGGTGCTCAACCGAGGGCAATAGTGGTTAATTTTCAGATATTCGAAATCAAGGACATGGTGCTAAAAAAAGTGTGGCAGAAGAAAATTAAAGTGGGTGATGCATGTATTCAGTTTGACCATGATTATCCTGCTGAAATTGTAGAGAAACGCAGAGCATATCGTGACATAAAGAAGACGCTAAAAGACAGGAACATACACTTCCAAACTCCGTACACGAAAATACAAATTCATTGGAGTGATGGAGTAAAGAGTTACAACGACGCTGGGGAAGCTGCATGGGATGTGAGAGCGAGGGGATTTCAGCTGGACATGCTGAATAACACAGACGGCAACAGTGAAGGAGAGAACCGCAGAGTGTCAGGATGGCAATGAGGGAGAGGCAAAGAGATGAAGAGAGGCGGCGGGACAACTGTGTCCCAGAGCCAGGATACAGCGCACCGAGTGAGGGAAAAACTGCGTGAGTTTCAAAGGAAATAGCAACGAGGAAGACAGAGAACTTCAGGGGTTAAGTAACAAACTACAATGGTAAGGCCATGTGTAAAAGTTGGAGATGAAGAATCGAAATCTCCAAATGGGATAAAAGAACAGCGTTCTCATCCACTGAGATATAGACTCAACTCATAAAAACAAGGGAATAAATTTTGTTATGAATATATAATAGGATTTTTGTAATACTGTATGGCCTTATGCTTATGGGTTTTTTTTTATTCATAATAGACAGAGTTCATGTGTAAATGTTGGACTTAATTAGACTGAGGGGGGATCCATCAGTACAATGGTTTTCTCAGTCTAGGGATGGGCCCTTATTGAAGAAGAGGATTTCCTATCCACCTACCAACAGGGGCACGGGGGGAAATTGAGAGACCCCCAGGTGGAAGTTACTTATGGTTTATGTTCTTATTGTAATGTTCAAATGTGTGCATAGTTCTGGTTCAAACTGCTCGGGGAAGCATATGAAAATATGGTTTAAGTGTTATGATAAAAAATAGTCTTAAGATTATATCGCTAAATGTAAATGGTCTAAATACACCTGTAAAGAGAGCAAAAGTCCTAACAAAAGTGAAGAAGGAAAAGGTGGAAATTACATTTCTGCAAGAGACTCACTTATCCCAAAAAGAGCATGAAAAATTTAAAAGATTAGGATTTAGAAACTCATTTTACAGCTCGTGCAAACAGGGGCATAAAAGAGGAGTCTTGATATTAATCTCAAATACAACTAAGTTTGAATTTGGAAAAGAAATCAGGGATAAAGAGGGATGATATATACTGGTGAAAGGGAAGTTGGAAAATGAACCTGTCACTGGTAAATGTCTATGCTCCTCCTGAAAGTGATAAACATTTTTTCAAAACTCTCTTTGACAACATTGCAACAGAAACAGAGGGAATGTGGGCGACACACATTGTGGGCTCACATTTCCACAGAGTCATGACTGCATGTGTATTGAGGGTGTCACGTCGGGAAGGACAAAGGACTCGAATCTGCAGAAGATAATGAGGAGGTGTGAGATTTGTCTTTTTGTCCCACAGAAGATGCCCCGGAGAGATTTCCGGTTCATCAAGAAATGAGAGACAATGGTGAAGGTTCAAAGGGATGCTTTGTGACTGTATGTTTACTGAAAACACCATGTGACTTGAATTCTGATGCTGGAAACATATAAAAGGGTGATGAGATATGATTCTTCCTCTTTCCTGCTTTGAGAATGCTAGACGATGTGTTCTGTCAATAAAGCTGGTTTACGAACTAAACTCAGCCTCATCATTCGAGCACATCCTCTACACTGGTGACCTATGACAAGAAATGAGCAGACAGAATTCTCCCGAGCGGGGCTCGGCGGAAGCCAGCCTGATGGCCGCCTCCACGATCCAGCTGCCCAATTTCTGGCGACACAGCCCGCGCTCATGGTTTAGCGCAGTCGAGGCGCAGTTCAACCTCCAGAGAATCTCCAACGACGACACAAAATTCTACCATGTGGTAGAGAAGCTGGACAGCAACACGGTCCAGAGAGTGGAGGATTTGGTTAATCATCCACCAGACAGCGACAAGTACAGCGCATTGAAGGACGCGCTGATCAGCCATTTCACCCCTTCAGTCCAACAACGAGCAGAGGGGCTCCTGACGTTGACGGAGTCAGAGAACGATAGACCTGAGGACCTGATGGTGAAGATGCTGAGGCTCAAAGACTCGGAGGATGGCGAATTCATTTTCGCCCACCTTTTCCTTCGGACTCTGCCGCCAGCAGTGAGAGTGGCCCTGGCAGAGTCGCCCCGATTGGCCAGGCGAGACTACCATGGGCTGAGCAAAGAGGCGCAGCGGCTTGTTGACGCCCACAAGCGGAACGCGGTTTCGGCCGCAGCTGCTAGCCCAGGAACGGCGTCCGGAGACAGCGCAGGTCCAGCGGCCGAGGCGCCAGACGCACCAACGACGGCGGTGATGGGGGCCAGACGACGTGGAGCGGAGGACGGCCAATGTTTCTACCACCGCCGTTTTGCAGAGAGAGCGCACAGGTGCGTCCCGCCGTGCAACTTCAAGCGCCAGGGAAACGCCAAGACCGAGGGCCGGTAGCAGCTGCGACCCTCGGCAACGAGAACAAGCTGCTTTACCTGACAGATGCACACTCGGGGAAACAGTTCCTCGTGGACACGGGCTCCCAGCTGAGTTTCGTCACACCCACCTACGCGGAACGGCTGATGCCGTCTAAAGCTCCCTGGGTGTCAGTGTCAGCAGCGAACGGCTCTGCAATTAAAACGTTCGGTGAGAGGACCATGCTTCTGTCCTTACAGGGCCGTTCCTTTGAGTGGACATTTATTGTAGCAGCAGTCAGTTTCAACATGTTAGGGGCTGATTTTTTGTGCTCACATGGTTTATTGGTTGACCTTGCTAATAGACGTCTGATTAATGCACTGTCCTTTCATTCTATTCCCTGCACAGCTCGGGTGGCCCCGCCGACTGCACATGCCAGCATCTCAGCTGCGGGTGGTAAGTTTCACACATTGCTTGCTCAGTTCCCAGCACTCACAGTCCCCACGTTTTCGGCGACGGTGGCTAAACATGGGGTGGAACATTTTATAACCACCACCGGCCCTCCCGTTTTTGCAAAAGCTCAGCGCTTGGACCCAGCTAAACTGGCCATCGCGTGCGAGGAGTTCACTAATCTGGAAAAACTGGGCATTGTTAGACGCTCCAAGAGCTCTTGGGCTTCGCCGCTACACATGGTCCCAAAGGCTGACGGCTCGTGGCGACCTTGTGGCGATTTCCGCAGGTTGAACAACGTTTCAGCTCATGACCGCTACCCGATTCCGCACATTCAGGATTTTTCTGTTCATTTGGCGGGGGCGCGCATTTTTTCTAAAATAGACTTGGTGCGCGCTTACCACCAGGTTCCAGTGCGCGCGCAAGATGTACCCAAAACAGCGGTCATAACTCCTTTCGGCCTTTTTGAGTTTTTGCGCATGCCTTTTGGCCTCAAGGGGGCCGCGCAGACTTTCCAACGCATGATGGATGCAGTTTTACGTGACCTCCCTTTCGTGTTCGTTTATTTGGACGATATTTTGGTAGCCAGCGCGTCCGAGGGTGAGCACGAAAAACACCTCACAGCAGTTTTTCGGAGGCTGGCAGAGCACGGGTTAATAGTTAACCCAGCGAAGTGCCAGTTTGGGGTGGCGCAGATTGATTTTTTGGGGCATCGCGTTTCGGCAGAAGGAGCGGTTCCTCTTCCAGAGAAAGTGCGTGCCATAACGGATTTTCCGCAACCTCAAACGGTCAAGGCGCTTCAGGAGTTTCTAGGGATGGTTAATTTTTACAACTGGTTCCTCCCAAGCGCAGCACGGCTCATGCAGCCATTGTACACCACGCTAAAAAAACAAAAGCCCGCAAATAAAGTTGAATGGTCTCCGGAGCGGGAGCGCGCTTTTGCCCAGGTCAAATCAGCCCTGGCAAACGCAGTTTTGTTAGCGCACCCAGTTCCAACGGCCCGCATGGCGCTCACCACTGATGCTTCCGATGTAGCGGTGGGGGCGGTAGTTGAACAGTTTGTGGCAGGTACCTGGCAACCCCTCGCGTTTTTCAGCAGGACTTTGCGCGATAGTGAGTGTAAATACAGTGCGTTTGACAGGGAGCTTTTGGCCCTACACTTGGCCAGCCGCCATTTTCAGTTCTGGTTAGAGGGGCGACGTTTCACCACGTTTGTGGATCATAAACCGCTAACGTTTGCGATGGCCAAAATTTCAGAACCCTGGTCAGGCCGACAACAAAGGCAACTAGCCGCAATATCGGAGTTCACTACTGATATTCAGCATGTCGCGGGTAAACACAATGTTGTGGCAGACTGCCTCTCGCGCGCAGTAGCACCACCAAGCCCCATGGGGGCAGACTCTGTAGCCTTGGCCGCGGGCCCGGGCAGCGACGCGGGAGCGCGCGCAGCACCCGGTCTGTGTAGGGTTAGAACATGCAGCCACGGCTGCGGAGCAGGTTAACGACGCGGACGTGCGCGCGCTCCAGTCTGGACCAACAGGGTTAAGGCTGGAGCACAGGGAGCAACAAAGCGGTATGCTCCCACTAATCTGCGACGTCTCCACGGGACGGCCCCGCCCCGTGGTGCCAGCCGCGTGGCGTCGCCGCGTTTTTGACTCGGTCCATTCTCTCGCGCACCCGGGGGTGCGCGCATCGATTAAGTTGGTGGGGGAGAAATTTGTTTGGCCCGGGTTGCGCAAACAGGTCAAGGAATGGGCGGCAGCCTGCGTAGCGTGTCAGCGAGCCAAAATACACAGACACACTAAGGCCCCGTTAGAACCTTTTCACATCCCCGCTAAGCGTTTTGATCACGTGCATGTTGACTTGGTGGGCCCGCTCCCATTATCACACGGGCACACACATCTTTTGACGATGGTGGATCGCACCACGCGTTGGCCAGAGGCGATTCCTCTGACATCAACCACAGCGGAAGAAGTTGCGCGTGCATTTTTAGCAGCGTGGGTTGCGCGTTTCGGTGTACCGTCGGACATAACGTCCGACAGGGGTCCCCAATTTATTTCCGAACTATGGTCATCGATGGCCCGCAGCTTGGGGGTGAAGATTCATCGCACTACCGTGTATAACCCCCAGGCTAATGGTTTATGCGAACGCTTTCACAGGTCATTGAAAGCAGCCCTCAGAGCGTCGCTGACGGATACAAATTGGGTGGACAAACTTCCATGGGTTTTATTGGGGTTGCGTTCTGCACCTAAGGAAGATTTACATGCTTCCCCGGCTGAATTAGTTTTTGCACAACCTCTCCGTTTGCCGGGGGAATTTCTCCCCGATAATCCCGCACCAAATGGCCCCCCTGCTCAGCCGTGGCAGAGCGACTCGGGAGCAAACACGCTCCCTGGCCCGGTCCATCACAGTTTCCCACACGTTTTTGTGCCAAAGGCTTTAAAAAATGCAGAGTTTGTTTTTGTTAAACATGATGCTCAGCGTCCAACTTTGCGGACGTTTTATGACGGACCGTTCAGAGTGCTGGAGACCGGGCAGAAGCATTTTCTGCTAGATTTAGGGGGCAGAAGGGAGTTGATTTGCATAAACAGGCTCAAACCCGCTTTTGTTTTGGCTGATGAGGAAGTGCAGCTCGCGAGGCCCCCCCGCCGTGGCAGGCCGCTGAGAGGACATTCTCCAGAATCTTCACAGAAAGGTGCTAACAGCTTTAATCCACAGATGCAGAGAGATGTTGCAGGGGCAGCAAAGCCAGGTTGCAGCAGATTCGGCAGAAAGTTAAAACCTAGGCAGTTGGTGGATTGATTAGCGATATATGGAGTGTTTTGTGTTTTTCTTATTTTATGCCATGCAGGTTTTGCCCTTACTAGACGTTTGGGGGGGGGGTAGTGTGGGCGACACACATTGTGGGCTCACATTTCCACAGAGACATGACTGCATGTGTATTGAGGGTGTCACGTCGGGAAGGACAAAGGACTCGACTCTGCAGAAGATAATGAGGAAGTGTGAGATTTGTCTTTTTGTCCCACAGAAGATGCCCCGGAGATATTTCCGGTTCATCAAGAAATGAGAGACAATGGTGAAGGTTCAAAGGGATGCTTTGTGACTGTATGTTTACTGAAAACACCATGTGACTTGAATTCTGATGCTGGAAACATATAAAAGGGTGATGAGATATGATTCTTCCTCTTTCCTGCTTTGAGAATACTAGACGATGTGTTCTGTCAATAAAGCTGGTTTACGAACTAAACTCAGCCTCATCATTCGAGCACATCCTCTACAGGAATTCTAATTTGTGGAGGTTATTTTAACGTAATTATGAATCATAGCCTGGATACAACAAGTTTAAAGAGAAATAAAAAAACATCTGACAAAATTTTTAAAACTGCAACTAGAAGAGATGGGTATGATTGACATTTGGAGGAGTCTCAATCCATATGAAAAAGATTATACTCATTACTCGGCCACCCACAAGGTCCACTCGAGGATAGATCACTTCTTTATAAATATAGGTGATAGGTACAGAATCAGAATCAGAATCAGAATCAGATTTATTGCCATTGTTCATGTGATACACAAACTAGGAATTTGTCTCGGTGCCATGCTGCAACATTAAAAACATAATGAGAAAAAGGGATAAAATAAAAAACTAAAGGACTAGAAACGTGCAATAAGTGTAGAAAAATAAGTAATAATAAGTAATAATAATAATAATACTAGTAATAATGAGTAGTACTAGTCAAGGCAGTTTAAAAAATTAGCATGTAGCAGATAATGTGAAGTACCACATAGTGCAGTCAATAATGCAACAGAAAAACAGGGTAGATGAATGTAAAATAGGAGGAGCTGATATTTCAGACAACAATGCTGTATATTGAAAGAGTCAGTTAAATGCCCGAAAGAGACAAACATGTTGGAGACTCAATGTGGAAATACTGAACAACAAAGAACTGGTAGAGGATATAAAAAAAAAGAAATCAAACAATATATCGAAGAAAACAATAACGGGGAAGTGGATCCAACCATACTATGGGATGCTTTGAAGGTGGTTATTCGAGGAAAACTAATAGCAAAAATGGCATTATTGAAAAGCGCAAGATTGGAAACCTGTAAGAAATACTCAGAGAAGTTAAGGGAATCTGAGAAGAAATATCAAGACACAAACAATCAGGAGGTATTTCAACAAATCAAGGATACTGTGGTGACCCAGCACAATGCAGACTGATACTATTTCACGCACAGCAGGGTTGGAGAAAACAGAACACAATTTGCATACAGAGGACAATGCACAGACCGACAAAGAATCAGAATCAGAATCAGAAAAGATTTATTGCCAAGTACATTAAGATAAGATAAGATAAGATAAGCCTTTATTAGTCCCACAACGGGGAAATTCCAGGATTGCAACAGCACAGGGATAGCAACACTCAGAGCAACAATCAGAAGGCAAGAAAAAAAACAAGCAAGCAAGAGCAGCTAATATACATATGTACATATTACTATAAAATATATATATACACACACAGAGACACACAGTGCAGAGCATTGTAGCTGGATGGAATAAATATATGAATATGTAAACACAGTGCGGAGCAATGTAGCTAGATGGAATAATATGTAGATATATAAACACAGTGCGGAGCATTGTGAACATTCACATTGAACATTCACAGTAAATAACTGGTAAATATACGAGGGATTTGACTTGACACTGAGAACGACATAGGTGACATTTTCAGTGACGCGGCAGCGTCAGTGACGGACCTGTCAGCAGAATGGGAACAGGAAGCAATGGGGGAGAGAGGAGGTAAACACAATAGGAGAGAGAAAAAAGCATTGTTTATCAGAATACAGTTCATATGATCAATATTATGATTACAAGGAAAAAAACTCTCAATGCACAATTAGCAGATAATAGAATCCATACAATGACACAAGGAGAGCAGTGAATGAATGAATCTGCAAGTCAGTATAGTGAGTCAGTGTGAGTGGGTGTTGAGTGCAAACAGTGTTATCAGTTAAGGACAACAAAAGTCTCTTCTCAGCAGATGTTATGGCTGCCGTCTGAGCAGAGGCGCGTGTCCTTGGCACGGCAGATGGAATGGTCTGCCAGACAGCTGGCTGTCCTTGAGAGTCAAATGCTGCCCGCCATGTTATGAAAAACAAATATACTGGAGATTATCTGGAGGACTGGGAGCTGAGGGCGTCAAAACAGGTCAAATAGCACTGACTTCAGAGAAAAAAAGAGCCAACCAATGTCATGCTAATCATGTGTATTGACTGTTATGCTAATGTGCCATGCATTCTCTCTTCCTGTATCACTGATAAAAGAGCTTGAGTAACATGCCTCAAAAAGACAAGTGTGTCTCATGATGATGGAGGAAATAAAACTCTGCAACCTTCCAGCTCGTCGCATCTCGCCTGAAACTATCCCTCCACACTGGTGACCCGACGTGTCATGGTGCGCCCCTCGCCTGATCTTTTCCCTCCACACTGGTGACCTGACAAGAGAGAATGATCGTCTGCTCCCTGTCATCGCGCTGTGGACAGCAACCTTCCAGCTCGTTGCATCTCGCCTGAAACTATCTCTCCACAATACCAAAAAGAGAATAGATGATATACTACTGAATGAAACTGAGAAAAGAAACTTATTCTTAAGACAGAATTATTATGAATTGGGCTCGAGATCTACAAAATTATTAGCAAAACATATAACAAAACAACAGGCGACAAATACAAAATACAAAATTAAAGACCCGCTAACTAAGGAGATAACTGAAGATCCAGAAGAGATAGTGTGGAGAGTGTGAATAATGAGGCAGGTTTACGAACAGACGACGTTTATTACACTCTCTCATCAGTCATACACAGAAAAGCATGATACAACCAAGCACGGTTTCTCCTTTTATCCCAACCGCTCATCTCACATCTGCATGACATTTCACATCACATTGCATGACATTTAACATCACAATGCATTCACTCTTAAACCCCCCCCCCCCCCCGACTCCTTCTTCCTGCCAACTCCCCATGATCTCCCTGACTATTGTCCTCCTCTGTTTACCCTCTGCATCCTGACTGAGACGCTGTCTGAGATGACTCACCCAAGTCTCTACACCACCCCCCCAGACAGAGTTTCAGTAGTCACACCTTTTGGGCTTCAGTCTCCTCCCATATCTGCTGTAACGGGGGTTTCTGTGCCGGCGGGGGGCTGCTGGGAGTGTGTCTGACTGCGGGTGGGCCATGGCGAGGGGGGTGGGGGGGGAACTCCGCTTTGCCCGTGTGGCTGTCCTGGTGAATCGTCTGCCTGGTGAGTTCTCAGTGGGGGTCTTCCACGCCGAGGGGCCCGAGCCAGTAGCACTTGCTCGTCCGCCACTACAAAGGCGGGCTTAAGTCTGTCTATGCATATTTTCTCCCGACGACCCCCCAAGTCTAACAAAAAATGCTTGTCCCCTGTTTCCAGCACTCTGAACGGGCCATCATAGGGTGGGCGCAATGGAGGGCGGTGGGCATCGTGCCTGACAAACTCGAACTCCGAGTTCTTCAAAGTTTTTGGCACGAAAGCGCGTGGAAAACAGTGGTGGGCTGGGCCGGGCAGCGTGCCTGTGTCTGCACTATACTGCCAACGCTGAGACGGGCAGTTGTCCGGCGCGGGATTATCTGGCAAAAATTCCCCGGGCAGCCGCAGTGGCTGAGAAAAAACCAGCTCTGCCGGGGAAGCGTCCAAATCCTCTTTTGGTGCGGAAAGCAACCCCAATAAAACCCACAGCAATCGGTCTACCCAATTTGAATCCGTCAGTGAAGCCCTGAGTGCTGCTTTCAGTGACCTGTGAAAATGCTCGCATAACCCATTGGCCTGTGGGTTGTACGTGGTTGTGCGATGAATTGCAACACCCAGGCTGCGGGCCATCGCGGACCAAAGGTCGGAAACAAACTGAGGGCCCCTATCAGACGTGATGTCCGACGGGATTCCAAAACGCGCCACCCATGTTGTCAAAAAAGCGCGTGCCACGTCCGCGGTTGCCGCCAGCGGGACTGCTTCTGGCCAGCGTGTGGTGCGGTCCACCACTGTCAGAAGGTGCGTGCACCCCTGCGATGGTGGGAGGGGGCCCACGAGGTCCACGTGAACATGGTCGAATCTTTTAGCCGGTATACTAAACGGCTCCAAAGGAGCCTTCGTGTGTCTGTGTACTTTGGCTCGTTGGCACGCTACGCAGGCTGCAGCCCACTCTTTTACTTGTTTGCGCAGACCTGACCACACAAACTTCGCTCCCACCATTTTGACTGGCGCGCGCACTCTTGGGTGCGCCAAAGCGTGAACTGACTCAAACACACGGCGGCGCCACGCGACCGGGACCACCAGGCGCGGGCGTCCCGTGGAGACGTCGCAGATTAGGGGGGGCTTGCCGTCTTGCAGCACTCTGCTCTCCAGCCTTAACCCTGTTGGTCCAGACTGGAGTGCGCGCACGTCCGAATCACCAATCTGCTCTGCGGCCATGGCTGTATAATCTATCCCCACGCAGACCGGGGCCACTACCACGCGCAAGAGGCAATCCGCCACCACATTCAGTTTACCCGACACATGCTGAATATCGGTCGTAAACTCTGAGATCGCGCCCAGCTGTCTCTGCTGCCGGCCCGACCATGGTTCCGAAACCTTGGCCATCGCGAACGTCAGCGGCTTGTGATCCACGAACACAGTGAAGCTGCGCCCCTCCAGCCAGAACTAGAAGTGGCATATGGCCAGGTGGAGAGCCAGCAACTCTCTGTCGAACGTGCTGTATTTACGCTCACTGTCGCACAAAGCCCTGCTGAAAAAAGCGAGCGGCTGCCAAGTACTGGCAACACGTTGCTCCACGACGGCCCCTATGGCCACGTCCGAAGCATTGGTAGTGACCGCTATCCGGGCCGCCGGGTCTGGGTGCGCCAACAGTGCGGCGTTTGCCAGGGCTGTTTTAACTTCCGAGAACGCCTGCTCTCGCTCCGGAGTCCATTCGACTCCATCTGCGGGTTTCCGTCTCTTGAGCGCACCGTACAATGGCTGCATGAGTTTGAGCTGCGCAGGGGAGGAACCAGTTATAAAAGTTCACCATCCCCAAAAATTCTTGCAGCGCCCTGACCGTCTGAGGCCGGGGAAAGTTCGCCACGGCGCGCACTTTGTCGGGCAAGGGTATCGCTCCCTCCGGTGAGATGCGGTGCCCCAAAAAATCAATCCCCGTCACGCCGAACTGGCACTTCGCCGGGTTGATTATTAACCCGTGCTCCTCCAACCTCTGGAAAACCCTCCTGAGGTGGGTTGCGTGTTCGTCTTCGGACACACTGGCTACCAGGATATCATAATCCAGATAGACGAACATGAACGGGAGATCGCGCAGCACCGCATCCATCATGCGCTGGAACATCTGTGCCGCTCCTTTTAATCTGAATGGCATGCGCAAAAACTCCAACAAGCCGAACGGAGTTATTACCGCTGTTTTGGGTACGTCCTCCGCGTGCACTGGGACCTGGTGATAACCGCGGACCAGGTCTATTCTAGAAGAAATGCGTGCTCCGGCGAGGTGAACGGAAAAATCCTGAATGTGGGGAATCGGGTAGCGGTCGTGTGCTGTGGCGTTATTCAATCTGCGGAAATCACCGCACGGTTGCCACGATCCCTCAGCCTTAGGGACCATGTGTAGCGGGGATGCCCATGGGCTGTTTGAGCACCTGATGATGCCCAACCTTTCCAGGTTAGCAAACTCCTCACGTGCCATGGCCAGTTTAGCTGCGTCCAAGAGCCGAGGTCGTGCGAAAACGGGCGGCCCGGTGGTGGTTATAAAGTGCTTCACCCCGTGTTTAGCGATGGCCGCCAAAAACGTCGGGACCGTGAGTGCTGGGAACTGAGTGAGCAGTGTGTGGAACTTACCGCCTGGAGCTGTGACATTGGCTTGTGTTACTGGCCCAGCCCCTCGAGCAAAGGTCTTAATGTCCAAGCCGTTTACTGCCACCAGCCCGGGGCCGCTATGTCCTGCCAGCCGGTCGGCGTAGGTCGGCAGGATGATGCTCTTCTGGGCTCCGGTGTCTACGAGGAAACGTCTCCCCGAGCGCAAGTCCATCACGTAGGGCAGCTTGTTCTCTTCGCCGGCGGTCACAGCTGCTACCGACTGCCGGCCTTGGCGTTTCCCGAGCGCTTGAATTGGCACGGTGGCGCACATCTGCGTGCGTTCTCTCCGAAGCGGCGGTGGTAGAAGCAGAGCGTGTCTCTCTAGCACTTCCTGGCCCCCGCTGTCGCTACCATCGGTGGCTCCTCACCTCCGCTGCTCATCTCGCTGGGTTCCGACGCTGCCATGTTGATTGTGAGGGCTCTGGTGGTGAGGATGATTCGATCTGCCTCCTGGGCTAGCGCACGGTAGTCACGCGCGGCCAGCAACGGCAAATTGGCAAGAACCGCTTTCGCCTCTGTTGGGAGGTTCCGGAGGAAAAGGTGGGCAAACAGGAAATGCCTGTCGTCCGTGCCCATTAACGCCAACATCTTCTCCATCAGATCAATGGCTGAACCATCTCCTAACTCAGAACGCCTCTCTGCTCTCTCACAGTCCGAGAGCGTGTAGCGCCGGGTCAGCGCAGCCTTGAGAGCCTCGTATCTGTTGTGGGCTGGGGGCTGATCGAGCAGGCTCGCTACCTGCTGGGCTGTGAGAGTGTCCAGCGCTGCAACCACAAAGTAATACTTGGTGTCGTCTGCCGTTCTTCCCCGGAGGGCGAACTGAGCCTCGGTGTGGTGGAACCAAGAGCGCGGGTTGTGCTGCCAAAAGTCCGGTAGTTTGACTGAAACAGTGCACGCGTTGCTGGGGGTTCCCGTCCGAGCTGTCTGTGGGATGCTTGCCGCGTCGCTGGGGCTTCCCGTCCGGGCCGACTCCAGGGTTCTTGCCTCGTGTTCCATAATTCGTCAGGGGTCACCAGTGTGGAGAGTGTGAATAATGAGGCAGGTTTCAATTTCGTTGCATTGCTCATTAACAATGGAATGACAATAAAGGCACTTTGACTTTGAACAGACGACGTTTATTACACTCTCTCATCAGTCATACACAGAAAAGCATGATACAACCAAGCAGGGTTTCTCCTTTTATCCCAACCGCTCATCTCACATCTGCATGACATTTCACATCACATTGCATGACATTTAACATCACAGTACATTCACCCTTAAACCCCCAGACTCCTTCTTCCTGCCAACTCCCCATGATCTCCCTGACTATTGTCCTCCTCTGTTTACCCTCTGCATCCTGACTGAGAGGCTGTCTGAGATGACTCACCCAAGTCTCTACAATAGAAAGAATATTCTATCAGTACTATAAAAAATTATATACGCAGCCACCCACTGCAGAGGAGGATGAAATGAGATCCTTTTTAAATGATTTGGATTTACCAGCAATTGGCACCTCACAAAATAATAGATTAACAGCCAAAATTACAGAAAAAGAGGTACAAGAAGCAATAAATTCATTAAAAAATAATAAATCCCCAGGGAGTGATGGACATCCAGCAGAATGGTACAAACATTAACAGTCTCCAGAATCTTCTCAATAACCTGGCCCCCCTGAAAACCAGATCAGTCACATTCACCCGTTCTTCACCCTGGTTCACTCCTGCTCTCAGACAACTTAAAGCCAAGGGACGCCAGTTGGAACGTCTCTTTAGGAAAACTGGTTTAACTGCTCATCAAGAAATGTACCAAAATCATATCACTCATTACAAGGACTGCTGCAAACACGCCAAATCCACCTACTACGCCAGTTTGATCAATTCATATGAAGGTGACACTAAGGCCCTATTCTCCATACTGAAAACCATCACTCAACCGCATGACTCCCTTCCCCCACACATGGTCTCCCCTGCGTTCTGTGATAATTTGATTTCCTTTTTTACCTCCAAAATTCAGAATATCCATCAACAGCTCGTCCCAATGATCTCTCACAATTCTTTACCAACATTTCCTCCTGTGCCTCCTACCTTCTCCTTCTCTGCATTTACTCTTCCCTCCATCACTGCTATTTCTAAACTGATAAGCAAATCCAAACCATCTACCTGTCGTCTAGATCCCCTCCCAACCACTCTCGTCAAAGCATCTCTGTCCTCACTCGCACCTCTTATTACTCATATCATCCACTCCTCCCTCACTACTGGTCTAGTCCCCTCACCCCTAAAAACAGCTGCCATTACCCCTATACTCAAGAAACCTGGTCTGGATCCCAACAATCTAAACAACCTCATCCCATCTCCAACCTGCCATTTCTGTCTAAAATTTTGGAAAAATCAGTAGCAGCCCAAGTCCACTCCCACCTCTCCACTAATAACATTTATGAAGAGTTCCAGTCCAGTTTCCGTCCCCACCACAGCACAGAAACGGCCCTTCTTAAAGTCACAAATGACCTGTTAATGTCAGCAGACTCTGGACGCCTCTCCATCCTCATCCTCCTCGACCTGACTACAGCCTTTGATACCATTTCTCACCCCATCCACCTCCATAGATTGGCATCTCTCGGTTTTTCTCGTACTGTTTTGAACTGGTTCACATCCTACCTTTCTGACCGCTCCCAATTCATCCAGTTAAAATCATACACATCCCAGCCATCTCTTCTGGTGTCCCCCAAGGTTCAGTCCTTGGTCCAATTCTGTTCATCATTTATCTTCTCCCTATTGGTCATATTTTCTGTAAATTTAATATCCAATTCCATTGTTACGCTGATGACACCCAGCTGTATCTTTCCTCCAGACCTACCTCCAACCTCCCTCCCACCTCCCTCTGTGACTGTCTCCATGAACTCACTTCCTGGTTTTCCTCCAACTTTCTTAAACTTAACAGTGATAAAACAGAAGTCCTCTTAATCGGTTCAAAATCCACCTTTTCAAAGTCAAACAGTATCACCATCACCATTGACAACACTACTGTTTCCCCCTCCCCTCAAGTCAAAAACCTTGGGGTAATTTTGGACACCACCCTCTCCTACAAATCCCACATCAATAATGTCACCCGGTCAGCATTTTTCCATCTACGTAACATCAACCGCCTCCGTCCCTCCCTCACCCCTGCCAGCACCGCCATCCTGGTCCATTCTCTCGTTACCTCCCGCCTGGATTATTGTAACTCCCTCCTTTCTGGTCTCCCCCTCAAATCTCTTAAAAAACTTCAACTGGTTCAGAATGCTGCCGCCTGGATCATTACCAGAACTCCATCCACCCATCATATCACCCCGGTTCTGCAGCACCTCCATTGGCTCCCCATCAAACACCGCATTGACTATAAAATCATCCTCCTCACCTACAAAGCCCTCCATGGCCTTGCCCCCCCCCCATACCTGGCTGCACTCCTCTCTGTCCATACACCATCCAGAACTCTCAGATCATCAACTACCATCAACCTCACTGTCCCTCCTGCACACATGACCACTGTGGGCCTCCGATCATTCAGCTGCATCGCCCCCCGCCTCTGGAACTCCCTCCCACCGGACCTCAGGAACTTAAACTCACTTTCTACCTTCAAATCCCACCTCAAGACTTTTCTGTTCACTAAGGCCTATTCTTTGTGATCCTTGTACTTGTGATGTGTTTTTAAATGTGTTTTATTGTTTTATTTTTGTACGGCGTCCTTGAGTGCCTTGAAAGGCGCCTTAAATAAAATGTATTATTATTATTATTATTATTATTATTATTATTATTAAACTGTTTAAAGAACTAATTCCACTCCTCCAGACATCCTTTAATTGGACACTCTCAAAAAATAAAATCCCACCAACATGGTCAGAAGCAATAATAACAGTCATTCCCAAAATGGATAAAGATAAGAATGAGTGCCACAACTATATGTTAATCATAGATTATAAGCTATATACAAAAATAATAGCCAAAAGATTAAACACATTTCTGGCAGAACTAATAGATGAAGATCAAACAGGGTTTATAAAGGGACGTAAAACCCAGGACAATATTAGGAGAACCTTACATATCATAGAACAGACACAAAAGAAAAAACAAAGTACAGTCTTGATGAGTATAGATGCCAAAAAGGCATTTGATTGTGTGAATTGGAGATATCTGTATTTGGTACTAGAGCGGTTAGGATTTAATGAAAAATCAATACAGGTGATTAAAACACTTTACAAAGAGCCTACAGCCAGAATAAAACTAAATGGAAGCTTGACTAGTAAAATACATCTGCAAAGGTCCACAAGACAAGGATGCTGCCTATCACCGGCTCTCTTTGCTATTTACATTGAACCACTGGCCCAAGTGGTTTGACAAAATGAGAAACTTAAAGGTGTCACAATCAAAGGAATAGAACACAAAATTGGACTTTTTGCTGATGATGTAATGGTTTACCTCGAACAACCAAACACAACACTTCTCATAGCGATGAAGCTCCTTGAAACATATGGCCTTTTATCAGGATATAAAATAAATATTTCTAAAACTCAGATACTTAAAATTAATTATACACCCTCAATAACAATTCAGAAATCGTATAAACTTAACTGGAGTATGAGGCGAATTAAATACTTGGGGGTAACATTGAATGGATGAATGAATGAATGAATCTTTATTTTGGATAGATTAAAAGTACAGGTTAAAAGAAACTGAATAATATAACAAAGGGGGAAAGAAAATCCAACAAGGTCAAATTAGACAATAACTCCTCTGATTATACAGTTCAACATAAGTTATCCGAAATGGGTGATGGCTGAAGCCGCAGCTTATATTGCCCACCCATATTCCATCCAAGAATTCAAAAGAAAACAAGACTGATTACAATTCAGAACAAAGCTAAGACAAAATGTGACAAAAAAAAAAAAAAGCTACAACACAACACAGGCTGGATATGACAATCCTTATGTGATTTTACATGTCATCTTGTATATAAGTTTGGAGTATTTCTTCCTTTAGTTTTTGTTTAAATTGTCCAAGCGTTGTACATGATTTTAATTCAGGTCCAAAATCGTTCCATAATCTGACTCCTTGCACTGAAACACAGTGTTGCTTGGTGGTAGTTCTCACTGAAGGTTTTTGAAATATACATGTTCCTCTGAAATGATATTGTTTCTCCCTTATTTGGAACAACTTTTGGATATTTGCGGGCAGTGATAGATTCTTCACTTTAAACATTATTACTGCAGTTTTAAAGTCAACCAGATCTTTCAACTTGAGAGCTTTCAATTTAAGAAAAAGTGGGTTTGTTGGTTCCCTGTAAGCAGCTTTGTTTATTATTCTAATAGCTCTCTTCTGAAGCATAAAGACTGGATATATGTTTGTTTTATATGTATTTCCCCATACTTCATTACAATATGTCATGTATGGGAGTATTAATGAATGATACAAGGTATATAGTGTGGGTTGATTCAGCAAATATTTCACTCTGTGTAGTATTGCAATTGATTTGGATATTTTACCTTTAGAAAGCTTGGGATCATGTTTCAGGCACGTCCCACTGGGAGGAGACCCCGGGGCAGACCCAGGACTCGGTGGAGAGACTATGTCTCCCAGCTGGTCTGGGAACGCCTTGGTATCCCCTCTGAAGAGCTGGAGCAGGTGGCTGGGGAGAGGGAAGTCTGGGCTTCTCTGCTTGAACTGCTGCCTCCGCGACCCGGACCTCCGGAAAAGCGGTAGAAGATGGATGGATGGATGGATGGATTTTACCTTTAATATAATTAATATGTGACTTCCAACACAGTTTATTATCAATTATTACTCCAAGAAATTTAGTTTCGGATACCCTTTCAATCTCTATACCATTTACACTGAGCTTAGATACTAAGTTGTTGTGATGGTTGTTAAAGACTATAAATTTTGTCTTACTTAAATTGAGCGTTAATTTGTTTGAATCAAACCACAGTTTAAGCTTTCCTAATTCCTTTCCGAGTGTATCCAAAAGTTGTTCCAAATTGCTTCCACTGTATAATAGATTAGTGTCATCGGCAAACAATATTAAGTCCATTTTTTCTGAAACTTTACATATATCATTTATATACATATTGAATAACAATGGCCCCAAAACTGAACCCTGTGGGACTCCACAAATAACCTTCAGTAACTGTGAGTTTTTGTTACCAACACATACATACTGATATCTATTCTTTAAGTAACTACATAACCAGGACAGTGCTACCCCTCTAATACCACAATTTTGTAGTTTCTTTAATAACAAATTATGATCCACTGTATCAAATGCTTTTTTAAGATCCAGGAATACCCCAACTGAATACTCTTTATTTTCAGTGGCAGTTGATATTTTTTCTATAAATTCCATTCGAGCAAATGCAATTGTCCTCTTGTGTCTGAACCCATATTGCTGCTCACACAATAAATTATTCTTCAGTATGAAGTTGTCAATTTGCTCATAGAATATTTTTTCAAGTATCTTGGAAAATTGCGGCAATAGTGAAATTGGTCTATAGTTTGAGAATTCCCCTCTGTCACCCGTCTTGTATATCGGAATTACTTTAGCTATTTTCATTGCATTGGGAAATATACCTGTTTAGAGAGACAGGTTACAGATATACGTCAGTGGTTTCACTAAGCATTCAATAATAGTTTTGACTAAGAGCATGTCAATACCATCACAGTCCGTAGATGTTTTACTTTTAAACGATTTAACAATTTCAATGACCTCTCTCTCGTCTGTGTTCTTTATGAAAATGGAGTCTTTTATAGCAGTGTTTTTGCTTATTGTATCACCTGTAGGCACCGTAATGGGTATTTCTCGAGCCAAATTAGGACCAATGTTAACAAAAAAGTTATTAAATTCATCTGCAGGTGAAGCTGCATTCGCACTCTGAGTCGTTTTATTATTTTTTGGAAAATCGGTTGGGTAGCTTGTAGTTTCTGCTTTTATTTCCAAGAATACTGTTAAGTATTGTCCATGTATTTTTAATATTGTCTCTGTTTTTCTCCAGTTCTTTACTGTAATAGTCTCTCTTACTACATCTTATTATATATGTTAACTTATTTTTGTATGTTTTATACCGCTGCTCTGCTTCTTTTGTCCTTTTCTTTAGGAAAGCTTTATATAATAAATTTTTCTTTTTACACACCTTTTGTAATCCTTTGGTTAACCATGGCTTATCGGCAAATTTATGTTTAAGCTTTTTCTTTACTAATGGACAATTTTTTTCATAAAGAGTGGTTACAATGTTTATAAATGTGTCATAGGCTTCATTTACATCTGATACATAGACTTTTGTCCAGTCCTGCTTCAGCAAGTCTTCTTTAAAAGAACTGATTGCATTTTGTGATTTGTATCTGAACAATTTTAAAATTTTTTCTGTATTGGCCCTCGTGTGGCCATGAATAAGTGCAAAGGTTGGCAAGTGGTCACTTATATCATTTATCAATAATCCACTTTCTATTTTCTTATCAATAATATTAACAAACAGGTTGTCAATAAGTGTAGCAGTGTGAACTGTGATTCTACTGGGATGTGTTATTGTGGGATATAGACTCATGCTGTACATAGAGTTCATGAACTCTGTAATTACATTTTGTTGATATGGATTTAGTAAATCAATATTGAAATCTCCACAAATTACAACCATTTTCTTACTAGTAATATTATTGTACAGCTCGACTAATTTATCTCTGAATGTCTCAATGCAAGTTCCCAGCGTTCTATATATACAACTTATAATTAGATTTTTTGTTTTATCTTGGTCAATCTCAACAGTAACACATTCCAAAATCCCTGGTAGTGCAAAGGACATTCCATTTACAAGCTTACACCTATACAGGTAATCAATATACAGTGCAACACCACCACCCTTTTTTTGAGATCTGTTAATATGAAACATCTGATATCCCTCTATTGCCAGCAGGGGAGCCTGCTCTTCATTAAGCCAAGTTTCAGAGACTGTGATAGCTGTAAATTTTCTGTCTAGCTGTTTTAAATAGTCCTGAATCTGTGGAAAGTTTTTGTTAAGACTTCTGCTGTTGAAGTGTATTATTGATAGTTTACCATCTAGTTGCACTTGACTTTTGAATTGCTTTTCAGTGTAATATTCACAATGGTTATGAATATTATTGAAAAAGTGGTTATCAGGATCAATATCATTCTCCATCTCTTGTAGTTTATGTTCAGCATAATGGCATATTTTCAGAGTTTGAGTTTCCTCACTCTGTGTCAAATGACTTCCTCCAACTGGGGATAATTGATGTCTACTCAAGTCAGTCATAAGTTTTTTTGTTTGTTTTTGTAGAAGAGCTTGAAATAACGAAGCGATGTGATTTTATAAATCAAAGTTTAATTTCAGCTTCACTCCTCTAACAAGTCTCATCTCGGTGCAGAAGCAGAATAAGAGGTCAAACGCAGTCAGACCTTCATATTTATACCCACACTCAACAAAAGACATTGCATATTAAAGCTGACATCCCGCATTACATAATCCCCCCTCCATTGTCCTCTGTCTCCTCCACCTGACCCTGGGTGGTCAGGGAGATCGATCCGGTCTCCATCGCTGCGACTCTGTCTGTTCTTTGATCCTCGCTGGCGGTTGAGACCTCTTGTCCTGTTCTGAGGCTTGAGGTCATTCCACATATGTAATCACTAAACATTCTAATATGTCTATACATATGTAGGTATGGAATATATGATTAATATAAGCCAC
Organism: Pholidichthys leucotaenia; assembly: GCA_020510985.1. Lineage (NCBI taxonomy): Eukaryota > Metazoa > Chordata > Actinopteri > Cichliformes > Pholidichthyidae > Pholidichthys > Pholidichthys leucotaenia. The sequence goes on along the minus strand of CM035849.1, from coordinate 173,348,971 downwards.
AGCCCCCCCCCCCCAAAAGACTAAGAAAAAGACAATCAAATTAGTTTTACAGTTTAAGATAATCTCTATGACATATTATACTGTTAAACCTCTTGACAGGGAAAACAAGGAAAAATCTTTCCAGCAGTCATGCTCCTGTAGAGAATTCAGTGGTAACCACAACAGTATAGTAATATCACAAAACAGCCTTAAAACTGTCACGGCACAATCTGATAACACAGTTAACAACTCTTGTCAATTTTGCATCAGTCCCTGTGCCGTCTGGGTTTTAATCTTCTCCCGAATCTGCTGTGGGTCCGCTTTGGTGTCGTGGTGGGACCCTCCTGCAAGGAATCTGCAGCTTGGGGAGGAGAGTGGTTATTTGTTCCCTGCAGGGGGGCTGAGTTTTTTTTCTTGGGGGGTCTACCCCGCCGAGGTGCTCTCACCACCCGTGCAGGTTCGTCTCTCAACAAGAAGGCAGGTTTAAGTCTGTCAATGCTGACTGTTTCTTTTCTGTCCCCTAAATCAAGCACAAAATGCTTATCACCAGGTTCCAGCACTCTGAATGGTCCGTCGTATGGTGGACGGAGGGTTGATTTTAAAGCTTCGTGTCTAACAAAAACGAACTCGGCATTTTTTTAAAGCTTGGGGGACAAAAACCCGTGGAAAAGAGTGATGCGCCGGTCCGGGGAGAGTGTCCGGTCCGGTGCTGCCTAAAGGCCTCAGGGCTGGAAGATGCCCGGGCTCTGGGTTCTCTGGTAAAAATTCACCTGGGAGTCTGAGAGGTTGTGCAAAAACTAATTCTGCTGGGGAGGCGTCTAGCTCCTCTTTAGGTGCAGAACCCAACCCCAATAAAACCCAGGGAAGTTTATTCACCCAATTTGTATCCGTTAGTGAGGCCCTGAGGGCGGCCTTTTAAGATCTGTGAAAACGCTCGCATAACCCATTAGCCTGAGGGTGATAAGCGGTGGTGCGGTGAATTGTCGCCCCTAAGCTGCTGGCCATGGCTGACCAAAGCTTTGAGACAAATTGAGGCCCCCTATCGGACGTGATGTCCGATGGGACGCCGAAACATGCCACCCAGTTTGTTAAAAAAATGCGAGCGACTTCCGCAGCTGTGGTTGACGCCAAAGGGACCGCCTCAGGCCAGCGCGTAGTACGGTCTATCATCGTTAACAGGTGTGTGAAACCCTGAGACGAAGGTAGTGGTCCCACGAGGTCGACATGAACGTGGTCAAACCTTCTGGCTGGGATTTGAAAAGGCTCTAGAGGAGCTTTTGTGTGTTTGTGTATTTTGGCGCGCTGACAAGACATGCAAGTTTTTGCCCATTCCTTTACATTTTGAGGGAGTGAACCGAGTCGAAAATGCAGCGGCGCCATGCAGCTGGGACTACCGGGCGAGGTCGGCCGGTTGAAACGTCGCAGATTAGGGGGGGTACGCCGTCACGTAAACCCCTTTCCTCCAGTCTTAACCCTGTTGGTCCAGACAGGAGCACGCGCACGTCTGCGTCACTGCTTTGTTCCTCTGCCATGGCTGCGTAATCTATCCCTACGTGAATTGGGGCCGTGTACGCATCCGCGTTGGTGAAGAGTTCTGCGGCTGAGGTAGTATAATCTGTCTCCTCGTGCTCTGGCGATGTCACAGCGCGGGAGAGGCAGTCTGCTACCACGTTAAGTTTGCCTGCCACATGTCGAATGTGTGTGGTGAACTCTGAGATTGCCGCTAGCTGTCTTTGTTGCCTGCCTGACCATGGTTCTGAAATTTTAGCCATCGCAAAAGTGAGCGGTTTGTGGTCTACAAAAGCCATGAAGCGCCGCCCTTCTAACCAGAACTGGAAGTGGTGGATGGATAAATGAAGCGCTAGCAGCTCCCTATCAAAAGTGCTGTATTTACGCTCGGTTTGGTTTAAAGATTTGCTAAAGAATGCTAAAGGTTGCCAGGTTCCGCCAACATGTTGTTCCACGACTGCCCCTATTGCCAGGTCTGAAGCGTCTGTGGTTAGCGCTATGCGGGCCGAGGGATCGGGGTGAACCAACAATGTGGCATTCGCTAGAGCACTTTTTACTTCCGCGAAGGCGCGTTCGCGCTCCGGGGTCCATTCGACCGCGTTGGAAGGCTTTTGTTTTCTGAGCGCGGCATATAGGGGCTGCATGAGTGGAGCTGCACGGGGGAGGAAACGGTTGTAAAAATTCACCATTCCCAAAAATTCTTGCAGCGATTTGACCGTCTGTGGTCGTGGAAAATTTTTTACCGCGTGGACTTTGTCCGGCAATGGAACTGCCCCCTTCGGTGAAACTCTGTGTCCCAAGAAATCAATTTGTGAAACGCCGAATTTGCATTTGGCTGGGTTGATTATTAACCCGTGCTCTTCTAGTCTCTGAAAAACTGTAGTGAGGTGTTGTTCGTGTTCTTCCTCTGACGGGTTGGCTACCAGCATATCGTCGAGGTAGACGAACACGAAGGGGAGGTCGCGTAATACCGCGTCCATCATACGCTGGAAGGTTTGAGCAGCGCCTTTGAGGCCGAACGGCATCTGCAAAAATTCAAAAAGACCGAAAGGGGTTATACAGCCGTTTTAGGAATGTCTTCCACTCGAACGGGGACTTGGTGATAGCCGCGGACCAGTTCTATTTTAGAAAAAATGCGCGCACCCGCCAGATGTAGTGAAAAATCTTGGATGTGAGGAATTGGGTAGCGGTCATGCGCTGTCGCATTGTTTAATCTGCGGTAATCGCCGCAAGGTCTCCAAGAACCGTCGGTTTTCGGGACCATGTGGAGTGGCGATGCCCAGGGGCTTTTCGAGCGTCTAATAATGCCTAATTTTTCCAGGGTGGCAAACTCGTCCCGTGCTATGGCGAGCTTGGTCGCGTCTAAGCGCCGAGCTTTGGCAAACACGGGTGGGCATGTTGTGGGGATGAAGTGTTCAACCCCGTGTTTCGCTACTGTTGCTGAAAATTTTGGAACTGTGAGTGCTGGAAATTGGGTGAGGAGTTGGTCAAACTTACCTCCTGCTGTTGTGACGCTGGCCTGCACGGGTGGTGGAGAAACTCGAGCTGAGCAGGGGATAGAAGAAAATGACAGTGCATTAACCAAGCGCCTATTTGCTAGATCAACTAACAACCCATGTGCACACAAAAAATCAGCACCCAACAAGTTAAAGCTCACCGCTGCTACAATAAATGTCCATCTATAGTTGCGGCCGTGGATGCAAAGAGGCAGGTTCCTTTCACCGAAGGTGTCGATGATCGAGCCGTTGGCTGCCATCGCTCCATTTCCCCAGGGGCCCATGGCCCGGTCTGCGTGGGAAGGGGTGATAAAACTCAGCTGAGCTCCGGTGTCGATTAGGAACTGTCTCCCGGTGTGTCCGTCAGTCACATACAGTAGCTTGTTTTTCTCGCCGAGAGCCGCAGCTGTTAACGGTCTCTCGGCTTTGGCGTTTCCCGAACTTTTGAATTTGCAGGGGGGCACGCACTTGTACGCCCTCTCGGCGAAACGGTGGTGGTAATAGCAGAGGTCGTTCCACCTGCTGCGCCTTGGTCGTGTTGCCGCCATGGTGGGCGGGCTCTGCTCGGTTGACTGTGGTTCTCCGCTGCTCTGGGCTTCCGCGCTGAGATCTGCGGATGCTGCTGTGGCCATCTGTTCTCCGCAGGCGTTGATGAGCTGCTGCGCTTCTCGGGCCAGTGCGCAGAAGTCCTGCTGGGTGCTGCACCGCATGTTGACCAGCGTCCCTCTCATGTGTGGCGGCAGAGTGCTGAGGAAGATGTGTTGGAAGAGGAAGTTGTCGTTGTCCTCTTCCTTGAGCTGCAGCATGTCCTCCATGAGGGCCTTGGGTCTGCATCCTCTGTGGCCGTAGATCGCCAGGATCTTCTCTGCTCTCTCCTCGGCTGAGGGGACGAAGTTCTCGACGATGGTCGCTTTAAGCTCTCTGTATTTGTCATGGGCGGGTGGCTGTTGGATTATGCTCCGTGCACATCTTGACGTGGCAGCGTCGAGTTTGGCGACGATGTGATAAAACTTCGTCTCGTCCGCCGTTATGCCCGCCAGTGCAAACTGAGCCTCAGCTTGCTGGAACCACGAGCTCGGGTCTTCTTGCCAGAATTCTGGCAGCTTGACGGTGACGGCGCTTGTGTGGGCCGTCTCTGATGTGTCCGCCGGGTGAGAGCGCCTTTCTTCTGCTCTCACGGCGGGGCTGGGGATGGTGCTCGGTTGAGCCCTCTCTGTAGCTTCTGCCGTGGGGGAACGTCTTCCATCCGTTCCCCTGTCTGCATGGGCGCCGGCGCTTGCCTGGGTCGCCTCTGATGAGTTAATCGTGGGAGAACGTCTCTGTTCCATCCTCACGTCTGGTCACCAGTGTAGAAGAGCTTGAAATAACGAAGCGATGTGATTTTATAAATCAAAGTTTAATTTCAGCTTCACTCCTCTAACAAGTCTCATCTCGGTGCAGAAGCAGAATAAGAGGTCGAACGCAGTCAGACCTTCATATTTATACCCACACTCAACAAAAGACATTGCATATTAAAGCTGACATCCCGCATTACATAATCCCCCCTCCATTGTCCTCTGTCTCCTCCACCTGACCCTGGGTGGTCAGGGAGATCGATCCGGTCTCCACCGCTGCGACTCTGTCTGTTCTTTGATCCTCGCTGGCGGTTGAGACCTCTTGTCCTGTTCTGAGGCTTGAGGTCATTCCACATATGTAATCACTAAACATTCTAATATGTCTATACATATGTAGGTATGGAATATATGATTAATATAAGCCACAGTTTTGCTTATTTTTTTTTTTTACGTACATTGACATGGTATGTCAAAAGAACTATTCTTGCCGTGTGTGTGGATATGGATTATCATTGTCTCTTAATTTTCTTAATCAATGTTCATCTGTATTTAAGTCAGTAACATCTCTGATCATTATACTCTTTGCCTGCTCAGGTGTTCCATTTAGTTTGATCCAAACTCTACAATTTCTTGTCCATGTTGCCTGTATCTTATTTTGTCTTTTCAGCATCCGTGCTTGCCGTGCTATTTCAGCATTTGTTTTTGTTAGGTGTTCATTTAGGTGAACTTCTGTTCCCCGGAGCTTTCTGGCCTGCCTCAGTATGTCATTCTTTACCCTTCTGTTCACAAAGCGCATCACAATTGATTTCTTTGTTTTATTATCTTTTCTGGGTAAAGCATAACAGGCTGAAATTGCATTTGCTTCGACCTTTATATCTCTACTATCAAGGAACTAAAGCAACTGGTTTTCCAGGGAGACTGATTCACTCAGGGGAGCCTCCTCACCTCTCAGTCCTGTTGTAGCATAAACGTATGATTGATATTTGATGTCTAGTCCACTTATAATTACATCATCCATACGAGAACATTGTTCAAGATCCTCGACGCGTCGCTCCAAGTCCGTAATTTTTTTGTCTTTTTCCTGAATTGTTAATTTTAATTCTCGGACTTCTTCCATTAGGCCTATTATTTTGGCCTGCTGGCTAACCATTTTGGTCACTTCTTCTGACAAGAAGTTCAGAGATTTTTTGATCTCTTCCATTTCCTCCTTCTTTGGTGGCATTTTTACTGACCTGGGATAGTAAAACAATCTCTGCTGGTGTCGCCGGTATCCGATCCGACCAACCTCGAATCCAGCTGGGCCTCAGCTAGCCCCCTCCGCTGCTAGTCCCACTGCTTACCGCCGCCGTAACCGAGCTCCTGTCCAGCCGGGGTACCGGCAGCTCCTCCACCGAGTCCCGCCGCACACCGCTGCTGTAGCCGAGCTCCAATCCTGCTTCTGTCCGGCTGGGGTCCTGGTAGATCCTCCGCTGAGCCTGCCACCTACCGCTGTCTGCCTCAGTAGTTCCTCCGCTGAGCCCCACCACTGTAACTGGGCTCCGACTCAGGCTATTGTCTGGCTGGGGCTCGGTGGTCCTCCACCGGTCCCCGTCTCCCACCATCGCTGCACCCGAACTCCAATCCGGCTCCCGTCCAACTGTTGCCTCGGTTAGTTCCTCCGGCGAGCCCCAATCACCGGGGACAGAGTCGCTTCGTGTCGGTGTTAGGTGCTACGACTAGCATTAGCTTACCAAACGCTTTGGGTAAAGCGTAGCAGCGAACCACAAAAAGAAACGCTAATCAGTTTACTCACAGTGTCCGGTGAAAGGTGATTAAAGGGGTATTTCAACGAAGGTGGAAATTCAGCCCGTGCGTGTGCGTCACAAATGCCGATCGCTGTTGGTTAGTTATTTTAATGGCAAAATCAGCAACTTTGTCTCAGCACTGAAAAAGTGTGACCATTCCGGCCGCCATGTTGCTCCTGTGAGATATTAACATCCAGTGTGACATTAACAAAAGACCTCTCTGAACTATTCAATATAAATTATGAAAAGGTACAGTGGGGCAAAAAAGTATTTATTCAGCCACCAATTGTGCAAGATCTCCCACTTAAAAGATGAGAGAGGTCTCCAATTTTCATCACAGGTATACCTCAACTATGAGAGACAAAATGAGGAAAAAAAATGTCCAGAAAATCACATTGAAGGGTTTTTAATGAATTAATTGGTAAATTCCTCAGTAAAATAAGTATTTGGTCAGTAACATAAGTTCATCTCAATACTTTGTTATATACCCTTTGTTGGCAACGACAGAGGTCAAACGTTTTCTGTAAGTCTTCACAAGGTTTTCACACACTGTTGCTGGTATTTTGGCCCATTCCTCCATGCAGATCTCCTCTAGAGCAGTGATGTTTTGGGGCTGTCGCTGGGCAACATTGACTTTTAACTCCCTCCAAAGATTTTCTATGGGGTTGAGATCTGGAGACTGGCTAGGCCACTCCAGGACCTTGAAATGCTTCTTACGAAGCCACTCCTTCGTTGCCCGGGCAGTGTGTTTGGGATCATTGTCATGCTGAAAGACCCAGCCACGTTTCATCTTCAATGCCCTTGCTGATGGAAGGAGGTTTTCACTCAAAATCTCACGATATATGGCCCCATTCATTCTTTCCTTTACACGGATCAGTCGTCCTGGTCCCTTTGCAGAAAAACAGCCCCAAAGCATGAAGTTTCCACCCCCATGCTTCACAGTAGGTATGGTGTTCTTTGGATGGAACTCAGCATTCTTTCTCCCCCAAACACGACAAGTGGAGTTTTTACCAAAAAGTTTTATTTTGGTTTCATCTGACCATATGACATTCTCCCAATCCTCTTCTGGATCATCCAAATGCTCTCTAGCAAACTTCAGACAGGCCTGGACATGTACTGGCTTAAGCAGGGGGACACATCTGGCACTGCAGGAGTCCCTGGTGGCGTAGTGTGGTACTGATGGTAGCCTTTGTTACTTTGGTCCCAGCTCTCTGCAGGTCATTCACTAGGTCCCCCCGTGTGGTTCTGGGATTTTTGCTCACCGTTCTCGTGATCATTTTGACCCCACGGGGTGAGATCTTGCGTGGAACCCCAGATCGAGGGAGATTAACAATGGTCTTGTATGTCTTCCATTTTCTAATAATTGCTCCCACAGTTGATTTCTTCACACCAAGCTGCTTACCTATTGCAGATTCAGTCTTCCCAGCCCGGTGCAGGTCTACAATTTTGTTTGTGGTGTCCTTTGACAGCTCTTTGGTCTTGGCCATAGTGGAGTTTGGAGTCTGACTGTTTGAGGTTGTGGACAGGTGTCTTTTATACTGATAACGAGTTCGAACAGGTGCCATTAATACAGGTAACGAGTGGAGGACAGAGGAGCCTCTTAAAGAAGAAGTTACTGGTCTGTGAGAGCCAGAAATCTTGCTTGTTTGTAGGTGACCAAATACCGGTACTTATTTTACCGAGGAATTTACCAATAATTCATTAAAAATCCTTCAATGTGATTTTCTGAAATTTTTTTTCTCATTTTGTCTCTCATAGTTGAGGTATACCTGTGATGAAAATTGAAGACCTCTCTCATCTTTTAAGTGGGAGAATGTGCACAATTGGTGGCTGTCTAAATACTTTTGCCCCACTGTATATCAAGATATACAGAAAGATATAGAAAGATGGGAAACCCTACCAATGGACTTTAATTCAAAAATCGAAATAGTTAAAATGAATATACTACCTAGAGTTCTCTATCTGTTCCAATCATTACCAGTAGAGATCCCTCCAGACCAATTTATAAAGTGGGACAAAACAATATCCAGGTTCATTTGGGGAGGTAAACGACCCAGAGTTAGATATCAAACTCTCCAGCTTTCCAGAGACCTAGGTGGAATGGCATTACCAAAATTAAAGGAATATTTTTATGCTGCTCAGTTAAGACCTTTGTACTGTTGGTGCAATCCAAATTTTGTAGCAAAATGTAAAGATATAGAAAAAGAAATATCAAATATTCCGATTCAAACTGTGATTGGAGATAATGACTTATATAAGAAATTCAAACATGAAATGGATTCAGTCAGTGAGCATACATTAGACACATGGTTTAAAATCTTAAAAAGATACAAGATTAAGGAAGACATAAAAATTCTGAATTGGGTAGGATATGATAAAAATTTTAAACCAAATCAATACGACCAAAGATTTAAAAGATGGACAGAAAAAGGAGCCACAGCTTGGTGTGTTCTAGAAAAGAAAGTTGGAGAGTTATCAGAATTTAAAAGAAAAATATGAATTGGGGAGCTCTGACTTTTTCAGATATCTCCAACTAAGAGACTACTACACAAAAGAAATCCGGGTGGATCCCTCCAAGGAAGTGAATGAGGTGATAAAAGTCATAATTAAAGCATATAAAGGAAACGAAAAGAAATTTATATCATCAATGTATAAAGCATTAAATCTAAATAATAAACATACAACCAAGTATATAAAAAAGAAGTGGGAGAAAGAAATTGGCATAGAAATCACAGAAGATGAATGGCAAAATATATGCAAGACTCACCATTCATCCACCAGTTCGCGGATTTGGAGGGAATTTGCCTGGAAAAACTTGGGGCGCTACTTTATCACACCAAAGATGAAAAATAAACAACTCAACCAACCTCAGAAATGTTGGAGAGAGAAGCTTCCGGTCTGGAAACCATGATGATTGCAGCTTAACGCTGAAGCTCCCAGACCCAATCCAGTAAAATACCTTGAAAATCAGATTTAACGGATTTTTGGAAGAGTGAAAATCAAAGGACAAAGTCATCATGCCTAAAGGAAAACAGAAGAAACCGACATTTACCAGGCCAGGACACGCATCGGCCGAAGAATCTGATCCGGAGGATTTCCATTCAGAAGACGAGGAGCTGAATGAAGCTAACAAAAAGGTTAGCTTGAAAATGGTATTTAATGAATTAAGACGATTTCGCCGAGAGTGTTGGGCCGAATTTCGTGAATTCAAAGAAGAATTAAAAAGGACAAACAGCAGAGTGGACCAGGCCGAGAACCGAATCTTGGAAGCAGAGGAAAGAATAAAAGCGCTGGAAGATTCCGTGCTGGATCTACACAAAAGGCAGTCAAGACTAGAGGCTAAGCTAACCGACCAAGAAGGAAGACTGAGAAGAGACAACATAAGAATTCACGGTCTGAAAGAAGGAGTCGAGGATGGTTTCTCCACAATGGCAGCATGTGTGGAATCCTTACTGAGAGAGAAGTTGGATATTCCCCAATCCACCGACTTGAAGATAGAAAGGGCGCACCGTACATTAGCCCCTAGGCCGGCGGCGGAAGCGCCTCCACGTTCGGTGATGGTGAAGTTTTCCAACTCCAAAATAAAAGAAGAGGTTGTAAGACTGGCTTGGCAGAAAAAAGGATTTATGCACCAAGAGAGAAAAGTTTTCGTGGAACACAATTACGCCCCGGAGGTCCTTAAAAAGCGTCGGGAATACAACGACACTAAAAAGGTACTACGAGAGAAAAAATTGCGCTTCCAGACACCATTTCCAGCGAAGTTGAGGGTTTTCTACGGGGAAGAGACATGTCTCTATAACTCGGTGGAAGAAGCAACCGAAGATATGGCGAGAAGAGGACTCCCGGTAACGGTGTTTAAACCCGCGACAGACTCGATCGAAAGAATCAAGGCTCAAACGTGGTCCACACAGAGACCCTCAAAACCCACGGGCCAGCAGCGGGAAATCCAGCGTCAGAGATACAAGGAAAAACTGGCCATTTACAGGAGGGAATAATGTTTTTTTTTTTTAGTCAGTCTGTGCATCCAACCCCCCTCCTACAAGGTAACAAACATTAAAGGAGATGCAGAATCACCATGTGGTAAAACATTTCATGGAACAGTCATAATATTAGAAACAAATAATACGTCAAACAGGTTCATTTTGTCTTCTTTTAATTATTTATCCTTTTTTTTTTTCCTTTGAAAGACAAAAGTAAAATAGAAAGATGTCTTTACCTTCTTTACATGTTTCAACTGCACTGCAGCCTTCATCAGAAGAGTCAGCTGATTGCTGCCAGGTGACATTTATCAGCTGATTTTCGTAGGCGGGGCCAGCTCAGCAGATCTGTCAGCACGGAAAGCGGAAAGCACGGAAAGCACGGAAAGACCTTATAAAAGAGCGTATAAGAATAACGGCAAATAAAGTAGACAAAATAAACAACCAAATCAAAGAGGAAACGGACATGTTTAAGCAACGCTACCCGACGGACCAGAAAACGCAGGAGCAGATAAAAGCACAACTGAAACACGCACACGAACAAGAATTCATTACAACGAAAAACCGCCAATTGAAAAAATTAAAAAAACTCACAGAAAGAAAGAAGGGACGAAGACAAACACACACGGAAAAGAACGATAAGTGGGTCAAAAACCTATCACAACGCACACTCACGGACACGGAGAAAACAGTGCTGAACAGAGGACTGAACTTCGCCATCACACCAGCCAGAATCCCCCATGAAGAATACATCCTCGCAACAGAACTGGCATGCGAAAAAATCCAGGACCAAGGAGAAAAAGCAGCACTCTGGAACGCAGTCGCAGGAATCCTCAAAACGGCCAAATTACCACAAAGCAACGTTACAAGAAAAGAAGAAAAAGCATTAAACTCACTCAAGACAGATAAAACGATCACAATACTCCCAGCAGATAAAGGCAGAACAACAGTAATTTTGGACACGGAAGCATACGAAAAACAGATGGAAACCATGTTGGCAGACAGTAACACATACGAAATCATTAAAACAAACCCGACAGAAGAAAAGAAAAAAAATGCTCAAAGCCCTTCTAAAACCTCTATTAGAAAGCAATAAAATCAAAAAGGACGCATATGATCACCTGATCCCCACAGCCAGCATCACCCCTCGGATTTATGGAACACCGAAAATACATAAAAAGGATATCCCACTGCGGCCAATAATAGACAGCATTGGATCAGTCACATACAACTTATCAAAAGCCCTAGCTGAAATCATCAAACCCCTCCTTGGACTATCAGACTTTCACTGTAAAAATTCAAAAGAGCTGGCACAAGAACTCAAAGACATAAAAATAGAATCAGACGAGATCCTCATCTCACATGACGTCATCTCTTTATTCACAAAGACTCCTATTGACGTCACACTACATATAGTGCAAGAACGCCTCAACAAGGACAGTACCCTAAAAAGACGCACCAACCTCACAGTCCATGACATATCCAAATTACTACAGTTTGTTGCAAAATCCACTTATTTTCAATTCAGAGGAAAAATCTACAAACAAAAAGAAGGATTTGCAATGGGAGACCCACTATCAGCCATCATGAGCAGTTTTTTTATGGAGGATCTGGAAAATAAAGCCATCAACACAGCACCCACAATATGCAAACCCACCCTTTGGAAGAGATACATAGATGACATTCTGGAAAAAATAAGGAAAGGACATACACAAGAACTCACTGACCATCTGAACAGTACAGACAGTACGGGGAACATAAAATTCACACACGAAGAGGAGGAAAATGGCACCATAGCCTTTCTGGACATGAAAATCCACCACAACGAGGACGGCAGCATAAAAATCACAGTCTACAGGAAACCAACCCACACAGATCAATACCTACTTTGGACATCGGAACACCCCACAGCACACAAGCTATCAGTCGTCAGGACATTATATGAACGAGCCACCATCATCACGGAACAAGAAGACAGACAGGAAGAGGAAAACCACATAAAACATGCACTTATACGCTGCCAATATCCAGTATGGGCCATAAACAAAGGGAAACAGCAAGTCAAAAACAAAGAAAATAAACAGGACACAAGACATAGAACAAAAGCTGAAATCAAAAACAAGGACACCATAACTATACCATACATACGAGGGATCACAGAACCAATTCAAAGGATCATGAAAAAATACAAAATAAACACAGCAGTCAAACCACACAAAAAATTAAGACAGTTATTAGTACACCCCAAGGACAGAATAGAACAAGACAATAAATGCAATGTATTATATGAAATATCATGCAGATCATGCAACAAAACCTACATTGGAGAAACCGGAAGATTATTCACCACAAGAAAAAAAGAACACCAAAAGGAATGTGAGAAGGAAACGCAAGGACGACTCACAAGATCACAAAAAGAAAAAGCAGAACAAGAAACATTAAAATCAGCTATATCGGACCACTGCAAAAGAAATAATCACATCATGGACTGGGACAACACAAAAATTATTGGATCGGAGAGCAACAGACACAAACGTTGGATCAAGGAGGCAATAGAGATCAGAAAGCGGGGAAAAGACACCATGAACCGAGATGAGGGGGCCTTTATGCTTTCTCACACCTGGGACCACATTCTCCAGAGACCATCTGACGGCGGGAGGCGGGGCCGGCTCGGTGGATCTGACAGATCTGCTGAGCTGGCCCCGCCTACGAAAATCAGCTGATAAATGTCACCTGGCAGCAATCAGCTGACTCTTCTGATGAAGGCTGCAGTGCAGTTGAAACATGTAAAGAAGGTAAAGACATCTTTCTATTTTACTTTTGTCTTTCAAAGGAAAAAAAAAAAAAAAAAAAAAAAAAGGATAAATAGAAACAAATAAGTCTTAAAAAAAAAAACAAAACCTTGTTAAAATAGAAATGTGACAATGATCCACATGTTCTCCCCACGCTAACGAATACTGTATTAACGTGAACGTTTGCTGTGATGGTGGTGGGAGGGTGCACACAATTTCATAAGGTATAGGCATAAAAAAAAAAAAAAAAAAAAAAATCATTACAAGTTCGGATTGGGATCTGAAATTCACGTTAAAAACATGGGACAACTTACAGGGGTAAGAGAGGGCCCTCAACACATAACAGAGTTTGAGGAATTTCCCTCAGAGCCTACACTCCATCAAGGCTCTTCTAAGGTCACTAAAAAGACCTCTGCTCTGGAAGTTCTTTTGTCAGTTTTTTGTTTTAAAGTTTTTTACACTATGTTCTTAATGTCTTTTATGTTCTTAATGTTCTTTCAGTTTCTGAGTAGCATAAAAAAGGGCCACCACACTGTTATACTAAATAAGACAACACAATGGAGAAACAGGGCGTAACCAAAATAATCTCATATAATGTAAAAGGGATCCTGAATCCAGTTAAAAGATCCAAGATTCTAGGCAAAATGAAAAAAGACAAAGCAGGAATAATATTTTTACAAGAAACCCACCTAACAGACGTGGAGCACACTAAATTTAATAGACAAGGGTTTAAAATGATCTCTTCATCTTCATATAAGTCAAGGAGGAGGAGGGGAGTAGCGACATTGATGTCAACCAAAATTATATTTGAAAAAAAGTCAGAACACAAAGATAAAGAAGGGAGATACAGTTTGGTAATTGGGCGGCTAGAGGGAGAAGATATCACCCTGCTGAATGTATATGCACCTCCAGGGGCTAACTGGAAATTTTATAAAAATGTATTTGACCTAATGATAACTAAAGCCCAAGGTTTAGTGATATGTGGTGGAGACTTCAATCTAAGACTGAATCCATACTGGGATGCATCAGGTAATTCTCCACATCAAAATAACACTCAAAGTAGAAAAACTCGGATGCTACTAAAAGAAATGGGAATCTGTGATGTGTGGAGGGAATTCAACCCCAGTGTAAAAGATTATACATTTCACTCAGCGCCACATTCATCATACCCAAGAATTGACTATTTTTTTATGTTTAATAGAGACACTGGAAGAGTAAAAACATGTAAAATAGGACTGATGGATCTCTCCGACCACAGTCCGATCTATATGGACTTAAGTACCCAAAAATTCACAAATAATACATTTTCTTGGAGGTTGAATTCAAATGTCCTGAAAGGACCACTGAAAGATGAATTGGAATCAGATATTCTCAGATATTTGGAAGAAAATGATAATGGAGAAGTATCCCCTTTAATACTGTGGGATGCATGCAAAGCTGTAATAAGGGGAAAGACTATCGCAAAACTGGCAATCCAAAAGAAACTGAGACAAGAAAAACTAATCACATTAGAGTCAGAACTTAAGAACCTAGAAAAAGAGCACAAAGACAACACTCATTCTAATGACTCGCCCAAAATTAAGGAAATTAAAAAACAAATAAATGAGATCTACACAATAGAAATCCAGAAGAAACTTATATTTCTGAAACAAAAATACTATGAAGCAGGCAGTAAATCGGCAAAATTACTAGCCTATAAATTGAGGAAACAACAAACGGAAAGAGCAATCTACAAAATCAGAGACCCAGTATCAAAGGAAATAAAATTCAGAATTCAGGATATTCTTAAAAGCTTCGAGAACTACTATAAGAACTTGTACTCCCTCAAAAAACATAAAAACTCATCCGAAGCATTCCTAAACACATTAAACCTTCCCCAACTTACTGAGTCTCAAAATAAAACACTACTGTCAGAAATACAACCTAAAGAATTAGAAAAAGCAATTATGAAACTTAAAGCTAACAAATCCCCAGGAGCAGATGGCTATACAGCAGAGTGGTACAAAACCTTTAAACAGCAACTATCTCCTCTCCTCCTGAAAACATTTAACTATGTCCTCCACACAGGGGAAATCCCCCCCTCCTGGAGAGAAGGGGTCATTGCAGTCATACCTAAACCTGAAAAGGATAAACTAGACTGCTCCAACTACAGACCAATCAGTGTGTTAAATCAGGACTATAAGCTTTTTACCACTATCCTTGCAAAAAGGTTAGAAAATATACTGACAGACTTCCGGTCTGGACGCCATGGCGACTGCAGCTTAACACTGAAGCTCTCAGACCCAATCCAGGATAACACCTTGAAAATCAAACTTAACGGATTTTTGGAGGAGTGAAAATCAAAAGACAAAATCATCATGTCTAAAGGAAAACAGAAGAAACTGAAATTCTCCAGGCCAGGACACGTATCGGCCGGAGAATCTGAACTGGAAGATCTCCGTTCAGAAGACGAGGAACTGGTGATAGCTAACAAAAGGGTTAGCCTGAAATCACTATTTGAGGAGCTACGACGATTTCGCCGAGAAGTTACGGCCGAATTTCGGGAATTCAGAGAAGAATTGAAAAGGACAAACAGCAGAGTGGACCAGGCCGAGAACCGAATCTTGGAAACAGAGGATCGAATAAAAGTGCTCGAAGATTCTATGCTAGACCTACGCAAAAGACAAGCAGCTATAGAGGCTAAGCTAACCGACCAAGAAGGAAAACAAAGAAGAGACAACATAAGAATTCATGGTCTGATAGAAGGAACCGAAAATGGTTTTAACTCAATGGCAGAATGCGTGGAATCCTTACTAAGAGAGAAATTGGATATTCCACAAACCACCGACTTGAAGATAGAAAAGGCCCATCGTTCATTAGCCGCTAGGCCGGCGGCGGAAGCGCCCCCACGTTTGGTGTTGGTAAGATTTTCCAATTTCAAAATAAAACAAGAGGTTGTAAGACTGGCCTGGCAGAAAAAAGGATTTATGCACCAGGAGAGAAAAGTCTACGTGGAACACGATTACGCCCCGGAGGTCCTTAAAAAGCGCAGGGAATACAATGACGCGAAAAAGGTGTTAAGAGAGAAGAAATTGCGCTTTCAGACTCCATTTCCTGCAAAGTTAAGGGTCTTCTACGGCGATGAAACGTGTCTCTATAATTCGGCGGAAGAAGCAACAGCTGACATGGCGAAAAGAGGGCTCCCGGTAACGGTATTTAAACCCGCAGCAGACCCGAGTGAGAAGATCAAAGCGCAAACATGGACAACACAAAGACCCTCAAAATCCACGGACCAGCAGCGGGAAACCCAGCGCCAGAGCGTCGCGGATAAACTATCCGTTTTCAGGTTGGAATAGCGACCTTTTTTTTTTTTCCTTTCTCTTGAATCAATCCGCACATCCAACCCCCCTCATACAAGGTAACAAACATTAAAGGAGATGCATATTCAGCATGTGGTAAAACATTTCATGGAACAATCATATTATTTGAAACAAATAAGTCTTTGTAATAAAAAAAAAAACAAAAAAAACTTGTTAAAATAGAAATGTGACAATAATCCACATGTTCTCCTCATACTAACAAATACTGTTTTTGCGTGAATGTTTGATGTGATGGGGGTGGGAGGGTGCACACAATTTCACAGGGTTTAGGCATAAAAGGAAAAAAAAAAAATCATTACAAGTTTGGATTGGGTTCTGAAACTCACGTTAAAAGCATGGGACTACTTTCAGTGGTAAGAGAGGCCCTCAACATGTAACAGAGTTTGAGGAATTTCCCTCAGGGCCTTCACTCCATCAAGGCTCTTCCAGGGTCTTTAAAAAGACCTCAGCTCAGGAAGTTCTTATGACAGCTTTTTGTTTTAAAGTTTTTTACACTATGTT
Source organism: Pholidichthys leucotaenia (assembly GCA_020510985.1). Taxonomy (NCBI): domain Eukaryota; kingdom Metazoa; phylum Chordata; class Actinopteri; order Cichliformes; family Pholidichthyidae; genus Pholidichthys; species Pholidichthys leucotaenia. Next base: position 173,332,240 of record CM035849.1, on the reverse strand, counting down.
CTTAATGTTTTTCTTGTTTTTAATGTTCTTTCAGTTTCTGAGTAGCACAAATGAGGGCCACCACACAGTTATACTAAACAAAACAACACAATGGAGAAACAGGGTGTAACCAAAATAATTTCATATAATGTAAAAGGAATCCTGAATCCAGTTAAAAGATCCAAGATTCTAGGCAAAATGAAAAAAGACAAAGCAGGAATAATATTTTTACAAGAAACCCACCTAACAGACGTGGAACACAATAAACTCAGTAGACAAGGGTTTAAAATGATCTCTTCATCTTCATATAAATCAGGGAGGAGGAGGGGAGTAGCGACATTGATATCAACCAAAATTACATTTGAAAAAAAATCAGAACACAAAGATAAAGAAGGGAGATACAGTTTGGTAACTGGGCGGCTAGAGGGAGAAGATATCACCCTGCTGAATGTGTATGCTCCCCCAGGGGCTAACTGGAAATTTTATAAAAATGTATTCGACCTAATGATAACTAAAGCTCAAGGTTTAGTGATATGTGGTGGGGACTTCAATCTTAGACTGAATCCATACTGGGATGCTTCTGGTAATTCCCCACATCAAAATAACACCCAAAACAGGAAGACTCGGATGCTACTAAAAGAAATGGGAATCTGTGACGTGTGGAGGGAACTCAACCCCAGTGTAAAAGACTATACATTTTACTCAACTCCACATTCATCTTACTCAAGGATTGACTATTTTTTTATGTTTAATAGAGACATTGGAAGAGTAAAAACATGTAAAATAGGACTGATGGATCTCTCCGACCACAGTCCGATCTACATGGACTTAAATATCCAAAAATACACAAATAATACATTTTCTTGGAGGTTAAATTCAAATGTCCTGAAAGGACCATTGAAAGATGAATTGGAATCAGATATTCTCAGATATTTGGAAGATAACGATAATGGAGAAGTATCCCCTTTAATACTGTGGGATGCATGCAAAGCTGTAATAAGAGGAAAGATTATTGCAAAACTGGCAACCCAAAAGAAACTAAGACAAGAAAAACTATCCACATTAGAGTCAGAACTTAGGAACCTAGAAAAAGAACACAAAGGCAACACTCATTCTACTGACTCGCTCAAGATTAAGGAAATTAAAAACCAAATAAATGAGATCTACACAATAGAAATCCAGAAGAAACTTACATTTCTGAAACAAAAATACTATGAAGCAGGCAGTAAATCGGCAAAATTGCTAGCCTATAAATTGAGGAAACATCAAACAGAAAGAGCAATCTACAAAATCAGAGACCCAGTATCAAAGGAAATAAAATTCAGAATTCAGGATATTCTTAAAAGCTTCGAGAATTACTATAAGAACTTATACTCCCACAAAAAACATAAAAACGCATCCGAGGCATTCCTAAACACATTAAACCTTCCCCAACTTACGGAGTCACAAAATAAAACACTACTGTCAGAAACACATCCTAAAGAATTGGAAAAAGCAATTATGAAACTTAAAGCTAACAAATCCCCAGGAGCTGATGGCTATACAGCAGAGTGGTACAAAACCTTTAAACAGCAACTATCTCCTCTCCTCCTGAAAACATTTAATTATGTCCTCCACACAGGGGAAATCCCCCCCTCCTGGAGAGAAGGGGTCATTGCAGTTATACCTAAACCTGAAAAGGATAAACTAGAGTGCTCCAACTACAGACCAATCAGTGTACTAAATCAGGACTATAAGCTTTTTACCATTATCCTTGCCAAAAGGTTAGAAAATATACTGACAGACCTAATTCATTTAGACCAAACAGGTTTTATAAGACAAAGACAGACACAAGACAACATTCGACGCACTTTACACATAATTCATCATATAAAAAAATATAACTTAAATGCAGTCATATTGGGATTAGATGCTGAAAAAGCATTCGATTCGGTTGACTGGTCTTTTCTATATAGAATCTTATCCAGTTTCAATTTTCATAACAACTTCATTAGAACTATACAGGCATTATATAAAAAACCAACAGCTAAAATAAGGATTAACGGTAATTTATCATCATCTTTTGAACTGGAAAGAGGATGTCGTCAGGGCTGCCCCCTGTCTCCACTGCTCTTTGCAATCTTCATAGAACCTCTGAGCCATTGGATAAGACAAAACCAAAAAATTCAAGGTATTACACTTGGTCAGAAGGAACATAAAATAGCACTCTTTGCTGATGACATTTTAATATACCTAGGGCAGCCGAACACTTCTTTACCAGAACTAACCTCAGTTTTTTCAGAGTATGGAGATTTATCGGGGTACAAATTAAACATGCATAAAACCCAAGTTTTAACATTCAACTATGACCCAAATCATTATTCACTAAGCAAACTCAAAACTAACTGGGAGTCGGAATCTATGAAATATCTGGGGGTCAATATCCCGAAACAACTCAACAAAATTATATCACTAAACTATGATCCACTGGTGACAAAAATAAAATCTGACCTAGCAAGATGGAATATGATACCATTCTTGGGTACTGCACAAAGAATTGAAGCAGTCAAAATGAATATACTTCCACATCTTCTATACCTTTTCCAAACAATACCGGTAGAACCTCCCAAAAAAACATGGCAGGAGCTGGACAGAAGGATCTCAAGATTCATATGGCAGGGCAAGAGACCTAGAATCAGATATAGAACCCTACAGCTAAACAAAGACAAAGGTGGGCTCGCGCTGCCAAATATCAGGGACTACTTTAAAGCCGCACAAATTAAAACTTTAGTAGAGATATGTAACCCAGTCTACACTGCACAATGGAAGGAGATCGAATGCCAAATAACAAGTGACATCCCCCTACAGGCGATAATAGGGAACAATGCCTTACCTAAGCTTTTGAATAACACTAACCCGTGGATAGAGACCCCGCTAAAAATTTGGTTTAAGATAGTCAGAGAGAATCAAACTAAAGAGCCCTATCGACTTCTGCAATGGATTGCCTATGATCAGGACTTTACTCCTAATAAAACAGACACCAGATTTAAAAAGTGGAAGGAGAAAGGGCTGATAAAATATTATGATTTTTTTAAAGGGCAAATCTTCAGAAGTTTTGAAGATTTGAAAAAACAAGGCCTAATAAATCAAGACCTTTACAGGTTCTTCCAGCTTAGACACCACATAAACAATATACTTAAAAAGGAGGTTTTGGAAAGGGCCCACCCAGTCAGGTGTTCTGAAGGTCTTCTTAATGGCATATAAAGGGATCCCAGGGATCAGATACATTTCTAAAATATACCAAGGTCTTCAAGACTTAAAAGGAGACAACACATCTTATATAAAAGAGAGATGGGAAAAAGAGGGGAATTTCACTTTACAACTGGAAATATGGGAAAAGCTAAATAAACAGCAATGGAAAAGTACCTCATCCCTGCAGTGGAGAGAATTTGGATGGAAAAACTTGGCAAGATTTTTCAGAACACCTGCACAAAACAAATTTACCCATAAGGGATTGAACTGTTGGCGCTTGTGTGGTGAAAAGACAGCAAATCATTTTCATGTGTTTTGGTCATGCCCAGTTATCCACCAATATTGGACCAAGGTACAGACAATATTGGGGAAAATATTCAAAATTACAGTTCCCTTTTCTTTTGTAACTTTGTATTTGGGTTTACTACCGGACTCACTGGAAAGACGAGGAGAAAAATACTTATTCAATGTTTTAATATTGGCAAGCAAAAAAGCTCTAACTAAAAAATGGATGTTGAAGGACTGTCCTACACCTGAAGATTGGACTAACGTGATCCAAGACATTTACTCGATGGAAAAGTTGACATTCGCACTGAGACAGGACATGGATGGGTTCATGAACTTTTGGCAACCCTGGACCGCATATGTGTCTTCCATTAGATCTAATCTTTGACAAATACCATTTCAATAATGGTTCCGCTCTTTGTTCCATCACTACTCAGATGCTCTTTTATCTTTATTTACTTACTTTTTCTTTTTGTTTGTTTTTTACTGGTTTGTTTGTTTTTTTGTTATTTGTTTTTTGTTTTTTTTCTCTTTAATTTCACTTTTTCTTTCACTTTAAAAAAAAAAAAAGGGGTGTTGTAAGAATTAATCTTCCAATGTTGTCAGATATCAGAAAATAAGGGAACATGTGATGAAAATGTAAACAATGCATTGCTGTAACGACCTGTATACCCTTTACAAAAACTTAAATTAAAAAAAAAAAAAAAAGTGAAAAAAAAAAAAAGAAAATATACTGACAGACTTAATTCATTTAGACCAAACAGGTTTTATAAGACAAAGACAGACACGAGAAAACATTAGACGCACTTTACACATAATTCATCATATAAAAAAATATAACTTAAATGCAGTCATATTGGGATTAGATGCTGAAAAAGCATTCGATTCAGTTGACTGGTCTTTCTTATATAGAATCTTATCCAGTTTCAATTTTCATAACAACTTCATTAGAACTATCCAGGCATTATATAAAAAACCAACAGCTAAAATAAGGATTAACGGTAATTTATCATCATCTTTTGAGCTGGAAAGAGGATGTCGTCAGGGCTGCCCCCTGTCTCCACTGCTCTTTGCAATCTTCATAGAACCTCTGAGTCAATGGATTTTTTTTTTTTTTTTTGTACTTATTTTGTACCCGTAGGTAGATTTGTTTTGCAGTCTGGTGACAAGCCACCAGCTGCCAGTCGCTGCGTGCGCAAGCGCCCCTTAACTCCCTAACCTGCATGTTTTTGGCATGTGGGAGGAAACCGGAGAAATCCCGGAGTAAACCCAAGCAAATACGGGGAGAACATGCAAACTCCACACAGATCACTGTTGGCCGGGGGCAGGGATCGAACCCACAATCTCACGATCCCCGCGATCCCCCGGCCGAGGGTAAAACTGTGCTGCCGCAGTGCTAACCACTGCGCCACCGTGCAGTGGTTAGCATGGATAAGACAGAATCAAAAAATTCAAGGTATTACACTTGGTCAGAAGGAACATAAAATAGCACTCTTTGCTGATGACATTTTAATATACCTGGGGCAGCCGGACACCTCTTTTCCAGAACTAATCTCAGTTTTTTCAGAGTACGGAGATTTATCGGGGTACGAACTAAACATGCATAAAACCCAAGTTTTAACATTCAACTATGACCCAAATCAATATTTACTAAGCAAACTCAAAACTAACTGGGAGAGGGAATCTATGAAATATCTGGGGGTCAATATCCCGAAACAACTCAACAAAATTATAACACTAAACTATGATCCGCTGGTGGCAAAAATAACATCTGATCTGTTAAGTTTCAGATACAATATGTTGTATATAACTGTCATTTATCCTGTGTTTGTTGTGCTGTTATTCGGAGGGCTTTTATTGTGAAAGCGAGCAGAAGGGGAAAAGCGGATATGTTTTTTTTCTGGAGACTCTCATGTCACTTTTTTGTGGTCGGCAATAAAGGTGTAAGCAGACACAACGAGTCCGTTGTTCTTATCGTCTTTCAATGGTAGCAGAGGATGGTTACCAACTATAGAGTCCCGCCGACGTTTGATGAGGGGAAGCCCTATTAAAGTTGGAAAAATGAAGTCACGATTTGGACCCGAGTCACGGAGCTGGAAAAAAAGAAACAAGCGCTCGCTGTGGTTTTGGCGCTATCGGGAAGAGCGCGGGAAGTGGTGATGGAGATACCGATAGATGACCTGAATGGAGACACTGGTATGGACACTTTGCTTTTGAATCTTGATAACTTATTCTTGAAAGAAGAAAAAGACCGAGTTTATGAGGCCTACTCCAATTTTGACCGGATAAAGAAAGACAGCGGTGTGTCTATGGCAGACTATATAATAGACTTTGAGCAGCGCTACTCCCGCATGCGCAAATATAAGATGGAGCTTCCCGATGCTGTGCTTGCATTTAAGTTGTTAGACACTGCATGCCTGGATGTTAAAGATCGGCAGCTCGCCTTGACTGCGTGTACAGACTTAATTTTTGCCTCGATGAAATCAGCACTCAAGCGAATATTTGGTGAAAATTCATCTGTTTTAACCACGGACATTAATCAGGAAACGGCCTATATCACAGAACAAAACCGGCAAACAAGAAAGTCTTCCTCCTGGAATAGTAAACAAAAAACACCACAAGCAGGCACCAACCCCTGGACAGGTATGGCCGGAGATCAAGATGTGCCAGCTGCCAAAGCACATTTCACTGGGCTAAAGACTGTCCACACAGAAGTGAACAAGTCAAATTTATAAAAGCGAGTGAAGTAAGTAACACAGAGGAGTGTAACTTTACCCTGTTTACTAAAGAGTCACCCAATGAAGCAGAAATCTTTATGACTGAGTGTTTTGATTCTGCAATAATCGACACCGCATGCACTCGGACTGTGTGTGGACAAGAATGGCTTGATAATTACATGACAAGGCTGAGTCTGAGTGAGATAAATAATATGAAAAAAACGGAGAAGCAGAGTAACAAACCATTTAAGTTTGGTGATGGAAAAGTGATTCATTCCACAAAAAGGTTGAAAATACCTGCAAAGATTGGACAGACAAGATGTAGTATTGAGACTGAGGTTGTTCCTGTAAAAATCCCACTTCTTCTGAGCAAAACATCTTTGAAAAGAGCAGGAACAGTGTTGGACATGGAAAATGACAGTGCAGTCATGTTTCAGCAACCAGTGAAACTTGACTTTACCAGCTCTGGTCATTACTGTGTGAACATTATGGACAGAAAAAATAGACACAGTCAGCATGATGATCAGATTTTGACAGCTGATGATGATGTCACAAAACATGAAAATGCAGATGAGAATCAAGAGCAATGGGATGAGGAGATCCTGGCAATCACGGACAATTTGAACGTGGCTGAAAAACACAAAATCCTGGTGAAGCTTCACAAACAGTTTGGCCATGCTTCTGCTGACAAATTGCAGAAGCTGCTCGATAGCTCTGGAAATAAAGACACAGAATGCAACATGATCCTAAAAAAAATCATCAGTGAATGTGACATTTGCCAAAGGTACAGTAAGACCAAACCAAGGCCTGCAGTTGGGTTGCCACTAGCATCTCAGTATAATGAAACTGTGGCAGTTGATCTACATGAACTGAAGCCAGGCCTGTGGTATCTTCACATTATTGATCAATTCACGAGATTCAGTGCAGGCAGCATTCTCACTACAAAAAAGGCCTCAGAAATAAGATAAGATAAGATAAGATAAGATAAGCCTTTATTAGTCCCACAACGGGGAAATTCCAGGATTGCAACAGCACAGGGATAGCAACACTCAGAGCAACAATCAGAAGGCAAGAAAAAAAAAACAAGCAAGCAAGAGCAGCTAATAAACATATGTACGTATTACTATAAAATATATATATATACACACACACACAGACACACAGTGCAGAGCATTGTAGCTGGATGGAATAAATATATGAATATATGAACACACAGTGCAGAGCATTGTAGCTAGATGGAATAAATATGTAAATATATAAACACCCACAGTACGGAGCATTGCAGCTAGGTGGAATAAATATGCAAGTATATAAACACACACAGTGCGGAGCAATGTAGCTAGATGGAATAATATGTAGATATATAAATATATAAACACACCCAGTGCTGAGCATTGTAGCTAGATGGAATAAATATGCAAATATATAAACACACACAGTGCAGAGCATTGTTGCTAGATGGAATGAAACAGCATAACCGTCTACTTAGTTATCCTACATGGTATGATTATGTGCCCATACATATTCTCACCCTCCATAGCGACCGGTATGTTCCTAGTTGTATGCCGGAGGGGACCATTGTGTAAGTCTATTGCATCTTTTGCATTCAAAAAACTATTAGTTTGTTATGTCTTTTTGCTATCTCTGCGAGCAGCCCTGCTTAGGTTGTACAGTCTGACAGCCGTTGGTAGGAAGGACCTACGAAACCTCTCGGTTGTGCACCTGGGATGATGTAGTCTGCTGCTAAATGAGCTCCTCAGTGCATTCAGTATGTCCTGCATAGGGTGGAACTCGGACTCCAGCAGAGATGACAGTTTAGCCACCGTCCTTCTCTCTCCTTTTATTTTCTTAGTGAAGCACTTCATTCATGTGTGGGTAAGTGTACATGGACCACCACAGAAACTGTTTAGTGACAATGGAGGAGAGTTCAATAATGATGAGGTGAGAGATATGGCAGAGAATTTCAACATAGAAGTTAAGACAATAGCTGCCTACAGCCCGTGAAGCAATGGACTTCTAGAGAGACATAATCAAACACTCACAGAGATCATAATGAAAATAAAAGCCGGTAACTGCTGTGACTGGAGCACTGCTCTAGACTGGGCACTCATGGCAAAAAACACTATGCACAATGTTCATAGATTCAGCCCATATCAACTGGTGTTTGGACAGAATCCCAACATGCCCTCTGTGTTAAATGATAAACTCCCAGCCTTAGAGGGCACTACAAAGAGTGAATGGGTTGCAAAACACATCTCTGCTTTGCACGCTGCAAGAAGAGCTTTCACAGAAGCAGAATGTTCTGAAAGAATACGGAGAGCACTACGCAAACAAATCCGTCACACAGATGAAACATATGAAGTGGGTGATAAAGTCTACTATAAAAGAGTGGACTGTCCAGAGTGGAAAGGGCCAGCAGTTGTTATTGGCCAGGATGGTGCAGTGGTGTTTGTTCGACACGGAGGAACCTGCGTAAGAGTGCATCATCTCAGACTGAGAAAAGTGAATCCTAAAAGTAGTGAACATCAGACAACAAATGGAAATTCAGAAAACAACACAGACACTGGTGAAAAACAAGGAATGATAGGAACTGGTGAAAACATGGAGAACACAGAAAACGAAATGGAGGTTCAAGAAAACATGCTTCAGCCCCATTGCACTGAAGCAGCTACTGGAGTTCAGAGTGAGATTTCACTTTCCACGAATGGTGACAGAGAGACTCATGAAATACAACCAGAAATGCCTAACAGAGAAACAAACACAGCTGAAACATCCGATGTTTGTTTGAAAACGGGGCAGGTCCTGAAATACATAGACAAAGACAGTGGGGTTAAACACACAGCCAAAATTTTGGGGCGGGCAGGCAAAGCAACAGGGAAATATAAAAATTGGTATAACTTGCTTTTTATGGAGCCTGATTGTCTAGATGGTAACACAAAATCTGTTGATCTAACACAGGTACAGAGTCTTGAGATTGAACCTGCTGTCACTGATGTTAACGCTAATGAAGATGTGTTTGTGGCTAATGATTTATCATTTGATAAAGCCAAACAAGAAGAAATTAAATGCTGGAGAGATAACAGTGTGTTTGTAGAAATGAAGGATGAGGGACAAAAGTGTATTTCAACAAGGTGGGTGTGTACTCTCAAAGAAACCGTCTCAGGATTAGTGCCAAAAGCTCGTCTGGTGGCAAGAGGTTTTGAGGAGATGGAGATGTCTGAGCTGCAAAAGGACTCACCCACCTGTGCTTCAGAGTCCTTACGACTGCTAACAGCAGTTATTTGTCAAAAACAATGGTCACTTCATTCTATGGACATAAAATCAGCATTTCTTCAGGGAATGGAGGTGTCACGTGACATTTACATTAGACCACCTCCTGAAGCCAACTGTAATGGAATATTATGGAAGCTCAAAAAGTGTGTATATGGCTTAGCAGATGCATCATTGTACTGGTACAACAGAGTCAAAGAGATGGTGCTGAAAGCAGGTGGACAAATGTCAAAGGTCGATCCAGCTGTTTTCTATTGGATAGATCAGGACTGCACCGTGTCTGGGGTGCTCGCCTGTCATGTAGATGATTTCATATGGGGAGGCACACAAAAATTCGCCACAACAGTCATACCTCACCTGAAATCTGTTTTCCAGGTTGGGCGTGAAGCACACAAACACTTCTCCTATGTGGGAGTAGACTTTGTGACTCTTGATGGAAAGGTGCAAATGCACCAGGAGAAATACATTCAGCACATGCAGCCCATACACATTGACCCATCGCGAGCAGTACAGCAAGATTCACCTCTCTGTGAGGAGGAAAAAGATCAACTCAGATCAAAGATTGGTCAGATTCTCTGGGTTGCCAGGCAGAGTAGACCAGATGTGATGTTTGATGCTAGTAACCTAGCATCAACACTGAAAGATGCAACTGTACACACGATCCATGAAGCAAACAGAATAGTGTGCAAGATAAAGTCAAAGAAGGTACACTGTTTTCTGAGTTGACCGCAGGAGACACAAACTATGCCCCTCCAATAATCTGTGTAACAGACAACCATTCGCTAACTGATGCACTAAAATCCACAAAGTCAGTTTCTGAGAAACGACTTCGTTTGGAAATTAGTAGCATCAAAGAGCTTATACAGATGCAGAAAATTGAACAGATACTGTGGCAGAGCACAAAAGAACAACTCGCAGACTGCCTCACAAAAAGGGGTGCATCAGCTCACCAGTTGCTCAAGGCGCTGAGTGAAGGGCAATGGACTATTGGTTAACAGGGGGTCAGAGTATTACTTAAAAAAAAAAGAAAACTTGAGAACATACAGTTCTATTCCTATTTAAGCTTTGTTTAACAGTTATGTTCTGTCTTCAAGCTCAGGGTTTATTTGAGCACGTGTATATGTTTATGTTGTTGGACTTAATGGGTTTGAATATGACTGATTTAAAAAAAAAAAAAAACAGGGAGATTGTTAAGTTTCAGATACAATATGTTGTATATAACTGTCATTTATCATGTGTTTGTTGTGCTGTTATTCGGAGGGCTTTTATTGTGAAAGCGAGCAGAAGGGGAAAGGCGGATATGTTTTTTTTCTGAAGACTCTCATGTCACTTTTTTGTGGTCGGCAATAAAGGTGTAAGCAGACACAACGAGTCCGTTGTTCTTATCGTCTTTCAGATCTAGCAAGATGGAATATGATACCATTCTTGGGTACTGCACAAAGAATTGAAGCAGTCAAAATGAATATACTTCCACGTCTTCTATACCTTTTCCAAACAATACCGGTAGAACCTCCCAATAAAACATGGCAAGAACTGGACAGAAGGATCTCAAGATTCATATGGCAGGGCAAGAGACCTAGAATCAGATATAGAACCCTACAGCTAAACAAAGACAAAGGTGGGCTTGCGCTGCCAAATATCAGGGACTATTTTAAAGCCGCACAAATTAAAACTTTAGTAGAGATATGTAACCCAGTCTACACTGCACAATGGAAGGAGATGGAATGCCAAATAACAAGTGACATCCCCCTACAGGCGATAATAGGGAACAATGCCTTACCTAAACTTTTGAATAACACTAACCCGTGGATAGAGACCCCGCTAAAAATTTGGTTTAAGATAGTCCGAGAGAATCAAACTAAAGAACCCTATCGATTTCTGCAATGGATTGCCTATGATCAAGACTTTACTCCTAATAAAACAGACACTAGATGTAAAGAGTGGAAAGAGAAAGGACTGATAAATTATTATATTATTTTTTTAAAGGGCAAATTTTAAGAAGTTTTGAAGATTTGAAAAAACAAGGTCTAATAAATCAAGACCTTTACAGGTTCTTTCAGCTTAGACACCACATAAACAATATACTTAAAAAGGAGGATTTGGAAAGGGCCCAGTCAGGTGTTCTGAAGGTCTTCTTAATGGCATATAAAGGGATCCCAGGGATCAGATACATCTCTAAAATATACCAAGGTCTTCAAGACTTAAAAGGAGACAACACATCATATATAAAAGAGAGATGGGAAAAAGAGGGGAATTTCACTTTACAACTGGAAATATGGGAAAAGCTAAATAAACAGCAATGGAAAAGTACCTCTTCCCTGCAGTGGAGAGAATTTGGATGGAAAAATTTGGTAAGATTTTTCAGAACACCTGCACAAAACAAATTTACTCATAAGGGGTTGAATTGTTGGTGCTTGTGTGGTGAAGAGACTGCAAATCATTTTCATGTGTTTTGGTCATGCCCAGTTATCCACCAATATTGGACCAATGTACAGACAATATTGGGGAAAATATTCAAAATAACAGTTCCCTTTTCTTTTGTAACTTTGTATTTGGGTTTACTACCGGATTCACTGGAAAGACGAGGAGAAAAATACTTATTCACTGTTTTAATATTGGCAAGTAAAAAAGCCCTAACTAAAAAATGGATGTTGAAGGACATTTACTCGATGGAAAAGTTGACATTCGCATTGAGACAGGACATGGATGGGTTCTTGAACTTTTGGCAACCCTGGATCGCATATGTGTCTTCCATTAGATCTAATCTTTGACAAACACCATTTCAATAATGGCACCGCTCTTTGTTCCAACGCTACTCAGATGCTCTTTTATTTTTATTTATTTTTGTTTGTTTGTTTGTTCATTTTTTGCTCTTTTGTTTGTTTGTTTTTTGTTTTTTTTCTGTTCTCTTTAACTTCACTTTTTCTTTCACTTAACCACTTGCACTCCGGGCAATTTTCCTAAAAATGCCAAAAAATAACGTGCCCAAAGTAAATCAAAAGCTGTTATTCAACCCTTTGCAGCATCTTCATGGGGTTGGTCTCATTTAAAAGAAAACACTTTGAATTTTTTGGCAAAAAAAACATAATCTCTCTACGTGCTCCGGCCACTGAGTTACAGTCATCTAAACATACTGAACTTGAAGAAAAAAAAATTGGACACTGTTTTTTTGGATACAAATGCTAGTAAATAACACACAGCTGTCCGATCCGGCTGGAAAATGCAACAGAAATGTAGAACCAAGTGTTATCCAGCTGAGATCCAAATTTGGTAACAATACCACAAAAAATGAATATTTTACACAGCTTTGTTCTCAGGCTGTTCCCAGGCGTTTTGGAACTGTGCCAAATTGTGCCAAATGGCACAGTTTGGAAAAACATCTGTAACTTTTGAATAATTCAATGTAGAATCTTCATTTTAGGCTCTAATGAAAGGTCACACTCAGGGCTGTGTCTGTGTGTGTGTGTGTGGGCGGGGGGTCGTTCCCCCCCCGCTACCAAGGACCAAATTCGGCCCTGGCTACATGACGGATTACACTCCTTGCATGTTTTCACAGCGCCCCCCCCCCCTCGCTACTGTGTGTGTGTGTGTGGGGGGAGAAACCGTGAACGGACCGTGAACGCCCCCCCCCCCTCGCTACAGAAGAGGGCCATCGCTACATGATGGAATAGACTGATATGCTTCCCCCCGCGGACCGGGGGGCGTTCGGACCGTGCCCCCCCCCCCGCTCCTCTTCTGCAGCGGGATGGGGGGGGGGGCATTCACGGTCCGAACACGGCAAATGAACCGTTTATCGCGGTGCACGCACTTCGTACTTTGTGCGCAGTACAGTTGTAATTTACCGATCGGTCAAAAGTCATTTTTGGATTACAGTTTTCAGGGATAAATAATAATTTAGCTTATAACACCTTACCTCTTCAAAGCAGCAGAGTCGCGGTGAACATCTCTTCCCCCATTGTCAAGACGAACGCGACGCTGCTCCGCTCGTGGATCCCGATCAACATAATTCCATTATTGCCGTTTTGGCGAATGATTTACGACTTTTGTCGTCGGCCTCCGTCTATTCTGCTGGAATGAGTGCAGGTCCCACTTGTGGGTGTTCTCCATGCTGCTGGGTGAGCCTGGGTCTGTAGTAGATTCGTCCAGCGTCCTTTGTTTTCATCTGTTGCAACAGTAAATCTCTCTTCACCCAGCCAGAATTTCTGTGCTTCAATTGGCTCCTGCGTTCACAGTAGGCGGGTCCTCCTTCCTAGATTTTCATTCATTGGTTCTTCAAGGTTTCAGAAACCCAATTCAAGGCTCTTATTAGTCGAATGAGAGGTCAATCAGATGAACTAATCTGTTCGCGGCTGTCTCTGCAGTTTTTTTTTCAGTGGCGCTTGGAGGGCACACCATCTACACCACCACCATCAATATCCTTATCATGCGTCATGCGCACGAGGGCGCACGAGCGCGCTCTCGTGCGCCCTCGTGCGTCATAGGACGCAGAGACTTGCCCGCCCGCGGAACAACGGAGCGCAAGTGGTTTTTAAAAAAAAAGGGGTGTTGTAATAATTATTCTTCCAATGTTGTCAAATAACAAAAAATAAGGGAACGTGATGAAAATGTAAACAATGCAATGCTGTAATGACGTGTATACCCTTTACAAAAACTTAAATTAAAAAAAAAAAAAGAAATGTTGGAGAGAATGTGGAGAATACGATGTGGATCACACGCATGTTTTTTGGAAGTGTAAGAGAATAACTGTGTTTTGGGAAATGATAAGTGAAATGTTACAGAGGATAATAGGATACAAGATCCCTATGACCTGTAAGATACTTCATCTTTGTGATCTAACAGAGGCAAACAACTTGGGGAGTGATAGATATCTTGTCAAAGTATTGTTAGTAGTGAGTAAAAAAGCCATAACAAGGAATTGGTTGAAGAAAGAACCACCTACAAAGGACCAATATTGGGCTATTATAGAAGACATTTACATAATGGAAAAACTAACACACAAACTACGACTACAAGAAGCAGAATTTGACGAAAAGTGGGAAAAATGGACAATCTCTAAATCCCGAAATGGCGATAAATAACTGGACTTCAAGGACATAATGTGGACTATGGGGGGAACAAGAGCTAATGTCGGACTCGAGCAGTGGATGTTATTGATTTGTTTGTTTTTTGATGTTGCTGTTACAGGTTTCTTTCTTCTTTTATATATTTTTTTGTGGATGATTTAAGCTGAAAAACTAATAAAAATCAAAGTGACAAAAAAAAAACCAGTCCTCTTCATCATGCTGTTCACATTTTGACATCATGAAACACAACACCTAACAATTGATCAACAGTACTTCACCATTGTGAGGCTTCAAACAGGATGTTCTCAGAGGGAAGTGGCCACTGAGCTAAGTGTGTCACAGAGTGTCATCAGCAGGTTGCAACAGAGATACAGAGAGACTGGAAGAGAAAGGCATAGAAGTGGACATCCTTTGGCCACATCCCACGCTGATGACCACTCCATTGTGAACAGTGCCCTGTGGAACCAGATGATGAATACCACTCAACTCCAGGCACATTTAAGGGAGGTGAGAGGCACCCAAGGGTCATGTCAGACCATTCAAAACTGTTTACATCAACATGGTCTGCGTGCTAGAAGACCTACAAAGGCACCTGACCACACCACCAGGAAAAGCTGTCATCATCTTGAATGGGCTAGGGAGCATTTACGCTGGACAAGGGATCAGTGGGCCTCACTGCTGTTCTTTGATGAAAGTCAATTCATCCTGAGCAAAAATGATGGCTGCCAATGATGTTGGAGACGTCAAGGAGAGAGCTATGCATCAGCCACTGTTGTCACCAGACGAGCCTTTGGTGGTGGTGGTGTTAGTCTGGGCAGGTGTGCCTAGTCAATACAGAACTGCCCTACACCTTGTGAATGGTACAGTGGCAAGCTGATACTACCTGAATAACATCATTAATCCAGTCATTGTGCCCTGCATGAACAACACAGGCCTAATGTGATCTTCATGGACGACAATGCTCCAGCTCATCGAGGTCACAGCATTAGGGAATGGGTGCTGGAGGCTGGGGTACCTCAAATGGAGTGGCCTGCACTTCCTCCAGACCTGAATTCCATAGAAAACCTATGGGATCAGCTAAGTTGCCATGTAAAGGCTCATAATCTTGCACCCCAGAACCTCAATGACCTGAGGGCCGCCCTTCAAGAAGAGTGGAATGCCATGCCTCAGCAGACAATAAGTCAACTTGTGAACAGCATGAGACGTTGTTGTCAAGCTGTAATTGATGCTCAAGGGCACGACAAGTTATTGAGACATTGAAATTTTTTGTTCTGGTGTACCCACCACTGTTGGGGGCTTTTGTTTCAATAAATTGTTTGAAATTAGGAAATCACCATGGCATGTGTCTACTTAAATACCCTACTTTCATATCACTGTAGTGTGAACTTTTTACATTTTCCATAAATTTCCCCCGAAAGCCAAATATCCAAGCAACTTTTTTAGTGTGTGTATGTGTGTGTGTGTGTGAGTGTATATATATATATATATATATATATATATACAGTGGGGCAAAAAAGTATTTAGTCAGCCACCAATTGTGCAAGTTCTCCCACTTAAAAGATGAGAGAGGTCTCCAATTTTCATCATAGGTATACCTCAACTATGAGAGACAAAATGAGAAAAAAAATCCAGAAAATCACATTGAAGGATTTTTAATGAATTAATTGGTAAATTCCTCGGTAAAATAAGTATTTGGTCACCTACAAACAAGCAAGATTTCTGGCTCTCACAGACCTGTAACTTCTTCTTTAAGATGCTCCTCTGTCCTCCACTCATTACCTGTATTAATGGCACCTGGTTGAACTCGTTATCAGTATAAAAGACACCTGTCCACAACCTCAAACATTCGGACTCCAAACTCCACTATGGCCAAGACCAAAGAGCTGTCAAAGGACACCACAAACAAAACTGTAGACCTGCACCAGGCTGGGAAGACTGAATCTGCAATAGGTAAGCAGCTTGGTGTGAAGAAATCAACTGTGGGAGCAATTATTAGAAAATGGAAGACATACAAGACCATTGATAATCTCCCTCGATCTGGGGATCCACGCAAGATCTCACCCCGTGAGGTCAAAATGATCACGAGAACGGTGAGCAAAAATCCCAGAACCACACGGGGGGACCTAGTGAATGACCTGCAGAGAGCTGGGACCAAAGTAACAACGGCTACATCAGAAACACACTACGCCGCCAGGGACTCAAATCCTGCAGTGCCAGACGTGTCCCCCTGCTTAAGCCAGTACATGTCCAGGCCCGTCTGAAGTTTGCTAGAGAGCATATGGATGATCCAGAAAAGGATTGGGAGAATGTCATATGGTCAGATGAAACCAAAATAGAACTTTTTGGTAAAAACTCAACTTGTCGTGTTTGGAGGAGAAAGAACACCATACCTACTGTGAAGCATGGGGGTGGAAACTTCATACTTTGGGGCTGTTTTTCTGCAAAGGGACCAGGACGACTGATCCGTGTAAAGGAAAGAATGAATAGGGCCATGTATTGTGAGATTTTGAGTGAAAACCTCCTTCCGTCAGCAAGGGCATTGAAGATGAAACGCGGCTGGGTCTTTCAGCATGACAATGATCCCAAACACACTGCCCGGGCAACGAAGGAGTGGCTTCGTAAGAAGCATTTCAAGGTCCTGGAGTGGCCTAGCCAGTCTCCAGATCTCAACCCCATAGAAAATCTTTGGAGGGAGTTGAAAGTCCGTGTTGCCCAGCGACAGCCCCAAAACATCACTGCTCTAGAGGACATCTGCATGGAGGAATGGGCCAAAATACCAGCAACAGTGTGTGAAAACCTTGCGAAGACTTACAGAAAACGTTTGACCTCTGTCATTGCCAACAAAGGGTATATAACAAAGTATTGAGATGAACTTTTGTTATTGACCAAATACTTACTTTACCGAGGAATTTACCAATTAATTAAATCAATTAAATCAGAGCTGCTATGTCTAATAGGTTTTATGTACAGTGGGGCAAAAAAGTATTCAGTCAGCCACCAATTGTGCAAATTCTCCCACTTAAAAGATGAGAGAGGTCTCCAATTTTCATCATAAGTATACCTCAACTATGAGAGACAAAATGAGAAAAAAAAATCCAGAAAATCACACTGAAGGATTTTTAATGAATTAATTGGTAAATTCCTCAGTAAAATAAGGATTTGGTCGGGACACCATGGTGATAGCAGCTTAACGCTGAAGCTCCCAGACCCGATCCAGGAAAATATCTTGAAAATCAGATTTAACGGATTTTTGGAAGAGTGAAAATCAAAAGACAAAGTCATCATGCCTAAAGGAAAACAGAAGAAATCGACATTTACCAGGCCAGGACACGCATCGGCCGGAGAATCTGATCCGGAGGATTTCCATTCAGAAGACGAGGAGCTGAATGAAGCTAGCAAAAAGGTTAGCTTAAAAATGGTACTTAAAGAATTAAGACGATTTCGCCGAGAGTGTTGGGCCGAATTTCGTGAAATCAAAGAAGAAATAAAAAGGACTTCCGGTCTGGACGCCATGGCGACTGCAGCTTAACACTGAAGCTCTCAGACTCAATCCAGGATAACACCTTGAAAATCAAACTTAACGGATTTTTGGAGGAGTGAAAATCAAAAGACAAAATCATCATGTCTAAAGGAAAACAGAAGAAACTGAAATTCTCCAGGCCAGGACACGTATCGGCCGGAGAATCTGAACTGGAAGATCCCCGTTCAGAAGACGAGGAGCTGGTGATAGCTAACAAAAGGGTTAGCCTGAAATCACTATTTGAGGAACTACGACGATTTCGCCGAGATGTTACGGCCGAATTTCGGGAATTCAGAGAAGAATTGAAAAGGACAAACAGCAGAGTGGACCAGGCCGAGAACCGAATCTTGGAAACAGAGGATCGAATAAAAGTGCTCGAAGATTCTGTGCTGGACCTACGCAAAAGACAAGCAGCTATAGAGGCTAAGCTAACCGACCAAGAAGGAAAACAAAGAAGAGATAACATAAGAATTCATGGTCTGATAGAAGGAACCGAAAATGGTTTTAACTCAATGGCAGAATGCGTGGAATCCTTACTAAGAGAGAAATTGGATATTCCACAAACCACCGACTTGAAGATAGAAAAGGCACATCGTTCATTAGCCGCTAGGCCGGCGGCGGAAGCGCCCTCACGTTCGGTGTTGGTAAGATTTTCCAATTTCAAAATAAAACAAGAGGTTGTAAGACTGGCCTGGCAGAAAAAAGGATTTATGCACCAGGAGAGAAAAGTCTACGTGGAACACGATTACGCCCCGGAGGTCCTTAAAAAGCGCAGGGAATACAATGACGCGAAAAAGGTGTTAAGAGAGAAGAAATTGCGCTTTCAGACACCATTTCCTGCGAAGCTAAGGGTCTTCTACGGCGATGAAACGTGTCTCTATAATTCGGCGGAAGAAGCAACAGCTGACATGGCGAAAAGAGGGCTCCCGGTAACGGTATTTAAACCCGCGGCAGACCCGAGTGTGAAGATCAAAGCGCAAACATGGACAACACAAAGACCCTCAAAATCCACGGACCAGCAGCGGGAAACCCAGCACCAGAGCGTCGCGGATAAACTATCCGTTTTCAGGTTGGAATAGCGACCTTTTTTTTTTTTTCCTCTTGAATCAATCCGCACATCCAACCCCCCTCATACAAGGTAACAAACATTAAAGGAGATGCATATTCAGCATGTGGTAATACATTTCATGGAACAATCATATTATTTGAAACAAATAAGTCTTTGTAATAAAAAAAAAAAAAAAAAAAAAAACTTGTTAAAATAGAAATGTGACAATAATCCACATGTTCTCCTCATACTAACAAATACTGTTTTTGCGTGAATGTTTGATGTGATGGGGGTGGGAGGGTGCACACAATTTCACAGGGTTTAGGCATAAAAGGAAAAAAAAAAAAAATCATTACAAGTTTGGATTGGGTTCTGAAACTCACGTTAAAAGCATGGGACTACTTTCAGTGGTAAGAGAGGGCCCTCAACACGTAACAGAGTTTGAGGAATTTCCCTCAGAGCCTTCACTCCATCAAGGCTCTTACAGGGTCTTTAAAAAGACCTCAGCTCAGGAAGTTCTTTTGACAGCTTTTTGTTTTAAAGTTTTTTACACTATGTTCTTAATGTTTTTCTTGTTTTTAATGTTCTTTCAGTTTCTGAGTAGCACAAAAGAGGGCCACTACACAGTTATACTAAACAAAACAACACAATGGAGAAACAGGGTGTAACCAAAATAATTTCATATAATGTAAAAGGAATCCTGAATCCAGTTAAAAGATCCAAGATTCTAGGCAAAATGAAAAAAGACAAAGCAGGAATAATACTTTTACAAGAAACCCACCTAACAGACGTGGAACACAATAAACTCAGTAGACAAGGGTTTAAAATGATCTCTTCATCTTCATATAAATCAGGGAGGAGGAGGGGAGTAGCAACATTGATATCAACCAAAATTACATTTGAAAAAAAATCAGAACACAAAGATAAAGAAGGGAGATACAGTTTGGTAACTGGGCGGCTAGAGGGAGAAGATATCACCCTGCTGAATGTGTATGCTCCCCCAGGGGCTAACTGGAAATTTTATAAAAATGTATTCGACCTAATGATAACTAAAGCTCAAGGTTTAGTGATATGTGGTGGGGACTTCAATCTTAGACTGAATCCATACTGGGATGCTTCTGGTAATTCCCCACATCAAAATAACACCCAAAACAGGAATACTCGGATGCTACTAAAAGAATTGGGAGTCTGTGACGTGTGGAGGGAACTCAACCCCAGTGTAAAAGACTATACATTTTACTCAACTCCACATTCATCTTACTCAAGGATTGACTATTTTTTTATGTTTAATAGAGACATTGGTAGAGTAAAAACATGTAAAATAGGACTGATGGATCTCTCCGACCACAGTCCGATCTACATGGACTTAAATATCCAAAAATACACAAATAATACATTTTCTTGGAGGTTAAATTCAAATGTCCTGAAAGGACCATTGAAAGATGAATTGGAGTCAGATATTCTCAGATATTTGGAAGATAACGATAATGGAGAAGTATCCCCTTTAATACTGTGGGATGCATGTAAAGCTGTAATAAGAGGAAAGATTATTGCAAAACTGGCAACCCAAAAGAAACTAAGACAAGAAAAACTATCCACATTAGAGTCAGAACTTAGGAACCTAGAAAAAGAACACAAAGGCAACACTCATTCTACTGACTCGCTCAAGATTAAGGAAATTAAAAACCAAATAAATGAGATCTACACAATAGAAATCCAGAAGAAACTTACATTTCTGAAACAAAAATACTATGAAGCAGGCAGTAAATCGGCAAAATTGCTAGCCTATAAATTGAGGAAACATCAAACAGAAAGAGCAATCTACAAAATCAGAGACCCAGTATCAAAGGAAATAAAATTCAGAATTCAGGATATTCTTAAAAACTTCGAGAATTACTATAAGAACTTATACTCCCACAAAAAACATAAAAATGCATCCGAGGCATTCCTAAACACATTAAACCTTCCCCAACTTACGGAGTCACAAAATAAAACACTACTGTCAGAAATACATCCTAAAGAATTGGAAAAAGCAATTATGAAACTTAAAGCTAACAAATCCCCAGGAGCTGATGGCTATACAGCAGAGTGGTACAAAACCTTTAAACAGCAACTATCTCCTCTCCTCCTGAAAACATTTAATTATGTCCTCCACACAGGGGAAATCCCCCCCTCCTGGAGAGAAGGGGTCATTGCAGTTATACCTAAACCTGAAAAGGATAAACTAGAGTGCTCCAACTACAGACCAATCAGTGTACTAAATCAGGACTATAAGCTTTTTACCATTATCCTTGCCAAAAGGTTAGAGAATACACTGACAGACCTAATTCATTTAGACCAAACAGGTTTTATAAGACAAAGACAGACACAAGACAGCATTCGACGCACTTTACACATAATTCATCATATAAAAAAATATAACTTAAATGCAGTCATATTAGGATTAGATGCTGAAAAAGCATTCGATTCGGTTGACTGGTCTTTTCTATACAGAATCTTATCCAGTTTCAATTTTCATAACAACTTCATTAGAACTATACAGGCATTATATAAAAAACCAACAGCTAAAATAAGGATTAACGGTAATTTATCATCATCTTTTGAACTGGAAAGAGGATGTCGTCAGGGCTGCCCCCTGTCTCCACTGCTCTTTGCAATCTTCATAGAACCTCTGAGCCAATGGATAAGACAAAACCAAAAAATTCAAGGTATTACACTTGGTCAGAAGGAACATAAAATAGCACTCTTTGCTGATGACATTTTAATATACCTAGGGCAGCCGGACACTTCTTTACCAGAACTAACCTCAGTTTTTTCAGAGTATGGAGATTTATCGGGGTACAAATTAAATATGCATAAAACCCAAGTTTTAACATTCAACTATGACCCAAATCATTATTCACTAAGCAAACTCAAAACTAACTGGGAGTCGGAATCTATGAAATATCTGGGGGTCAATATCCCGAAACAACTCAACAAAATTATATCACTAAACTATGATCCACTGGTGACAAAAATAAAATCTGACCTAGCAAGATGGAATATGATACCATTCTTGGGTATTGCACAAAGAATTGAAGCAGTCAAAATGAATATACTTCCACGTCTTCTATACCTTTTCCAAACAATACCGGTAGAACCTCCCAATAAAACATGGCAGGAGCTGGACAGAAGGATCTCAAGATTCATATGGCAGGGCAAGAGACCTAGAATCAGATATAGAACCCTACAGCTAAACAAAGACAAAGGTGGGCTCGCGCTGCCAAATATCAGGGACTACTTTAAAGCCGCACAAATTAAAACTTTAGTAGAGATATGTAACCCAGTCTACTCTGCACAATGGAAGGAGATCGAATGCCAAATAACAAGTGACATCCCCCTACAGGCGATAATAGGGAACAATGTCTTACCTAAGCTTTTGAATAACACTAACCCGTGGATAGAGACCCCGCTAAAAATTTGGTTTAAGATAGTCAGAGAGAATCAAACTAAAGAGCCCTATCGACTTCTGCAATGGATCGCCTATGATCAGGACTTTACTCCTAATAAAACAGACACCAGATTTAAAAAGTGGAAGGAGAAGGGGCTGATAAAATATTACGATTTTTTTAAAGGGCAAATCTTAAGAAGTTTTGAAGATTTGAAAAAACAAGGCCTAATAAATCAAGACCTTTACAGGTTCTTCCAGCTTAGACACCACATAAACAATATACTTAAAAAGGAGGTTTTGGAAAGGGCCCAGTCAGGTGTTCTGAAGGTCTTCTTAATGGCATATAAAGGGATCCCAGGGATCAGATACATTTCTAAAATATACCAAGGTCTTCAAGACTTAAAAGGAGACAACACATCTTATATAAAAGAGAGATGGGAAAAAGAGGGGAATTTCACTTTACATCTGGAAATATGGGAAAAGCTAAATAAACAGCAATGGAAAAGTACCTCATCCCTGCAGTGGAGAGAATTTGGATGGAAAAACTTGGCAAGATTTTTCAGAACACCTGCACAAAACAAATTTACCCATAAGGGATTGAACTGTTGGCGCTTGTGTGGTGAAAAGACTGCAAATCATTTTCATGTGTTTTGGTCATGCCCAGTTATCCACCAATATTGGACCAATGTACAGACAATATTGGGGAAAATATTCAAAATTACAGTTCCCTTTTCTTTTGTAACTTTGTATTTGGGTTTACTACCGGACTCACTGGAAAGACGAGGAGAAAAATACTTATTCAATGTTTTAATATTGGCAAGCAAAAAAGCTCTAACTAAAAAATGGATGTTGAAGGACTGTCCTACACCTGAAGATTGGACTAACGTGATCCAAGACATTTACTCGAAGGAAAAGTTGACATTCGCACTGAGACAGGACATGGATGGGTTCATGAACTTTTGGCAACCCTGGACCGCATATGTGTCTTCCATTAGATCTAATCTTTGACAAATACCATTTCAATAATGGTTCCTCTCTTTGTTCCAAAGCTACTCAGATGCTCTTTTATCTTTATTTACTTACTTTTTCTTTTTGTTTGTTTTTTACTGGTTTGTTTGTTTTTTTTATTTGTTTTTTGTTTGTTTTTTTTTCTCTTTTCACTTTTTCTTTCACTTTAAAAAAAAAAAAAATAAGGGGTGTTGTAAGAATTAATCTTCCAATGTTGTCAGATATCAGGAAATAAGGGAACATGTGATGAAAATGTAAACACTGCATTGCTGTAACGACCTGTATACCCTTTACAAAAACTTAAATAAAAAAAAAAAAAAAAGAAGAAATAAAAAGGACAAACAGCAGAGTGGACCAGGCCGAGGACCGAATCTTGGAAGCAGAGGAAAGAATAATAGGGCTGGAAGATACCGTGCTGGATCTACACAACAGACAGTCAAGACTGGAGGCTAAGCTAACCTACCAAGAAGGAAGACTAAGAAGAGACAACATAAGAATTCATGGTCTGAAAGAAGGAGTCGAGGATGGTTTCACCACAATGGCGGCATGCGTGGAATCCTTACTGAGAGAGAAGTTGGATATTCCCCAAACCACCGACTTGAAGATAGAAAGGGCGCACCGTACATTAGCCCCTAGGCTGGCGGCGGAAGCGCCCCCACGATCGGTGGTGGTGAAGTTTTCCAACTCCAAAATAAAAGAAGAGGTTGTAAGACTGGCTTGGCAGAAAAAAGGATTTATGCACCAAGAGAGAAAAGTTTTCGTGGAACACGATTACGCCCCAAAGGTCCTTAAAAAGCGTCGGGAATACAACGACGCTAAAAAGGTATTACGAGAGAAAAAACTGCGCTTCCAGACACCATTTCCGGCGAAGCTGCGGGTTTTCTACGGAGACGAGACGTGTCTCTACAACTCGGCGGAAGAAGCAACCACGGATATGGCGAGAAGAGGGGCCCCGGTAACGGTGTATAAACCCGCAGCAGACCCGATCGAAAGAATCAAGGCTCAAACGTGGTCCACACAGACACCCTCAAAATCCATGGGCCAGCAGCGGGAAACCCAGCGCCAGAGCTACAAGGAAAAACTGGCCGTTTACAGGAGGGAATAACGATATTTTTAGTCAATCTGCACATCCAACCCCCCTCCTACAAGGTAACAAACATTAAAGGAGATGCAGAATCAGCAAGTGGTAAAACATTTCATGGAACAGTCATAATATTAGAAACAAATAAGTGTTTTTAAAAAAAAACAAAAAAACCAAAACTTGTTAAAATAGAAATGTGACAATGAACCACATGATCTCTCCACACTAACAAATACTGTATTAACGTGAATGTTTGCTGTGATGGTGGTGGGAGGGTGCACACAATTTCATAGGGTATAGGCATAAAAAAAAAATCATTACAAGTTCGGATTGGGATCTGAAATTCACGTTAAAATCATGGGTCAACTTACAGGGGTAAGAGAGGGCCCTCAGCACATAACGGAATCTGAGGAATTTCCCTCAGAGCCAACACATCATCATGGCTCTTCTAAGGTCACTAAAAAGACCTCAGCTCAGGAAGTTCTTTTGTCAGTTTTTTGTTTTAAAGTTTTATATACTATGTTCTTAATGTTTTTTGTTCTTAATGTTCTTTCAGTTTCTGAGTAGCATAAAAGAGGGCCACCACACTGTTATACTAAATAAGACAACACAATGGAGAAACAGGGTATAACCAAAATAATCTCATATAATGTAAAAGGGATCCTGAATCCAGTTAAAAGATCCAAGATTCTAGGCAAAATGAAAAAAGACAAAGCAGGAATAATATTTTTACAAGAAACCCACCTAACAGACGTGCAGCACACTAAACTCAATAGACAAGGGTTTAAACTGATCTCTTCATCTTCATATAAGTCAGGGAGGAGGAGGGGAGTAGCGACATTGATCTCAACCAAAATTATATTTGAAAAAAAGTCAGAACACAAAGATAAAGCAGGGAGATACAGTTTGGTACTTGGGCGGCTAGAGGGAGAAGATATCACCCTGCTGAATGTATATGAACCTCCAGGGGCTAACTGGAAATTTTATAAAAATGTATTTGACCTAATGATAACTAAAGCCCAAGGTTTAGTGATATGTGGTGGAGACTTCAATCTAAGACTGAATCCATACTGGGATGCATCAGGTAATTCTCCACATTAAAATAACACTCAAAGTAGGAAAACTCGGATGCTACTAAAAGAAATGGGAATCTGTGATGTGTGGAGGGAA